>CM054145.1:8196634-8199134 GCA_028751875.1 Rapana venosa
TAATATTCAACGTTATAACAATGAAAAAATAAGCAATGAATAAAAAAACAACAACCAAAAAACCCCACCACCCAAATAGCAAAGTAAAAAAAACAAAAAAAACAACAAAAATGTTCAAACTTCACACGCAAAAATCATATCATTTTCTACACTGTAATAAAAAAAGTTCAACAAAGTTACAATAAAACTCTACTATATTACTTCTTTACTATTAATAACGTGGTTTTTTCTCTCTCAAGAAATACCACATGGCAAGTAAGAATAATCACTTGTTTCCTTTATACATACATACATACATACATACATACATACATACATACACACACATACATACATACATACATAAATACATACACACACACATACTCACTCATACACGCACACTCACACACACATTCACGCACACAGAGTCTCTCTCTCTCTCTCTCTCTACACACACACACACACACACACACACACACCGTCTTACTTTCTTTAGAAAATGCCCACAAACACAAAAAAACAGGCTAGGAAGAGGGGGTGAGGAGGGGATGGGGGGCGGGGAGGAGCAACGAATTTACATCAAAACATAAAATAGCTGGGGGACTATTTACTTTAGCATTCAGTCGACAGATATGAATGATTATGCGTTTTTTCTGGCAAGCACACACACACATCAAAAAGGCGATCATTTTGTTTCTGCCTTAGTGCCAGAGACAGTTTAACACTGCCACTCCTGAACCATTCATTGTATTCCCATCACACACACACACACGCAAAACACACACACACACACACACACACACACACACACACACACACACACTAACACACACGTACCTACACACACCTATATACACACACTAGCACACCTACCCACACAGACACCCACACCTACACACACCTACTCACACACCTACTCACACCCACCCACACCTACTCACACACCCACAACCCTTCACACACACACACACCTCCCCACTCCCATCCCCCCACACACATGCACCGTCTGATATCACTAATTAGTGGAAGGACGTTAAACTGAACAACTAAACACACACACACACACACACACACACACACACACACACACACACACACACACACACACACCACTACACACACACACACACACACACACACACACACACACACACACACACACACACACTACACACACACACACACACACACACACACACACACACACACACACACACACACACCCGTCTGATATCACTAATTAGTGGAAGGACGTTAAACTGAACAATTAACACACACACACACACACACACACACCTACACACACTAACACACACACACCTTCACCCGCCCCTCCACACACACACCTACACACACACACACACACCCCTACACACACACACACCTACACACACACACCTACACACACACACACACACACACACACACACACACACACACACACACACACACACACACACACACACTGTCACACTCTAAGCCTCTGCCCGTCACAAAACTCAAACTAGTATTACTGACAAAATTCAACTTGCTCTTAAACAATCAACATTATAGCGAACCCACCAAGCTAAACCTTACATAATGATAGATCACTCAGTCCGTATAGAACGAGAATAATGTAAATTACACATGCCTAATCATCGTTCTCTTCAAACCAAAAATTGTGCTGTTGTTTTCTCTCTTGAAAATAGCAATCTTGGAGGGAAAAAACCCAAACACCAGTTTTTTTACAATTGAAAAACTGACAATCAGCAGAGAGACAGACAAGGATGGAGTAGAATAAGTTTGCTTCCCCTTCTGCTTCTTCTTCTCTCGTTCGCTTTTTACACCATCAGATGTGTTTGTGGAGAAATAATGGCAAGTCCTTTCCAGCTCCTCTCGTGGGCCGTACAGCTCGGTTTGCAGGGTTATCTCCGTCGGCCACACAATCTTCCTCAGGTCGCTGAATAGCATGTACCTCTGAAGGATGTGTTCACCAGTCTGATTTTCTTTACCACAGGGGAGAAGGAACGAGTTTCAGCTTTGTGGACGTGTTGGTGATTTAGCCTGTTGTGTCCAGTGCGGAGTCTTAGAATGATGACTTGTTCTTCTCTTTTGTGATGGTGGTAGTCATCCTTTTCTACTCTAAGCATGCCTGATTATAGTTTTCTTCAAACGCACATTTGTCTTTTTGTTTTATATTCTTGATAACAACAATCTTTGAAAAAAAAATGTCCACAAACAGGAAAATTACCACTCTTAGAAAATGAAAGCTGAAATCGTCAAAAAACAGCAGAAAAAGAAAAATGCCTGATCACAGTTTTCTTCAGTCAGTTGTCTTTTTGTTTATTCTTGATAATAATCTTTGAAAAAATGTCCACAAACAGGAAAAAAATACTCTTAGAAATGAAACCTGAAATCATCAAAAACAGCAGGAGAATAAAAAAAGCCTGATCATCGTTTTTCTTCAAACTGTTAGTTGTCTTTTTATATTTCTGGATAATAACCATCTCGAAAAACATGACACATACACAAGAAA
>CM054145.1:8204134-8246634 GCA_028751875.1 Rapana venosa
AATCATATGTTTTCTTTCTAAAGTGCTTCCAGCAAGCGTTTTGTAGCAAGCTGTATCCCTCATGCAGAGATAAGGCAACGTTTATTTCACAAGAACTATTTTTATTTCTCGCGCCATATTTTGCAAGACTGTCAACTTTTTCATTAAAAAAGATACCAGTGTGTGAGGGAACCCAACAGAAAGTAACAGTACTACCTCTTAAAATCAAAAAGTGTACCAGATGCCTGATTTCAATGATTAGGTCTTTTCTTACTTTAAAAGTAGAATTTCCTAAAGCATGTAAAACCGATTTAGAATCAACACACAAAAGTATGTTGAATATGTCTTTAGGGAAGTCAAGTACATAGTTAAGTGCCAGCACTATAGCAGTTAGCTCAGCTGTAAATATAGATTTATTTTTTCCCAGGTAGACAGCTCGTTCTACTTTTAATGATGGAATAATGAAAGCTGCACCAGCCTCATTAATATTTAAAACGGACCCATCAGTATAGATTTTGAGATGATCAGGATAAGTAGTTTGAATATGTTCTTTTACTAGCGATGTAAGAATGTTAACATTTTCAGCTTTTCTTAGATGTACCTGCGGAGGGAGAGGTGGTGGACATCTTGAGGTCTTTGGCTTTCATCAGCACCACGGTCAGGCGTTCGGCTGCCGGCAGGTAACTCAGCGACACCAGCACCTCCCCTGACTCCCCCGCCACCTGCGTGACCATCGTCATCATCGTCATCATCATCGTCATCATCATCATCATCGTCATCATCATCATTGCTAATCATCTCGGGCCCGACATCGCTGGTGTTGTCATCATCATCATCGTCGTCGTCGTCATCAGCAGCAGCATCGTCGTCGTCATCATCGTCATCATCATTATCATCACCATAGTCAGTCCTCCTCCTCCTCCTCATCATGGTAATCATCATCGGTATCATCATCATCATCATCATCATCATCATCATCATCATCATCATCATCACCATCGGTGACGTCATCATTGTCATCATCACCACCATCATCACCATCGTCTTCATCATCATCATCATCGTCGTCACTGTTGACATCTCACGACACAAAACCACACCACACCACAACCTCATCACACCACCACCCAACATCCCCACCCTCCACACAACACTACCTCCCCCACACCCACACCCCCATCCCCTCCCAACCCTCCTCCACCCCACCCCTATCCCCCCCACACACACCCTTCCACCACCCCCAACCCCCTCCCAACCCCCTCCACCCCACCCCCCACACCCACCCCTCCATCCCCTACCACCCACCCCCACCCATCGCCACCCCCCACCTCCCCCTCCACCACACCCAACCCTCCACCCCCACCCAACCCCCACCATCACCACCCCAACTCCCTCCACCCCGCAACCCCCCCCCCCCCCCAACCACCACCATCCCCCCAACACCCACCCACACCCCCACCCCAACCCCCTCCACCAACCCACCCAACCCCCCCTCACCCCCCCCCCCACCACCCCCAATCCCCACCCAACCCCCCCCCACCCAACCCCCCACCCCACCCCCCACAAACCCCCCCCCCACCCCCACAACCTCCCCCCTCCCAACACCCCCCCACACCCCCCCCCCACCACCACCACCACCCCCCACCACCCACCCTACCACCCTACCCTTACCTTCCTCTGCCTCTGGATGTCGCACCACATCTCCACGCTGCTGCTGACGTCCACGGCGCCCAGGTCCACCTGGGCCAGCATCAAGCCCAGGCCCTTGTGGCGCGAGAACTTGTCGTAGTCGTACAGGTGGAAGGCCAGCAGCTTGTCCTGCAGCTGCTCGAAGGCCACGGGGAACTTGAAGTACTCGTTGAAGTAAGGGTTGGCCGTGCGCCGCTTCACCGAGGACTGCCTGACGCGCTGGTCCACGGGCGGCTCCAGCGCCACGCGCACGTACGGGTCGCTGAAGGCGCCCGTGCTGTCCGGGGCTGGCAGGTCTTGAGCTTAGGGTTGTGGTGATGGTGGTGTGGAGGGTGTGGGGGGGGGGAGGGGGTGGTGGTGGGGGTGGTGGTGGGGGGAGGGTGTGTGTGTGTGGGTGGTGGTGGGGGAGGGTGTGTGTGTGTGGGTGGTGGTGGTGGGGAGGGTGTGTGTGTGTGGGTGGTGGTGGTGGGAGGGTGTGTGTGGTGTGGTGGGGTGGTGGGGAGGGTGTGTGTTGTGTGGGTGGTGGTGGTGGGGAGGGTGTGTGTGTGTGGGTGGGGTGGTGGTGTGGGTGGTGGGGTGGGGGGGGTGGGGGTGTGGTGGGTTGTGGTGGTGAGGGTGGTGGGGTGTGGAGGGAGGGTGATGGTGTGGGGGTGGTGGGGTGGGGTAGGGGGAGGTATGGGGGTGTGGTGGGGTTGGTGGGGGGTGGATGAGGTGGGGTAGGGTGGGTGTGGGGTGGTGGAGGTTGGGTGGTGGGGTGGTGGTGATGGTGTGTGTGTGAGTGTTTGGGGGGTGGGGGTGGGGGTGAGAGAAGATTCGGGGTTAATTTTTTTTTCAACAAATCAGTTAAAAACCATTAAAGAAAAATTAGTATCCATCCATCCCTCCACCCTCCCACCCATCCATCCATCCATCCATCCATCCATCCATCCATCCACCCACCCACCCTCCAATCCATCCATCCATCCATCCACCCCTACCCTCCAACCCATCCACCATCCATCCATCCATCCATCCATCCATCCATCCATCCATCCATCCATCCATCCATCCATCTATCTATCTATCTATCTATCTATCTATCTATCTATCTATCTATCTATCTATCTATCTATCTATCTATCTATCTATCTATCTATCTATCTATTCCAGTTTGCTACTACTTCATATGTTCAAAACATGTTAACATACTTGATTCTGTTTACGACACGCATGCCTATGTACTGAATTTTTTTTTCTGTATGTATATATTTAGTTTGGCCTTTTCCATCTACATCTGTACTTCATTCGAAGGGTTCATAACCATCCAACCAAACATTCAACCAACCAACCAGCCAACCAGCCATTCAAGCAACCAACCAGCCAACCAATCATTCAAGCAACCAACCAGCCAACCAATCATTCAAGCAAACAAGCAAGCAACCAATCAACCAACCATTCAACCAACCAACCAGCCAACCAATCATTCAAGCAAGCAAGCAAGCAAGCAACCATTCAACCACCCAACCAACATTACAACCAGTCAACTAACCAGCCAACTATCCCTTCAGCCAATCAACCTTTAAACCAAGCAACCAACCAACCATTCAAGCAACCAACCAACATTCCATCCAGTCAACAAATTATCCAACCAACCAACCATATTTCATTTCATTTCATATTTCTTACCACTTTAAGTCACGGTACCCAGACCACCAATCATAGTCTAATGGATGGGGGAAAAGTTTGGGGCCCAAACGGGAATCGAACTTTCGACCCGAACTTTTAGCTGTCTAGACAGGCACGCTACCTCTAGACCACCGATCCACGATCCACCAACCAACCAACCAACCAACCAACCAGTCAACCAACTAACTGACTCACCTTCAATGAGATGCACCACAAGGTCAGAGGTCCGGAAGTCATACTTAAGGCGAGTATGCAGACGACCTTGACTCCCGTCCACTGACGCTTGCTGCAGAACTATATCCTTCCGCGGATACAGATCCGGCCGTATTGCACCTGTAACGGCGAAGAGAGAAAGTAGTGCAGTAAAAAGCAAATAGAAAAAGAAACCCAATCAGCATAAAACAATTCCAAAACCGTATGTATTTTTTTATTTAAAGTTTTATTTCTGTGTATTTTACTCGTATTGCACCTGTCATCATCACCATCATTAACCATTACACCCAGTGGTGTGTAGGGCAGCAACAAAGCGCTTCCACTCCTGCCTATCCTGGGCCAACCTAGTCACTGATCCCCAAGAGTGCTGCATGGCCTTCATCTCACTTTCTACAGTCCTCCTCCACGTTGCTTTTGGTCTTCCTTTCTTTCTCCTTCCTTCTGGGGTCCAGTGCAATGCCTGTAATGGCGAAGAAAATAGTGCAGTAGTAAGTATAGAAAGGAAGAAAAAAAAACAAGAATAACAAACCCCAGACCAAGACTGTCCTACAGGGAACAGTACAAGGAGGGAGACAGAAGCGGCAGACAGAGAAAACGATGCGAAGACAACATCAGAGAGTGGACTGGCCTTGAGTGGAACGAATTGCTACGGAAAGCAGAGGACTGCAGGGAGTAGAGGAAGCTGGTTGCAAAATCTTCATTAGTGCCCCCGCGGTCCAAGGGACTACGGGATAGGTGAGAAGAGAGAATAACAGCAGATTTTACTTAGGCCTCAACTATGCCACCTCATAGAAGGAGAAACAGAAGACCAAGAAAAAGCAACAGAAAACTTGTTGCCGCATTGTCAATGAATGCCCAAAGATCACTCGTTCAAAGTATAAGAGAGAGGTGATTTTACTTCAGAGATGCACGCTATACAGCGACCTGAGGAAGATTGTGTGCCCGATGGAGATAACCCTGAAAAACCAAGCTGTAACGACCATGAGAGGCTCTGGAAAAGGACAATGTCATTATTTTTCTCCAGACACATATGACGGTGTAAAGCAACCAGAAGAAGAAGAAGAAGAAGAGAAGAAGAAGAACAAGAAGAAGAAGAGAGAAGAAGAAGAAGAAGAAGAAGGAAGACAAAGAGGAGGAGGAGAGAGGAGGAGGAGGAGGAGGAGGAAGAAGAGAGAAGAGAGAAGAAGAAGAAGAGAAGAAGAAGAAGAAGAAGAAGAAGAAGAAGAAGAAGAAGAAGAAGAAGGAGGAAGGAGGAGGAGGAGGAGGAGGAGGAGGAGGAGGAGGAGGTGAAGGAGGAGAAAAAGAAGAAGATTTTACTTGTCAAATGATGATTCGTCCAGGGACCATTTCCCACCAAACTCTTGTTCAACACTAAAGTGAAGTCTTCCTAGCCAACACTGGTCATTCAGAATGACATTTCCAAAGTACGTGTATGAAAGCAGTTGTTCGGGAGGGCGGGATAGCCTAGTGGTTAGAGCGTTGAGCTCGTGATCTGACAGCGCGGGTTCGAGCCATGGACTAGACACCAGTGTGAAGGGATTTCCCCTCTGGAGTTAACATCAGTACCGATTCCACTTCCCCGAAAGTCCTACGGACGATACAACAAACTGAGGCCCCGTGTTCAAACGCATGCAAGATGTATGTTATTCCGTCGTTTTCGACGATGACCTCCAAACCCCACAGTACATCCCCACTCTGTCAGCGTTGGAGATGTTCTCCAAAGGCCAACCAGCCCCTGGGCTGCAGCACATAAGGACTGTGCGAGTCAAGCCTCCTAGTCAGAGAGTCATAGTCGATCACTAAAGACTAAGCTGTAAAGTGGAATTCCATGAGTGGGAAAGCCACTGGTCATACAGCCTCTCACTTTGTTGTTGCCCCCAGCGTCAATGGGTTTAATCAAGAACTGTGATAAACCCCAGGCGCTGACGATGCAAGATACCTTCCTACCTCACCTCACCTAAATAAAGCACCCAAAAAACCAAAATCTTTTCTGTCTTTCAGAAAAGTAAGCCATTATCTGCTGGTGGGAACGGATGACCAAAGAAAAAGAAAAACCACTTAATGCACACTGGTGTCGTGTTTGGCATCATCCCAAAAGTCCGCATGCGACTGCCTCAAACTATAAAAGGCTTCTTCTTCTTCGTCGAACGCTCAGACAGCAACTACCATTGTCTGTCAACTGAGAGAAAATGCGTTGCGCTGCTGTTAAGCACCTGCCAAAGACAGGCCCATCGCATCCGATTTTGGTGTGGGGGAGAATCGTTATCTTTTAAGGCTTTCTGGCAAACAAAGGCAGGAGAATGGACCAAGAAGGCAGAAAAAAAGACAAGGAGGAGGTGACAGGAAGAAAAGGAACAAGGCAGAAATAGGGGATAGAAAAGAGGGAATTTCTAGCACAGAATTTCCAGAAAGTGTGGATACTATTTATACTGAAAGGCCCGTGGCATCCCCATTGGGGAGAACAAAGGGTTAACATTCACATATATACAAAATATCCCCATAGGTGAGCCTCAGGACTGAAAGAGAGAGAGAGAGAGAGGCAGACAGACAGACACACAGACAGACAGAGACAGAGACACAGAGAAAGACAGGGAGACAGAGAAACGCAGAGACAGAGTCAGAGATAGAAAGACAGACCGACATATAGAAGAGACAACAGAGAGACAGACAGAGAGAGACAGAGACAGACTGACACAGACAGACACACAGACAAAGACAGACACACACAGAGACAGAAACAGAGAAACAGACAGACAGAGCAGCTGTGCACATATAAAAAGCAGTCGACATCCTCTCACGCACATGTCAATGCTATCATTATTATTTCCATCGATTTTCTCCTCTTGATAATTATTTAACTTTCAAGTACCACTTAAACATGATAAGCGTTCAGACTATTTGAGTGGACTATGTTTGCAAAGAAAGATGCAATGTTAACACATTGCTCGCCCAAAAAATAAAGATTTCAATGGACTATTACTGGAGAGGTATTTGTATTAGAGATGAGTATCGGAACTCTGAGTGCTAGAACCCTCTTCGATTTTAGACTGGAAGTAAAGCAAATACAAGAGAGAGAGAGAGAGAGAGAGAGAGAGAGAGAGAGAGAGAGAGAGAGAGAGAGAGAGAGAGAGAGGGGGGAGAGAGGGGGAGAGAGAGAGAGGTGGGGAGGGAGAGAGAGAGGGAGGGAGAGAGGGGGAGAGAGAGAGGGAGGGAGAGAGAAGGGGAGGGAGGAGGAGAGAGACAGATAGACAGAGACAGAGAGAGACATGCAAAGATAAAAAACAAAAGAAGCAGAATAGCAACTTTGGATGTGTCATCTCATCTCTATTTCCTGTTCCCACCCAAAAAATATATAGGTGGTAAAGATGTTCCAATAACCTATGCAGCTGGTGGGGAGGGAGATGTCAGAGACCTCAGCTTCTCCAGGGACCAGCATATTGAGGGCGGCGCCCATCTCCTCTCCCTCGCTGCTTTACCTTCCCTGACCCTAAAGAGGGCAGGTACCCATTTACAGCTGGGCGAACTGGGGGGACTGTGCTGAAACCAAGGCGCGCAAACGATCACCCATCCAACTGGTAACCACGCTTAGTGCTGCTTAATCTTACATGGAGACAGGGAGTGCTCTGACCACTGAGTTATCCTGTCCCCTCGCACACACACACACACACACACACACACACACACACACACACACACACACACACACACACAATATATATATATATATATATATATATATATATATATATATATATATATATATATATATATATATATAAAATACCCAAAGACAAATCTGACATAGGAAGAGTTTTCGACTATTAACTCCTTCTAGACAGGAATTAACAGTTTTGCCCGGGAAGGAAGAATGGATATGACTATTATTGGACATCCCCTGCAGCTGATAAGAAGACATTGTCACCTATGGCTGAAAAGAGTTAATGTCTTATCCTCCCTGCCTCCCATTCTGCAATGTCCAGGCTCATGCTCAGCCATTTCTGCATGTCAGCATAAAATCAGTTATGACTCACCATCAGTGTCAAAAGGATTCACATGTGTGTTTAATGAAACAAAAAAGAGAAAAGCACAAAACCAAGAAAAATCAGCGTAGTGGTTACCCTTTAAGTTGGAATACGTATTAATCAAATCTCTCTTTAAAAACCCCCCAGAAAATCAAATAATGCTATCGCTATAATTTAAAAAAATGTCAATGTAGTCCTTATCCTGAAGTCAGAATGTGGCTACCTTCATGGTGGGTAAAAACGGTAACGTACATAAAATCTCACCATCGGTGAACCTAGGAGGTCTAGCCCAGAAACAAAAATCAAAACTAGTTGTTAATATACACAAGTTTATATACTATAAACACTCCACTGGTCTTTTAGAGACGCAAATCGGTTTTTGTCAGAGGCAGACAGAGATAATACATGCATATGTAAGTTTGCCCAAACACAGTTTTTTTGGGGGGAGGGTATTTTTATACTAAAATAATTACCGGAGAGAGGACTTGTAGATGGATGCCGGCAGCTGATAAATGTTATTACTGCATGCCAGAGTAGCAGAGTTAGCAAGTTCGCTGGAGCTGTTAATGTCTCCCCCCTCATTGTTTCTGCTTTTGCAAGACACAAAAAATGAGTCTGGCACTGTGTGTGTTAACTTCGAAAGCGGATACATGTTAGCACAGCATTTCTGAGGCAGACTGTTGCTAACATACTGTATTTGTATTGTATACCATTTCGAACATCACGGCAGATTTCTCTGCTTGAAATTCGGGCTGCTCTCTCCCCGAGGAGAGCGCGTTCGCCACAAGAGCAGCGCCACCCATTTTTCTTTTCCTGTGTTTGCATGTGTACTTGTTTCCTTATCAGAGTGGCTTTTGTCTACAAGAATTTTCCCAGGGACAACTCTTTGTTACGTGGGTTCTTTAATGAGTGCTAGATGCGTGATGCGCATGGGACCTCGGTTTCGTCTCATCCGAAAAACACTAAGCACCCAGACTGTGAATCAAACCACGGCATATGTCAAACCCGACTTTTCGCGATCTAGTGGTGCGGTACCTCTAGACCATCAATCCACTGAACATATTGCATCGACTACAAATTTCTTCAGGGAGATGTTAAAAGAAACTTTTAAACATTTACTTTTACAACATAATAAAGCCTCCACAAAGATATAACCACCCACACTCTAATATCACTAAGAGTGAACAGACGTTAAATTGAAATGAACCACCCACACTGTGATAAAAGACGTTTTCCCGCCAACTCACCAAAATTGGCCTCGAAAACGAGGCTGTCCACGCTAGCGTCGCTGCGCGCGCTGATAGAGGAAGTGTCGTCAGTGGTGTGCTCACTGCGCAGACTCCCTCGCGAGGGAGTGGAAATGGAGGCGGAACGAGGCTGCACCGTTCTTGGTTCCCTGGTGACTTGGATGTCCTGCAACAATAGCAGGAAGCGTTGATTTGATTTTTTTTGGTTTTGGGTAACGTTTTTGTTCTTCATTATTTTTTATGTTGTTGTTGCCTTCCTTTAATACTCGGAGGAGTTATTTTGTGGGGGCACTGTAGTAAAAGTTTTATCGTGTGTTAATTTGGTGTTTATTTTCTTCTGTTTATAGTTTTGTGTGTGTGAGTGCAAAATTTGAAGCGTATTTTCTTTCTTTTGTATCATCAAATTTTATCATCTTGCCATACTGACGATTAACAATGATGTACTGATGCTGTAATGGAAGTGCATGTGCTTTGAGATTACTTGGCAGGGCTGTGCTTTACGCCTACTATCATAATACATCCCCACCGTCAACCGGGCCCGAGAGATACAGACACCTGCAGTGTCAGTCAGGTAATTTGAGAAACACTCTCAAACTCGCATCCGCAAAGTGGATGAAGCTTGACTGTGTGGTCCCAGTCTTCCCACTGAGCCCACAGCACACTCACTCTGTGTAAGACCCGGACAGAGTCTGAAAAATACTCCTGTGAGTTTTATGGGATTTGAACCAGCGGCCTTCCAGTCCGTAACCCAAGGTGCTTACCACTGTGCTAAGGCGGCAGGTAGAGTCAGAACCAACATCAACACCACAGAAAAAAGTCATCTGTAATAGTTACGTGGAGATTCAAACCCACACCCTCCGATATCGTCAGATAACATTACCGCAGTGCAAAGACATCCTTCCCCTACTGTTTTCGTATACTACGGAGGACTTTAGCTAAGACCTTTTGCCCACCAAGGACAACTCTCTTTTTGCCGTGGATCTTTTACGAGCGTTAAGTTACTGTTGCCTTCAATAACATATTTAAAAATAACTCAACTGAGCGACTAGTATCCAGACCAAACACTCAAGATCGGGACGAATAAAGAGACACCCCCCAACCCTCCAACCTCTGGTAAAGGTAAAGGTGTTCCCATAACTTATGCGGTCTTTGGGAACTGATATGCCAGAGACCTCAGCTTCTCCAGGGCCCAGCATATGTGAGGGCAGCGCCCATCTCCTCTCCCTCGCTGCTTTACCTTTACTGACCCTAAAGAGGGCAGGTACCAATTCACAGCTGGGTGAACTGGGGGACTGTACTGAAACCAAGATACGCAAACGGTCACCCATCCTCTTGGTAACCACGCTCGACGCTGCTTAACCTTAGCTGGGGAAAGCGAGTGCTCTGACCACTTAGCTATCCCTCCCCTTTGACCAGTTGTAAACTACAGACCCGCTTACTTTCCAAGAAAAGAACGTTAATATCTACGCCATTAAACCAACAACGATTCAGCGTTTCTGAAATATAATCACCATAAATAAATCATATGAATTCATTACAAAATCCGGTGGCGCTCTGTGGTAGAAACTAAAAGCAAATCATGCTCGTGAGAGAATTAGGGAAATAAGGTTAAGCATTACTGTCCGGCATTCATATCCTTGGCGACGCAAATAGCTTATAAAATAGAGGAGTAAAATGAGCCAGTGATTTCTTATGGTGGCAGACAGTCTGAATGGTATTGCCATTGAGGATGTAGATTCTGTTGATCTAATAGAATAGTTGTGGTTATGTTATATCAATGCAGTGTGCATGAATGCAGAAGAATAGTTAATGAAGAAGATCAGTGATAACCCGTTTCCTTATGGTCCTAGTTTCTGACTAGACCAGAATTGAAAAGTGTGCCTATACTGAAACTCGCGCGTGTTGCTATTCGTTCGTTTATTTGTTTGTTGGTTGTTGGTTTTTCATTATTCCTTCAGTCTTTCCTTCACTTACCACCTGTCTCTCCTTCCACCCTTCCTTTCTGTCTTCATTCAATTATTCATTCATTGTGGGGTTGGAGTCAACCGCCGTGGGGATGCCAGGGGCCTGTCAGTATAAACAGCATCCCCACCTTCTGGAAATTCTGTGCTAAAAATTCCTCTTTTCTATCACTCTCTTTGTTCCTGACTTGTTTTTCTTCCTGTCACATCCTCCTACACACTACTCCATCTTTGGACAATGATACATTTTAGTGACAACATGTGACGTGACTGTAGGTTAGATTTATTCCATCAGAAAACACACATTTGGATTTAAAGAAAAAGAAAAGCTTTTGCTTTTCTATCAGAATAAAAAAAAAGAAGAAGAAGAATACAATGCTAAAGCAATACTATTATTAACAACAATAATGATGATGAAGACGATGACAACAACAACAATACTACTACTACTACTACCACCACTACTACTACTACTACTACTACTACTACTACTACTACTACTACTACTACTACTACTACTACTACTACTACTACTACTACTACTACTACTACTACTACTACCACTACTACTACTACTACTACTAATAATAATAATAATGAGCAGCTCGAATTTCAAGCAGAGAAATCTGCCGTAGGTTAAAGTGGTATTATCATTTTTTTATTTTCTGAAAAGATAATATAATATATAATGATAATAGCACACACACACACAACCACACACGCACGCACGCACACACGCACGCACGCACGCACGCACACACACAACACACACACACACACACACACGAGGGTAAAGCACTAAGGCAAGGTGAAGGAGATGGCGAAGGCTGATTGAAAGCAGGGACAGATGAGAAATGTAATGAAGGGGAAAGATCCTTGGTAGAAAATGAGTGTCTTGAGGCTGGATTTGAAAGTGTCAAATGAAGGCTTTCGGCGAAGAAAGAGAGGAGAGAGAGAGAGAGAGAGAGAGAGAGAGAGAGAGAGAGAGAGAGAGAGAGAGAGAGAGAGAGAGAGAGAGAGAGAGAGAGAGAGAGAGAGAAGACAGAGAGACAGAGAGACAGAGAGAGTGACAGAGAGAGACAGAGTGACACAGTCAGAGACGGAGAGACAGGGACAGAGAGACAGAGACAGACAGACGGAGACAGAGAGAGGTCATTCCAGATAGACGAACCAGAAATAGAGAAAGAACGACGGCCAAAGGTGGACTGTTTGAATCTAGACGTTTGTAAGCAGGAGGTATCTACAACAGAACAGAATGAACGACATGGAGTGTATAGGAGGTATGACACATGATTAGCAAAACATCCTAATGTACCCCCCCTCCCATTAATAACTGTCATCCGCTCCTACCGCCACACAGTGGCCTACTCTTCAAAAAGGTGGAACAGGTTTTAACGAGTGTATAAGCTGTTCTGTGTGTGTTCTTACACAGGACCTCGGTTCACAGTCTTGTGGTGAAGAACCTTCAGGAACGTACTGCTGCTAACTCCAGGGGAAAAATCTCGAATTGCTGTCTTAGTGGGGGATCGAACCCCCGCCATCATATTGCAAGAGAAAGGTTCTAACCACTAGGCTATCCTGCCCCCCTGCCCCCCACCTCCTACCCATATAGGTTCTTATGCTGAGAACTTTCGAGAGTGGAGACTCAGATATTTCAAAGCATAGCAATATTTTAATGGAGGTAGTGGCAGTCTGTTTACATCGATAACTGAGAAGTTGTGGTATGGGCACACCTTTCCATTACTGATGTGGACTTCCATTAGCGAATGAGGTTGTTGTTGTTGTTGTTGTTGTTGTTGCTCTTCTTCTTGTTCTTCTTCTTGTTCTTTTTCTTGTTCTTCTTGTTCTTCTTGTTCTTCTTCTTCTTCGTCGTCGTCGTCGTCGTCTTGTTCTTGTTCTTCTCCTCCTCCTCCTTCTTCTTCTTCCACTATTACTACTATTACTTCTTCCTCTTCAACTACATACTATACTACTACTACTACTACTATACTACTACTACTACTACTACTACTACTACTACTACTATACTACTACTACTACTACTACTACTACTACTATACTACTACTACTACTACTACTACTACTATACTACTACCTCTTCTTCTTCTTCTTCTTCTTCGTCAAAAGCTCAGACAGCAACTACTCTTGTCTTCGGATGAGACTATAAACCGAGGCCCCGTGTGCGAACGCATGCAGAACATCTTGCGCACACGTTAAATCCTGTTCCGCTTTTCGAAAGAGTAGGCCATTGTGTGCCGGTGGGAACAGATGACAAAATTTACAAAACCGCATACACACGGGGACTGGATGTAAAAAAGCACATGAGTGCTTATTCCATTATCCTCGATATAAAATAATAAATAAAAATAAATATCATATGAACAGAAATGCGTTGGCTGCCGTTAACAGCCTGGCAAGTCAGGCCCAGCGCATCCGATTTCTGCGTGGGAGAGAATTGTTATCTTTTAGTGTTTCTGGGGGAACAAGGCAGAATAAGGGACCCAAGAAGGCAGAAAATAGACAAGGAGGAAGTGACAGAAACTAAAAGGAACAAGACAGAAACAAAGACAGACACGAGGGAATTCCTAGCACAGAATTTCCAGAAGATGGGGATGCTATTTATACTGACAGGCCCCCGGCATCCCCACAGGGGAAAAATCAATAAGTCAACGAGACAGGCGCGGCATTCCTTTAAAGGATGGAGAGACAGTAACACGCGATTTCATTTATTTATTTATAAAACTTTTTTTCGAGGGTAATGGAATAGCGATCATGTGCTTTTTATTTTACACCCAGTCCCTGTGTGTATGCAGTTTGTTAAATACTGTCATCCATTCCAACCGGCACACAATAACCAACTCTTCCAAAGAGAGGAACGGGATAAATTCCATTCATTATCATTATCATTTAACGGGTGCACAAGATGTTCTGCGTGCGTTCGCTCACGAGACCTCGGTTTATAGTCTCATCCGAAGACGTCTAGAGGGAGTAGAGTCGGCGCTGATGTTAACTCCAGAGGAAGAATCCTCTTGAACGAGATTCGAACCCGGGTCAGCAGAGCACGAAGAGCGCATCACTCTAACCAGCAGGCTATCCCGTCCCCCATATAGCAGTGTCGAAGGAAGTGGAGGGAGTAACGTTCTTACAGAAGAAGCATGCAGCAGAAAATGAGAGAAAGCATCCCCACAGGCCAATAACTCGGAGGCACCGAAAACATACTTTCCAGATTACAACTTCATGACTGAGAACGAGCCTTACATAAGCGGAGGAGGTAACAGGAATAACACACAGTCCAAAATCTGATGAGGAGAAAGACACCCCAAAAAACAACACACCACAACCCAACACCACCATCTAGATCTTTATCAGAGGATAGGGACTTTGGCTCTTTGAGCTTACATAACCTCTAACTTCTTTTCTCCCGCCTCATCTTCTGTGGCGTATTTTGTCTGGCTGTTTTTAGCCCGCTCAATCCGATCTCTTCAACTTAGCTATATAATCATCCACCAGGTTTTTTTCACATCGTATTCTCGAGGGGTCAGAAGCTCATAGGGAGCTTATCAATGCTAGGCTAGGCCGCCCGCCTTCAGGTCACCCACCAGAAGAGCCCTGCACTGCTACCTCGTCACTTCAGCGGTGTTCAGGGGTGCCTATTTTGATCCTATATCACCTACATGATATGCCCCCTGCCAACAACAATATTGGCATAGTCGTAGAGTTAACCGCACGCTTCTCATCCACTATCTACTTATGGTCTCAGCTGTAAATGGGTACCTGCCCTCTTTAGGGTCAGGGAAGGTAAAGCAGCGAGAGAGAGAGAGAGATGGGCACCGCCCTCAATATGCTGGCCCCTAGAGAAGTGAGGTCTCTGACGCCTCGCTCCCCTACGACCACATAGGTTATTGGACATCATTACCTTTTTTATTAGTGATTCCCAGTTAGGATGAGTGAGACAAAGTGCATAATTTTAGGTGAGCCCCCCCCCCCTCCCTACCCCGCCCCGGGTGCACAGCTTATAATTATATAAATATACTCGTATAGCATTGTATTGCTTAACGAGTGTACTATTTTTAGGGTGGCCCGCGGCGCCAAAGTGGGATGACTTACCCTTACCACAGTCCCTGAATTGGATATCTTCCTCTGGGACTGTAATACAACCAAGCCAAAACAAAAAGAAAGTGTACAGCATGGGAACGCAAAATGATGAGGATGAATAGTAGAAGGCATTTTTTCCCCATTTGCCACATTTTGATTTTACACTCCACATTTTTTTGGGGGAAAATTCACTAGTGTCTTTGGTTCATTTAAGGAAGCACTGTATCTCTTATTGCCCCCATTTGCTAATGGAATTTATTGTTTTCTCTAATCTCCCTGTTCACTAATAGAATATCATATATTTTCCCCACATCTAGACGTTGTCCACTAGTGTTGTTTTTCTCTCTACCCCACCCACTTATGGAGTTCTATATTGCTCTCTTTGCTTCATTGTGCTTATTCCCTTATCCTAGATACAAAAGAACAAAAATTTACAAAAAAATATCACCCCACTTTCAGTTTCACATCCACTCCACACTTCACCACACCACACCACTCCACTCCCCTCCAATCTACTCTACTCCACTCCACTCTACCCCACTCCACTGTATTCCACTCAACCGTATTAATTTCACTCCACACCACACCGCACCACATCGACCCATTCCACTCTACTCCACATCACACCAGTGGTTTGAAATCCTCAATATTACCATGCCACAGTTCTCTAACCAATGCCAGTCTGCTCTGTGTCACAAACATCCGATGGAACACACTTCCTCCATGCATCGTGTGAGCTAACGCCATACCATTCTGTCCTATCACAACTTTTAACAGGGGGGAAAAATTCCTCTACATTTCCGAATCGCTAATACAGTGCCATTTCTTCCTTTCCCCCCTGCAGGTAAAAAAAAGAAACTAACATCCTGCCCTTTCTTGAATGTCACCACTGCTGATGGAAAACTGCAATGGCCAGGCTGGCATCACCCATTCTGCCCAGTCCACAGACATGAATCCAGCTGTCACCTCTATTCAAGGGAGGCCATTTCAACTCTTTCCTTCATCCGGGAGGGGAGGGGGAGGGAAGGTGTCTTCTTGACAGCTTTGAGCTCCCCTTATTAGGCTGTGGCCTGGAGTTTGGACACGTGTTGCCCGGCCCCTTCCTTCCTCTGTGCAGCAGTTTTATGCAGTTGAAAGTGGCTTCATCTCCTAGCTCCTTCCCCGGTACCTGGTCTTTATGTTCTCCCACCTTTCCTGTCCTCCTTCCTTTCTTTGATGTTTATTGATTTCTACACCTCCCGCATTTTTCCCTGTGGAGTTTGTATGTGGAAACATTATCTGGCCAGATCTTACCAGAGTTATCTTCTACTATAATTTCAGGGAAAATAATTTTATTATTTCTTTTTTTGGTAGCTTTTGGGGGTTTGATACTACTTGTAATTCTTGCACTTACAGTCTAGACATAGAGAACAAAATGAAAGCTTTTCAGCATTTTTATATTGATACATCTTTCTTTTATGGAAACTTCCTTACATGTGAAATATAGCTTGGGAAAAAGGAATATACTTGAATATGGCAAAGAAGGAGGAGAAGAAGAAGCTAAATAAGATATGTGATTCCACTATGTGTAAACACCAACAAAATGGAACATGATTTCTCTCTCAGCTAATCTACTTCATTCAGTGACGGAAGACTATTCCTCCATTTTGCTGATCAAAGCCTATTCATCCCTGATGGCTCATTCAACTTTCGGAATGCCATTCCTCCTATTTCCCCCTTTCGCCAATGGCTTGAAATCCTCCATATCATGCCACAATCCTCTGATCAATGCCAGTCTGCTCTGTGTACCAAACATGCCATGGAACACAATTCCTCCATGCATCGTGTAAACTAACAACGTTCGGTCCTTTCACAACTTTTAACAGGGTGAAAACTCCTCTACATTTCGGATTCGCTAATACAGTTCTATTTCTTCCCCTCCCACCTGCGGGGTGAATAAAAGAAACTAACATCCTGCCCTTTCTTGAATGTCACCTCTGCTGATGGAAAACTGCAATGGCCAGGCTGGCATCACCCATTCTGCCCAGTCCACAGACATGAATCCAGCTGTCACCTCTATTCAAGGGAGGCCATTTCAACTCTTTCCTTCATCCGGGAGGGGAGGGGGAGGGAAGGTGTCTTCTTGACAGCTTTGAGCTCCCCTTATTAGGCTGTGGCCTGGAGTTTGGACACGTGTTGCCCGGCCCCTTCCTTCCTCTGTGCAGCAGCTTTTTTCATGCAGTTGAAAGTGGCTTCATCTCCTAGCTCCTTCCCCAGTACCTGCTCTTTATGTTCTCCCACCTTTCCTGTCCTCCTTCCTTTCTTTGATGTTTATTGATTTCTACACCTCCAACATTTTTCCCTGTGGATTTTGTATGTGGGAACATTATATAGCCAGATCTTACCAGAGTTATCTTCTACTATAATTTCAGGGAAAAGAATTTTTTTTTTTTTTAAATAGCATTTTGAGGTTTAATACTACTTGTAATTCTTGCACTTACAGTCTAGACAGATGTATCGGCCTAAAATACTGAATTGACATAGAGAACAAAATGAAAGTTTTCAGCATAGTTTTTTTCTTGATACATCTTTCTTTTATGGAAACTTCCTTACGTGTGAAATATAGTTTGGGCAAGAGGAATATACTTGAATACGGCAAAGAAGAAGATATGTGAATCCACTAAGTGTAAACAGCCACAAATGGAACATCATTTCTTTCTTAGCTGATATACTTCATTCACTGACGGAACACTACTCCTCCATTTGCTGATCAAAGCCTATTCCTCCCTGATGCCTCAGTCAACTTTTGGAATACCATTCCTCCTACTCCCCCCTTTTGCCAACGGTTTGAAATCCTCCATATTTATCATGCCGCCATTCTCTAACCAATGCCAGTCTGCTCTGTGTCCCAAACATCCGATGGAACACACTTCCTTCGTGCATCATGTGAGCTAACGCCATACCATTCTGTCCTATCACAACTTTTAACAGGGGGCAGATTCCTCTACATTTCCGAATCGCTAATACAGTGCTATTTCTTCCCCTCCCCCATGCGGGGTAAAAAAAAAAGAAACTAACATCCTGCCCTTCCTTGAATGTCACCTCTGCTGATGGAAAACTGCAATGGCCAGGCTGGCATACCCCATTCTTCCCAGTCCACAGACATGAATCCAACTGTCACCTCTATTCAGGGGAGGCCATTTGAACTCTTTCCTTCATCCGGGGGGTGGGGGGGGGGGGAGGTGACCTCTTGACGGCTTTGATCTCCCCTTATTAGGCTGTGGCCTGGAGTTTGGACACTTGTTGCCCAGCCCCTTCCTTCCTCTGTGCAGCAGTTTTATGCAGTTGAAAGTGGCTGCATCTCCTAGCTCCTTTCCCAGTCCCTGCTCTTTATGTTCTCCCCCCTTTCCTGTCCTCCTTCCTTTCTTTTGCTGTTTATTGATTTCTTTACCTCCCGTTTTTTCCTGTGGAGTTTGTATGTGGAACATTATCAGGCCAGATCTTACTGGAGTTACTTTCAACTGCAATTTCAGGAAAAGAATTTTTTTTGAGCTTTTAGGTTTTCATACCAGTTGTAACTGTTCCACTCACTGTCTAGACTGAAGTATCAGCCTAAATTATTGAACTCACCCAGAGAACAAAATGAAAGCGTTTCAGCATTATTTTTTATGTTTGTAGATCTTTCATTTTTGCAAACTCGCTTATATGCAAAATATAACTCAGGTTAAAGGAATATACATAAATCTTACAAAGACGAAGATAAAGAAGACCTGCAATTCCACTATGTGTAAACACCAACAAAATGGAACATGATTACTCTCTCAGCTAATCTACTTCATTCACTGATGGAACACTATTCCTCCAATTTTTCTGATTAAAACCTATTCATCTCCAATGCCTCACTCAACTTTTGGATTGTCATGCCTCCGACTTCCCCTTATGACCAACGGTTTGAAATCCTCCATATTTACATGCCACAGTTCTCTAACCAATGCCAGTCTGCTCTGTGTCCCAAACATCCGATGGAACACACTTCCTCCGTGCGTCGTGTGAGCTAACGCCATACCATTCTGTCCTGTCACAACTTTTAACAGGGGGAAAATTCCTCTACATTTCCGATTCGCTAATTCAGTGCCATGTCTTCCCCTCTCCCCTGTGGGGTAAAAAGAAAATGGCATCCTGCCCTTTCTTGAATGTCACCTCTGCTGATGGAAAACTGCAATGGCCAGGCTGGCATCACCCATTCTGCCCAGTCCACAGACATGAATCCAGCTGTCACCTCTATACAGGGATGGCCATTTCAACTCTTTCCTTCATCCGGGAGGGGGAGGGAAGGTGTCTTCTTGACAGCGTTGAACTCCCCTTATTAGGCTGTGGCCTGGAGTTTGGACACGTGTTGCCCGGCCCCTTCCTTCCTCTGTGCAGCAGTTTTATGCAGTTGAAAGTGGCTGCATCTCCTAGCTCCTTTCCCGGTACCTTCTCTTCTTCTTCTTCTTCTTTTGCTGCTGCTGCTGTTGTCCTTCCTATCCTCTTTCCTTTCTTTTGTTGTTTATTGATTTCTAATTCTCCCGTTTGTTTCCTGTGGATTTTGTCTGTGGGAACATTATCTGTCCAGATCGTACCAGAGTTACTTTCAACTATAATTTCAGGGGAAAAATCCCTTTTTATTTCTTTTTTATGAGCTTTTCGTTTTTCATACCAATTGTAATTGTTGCACTAGCTATCTAGACTGAAATATCAGCATAAAGTACTGAATTCATCTAGAGAACGAAAGGAAAGCATTTCAGCACAGTTTTCTTCCTGCATTATCTTTCTTTTTGCGAACTTGCTTTTGTGCGAAATATAGCTTAGGTTAATGGAATATACTTGAATCTCGTAATAAAGCAGAAGAAGAAGAAGGAGGAGGACGAGAAGATGATGAAGAAGAAGAACAAGAAGAAGAAGACGAGATATGCCATTACACTATGTGTAAACACCAGCAAATAGTACATCATTTCTCTATCAGCTGATATACTTCATTCGCTAATGGAACACTACTCCTCCATTTGCTGATCAAAGCCTATTCCTCCCTGATGCCTCATTCACCTTTTGGACTGCCACGTCTCCTACATCCCCCTTTCACCAACGGTTTGAAATCCTCCATATTTACATGCCACAGTTCTCTGACCAATGCCATTCTGGTCTGTGCCCCAAACATCCGATGGAACACAGTTCCTCCATGCGTGATGTGGCAAACAACATACCAGTCTGTCCTGTTACAACTTTTAACAGGGTGAAAATTCCTCTACATTTCCGATTCAATAATACAGTGCCATTTCTTCCCCACCCCCTGTGGAGTAAAACAAAAAAGAACTGGCATCCTGCCCTATCTTGAATGTCACCTCTACTGATGGAAAACTGCAATGGCCAGGCTGGCATCACCCATTCTGCCCAAGTCCACAGACATGAATCCAGCTGTCACCTCTATTCAGGGGAGGCCATTTCAACTCTTTCCTTCAGCCGGGAGGGGAGGGGGAGGGAAGGTGTCTTCTTGACAACTTTTAACTTCCCTTATTAGGCTGTGTCCTATAGTTTGGACACTTGTTGCCCGGCCCTTCCTTCCTTCCTCTGTGCAGCAGTTTTATGCAGTTGAAAGTGGCTGCATCTCCCAGATCCTTTCCCAGTACCTGCTCTTTATGTTCTCCCAACTTTCCTGTCCTCCTTCCTTTCTTTGTTGTTTATTGATTTCTACATCTCCCGCATTTTTCCCTGTGGAGTTTGTATGTGGGAACATTATCTGGCCAGATCTTACCAGAGTTATCTTCTACTATAATTTCAGGGAAAAGCATTTTATTATTTTTTTTATAGCCTTTTGGGGTTTGATACTACTCGTAATTCTTGCACTTACAGTCTAGACAGATGTATCGGCCTAAAATACTGAATTCACATAGAGAACAAAATGAAAGTTTTCAGCATAGTTTTTTTTCTTGATACATCTTTCTTTTATGGAAACTTCCTTACGTGTGAAATATAGCTTGGGCAAAAGGAATATACTTGAATACGGCAAAGAAGAAGATATGTAAATCCACTAAGTGTAAACACCAACAAATGGAACATCATTTCTTTCTCAGCTAATCTACTTCATTCACTGACGGAAGACTATTCCTCCATTTTGCTGATCAAAGCCTATTCATCCTTGATGCCTCATTCAACTTTCGGAATGCCATTCCTCTTACTTCCCCCTTTCTTCAACGGTTTGAAATCCTCCATATAGTTTGCCACAATTCTCTGATCAATGCCATTCTGCTGTGCTCAAAACATCTCATGGAACACAATTCCTCCATGCATCGTGTGAGCTAACAACATACTATTTTGTCCCGTCACAACTTTTAACATGGAGGCAAATTCTTCTTCATTTCCGATTCGCTAATACACTGCCATTTCTTACCCTCCCCCATGCGAGGTAAAAACAGAAAATGGCATCCTGCTCTTTCTTGAATGTCACCACTGCTGATGGAAAACTGCAATGGCCAGGCTGGCATCACCCATTCTGCCCAGTCCACATACATGAATCCAGCTGTCACCTCTATTCAGGGGAGGCCATTTCAACTCTTTCCTTCATCCGGGAGGGGAGAGGGAGGGAAGGTGTCTTCTTGACAACTTTGAACTCCCCTTATTAGGCTGTGGCCTGGAGTTTGGACACTTGTTGCCCGGCCCCTTCCTTCTTCTGTGCAGCAGTTTTATGCAGTTGAAAGTGGCTGCATCTCCTAGCTCCTTTCCCAGTCCCTGCTCTTTATGTTCTCCCACTTTTCCTGTCCTCCTTCCTTTCTTTTGTTGTTTATTGATTTCTCTACCTCCCGTTTTTTCCAGTGGAGTTTGTATGTGGAACATTATCGGGCCAGATCTTACTGGAGTTACTTTCAACTGCAATTTCAGGAAAAGAATTTTTTTTTGAGCTTTTAGGTTTTCATACCAGTCGTAACTGTTCCACTCACTATCCAGACTGAAGTATAGGCCTAAATTATTGAACTCACCTAGAGAACAAAATGAAAGCTTTTCAGCATTATTTTTTATGTTTGTAGATCTTTCATTTTTGCTAACTTGCTTCTATGCAAAATATAACTTAGGTTAAAGGAATATACATAAATCTTACAAAGAAGAAGATAAAGAAGATCTGCAATTCCACTATGTGTAAACACCAGCAAAATGGAACATGATCACTCTCTCAGCTAATCTACCTCATTCACTGATGGAACACTATTCCTCCAATTTTTCTGATTAAATCCTATTCATCTCCAATGCCTCACTCAACTTTTGGATTGTCATGCCTCCGACTTCCCCTTATGACCAACGGTTTGAAATCCTCCATATTTACATGCCACAGTTCTCTAACCAATGCCAGTCTGCTCTGTGTCCCAAACATCCGATGGAACAAAATTCCTCCGTGCATCGTGTAAACTAACAACATACTATTCTGTCCTGTCACACCTTTTAACATGGAGGCAAATTCTTCTACATTTCCGATTCGCTAATACAATGCCATTTCTTCCCCTCCCCCTGCAGGTAAAAAGAGAAAACTAACATCCTGCCCTTTCTTGAATGTCACCTCTGCTGAAGGAAAACTGCAATGGCCAGGCTGGCATCACCCATTCTGCCCAGTCCACAGACATGAATCCAGCTGTCACCTCTATTCAGGGGAGGCCATTTCAACTCTTTCCTTCATCCGGGAGGGGAAGGGGAGCGAAGGTGTCTTCTTGACGGCTTTGAACTCCCCTTATTAGGCTGTGGCCTGGAGTTTGGACACGTGTTGCCCTGCCCCTTCCTTCCTCTGTGCAGCAGTTTTATGCAGTTGAAAGTGGCTTCATCTCATAGCTCCTTCCCCAGTACCTGGTCTTCGTTGTCTTCTTCTTCTTCTTCTTCTTCTTTCGTTCTTCCTAGCCGTGTTCCTTTCTTCTGTTGTGTATTGATTTCTATACCTCCCGTTTCTTTCCCTCTGGATTTTGTCTGTGGGAGCATTATATGGCCAGACCTTACCGGAGTCACCTTTGACTATAATTTCAGGAAAAAGAATTTTATTCTTATTATTTTTTTTATAGCTTTTTGGGGTTTGATACTACTTGTAATTCTTGCACTTACAGTCTAGACAGATGTATCGGCCTAAAATACTGAATTAACATAAAGAACAAAATGAAAGTTTTCAGCATACTTTTTTTTCTTGATACATCTTTCTTTTATGGAAACTTCCTTACGTGTGAAATATAGCTTGGGCAAGAGGAATATACTTGAATATGGCAAAGAAGAAGATATGTGATTCCACTATGTGTAAACATCAACAAATGGAACATCATTTCTTTCTTAGCTGATATACTTCATTCAATGATGGAACACTACTCCACTTGCTGATCAAAGCCTATTCCTCCCTGTGCTTTACTCAACTTTTGGAATACCATTCCTCCCACTGCCCCCTTTCGCCAACTGTTTGAAATCCTCCATATTTATCATGCTACAGTTCTCTAACCAATGCCAGTCTGCTCTGTGTCCCAAACATCCGATGGAACACACTTCCTCCATGCATCGTGTGAGCTAACGCCATACCATTCTGTCCTGTCACAACTTTTAACAGGGGGAAAATTCCTCTACATTTCCGATTCTCTAATACAGTGCCATGTCTTCCCCTCCCCCCTGCGGGGTAAAAAGAAAATGGCATCCTGCCCTTTCTTGAATGTCACCTCTGCTGATGGAAAACTGCAATGGCCAGGCTGGCATCACCCATTCTGCCCAGTCCACAGACATGAATCCAGCTGTCACCTCTATTCAGGGGAGGCCATTTCAACTCTTTCCTTCATCCGGG
The DNA here is from genome assembly GCA_028751875.1 of Rapana venosa. NCBI lineage: Eukaryota > Metazoa > Mollusca > Gastropoda > Neogastropoda > Muricidae > Rapana > Rapana venosa. The sequence continues at coordinate 8,227,815 of CM054145.1, forward strand.
AAGGGAAGGGGGGGGGGGGGATGGAAGGTGTCTTCTTTGACAGCTTTTAACTCCCCTTATTAGGCTGTGGCCTGGAGTTTGGACACGTGTTGCCCGGCCCCTTCCTTCCTCTGTGCAGCAGTTTTATGCAGTTGAAAGTGGCTGCATCTCCTAGATCCTTTCCCAGTACCTGGTCTTTATGTTCTCCCACCTTTCCTGTCCTCCTTCCTTTCTTTTGTTGTTTATTGATTTCTCTACCTCCCGTTTTGTCCTGTGGAGTTTGTATGTGAAACATTATTGGGCCAGATCTTACTGGAGTTACTTTCAACTGCAATTTCAGGAAAAGAATTTTTTTTTGAGCTTTTAGGTTTTAATACCAGTCGTAACTGTTCCACTCACTGTCTAGACTGAAGTATCATCCTAAATTATTGAACTCACCCAGAGAACAAAATGAAATCTTTTCAGCATTATTTTTTTATATTTGTAGATCTTTCATTTTTGCAAACTCGCTTATATGCAAAATATAACTTAGGTTAAAGGAATATACATAAATCTTACAAAGAAGAAGATAAAGATCTGAGATTCCACTATGTGTAAACACCAACAAAATGGAACATGATTACTCTCTCAGCTAATCTACTTCATTCACTGATGGAACACTATTCCTCCAATTTTTCTGATTAAAGTCTATTCATCTCTAATGCCTCACTCAACTTTTGGATTGTCATGCCTCCGACTTCCCCTTATGACCAACGGTTTGAAATCCTCCATATTTACATGCCACAGTTCTCTAACCAATGCCAGTCTGCTCTGTGTCCCAAACATCCGATGGAACACACTTCCTCCATGCATCGTGTGAGCTAACAACATACTATTTTGTCCCGTCACAAGTTTTAACAGGGGGCAAATTCCTCTACATTTCCGATTCGCTAATACAGTGCTATTTCTTCCCCTCCCCTCTGCGGGGTAAAAAAAGAAACTAGTATCCTGCCCTTTCTTGAATGTCACCACTGCTGTTGGAAAACTGCAATGGCCATGCTGGCATCACCCATTCTGCCCAGTCCACAGACATGAATCCAGCTCTCACCTCTAATCAGTGGGGAGGCCATTTCAACTCTTTCCTTCATCCGGGAGGGGGGAGGGGAGGGAAGGTGTCTTCTTGACAGCTTTTAACTCCCCTTTTAGGCTGTGGCCTGGAGTTTGGACACGTGTTGCCCTGCCCCTTCCTTCCTTCCTCTGTGCAGCAGTTTTATGCAGTTGAAAGTTGCTGCATCTCCTAGCTCCTTTCCCAGTACCTGCTCTTTATGTTCTCCCACCTTTCCTGTTCTCCTTCCTTTCTTTATTGATTTCTACACCTCCCGCATTTTTCCTGTGAATTTTGTATGTGGGAACATTATCTGGCCAGCTCTTACCAGAGTTATCTTGTACTAAAATTTCAGGGAAAAGAATTTTATTATTTCTTTTTTTAAATAGCATTTTGAGGTTTGATACTACTTGTAATTCTTGCACTTACAGTCTAGACAGATGTATCGGCCTAAAATACTGAATTCACATAGAGAACAAAATGAAAGCTTTTCAGCATAGTTTTTTTTTCTTGATATATCTTTCTTTTATAGAAACTACCTTACGTGTGAAATATAGCTTGGGCAAGAGGAATATACTTGAATATGGCAAAGAAGAAGATATGTGATTCCACTATGTGTAAACAGCCACAAATGGAACATCATTTCTTTCTTAGCTGATATACTTCATTCACTGACGGAACACTACTCCTCCATTTGCTGATCAAAGCCTAATCCTTCCTGTGCCTCACTCATCTTTTGGAATACCATTCCTCCTACATCCCCCTTTCGCCAACGGTTTGAAATCCTCCATATTTATCATGCTGCCATTCTCTGATCAATGCCAGTCTGCTCTGTGTCCCAAACATACGATGGAACACACTTCCTCCATGCATCGTGTAAACACCTCTACTGAAAAAGCACGACCTCGATCCCAACATTCTGAAGAATTATAGGCCTGTCTCAAACTTACCCTTTGTCTCTCAAGTACTAGAAAAAGTTGTTCTCAAACAGCTCAACAGTCACCTTCATTCCAATGATCTTCTTCCCACTTTTCAGTCTGCCTATCGCCCCAACCACAGCACCGAAACCACCCTAGTCCATACTTTAGATACACTTCTACTTGCTTCTGATGCAGGAAAAATCTCCCTCCTCACTCTTCTTGACTTATCTGCAGCCTTTGATACCATAGATCACTCAATTCTTCTTTCTCGCCTCCAAAATACGTTTGGTATTAATGGCACAGCCCTCACCTGGTTTACTTCATACCTCACAGACCGGTTCCAGAAAGTTATTGTAAACAAAATTCAATCAAAACCTGTCAAAATGGAATGTGGAGTCCCGCAGGGATCAGTTCTGGGCCCTGTTCTCTTTACTCTCTACACTGCTCCACTCTCACATATAATAAACAACCACCCTATTGATCATCATTTCTATGCCGATGATACTCAGCTTCAGTGCAGCGATACTGTTGAAAACTTGCCTTCCCTCCTGACAAATATGTCCTACTGCCTTCAAGACATTCAAAACTGGATGACTCAGAACAAGGTACAACTTAATGCCGATAAAACCGAAGCCATGCTCATAGGGACCCAACATAAACTTTCCTATATCAAAAAAACTTCAATAGAATTCGGCAATACGTCAGTTCCTTTGTCCAACTCTGTGAAGTATTTAGTAGTTCTTGACAACACACTCTCTATGAAAAAATTCACCACTCAGACCTGCCAGTCTTGCTACTATCAATTACGGCGCATAAGCGCGATTCGCAAGTATCTGTCCACTGATGCAACTTCCAAGCTTGTCACATCTCTCAATCTTTCACATTTAGACTACTGTAATTCTCTTTTGGCTGGCGTATCAGCATCATGTATCCACTCTCTTCAACGCATACAAAACTCTGCAGCTCGACTGGTCCTAAGAAAGAAAAAATCTGAACACGTCACTCCTCATCTGCGATCTCTTCACTGGTTGCCTGTCTCAAAAAGACTGGAGTATAAAATCAATACCCTCTGTTTCAAATGTCTCCACAAATCTGCACCCTCTTATCTCTGTAACTGTCTTCACCTGTACACTCCATCCCGTTCCCTTCGTTCAGCCGAGGATACTTTGTGCTTTCAAACACCCAGATTCAAACAAACCACTGTTGGCCGTCGCTCCTTCTCTGTTTCTGGTCCATCCACCTGGAATGACCTCCCTCTTTCACTTCATCAAAAGCCTTCACTTGATTCCTTCAAATCCAGCATAAAAACACACTTATTTCCTACCTGAGACTTTCCCCCCACATATCTGTCCCTAATTTTCAACAGCATCTTTCACCTTCTAAGTGTTGTTCCGTGTGTGTGTGTGTGTGTGTGTGTGTGTGTGTGTGTGTGTGTGTGTGTGCGTGCGTGCGTGTGCGTGCGTAGTGCGCGCGCATGGATTTGAAATCTGTTTCTGATTACGTTTAAGGAGAGTTGCATGCCTGTAAATGATTGAGTGCAAGCACTTCGATTTGTTTGTTTTTTACAAGATTCAGCGCTATATAAATTCCATATATATTATTATTATTATTATTAAACTAACAACATACCATTCTGTCCTGTCACAACTTTTAACAGGGTGGCAAATTCCTCTACATTTCCGATTCGCTAATACAGTGCCATGTCTTCCCCATCCCCCTGCAGGGTAAAAAAAAGAAACTAACATCCTGCCCTTTTGTTGAATGTCACCTCTGCTGAAGGAAAACTGCAATGGCCATGCTGGCATCCCCCATTCTGCCCAGTCCACAGAAATGAATCCAGCTGTCACCTCTAATCAGGGGGAGGCCATTTCAACTCTTTCCTTCATCCGGCTGTGTCCTGGAGTTTGGACACTTGTTGCCGGCCCCTTCCTTCCTCTGTGCAGCAGTTTTATGCAGTTGAAAGTGGCTTCATTTCCTAGCTCCTTCCCCAGTCCCTGCTCTTTATGTTCTCCCACCTTTCCTGTCCTCCTTCCTTTCTTTGATGTTTATTGATTTCTACACATCCCGCATTTCCCCCTGTGGATTTTGTATGTGGGAACATTATCTGGCCAACTCTTACCAGAGTTATCTTCTACTATAATTTCAGAGAAAAGAATTTTATTATTTTTTTTTGGGGGGGGTAACTTTTGGGGGTTTGATACTACTTGTAATTCTTGCACTTACAGTCTAGACATAGAGAACAAAATGAAAGCTTTTCAGCATAGTTTTTTCTTCTTCTTGATACATCTTTCTTTTATGGAAACTTCCTTACGTGTGAAATATAGCTTGGGCAAGAGGAATATACTTGAATACGGCAAAGAAGAAGATATGTGATTCCACTATGTGTAAACACCAACAAATGGAACATCATTTCTTTTTTAGCTGATATACTTCATTCACTGACGGAACACTACTCCTCCATTTGCTGATCAAAACCTATTCCTCCCTGTGCCTCAGTCAACTTTTGGAATACCATTCCTTCTACCCTCCACTTTTGCCAACGGTTTGAAAACCTCCATATAGTTTGCCGCCATTCTCTGATCAATGCCAGTTTGCTCTGTGTCCCAAACATACGATGGAACACACTTCCTCCATGCATCGTGTGAGCTAACGGCATACCATTCTGTCCTGTCACAACTTTTAACAGGGAGGCGAATTTCTCTACATTTCCGATTCGCTAATACAGTGCCATTTCTTCACCACCACCCTGCCGGGTAAAAAAAAAGAAACTAACATCCTGCCCTTTTTTGAATGTCACCTCTGCTGAAGGAAAACTGCAATGGCCAGGCTGGCATCACCCATTCTGCCCAGTCCACAGACATGAATCCAGCTGTCACCTCTATTCAGGGGAGGCCATTTCAACTCTTTCCTTCATCCAGGGGTGGGGGAAGGGGGGAGGTGACTTCTTGACAACTTTTAACTCCTCTTATTAGGCTGTGGCCTGGAGTTTGGACACTTGTTGCCCGGCCCCTTCCTTCCTCTGTGCAGCAGTTTTATGCAGTTGAAAGTGGCTGCATCTCCTAGATCCTTTCCCAGTACCTGCTCTTTATGTTCTCCCACCTTTCCTGTCCTCCTCCATTTCTTTTGCTGTTTATTGATTTCTCTACCTCCCGTTTTGTCCTGTGGAGTTTGTATGTGGAACATTAGCTGGCCAGATCTTACCAGAGTTATCTTCTACTATAATTTCAGGGAAAAGCATTTTATTATTTTTTTCTTTAGCCTTTTGGGGTTTGATACTACTTGTAATTCTTGCACTTACAGTCTAGACAGATGTATCGGCCTAAAATAATGAATTCACAAATAGAAAAAAATGAAAGTTTTCAGCATAGTTTTTTTTTCTTGATACATCTTTCTTTTATGGAAATATCCTTACATGTGAAATATAGCTTGGGCAAAAGGAATTTACTTAAATATGGCAAAGAAGAAGATATGTGAATCCACTAAGTGTAAACACCAACAAATGGAACATCATTTCTTTCTTAGCTGATATACTTCATTCACTGACGGACACTACTCCTCTATTTGCTGATCAAAGCCTATTCCTCCCTGTGCCTCAGTCAACTTTTGGAATACCATTCCTCCTACTCCCCCCCTTTTGCCAACGGTTTGAAATCCTCCATATCATGCCACAGTTCTCTGATCAATGCCAGTCTGATCTGTGTCCCAAACATCCAATGGAACACAATTCCTCCATGCGTGATGTGGCAAACAACATACAATTTTGTCCTGTTACAACTTTTAACAGGGTGGCAAATTCCTCTACATTTCCGATTCTCTCATACAGTGCCATTTCTTCCCTTCCATGCAGGTAAAGAAATGGCATCCTGCCCTTTCTTGAATGTCACCACTGCTGATGGAAAAATGCAATGGCCAGGCTGGCATCACCCATTCTGCCCATTCCACAGACATGAATCCAGCTGTCACCTCTATTCAGGGGAGGCCATTTCAACTCTTTCCTTCAGCCGGGAGAGGAGGGGGAGGGAAGGTGTCTTCTTGACAACTTTTAACTCCCCTTATTAGGCTGTGGCCTGGAGTTTGGACACTTGTTGCCCGGCCCTTCCTTCCTTCCTCTGTGCAGCAGTTTTATGCAGTTGAAAGTGGCTGCATCTCCCAGATCCTTCCACAGTACCTGCTCTTTATGTTATCCCAACTTTCCTGTCCTCCTTCCTTTGTTGTTTATTGATTTCTACATCTCCCGCATTTTTCCCTGTGGAGTTTGTATGTGGGAACATTATCTGGCCAGATCTTACCAGAGTTATCTTCTACTATAATTCCAGGGAAAAGCATTTTATTATTTTTTTTAGCCTTTTGGGATTTGATACTACTTGTAATTCTTGCACTTACAGTCTAGACAGATGTCTCAGCCTAAAATACTGAATTCACATAGAGAACAAAATGAAAGCTTTTCAGCATAGTTTTTTTTCTTGATACATCTTTCTTTTATGGAAACTTCCTTACGTGTGAAATATACCTTGGGCAAAAGGAATATACATGAATATGGCAAAGACGGAGGAGAAGGAGAAGAAGAAGAAGATAAAGAAGATATGCGATTCCACTAAGTGTAAACACCAACAAATGGAACATGATTTCTCTCTCATCTAATCTACTTCATTCAGTGATGGAACACTACTCCTCCATTTGCTGATCAAAGCCTATTCATCCCTGATGCCTCATTCAACTTTTGGAATGCCATTCATCCTACATCCCCCTTTCACTAACAGTTTGAAATCCTCCATATAGTTTGCCACAATTCTCTGATCAATGCCATTCTGCTGTGCCCCAAACATCCGATGGAACACAATTCCTCCATGCATCGTGTGAGCTAACGCCATACCATTCTGTCCTGTCACAACTTTTAACAGGGTGAAAATTCCTCTACATTTCCGATTCGCTAATACAGTGCTATTTCTTCCCCACCCCCCTGCGGGGTAAAAAAAGAAACTAGTATCCTGCCCTTTCTTGAATGTCACCTCTGGTGAAGGAAAACTGCAATGGCCAGGCTGGCATCACCCATTCTGCCCAGTCCACAGACATGAATCCAGCTGTCACCTCTATTCAGGGGAGGCCATTTCAACTCTTTCCTTCATCCGGGAGGGGGGAGGGGAGGTGTCTTTTTTGACAGCTTTTAACTCCCCTTATTAGGCTGTGGCCTGGAGTTTGGACACTTGTTGCCGGCCCCTTCCTTCCTCTGTGCAGCAGTTTTATGCAGTTGAAAGTGGCTGCATCTCCTAGCTCCTTCCCCAGTACCTGGTCTTCGTCCTCTTCGTCTTCGTCTTCTTCTTCTTCTTCTTCTTCTTATTCATTTACTTCTTCTTCTTTTTTGCTGCCACTGCTGCTGCTGTTGTCCTTCTTAGTCATGTTCCTTTCTTTTGTTGTGTATTGATTTCTAATTCTCCCGTTTTTTCCCTGCGGATTTTGTCTGTGGAACACTACCTTGCTAGGCCTTTCTGATTTACTGTCGACTATAATTTCAGGAAAAGAAATCCCTTTTTATTCTTTTTTATGAGCTTTATCGTTTTTGATACCAGTTGTAATTGTTGCACTAGCTATCTAGACTGAAATCTATCTATCTATCTATCTGTCCCGTAGTGTGACGACCATGGGGGCACCATCAAAGACTCAACAACCAGTTCCCTCCATTCCTCTCTCTGTTCTGCCTTTCTCAGGGTTTTGTTGAGTTCTAGGCCTGTCCATTCGCTGATGTTATCCTCCCAGCTCTTCCTTGGTCTGCCTCTTCTTCTTCCTCCTTGGACAGTGCCTTGTAAAACTGTCTTTGCAAGTCCTTTGGATCTTGTGACATGCTCATACCATTTAAGTTTACGCTTTTTCACGATCGTTAGAAGGTTCTCATAGGGTCCAATGGTTTGCTGGATTCTGTTATGCACGCTTTCGTTGCTTATGTGGTCTTTGTAGGAGATGCCAAGGAGTCTCCGAAAGCATCTCATCTCCACCGCCTGTACTCTTCTCTCCAAATCTGCAGTCAGGGTCCATGATTCACAGGCATACAGAAATATGGATATGACAAGGAGCGCATTAGTCTGATCTTGGAGATAAGTGAGATATTTTTATCTCTCCAGATGGTGTTTAGTTTTGACAGTGCTGTTATTGTCTGTGCAGTCCTGCATACTACTTCTGGCTTGGATCCCTGGTCTGATACAATGGCTCCCAGGTACTTGAAGCTTTGAACTGTTTCCAGCTTCTGGTCATTAACCCTGATATCAGTGCTAATGCCGTTGGTGTTATTAGTCATCAGTTTGGTCTTCTCTGCACTGATTTCCATGCCGTATGTTTTGGAGGCCTTATTCAGGTGTTCTGTTAGGCTGGCAAGCTCTTTTTCTGATCCTGCTATTCCATCAATGTCATCTGCGAAGCGGAGGTTTGTGATCGTTCTGCCACCAATGCTGACTGATCCTTCATGATGTTCCAGTGCATCAGCCATGATTCTCTCAAGGAAGATGTTGAAAAGAGTGACTGAAATATCAGCATAAAATACTGAAATTATCTAGAGAACGAAATGAAAGCATTTCAGCACATTTCTCGTCCTGGATAATTTTTGTTTTTGTTAACTTGCTTTTGTGTGAAATATAGCTTAGGTTAATGGAATATACTTGAATCTCGTAATGAAGCAGAAGAAGAAGAAGAAGGAGGAGGAGGAGAAGATGAAAAAGAAGAAGAAGGAAGAGGAGAAGATTAAGAAGAACAAGAAGAAGAAGAAGAAGAGGAAGAGATATGCCATTACACTATGTGCAAACACCAGCAAATAGTACATCATTTCTCTATCAGCTGATATACATCATTCGCTGATGGAACACTACTCCTCCATTTGCTGGTCAAAGCCTATTCCTTCCTGATGCCTCACACAACTTTTGGACTGCCATTCCTCCAACATCCCCCTTTCACCAACAGTTTGATATTCATGATGTTTCATATAGTTTGCCACAGTTCTCTGATCCATGCCAGTCTGCTCTGTGTCCCAAACATTCGATGGAACACACTTCCTCCATGCATCGTGTAGACTAACAGCATGGCTACATTTCCGAATTGCTAATACAGTGCTATTTCTTCCCCTCCCCCATGCAGGGTAAAAACAGAATATAGCATCCTGCCCTTTCTTGAATGTCACCTCTGCTGATGGAAAACTGCAATGGCCAGGCTGGCATCACCCATTCTGCCCAGTCCACAGACATGAATCCAGCTGTAACCTCTATTCAGGGGAGGCCATTTCAACTCTTTCCTTCAGCCGGGAGAGGAGGGAAGGTGTCTTCTTTGACAGCTTTGAACTCCCCTTATTAGGCTGTGGCCTGGAGTTTGGACACTTGTTGCCCGGCCCCTTCCTTCCTCTGTGCAGCAGTTTTATCCAGTTGAAAGTGGCTGCATCTCCTAGATCCTTCCCCAGTACCTGCTCTTTATGTTCTCCCACCTTTCCTGTCCTCCTTCCTTTCTTTTGCTGTTTATTGATTTCTTTACCTCCCATTTTGTCCTGTGGAGTTTGTATGTGGGAACATTATCTGGCCAGATCTTACCAGAGTTATCTTCTACTATAATTTCAGGAAAAAATATTTTATTATTTCTTTTTTGTAGCTTTTTGGGGTTTGACACTACTTGTAATTCTTGCACTTACAGTCTAGACAGATGTATCGGCCTAAAATACTGAATTCATATAGAGAACAAAATGAAAGTTTTCAGCATAGTTTTTTTTCTTGATACATCTTTCTTTTATGGAATCTTCCTTACGTGTGAAATATACCTTGTGCAAAAGGAATATACTTGAATACGGCAAAGAAGAAGATATGTGAATCCACTAAGTGTAAACACCAACAAATGGAACATCATTTCTTTCTCAGCTAATCTACTTCATTTAGTGACGGAAAACTAATCCTCCATTTTGCTGATCAAAGCCTATTCATCCCCGATGCCTCATTCAACTTTTGGAATGCCATTCCTCCTACATCCCCCTTTCACCAACAGTTTGAAATCCTCCATATAGTTTGCCACAATTCTCTGATCAATGCCATTCTGCTGTGCCACAAACATCCGATGGAACACAATTCCTCCATGCATCGTGTGACCTAACGCCATACCATTCTGTCCTGTCACAACTTTTAGCAGGGTGAAAATTCCTCTACATTTCCGATTCGCTAATACAGTGCCATTTCTTCCCCTCTCCCCTGCGGGGTAAAAAAAAAGAAACTAGCATCCTGCCCTTTCTTGAATGTCACCACTGCTGATGGAAAACTGCAATGGCCAGGCTGGCATCACCCATTCTGCCCAGTCCACAGACATGAATCCAGCTGTCACCTCTATTCAGGGGAGGCCATTTCAACTCTTTCCTTCATCCGGGAGGGGGGAGGGGAGGTGTCTTTTTTGACAGCTTTTAACTCCCCTTATTAGGCTGTGGCCTGGAGTTTGGACACGTGTTGCCCTGCCCCTTCCTCTGTGCAGCAGTTTTATGCAGTGTGAAGGGTCTTCATCTCCTAGCTCCTTTCCCAGTACCTGGTCTTCGTCTTCTTCTTCTTCTTCTTCTTCTTCATCTACTTCTTCTTTTTTGCTGCTACTGCTGCTGCTGTTGTCCTTCTTAGTCGTGTTCCTTTCTTTTGTTGTGTATTGATTTCTAATTCTCCCGGTTTTTTTCCCTGCGGATTTTGTCTGTGGAACATTACCTGGCTAGGCCTTACTGATTTACTGTCGACTATAATTTCAGGAAAAGAAATCCCTTTTTATTCTTTTTTATAGCTTTTTCGTTTCTTGATACCAGTTGTATTGTTGCACTAGCTATTCTAGACTGAAATATCAGCATAAAATACTGAATTCATCTAGAGAACGAAATGAAAGCTTTTCAGCACAGTTTTCTTCCTGGATAATCTATTTTTTTCCAACTTGCTTTTGTGTGAAATATAGCTTAGGTTAAAGAAATATACTTGAATCTCGTAATGAAGCAGAAGAAGAAGAAGAAGAAGAAGAAGAAGGAGGAGGAGGAGGAGGAGGAGATGAAAAAGAAGAAGAAGGAAGAGGAGAAGATGAAGAGGAAGAACAAAAAGAGGACGAGATATGCCATTACACTATGTGCAAACACCAGCAAATAGTACATCACTTCTCTATGAGCCGATACACTTCATTCACTGATGGAACACTACTCCTCCATTTGCTGATGAAAGCCTATGCCTCCCTGATGCCTCATTCAACTTTTGGACTGCCACGTCTCCTACATCCCCCTTTCGCCAATGGCTTGAAATCCTCCATATTTATCATGCCACAATTCTCTGATCAATGCCAGTCTGCTCTGTGTCCCAAACATCCAGTGGAACACAATTCCTCCATGCATCGTGTGAGCTAACTATAGACCATTCTGCCTGTCACAACTTTTAACAGGGGGAAAATTCCTCTACATTTTCGATTCGCTAATACAGTGCCATTTCTTCCCTACCCCCCTGCGGGGTAAAAAAGAAAATGGCATCCTGCCCTTTCTTGAATGTCACCTCTGCCGATGGAAAACTGCAATGGCCAGGCTGGCATCACTCATTCTGCCCAGTCCACAGACATGAATCCAGCTGTCACCTCTATTCAGGGGAGGCCATTTCAACTCTTTCCTTCATCCGGGAAGGGAAGGGGGGGGGAAGGTGTGTTTTTTGACAGCTTTTAACTCCCCTTATTAGGCTGTGGCCTGGAGTTTGGACACGTGTTGCCCGGCCCCTTCCTTCCTCTGTGCAGCAGTTTTATGCAGTTGAAAGTGGCTTCATCTCCTAGCTCCTTTCCCAGTCCCTGCTCTTTATGTTCTCCCACCTTTCCTGTCCTTCCTTTCTTTGATGTTTATTGATTTCTACACCTCCCGCATTTTCCCTGTGGATTTTGTATGTAGGAACATTATCTGGCCAGATCTTACCAGAGTTATCTTCTACTATAATTTCAGGGAAAAGAATTTTATTATTTCTTTTTTTTTTGGTAGCTTTTGGGGGTTTGATACTACTTGTAATTCTTGCACTTACAGTCTAGACATAGAGAACAAAATGAAAGCTTTTCAGCATTTTTTTTCTTGATACATCTTTCTTTTATGGAAACTTCCTTACATGTGAAATATAGCTTGGGCAAAAGGAATATACTTGAATATGGCAAAGGAGGAGAAGAAGAAGAAGATAAAGAAGATATGTGATTCCACTATGTGTAAACACCAACAAATTGGAACATGATTTCTCTCTCAGCTAATCTACTTCATTCAGTGATGGAACACTATTCCTTCATTTCGCTGATCAAAGCCTATTCATCCCTGATGCCTTATTCAACTTTTGGAATGGCATTCCTCCTACTTTCCCCTTTCACCAATTGCTTGAAATCCTCCATATCATGCCACAATCCTCTGATCAATGCCAGTCTGCTCTGAGCCCTGAACATCCGATGGAACACACTTCCTCCATGCATTGTGTGAGCTAACAACATACCATTCTGTCCTGTCACAACTTTTAACAGGGGAAAAATTCCTCTACATTTCCGATTCGCTAATACAGTGCCATGTCTTCCCCTCCCCCCTGCGGGGTAAAAAGAAAATGGCATCCTGCCCTTTCTTGAATGTCACATCTGCTGATGGAAAACTGCAATGGCCAGGCTGGCATCACCCATTCTGCCCAGTCCACAGACATGAATCCAGCTGTCACCTCTATTCAGGGGAGGCCATTTCAACTCTTTCCTTCATCCGGGAAGGGAAGGGGGGGGAGGGAAGGTGTCTTCTTTGACAGCTTTTAACTCCCCTTATTAGGCTGTGGCCTGGAGTTTGGACACTTGTTGCCTGCCCCTTCCTTCCTCTGTGCAGCAGTTTTATGCAGTTGAAAGTGGCTGCATATCCCAGCTCCTTTCCCGGTACTGGCCTTCTTCTTCTTCTTCTTCTTCTTGTTCTTCTTGTTCTTCTTCTTCTTCTTTTTCTTTTTCTTCTTCTTCTTCTTCTTGTTCTTGTTCTTCTTCTTCTTCTCTTCTTCTTCTGTCCTTCCTAGCCATATTCCTTTCTTTTGTTTATTGATTTCTATACCTCCCTTTTTTTCCCTGTGGATTTTGTATGTGGGAGCATTATATGGCCAGATCTTACCGGAGTTACCTTCAACTATAATTTCAGGAAAAGAAATTCCTTGTTTATTTAATTTCTTTTTTTAGATATTCGTTTTTGATACCAGTCGCAGTCGTTGCATTTACTGTCTAGTATGAGATATAAGCCTAAAATACAGAACTAATCTAGAGAACAAAATGAAAGCATTTCAACAGATTTTTCTTGTAGATAGATCCCTTTTCCTTTTTGCAAACTCGTTTACGTGTGAAATAAAGTTTAGGTTAATGGAATGTACTTGAATATGGCAAAGAAGAAAACATTGAAGAATAAGAATAATTTGGAAAAGTGGAATATGAAGAAGACGATATTGAAGAAGAAGAATGAATAAATCTTTTATTTTCCAAGGGTAGCAGAATAAGCATTCGCATACTTTTTTCATCTGGCCCGAGGAAGAAGAAGAATTCTGAAGAAGAAAAAGAAGAAGAATTCTGAATAGTAGTAGTAAGTAGTAGTAGTAGTAGTAGTAGTAGTAGTAGTAGTAGTAGTAGTAGTAGAAGTAGTAATAGGAAGAAGAAGAAGAAGAAGAAGAAGAAGAAGAAGAAGAAGAAGAAGAAGAAGAAGAAGAAGAAGAAGAAGAAGAAGAAGAAAGACAGAAAGAAAATGAGCACGAAGTACGCTCAGATATCTTTGTTATGTCGTGACAAGGATCATTAACGCTTACCATGCACTCTTCTTGTGTGTTTGTGTTTGCTTTCTTCAGTACATCAGTTCCAACTACTTTTTATCACGTTTGCATACTATACTCACTTCACAAGGGGGCCTGGGGCCTATACATGAATAAATCATCTTAGTATCGTTATCTGCCTGTCTGTCTGTCTACCTTTCTGCCTGCCTTTCTGCCTGCCTGCCTGCCTGTCTGTCTGTCTACCTTTCTGCCTGCCTTCCTGCCTGTCTGTCTGTCTGTCTACCTTTCTGCCTGCCTGTCTGTCTACCTTTCTGTCTGCCTTCCTGCCTGTCTGTCTACCTTTATGCCTGCCTTCCTGCCTGCCTGCCTGTCTGTCTCCATACCGCTATACACAAAACCACATCCTTTCTTTCCCCCCCCCCCCCCCCAACGACAAACATCTGCTCTAGTCGTGTGTGTGTGTGTGTGTGTGTGTGTGCGTGCGCGTGCGTGTGTGCTTGTGTGTGTGTGTGTGCGTGCGTGTGTGCTTGCGTGTGTTTGTGTGTGTGAGTGTGTGTGTGTATGATGGATCGATGCACGTCTGTTGAGCTTGTGGCTGTGGAAGCCTCTGAATCAGGGAGTGACAAACTGTTGAAGATGCTACGTGACCCAATGAATACGAAGAGAATTAAAAGGGTCAACGCGCGCGCGTACACGCACGCACGCACAAGCACGTACACACGCACGCCAGCACACACACATGCACGCACAAACACATACGCACACACAAAGACACACGCAAGCACATGCGTGCTTATTCAGTATCATCGAAATAACAGAATTTGACTTCACTTGACGCGCACACACATTTAGAAAAAGACACAGACACACAGAGACACAGACAGACAGACAGACAACAATACACAAACACACACACACACACACAGAAGGAGGGAGGGAGAGAGAAACACAGATACACACGCAGACATACAGAGTGAGTGAACAGACGTAAAATCGAAGCAACAACAACAGACAAACATACAGACAGACATACACACACAACCACACACACACACGCACACGCACACGCACACACACACACACAGAACGAACCTTGCCACAAGCAAAGAAATGCCTCCTGTTTCTGACACAATATTCACATTTGTAAGCGCACACGCGCACATGTGCACAGGCACGCACGTGTGCCCACACACACACATAAGTATACATACCTTCACATGTGTACATATGCGTGCATACTGTATCACATCATCATCATCATCATCATCATCATCGTCGTCGTCGTCGTCCGTCGTCGTCGACGTCGTCGCCATCATCATCATCATCATCAACGTCGTCGTCGTCGTCATCGTCATCATCATCATCATCCATTCCCCATGGCTTTAGCTACATTCCCCATGGCTTTAGCTACCCTCCCCATGGCTTTAGCTACCCTCCCCATGGCTTTAGCTACTCTCCCCATGGCTACATTCCCCATGGCTTTAGCTACACTCCCCATGGCTACATTCCCCATGGCTTTAGCTACACTCCCCATGGCTACATTCCCCATGGCTTTAGCTACACTCCCCATGGCTACATTCCCCATGGCTTTAGCTACACTCCCCATGGCTTTAGCTACACTCCCCATGGCTTTAGCTACACTCCCCATGGCTTTAGCTACATTCCCCATGGCTTTAGCTACACTCCCCCATGGCTTTAGCTACACTCCCCATGGCTTTAGCTACATTCCCCATGGCTTTAGCTACATTCCCCATGGCTTTAGCTACATTCCCCATGGCTTTAGGTACACTCCCCATGGCTTTAGGTACACTCCCCACAGATTTAGCTACACTCCCCATGGCTTTAGCTACACTCCCCATGGCTTTAGCTACATTCCCCATGGCTTTAGCTACACTCCCCATGGCTTTAGCTACACTCCCCATGGCTTTAGCTACACTCCCCATGGCTTTAACTATCACATGACATACCCTCCCCATGGCTTTAGGTACGAAATGTAATACACTCCCCATAGCTTTAGCTACATTCCCCATAGCTTTAGCTACACTCCCCATGGCTTTAGCTACACTCCCCATGGCTTTAGCTACACTCCCCATGGCTTAAGCTACACACCCCATGGCTTTGGCTACCCTCCCCATTTAGCTATCCTCCCCATCGCTTTAGCTACGAAATGTTATAAGCTCCCCATGGCTTTAGCTACACTCCCCATGATTTTAGCTACACTCCCCCCCCCCAGCTTTAGCTACACTCCCCATGATTTTAGCTATACTCCCCCACAGCTTTAGCTACACTCCCCCACAGCTTTAGCTACACTCCCCATGATTTTAGCTACACTCCCCCACAGCTTTAGCTACACTCCCCCCACAGCTTTAGCTACACTCCCCATGATTTTAGCTACACTCCCCCACAGCTTTAGCTACACTCCCCCAGAGCTTTAGCTATACTTTCCATGACTTAAACTACCACATGACATACATTCCCCATGATTTTAGCTACACTCCCCCACAGCTTTAGCTACACTCCCCCAGAGCTTTAGCTATACTTTCCATGACTTTAACTACCACATGACATACACTCCCTATGGTTTTTAGCTAGGACATGACATACAAAAACAACAAAGCAGAATACTCACATCCAGAGAAACCTCTCCATAGGTGAAAGACTTGCAACGCGACTTGCACAGTTTTCGAATAGACTGCATGGTAACTTTCACAGTCCATACACACACATACACACATACACTATGTCCACCACACTCAATGACTTGTTTTTCGGCTGTCACACATCTTAAACCCTACCGGAGACACTGATTAATTTGAGCACCATGTTGACAGATCATGTTTTGTTCAGTCACTTCAATCATGGTTGCAGATTCTTGGTAAAAACAGGTAAGACGATGTTCAAGGTGGTGTTGGTAGAGACAGGCACATAACAGTGAACGGGTGGATCGCGCTCATAGGTGTGTACTTTAGGTAGATAGTCGGCTTTTTGATGTGACACAGATCTGTCCATGCATCACATATTGAGTAGAGATAGAATGGAGTTTGATATTTACAATCACAAAGTTGACTCAGGACAATCAGCTCTTGCTAAACCGCACCCCCCTCCCCTTAAAAACGACAAGAACCAAAACAACAAAACCAACACCAAACTAAACAAAACCCCTCCTCCACACACAAACACAAATAAAACAAAACAAAAGCCCCCCCCCCCCCCCCCTCTCCAAAAAAGAAGAAAAAACACAGCAAACACATTGAAATCTTTTAAAAAAAACTTATAGCCAGGCTAGATCTATATTACAACCAGATATCATAGCCAGGATATAGTATATAACAGCGTAATATTAAGCCAGGATTGATCGTATATTACAACCTTATATCATAGCTAGGATAGATCGTATATTACTACCTGATATTATTATAGACAGTATAGATCGTATATTACAACATTATAGCCAGGATAGGTCGTATTTTAGAACCTGATATCACAGCCAGGATAGAGCGTATATTACAACCTCATATACAATGGATCGGTGGTCTAGAGGTAACGCTTGTCTGGAAAGCGAAAAGTCCGGGTCGGAAGTGTGCGGTGGTTCGAACCCCGTTTGGGCCCGAAACTTTCCCCCCATTCATTAGACCATGAGTCTTGGCGCTAGTCTTTCGGATGAGACGATAAACCGAGGTTCCGTGTGTTATACATAAATATATAGCGCACGTAAAAGAACCCACGGCAACAAGAGAATTGTCCCTGGCAAAATTCTGTAGAAAAAAGCCACTATGACAGGGAAACAAATACAGTTGCAGACATAAAAAAAGCGTGGCGCTGCTCTTGTGGCGACGCGCTCTCCCCCGGGAAATCAGCCAAAATTTCACGCAGAGAAATTTGTCGTGACTTAAAGTGGTATAAATAAATAAATAAATAAACATGATAGATCATATGTTACAACCTTATAGCCAAGGTCAATCGTATATTACAACCTTATATTATAGCTACGATAGCTCGTATATTACAGCCTTATTTTGCAGACAGGTAAAAGGTAAAGGTAAAGGAGTCCCATAACCTATAAGGTCGTAGGGGAGCGAGGCTTCAGAGATCTCACTTCTCTAGGGCCAGCATATTGAGGGCGGCGCCCATCTCCTCTCCCTCGCTGCTTTACCTTCCCTGACCGTAAAGAGGGCAGGTACCCATTTACAGCTGGGTGAACTGGGGGAACTGTACTGAAGCCAAGGCGCGACGCTCGACGCTGCTTAACTTGGCTGGGGGAAAGCGAGTGCTCCGACCACTGAGCTATTACCGCCTCATATCACAGCCAAAAAAGAACGCATTTTACAATCTTATAACCAGGATAGATCGTATATTACAGCCTTATATTATAGCCACAATAGATCGTACATTACAGCCTTATATTATAGCCACAATAGATCGTACATTACAGCCTCATGCTACAGCCAGGGTATGTGGTATATCACAGCCTTATATTATAGCCACTATAGATTGTATCATGACTTAGCTCAGACCTGACATTTCTCCTTAGGAGATTTTGCAGGGGATATAATGGCCCAAGTAATTTGTAATCCTACCTAGGATCTTTCCCCATCAGTACACCTCACATCTGTCCCTACTTAAGTTTCAGCCAGCCTCCTCTATCTCCATCCCCTTGCCTCTCAGTGTGTGTGTGTGTGTGTGTGTGTGTGTGTGTGTGTGTGTGTGTGTGTGTGCGTGCGTGTGTGTGTATTTATGTGTGTCTGCGTGTGTGTATTAATGTGTGTATGTATGTGTGTATTCACAATCTGCTAATCTTGTTTGTGAATGGTTCCATGCGCGTGAATTATTGGAATGCAAGCGCTTTCATTTGTTTGCTTTACAAGATTCAGCGCTTCAGAAATTATGGTAAGTATTATATTTATCATCATCATCATCATCATTGTCATCATCATCTTACTATTAGTAGTATTATGATTATGATTATTATTATTATTGTTGTTCTTGCATCATCATCATCATCATCATCATCGTCATCATCATCATCATCATCACTATTATAATTATCATCATAACTATTACAATTATCATCATTATCATTACTA
>CM054145.1:8251634-8261634 GCA_028751875.1 Rapana venosa
TGGATAATATGTAACTGAAACTAGAAATTAATATCCAGGTGTCACTCTTCATCAAAACGGCGAGTTTCAAGCAATACAAGAACATTTAGTAAAACAAAGCAACAAAGCAACGTACACCTTTAAAAAGAGCTAATCAAAGACACAATTTAAACACTACTATAATCATGTGCTTTTTTGACTCATTGATAACCCCTGTCTTCACTTATGAAGCAGAAAACTAGCTTCTGTTTTGTGTTCATGGCGAGCCAGAATTTTGTATCGATAAAGTATGCAAGACATGCTTATCGCATCAGTTTCTCTACAGAAATATTCCTATAACATTTTGTTAACAAAATACTGGGAGTTCATAAAAAAGGCACTAGTACTACCCACTTTGGGAGAGCTGGGAAGATTCCACTGACCCTTAAAACCATATGCCAGATAGTATCGATTTGGATTCATTTGATAGATTCAAAACCAACCTCTTCTAATTTATTAGAATAATAATACGATTATTTGTATACACTAGTACATGTGGTAAATGAATCAAGATAGTAAGATAAGTCTTTCCACAACTGGATTGAAACATGAGTAGAAAAATCAAAGTGTGTGTGTGTGTGTGTGTGTGTGTGTGTGTGTGTTTGTGTGTGTTTGTGTGTGTGAAAGCCAGTCCATTTTTTAAATATATTTACAGATGGTACACTGAATAAGAAAAACACTTGCTTTTTTCCATCTCTTGCTTTTTTCATCAGATTGTTTGTGTGTGTGCGTGTGCATGCGTGTGCGTGCGTGTGCATGCGTGTGCGTGCGTGTGCATGCGTGCGTGATCGCACGCGCGTGCATGTGTGTGTTCGTGGACACGAATGCAAGTGTGGGAATCACATTACGGACAAAGTTCGGACCAGTGGGAAACTTTAGTCCACAAATTACTCCAAACGCTAATTCGGAAGAGATCGATTTCTACCATAACCATGACTCGCCTTTCTCTTCTTCCTTTTTGAAGTTATTCTTACAAGGAATCAGGGATTGAGGCTGGATAACGAGGATGATAGAGGGGGGGGGGGGGGGGGCGGTAAGATAGAGGTGGGGAATTGTTGGGTGGTGGTTTGGCGAGGGCGGGGTGGTTAGGAATTTTCCATTCATCGACTAATCAGTGTCAGAAGTTTCCTTCCTTCCTCCCACTTTTCCTTCCTTGCTTCCTTCCTTCTTTACTTCCATTTCCGATCTCAATTTTCATTTTCAATCGCTGTGTGTGCGCGCGCGCGCGCGCGCGCGCGCGTGTGTGTGTGTGTGTGTGTGTGAGTGTGTGCGTGTGTGTGTGTGTCTGTGTGTGCGAGCGTGTGTGCGTGCTTGGCTACAGCACATGAGTGTGAGTGTGTGCATTTGCGTTCTCTCTCTCTCTCTCTCTCTCTCTCTCTCTCTCTACCCCGTCTCTGACTCACACACACACACCCTTGTCTCTTTTGTCTGTCTCTATTTCTCTCTCTCTCTCCCTCTCTCTCTCTCCCCCTCTCTCTCTCCTCCTCCCCGTCTCAGACTCACACACACACACCCTTGTCTCAATTGTCAAACTGTTCACGAGCATCTCTCTGTCTCTGTCTCTCCTTCTCTCTCTCCTTCTCTCTCGTTCTCAACCTCTTTCTCGCCCTCTTTCTCTCTCTCTCTCTCTCTCTCTCTCTCTCTCCTCTCTCTCTCTCTCTCTCTATCCTTCTCCTTCTCTCTCTCCATCTTTTCTCTCTCTCTCTCCCCCCCCCCCCCCCCCGTCTCTCTCTCTCTCCCTCTCTTTCTCTCTCCCCCTCTCTCTCCGCGCGCGCTCTCTCTCTCCCCCCACTCTCTCTCTCTCCCTCTCTCTCTCCTTCGCTCTCTCTCTCCCTCCCTCTCCTTCGCTCCCTCTCTCTCTCTCTCTCTCTCTCTCCCTCTGTCTCTCCCTCGCTCTCTCTCCTTCGCTCTCTCTCTCTCCCCCTCTCTCTCTCTCATCACAAGTCTTCCTGCTTGTTGCTCTTCTCTTCTCATCTTCTGAGAGGTCTCCTTTGTGGCTACTTCTGATGCTGCTTCTTTTAATCATCGCTCCCCTCCCCCCTCCCTACTTTCTCTCTTGTCTGTCTGTCTGTCTGTCTCTCTTACGCGCACACACACACACACACATACATACACACGTTCTCTCTATCTCTCTCTTTCTCTCTTCTCTCACACATACACGCACGGACGCACAGAGATAGATAGATAGATAGCTAGATAGCTAGATAGCTAGAGAGAGAGAGAGAGAGAGAGAGAGAGAGAGAGAGAGAGAGAGAGAGAGAGAGAGAGAGAGAGAGAGAGAGAGAGAGAACTCGGAACTCGGAACATGTAATGTACCAGGCCATATGCCCATGACATGACTTCTGATGCTGCTTCTTTTAATCATCGCTCCCCTACCCCCTCCCTACTTCCTCTCTTGTCTGTCTGTCTGTCTGTCTGTCTCTCACCCCCCCCCCCCCACACACACACACACACACGTTCTCTCTATCTCTCTCTTTCTCTCACACACACACAAGCACGGACGCACAGAGAAAGAGAGAGGGGGAGAGAGAAGAGAGAGAGAGAGAGAGAGAGAGAGAGAGAGAGAGAGAAGAGAGAGAGAGGAGAGAGAGAGAGAGAAGAGAGAGAAGAGAGAGAGAGAGAGAGAGAGAGAAGAGAAGAGGGGGGGGGGGGGCGGGATAGGAAGAAGGAAAAGGAATCAGGAAGAAACAAAGAGGAGAGGGATAGAACAAAGGGAATTCCTGGCACAGCATTTCAAGAAGGTGGGGGATACTATTTATACTGACAGGCCCCCGG
The DNA here is from genome assembly GCA_028751875.1 of Rapana venosa. NCBI lineage: Eukaryota > Metazoa > Mollusca > Gastropoda > Neogastropoda > Muricidae > Rapana > Rapana venosa. The sequence goes on from CM054145.1 coordinate 8,254,428, forward strand.
GCGTCCCTACAGTGGAACCTTAACACTTTGATGTTCAGCAACCTTTCTCTTTCCAATATCCGTTGTGTTTTCTCTCGTCTTTCGGCTTGGCTCTTGGTGAAGGATCACATTAGGCAGCTATATGAAAACACTGGGAAAACACACTGGATGTACAAGGTAAAGGTGTCCCATAACCTATGTGGTTGTAGGGGAGCGAGGCATCAGAGACGTCAGCTTCTCTTTGGGCCCATCTCCTCTCCCTCGCTGCTTTACCTTCCCTGACCCTAAAGAGGGCAGGTACCCATTTACAGCTGGGTGAGCTGGGGGACTGTACTGAAACCAAGGCGCGCAAACGGTCACCCATCCAATTGGTAACCACGCTCGATGCTGCTTAAATGGCTTGGAAAGGGGGGGTGGAGCGAGTGACCACATTGGTTGTAGACTTTCCTTTTTCCAGAACCGAGTTGAACTTATTCCAAACAAATCCAGCACTTTTCCACCCCCGCCCCCACACACTTCTTCATTGAAAATCGTGTCCAACTCGTCTGGGTTTTTTTTTCTTAAACTTCCAAATCTACTTTTGTGATAGTGCAATGTGTGATCAGGAAGACAAGCAGCAAGAGGGAGGGTAGGTGGGAAGAGGCGGAGGAGGGGAGGAGGGGGGCCGATTTTCAGGAGATAAATCAGGTGTTGGATGCTTCGGTAGCATTTATGCTGAAAGCGAGACTGCTGTAACTAAGAATATTGCTAGGCAGGACAACCAGGAAGTTTTCTGTGTCTGTCTGTCTGTTTGTCTGTCTGTCTGTCTCTCTGACTGTCTGTCTGTCTCTTTTAGTGTGTGCCATTCCATGCATAGATCTGTGTCTCTGTCTCCCCCCTTTCTCTGTCTCTGTCTCTCCCTCACTTATGAACCTTTGTCATTGTCATTGCCTCTCTCTCTCTCCCCCCCTCTCTCTGTCTGTCTCTCTCTCCCTCTCTCTCTCTCTCCTTCTCCCCCCCTCTCATTGTTCCAGTTTGCCTGTGTCTAGCCAGTGTCACATCTTGTCCATGCTCTGTGTGTGCGGGCGCGCGCGTGCGTGTGTGTGCCTTTGTGCATGTGCATGCTCACACACAGTTGTTAAGAGAGAGACGGGGCAAGAGAGGGAGGGAGAAAGAGCGAGAGAGAGAGAGAGAGGGAGAGAGGAGGAGAGAGAGAGAGAGAGAGAGAGAGAGAGAGAGAGAGAGACAGAGAGACAGACAGACAGACAGACAAAAAGACAGACAGAAAGCAGCAAACAGAAACAGACAAACAGACAGTCAGAGAGACACACAGACAGGTAGACACACAGATGGACAGAGGGGCAGATACAGACCCCACAGACAGAAACTCTCTGCGAAAACAATACGAACAGAGACACACAATTGTTCCTGTTGTGGATACTGAGTGTTTTTGTCGTCGTCTTGGTCATTGTCGCCATCGTCATTGTTGTCATCATCACTGTTTTCGTCATCGTCATTGTCGTCATCGTCACTGTCATCATCATTGTCGTCATCGTCATTGTCATCATCATTGTCGTCATCGTCACTGTCATCATCATTGTCGCCATCGTCACTGTCATCATCATTGTCGTCATCGTCACTGTCATCATCATTGTCGTCATCGTCACTGTCATCATCATTGTCGTCATCGTCACTGTCATCATCATTGTCGTCATCGTCACTGTCATCATCATTGTCGTCATCGTCACTGTCATCATCATTGTCGTCATCGTCACTGTCGTCATCATTGTCGTCATCGTCACTGTCATCATCATTGTTGTTGTCATCATTGTCGTCATTCGTCATCATCATTGGTGTCATCGTCATTGTTGTCATCATCATTGTCATCATCATTGTTGTCATCGCCATTGTCTTCATCATTGTCGTCATTCGTCATTGTCATCCGTCATCATGATCGTCATTGTTATCATTGTCACATCGTCATTGCTGTCATTGTCATTGCTGTCATTGTCGTTGTCATCATCACTGTTGTCATCGTCGTTGTCGATATTCTCGTTGTTGTTATTGTCGTTGTACAGTCGTCTGCGTTGCTGTTGTCATGAAACTCAGCCAATGACGTCAAGACAGGGGGAGGGGGAGGAAAGGAGAGGAGGTGCAAATAAACAGACGAAGGAAGGAGTGAAGTGGAGGTGAGATGAAGGGGGGGAGTGGGGTGGGGGTGGGGGTGGAGTGAGAGAGGGAAGGGGTGGGGGTGGGAGAGAGGAGGAGGAACGGGGGGAGGGGAGAGGAGGGGACAGTGTGATTGCGGTAAGCCGGTTGAAGGCTCCTATCTTTAGAATGGCAAGGAATGGGACAGACTGATTTGCATTGGAATTCACTTATACATCTGTTCTCTCTTTCTCACAGTCTGCGTAAGCACGCATGAATCCACGCACGCAAATATAGGCGTACGTACGCACGCCCGCGTGTGCAAACATACGCGCATACACGCGCGCGCACGCGCGAACACACAGACACACACACACACGCACACGTATTCTCACACACACATGTGTATGATGTATGTATGGATGTATAGATGTATGGATGTATGTATGAAAGTATGCATGTGTGTTTGTATGTATGTTTGTATGTGTGTATCCATGTCTGCCTGTCTGTCTGTATGCATGTATGAAAGTACGCATGCATGTATGTGTGTATGCATGTATGTATGTATGTATGTATGTTTGTCTCTCTGCATGCTTGTATGTCTGTATGTACGTCTGTATGTATACATATGTCTGTCTGTCTATCAGTCTCTCTGTCTCTGAGTCATTCTGTCTGCCTGTCTGTCTGTATGTATGTTTGTATGTATGTCTGTCTGTATTTCTGTACGTCAGTAATATATGTATGTATACAAATGTCAGTCTGTCAGTCTGTCTGTATATCTGTCTGTCTGTCTGTGAGTCGGTCTGTTCCCACCAGCACACAATGGCCTACTGGTACAAAAAGCGGAACAGGATTTAACGTGTGCGTAAGATGTTCTGCGTGCGTTCGCACACGGGGCCTCGGTTTATAGTCTCATCCGAAGGACTTTTGGGGAGAGTGGACCCTGCACGTGTCACTCTGTCAGTCTGTATATATGTACAAATACATAGTTATGTCTGCCTGTCTGCCTGTCTGCCTGCCTGTCTGCCTGTCTGCCTGCCTGTCTGTCTGTCTGCCTGTCTGTCTGTCTGTCTGTCTGTCTGTACAGACGAAGGCTCTAATGGCCGGGGCAGGGCTGTCAAAACAGACGTGGCCTGAAGCAAGGAAGGAAAGAAAAAAAAACAACACCCGAATTCCAAGGAAACCTCACTAGACACCATCCATCCCGCAGGGAAAGGAAATGGGTCTATTTTGGGCAGGAACCCGATTTTTATTCTGACTACCCCCTACCCCCACCCCTCTCCCGCTCCACCCCTGTCCTCCCAGCCCCCTCCACCACCACCCAGCCTTACCCTTTACCCCCCTACCCCCAACCCTGAACTCTCACTCTTTCCTCGTCTCGATCTGCCCTGATGTCTGACTGACCATCTGAGCTGTTAAAGATGTTTTCTCCCCTTGGTCATGCCATGTCCTTTCTATCTTTTCCCTTGGGAAGGTACGAGGGCTGTGTGGTGAGGTCTTAAACTTAGCATTCTATAGTGTTCGAATTCAAACTGTTAAGGGAGAAAAAAAAACCCGCGCAGAAAAGAAACGCAAACGTTTAGTGAAAGAAATTGAAGTTAAGGTTGAGCACAGAACATGAATCAGCTCTAAAATTCTGATCTATGTTTGTCAATCAATTAATCAATCAATCAATCCACCGATCGATCGATCAATCAATCAATCAGCCAGTCAAGCTAGCAATCAATCAACCAACTAATTAATCGATCGATCGATCAGTGCATCAACCAACGAAGCAAGCAATCAACCAACCAACTTTTCAGCCAGCCAACTAGTCAACCAACCAACTCATCAATCAATCCATCAATCAAACAAAAGGGCAAGCAAACCAGACGCCATGGCGCAGTGGTTAGCGCCTTGGGTTACGGACTGGAAGGTCGCAGGTTCGATTCCCATAAGAGTCATAGGGATTTTTCGGACTCCGGCCGGCTCCTACCCAGAGTGAGTGTGCTGTGGGCTCAGTGGGAAGACTGGGACCACACAGTCGAGCTTCATCCACTTAACGGATGCGAGTTTGAGAGTGTTGCTCAAATTACCTGACCAACACTGCAGGTGTCTGTATCTCTCGGGCCCGGTTGACGCCGGGATATATTATGATAGTAAGCGTAGAGTACAACCCTGTCAAGTAGTCTCAAAGCATATGCACTTCCACAGCAGCATAATTACGTCATCCTCATTGTCATTGATCATTATGCAATTTAAAAAAGTTGCCTCTGATTCGGTGGTCCCAGTTTCTCTGGTCTCATGGTGACCTCAGATTCCGTTTGCTCATACACTTCTGTGCCTGTGGTGAATTTGTGTCAAAGCCTTTGGGGTTGGAGGTTCGCGGGGGACGGTCGTTGGAGGGACGTTGTGGTGGTTGCCACCTCGGGTGGGCAACTCACTCAGTCTGGCTCCGCGACTGAGGTAATACTGTCGTTAGTAGGCGGCTTAGTAGGTGGTGTCCTGCGTATGTTAGCTCAGAACAGGCACCACTGAACACCACCAAAGTGACCCAGCAGCAGTGCAGGGCCCCTCTGGCTGGTGGCCCCACGGCGGCCTGATGGTGATTGGCTCCCTGTGGACCTCCGACGCTTGGGATGAGACATAACAAATCTGGGTATGGTTGTGGCGGGGAGATTGGAATGAGCGGCATGGGAACAGCAGGACGGGGGACGTCACAGAAGATGAGGCAGCAAAAAAAAAAAAAAGGGCAAGCAAAGCAGGAATGAGGACCAAAAATTGAGCAAGTAAGCTACAAACAAAACTATATACCAACCACCCATCCACCCACCCTCCCACCCAACAGCCAACCGACCAGCCAGCTAGGCAACCAACCAACCAACCGACCAACCAGCAAACCAGCCACCCACCCAGCCACCCACCTACCCACCCACCAACCAACCAACCAGCCAACCAACCAACAAACCAACCAGCCAACCAACCAACTAACCAACGAATCGATTCTTCCACCCACCAACCAACCATTGACTAAAAATCGGCGGTGGAAGCTTACGAATCAAGAAGCTAGTTCTAGGTCTTTATTTTGCTGTTATTATCAGACACGAAGGAGACTAACATCTGCTCCCCTCTACATCCCTGTAATTTTCCCCTGCCGCATAGTCTGAACTGCTGCATTGATCTACACAGAAAAATGGCACTGATGGAACTAGTGTATCGTATTGTACTGTTATATATAACTTTCCATCGAGTGATTCACACTACACTGCGTTGTGATGTATTGCATTCACTGAGTTATACCGTATCATATTGTAGTGCATGGAATTGCTTTATTTATTTATTTATTTGTTTTTCCATCATGCTCGACGATGACCTCCAAAACAGTAGAGGAGGCGGCTGCTGTTTCGGAAATTGGGCAGCAATTTGATTATAGTGGAGATGCCTTGCCCACAGTACATCCCACTCTCTCGGCCAAGTGGGCATAATAACAGTCAGCGTTGGAGATGCTCTCCAAAGGCCAACTAGCCCCCAGGGCTGCAACACATGAGGACTGGACAAGTCAAGCCTCCTAGTCAGAGTCATAGTCGATCACTAAAGGCTAAGCTGTAAAGTGGAATTCCATGAGTGGGAAAGCCACTGATCATACAGCCTCTCACTTTGCTGTTGCCCCCGGGGTACATACTGCAGTAATCGATTATCACGAAGGAGGAATTGGGGCTCCTCTTCTTCCATCATAGACAATGCGCTTTCGTCCTTTCACTACTCGCCCTTACAACTACTTATACATTTATACACATATACACACATACACACAGATACACACAGACACACACACACACACACACACACACACACACACACACACACACACACACACACACACACACACACACACAGGGGGGGGGGGGGGGGGGCGGGATAATCTGGTGATAAGAGTGATGTATTCGTGATCTGCTGACCCGGGTTCGATTCTCGTTCAAGAGGATTTTTCCCCTGGAGTTAACATCAGTGCCGACTCCACTCTCCCCAAAAGTCCTTCAGATGAGACGATAAACCGAGGTTCCGTGTGCGAACACACGCAGAATATCTTGCGCACACGTTAAAACCTGTTCCGCCTTTTAAGTGCAGGCCAGTGTGTGCCGGTGGAAACGGATGACAAAGTTTACAAAACTGCAAACACACAGGGACTGGATGTAAAAGCACATGAGTGCTTATTCCATTATCCTAGAAATAAAAGAATAAAATAAAAAGCTAGCTTGAATGTGGTTCGACCGATGGTATCTATTACACTGTCAAAATTGCCAATGCTTGTTTGGTGCCCTTGTGGACGGACCCCTGGAGGGCCTTCAGTGCATGCCAGCATTTGTCAGAGCCTCAGGAGTTGCTGTCTGAGCGTTTTGACGAAGAAGTAGGAGGAGAAGGAGGAGGACAAGAAGAAGATGATGATGATAAAGAAGAAGAAAGAAGAAGAAGAAGAAGAAGAAGAAGAAGAAGAAAAGAAGAGAAGAAGAAGAAGAAAGAAGAAAAGGAAGAGGAGGAGGATGAAGAAGAAGCAGAAGAAGAAAGAGGAGGAGGAGGAGAAGAAGTAGAAGAAGAAGAAGATGATGATGATGACGATGATGATAAAGAAGAAGAGGAGGAGGAGGAGGAAGATGAAGAAGAAGTAGAATTAGAGGAAGAAGAATTAGACTTTAGTACCCTTTTGGCATGAATTCCTGCGCTTTGATTCATATAACAATTTATACTCGTAAAAGAGAAAAACCCTACTACTACAACAAAACACACACACACACAAAACATCCAAGCCGTTTGTCCAGTCCTTTCCTTCTCGTTCACTCTGCCATTTTCTTCCATCTTTCTACCACAATTGCAACGGGGGTAAAAAAAAATCATCGATCCCCTACTAGCCAATTTCTGACCAATCGCTTTGCCCTTTTCAGGTTTTTTTTGTATCGTTATCATTGCGTTTGATTTCTCAGGAGAAAATTGCTGTAGGCAATCAGTGTTTGGATATTGGGGGCCAATCATGGCTAATTTAGCACGGAACACATTTGTGGCGGCAGCAAATCTATACAGCCTCAGAAAGGTTAAGGACAAGGCGTTCTAAGGACGGTGGAGGGAG
>CM054145.1:8264134-8289134 GCA_028751875.1 Rapana venosa
ATGAGGGAAAGAGAGAGCATGTGTGTTTATGGTGTGTGAAGGTGTTGCAACAATGCTTGTGAGAGAGAGATGAGATAGTGAGAAGAGTAGGAGTAGGGTGAGTATGTGTGTTTTGCGTGTGTGCGAGTGTGTATATGTGTGTTTCGTGTATGTAAGTGTGTGTGTGTGTGTGTTTGCGTGTGAGTGTGCTTGTCTGTGTATATGTATGTATGTGTGTATGTAAGTGTGTGTGTGTGCGTGCGTGCGCGCGAGTGTATGTGAGAGAAGAGAGAAAGAGAGAGAGAGCATAATTGCACCATTGCATGTTAGTGTCATGTCAAAGTGAACCGCCTTCGTATTTTTTCTTTACCATCGACCACGCCAATTACTACTACCAACAACACACACACACACACACCACACCCACACACACACATGCGCGCGCGCAAGCACACAACACACACATACACACACAAACACCTGCACACACTCACCCACCCACCCATCGACACACAACACACACACTAAACACACACAATTACACACGCACCCACGCACCACCCACCCACCCACTCACTCACCAAATCCCCCTCACCACACTCACTCACTCTCCCACACACCCCCCACACCCCCCCCATACATACACACACACACTCACCCACCCACCCACTCAACCACACCACCCACCCCCGCCCACGCAAAAACACATTGATTTTCACGCGGTACTAGTAGCAGTACATGTACATAGCAGTTCACACACAACACACACACACACACACACACACACACACACACACACACACACACAACACACACACCACGAACAAACATCTATTTATCTATCTATCTATTACTATCTATCTATCTACTACCTACCTACCTATCTCTCTCTCTATACACACACACACACACACAAACCACGCACACAACAAACACACCACACACACACACCACACACACACACACACACACACACAACACACACACCACACACACACAGAACACACACACACACGCAAAATCTATACTTCATATTGAGAAAAGAGCGTGCCTGTGCATTCGGCATTCAGACGAAACAATTGCCTTGACCGATTGTTGCGTTTACACAGCACGGCAATACATTTCATGGGTTTAAACCATTCAGACAAGCTGTTCACCAAAAGAGGCTTGCTTCCAGATCAAAGCAGATTAGATGGCTGCTGTTACACCCACTCCTTCTTCCCTCCCTCCAAAAATCGCATTAAAAGCACACAGTCTTCAAAACCCAATCCAATCTTGTTTTTCATAGCCCCCGCCGACCACAGAGGTCATTTCAGGGGCTGTCACATTGCTAGTTGTTTTTTAATCTCCGGTTAAATCTGGTGCAACTCTATACTGATTAAACACAGGGTTTAAAACCAACTCTACTGTCCTTCCTTGTGTCAACGCCCTGGCCAACCATAAGGGTCAACCCAAGTCGGTCACCTTCAATACCCCCCTCTCTCCCCGAAACAAGAAAAAAGGCACGCACAAAATAGAAAAAACAACACTCACCCTTTTCCAACCCAAAAAACAACAACAAAACAACCACCAAATAAAAGTTTTTTTTGTATTATCCTTTTTTTGTATTTTGTTTATTTTGGGGAGGAGGATAGCTCAGTGGTCACAGCACTCGGCTTTCCCCCAGTTAAGGTTAAGCAGCATCAAGTGTGGTTACCACTTGGGTGGGTGACCGTTTGCGCGCCTTGGCTTCAGTACAGTCCCCCAGCTGTAAATGGGTACCTGCCCTCTTTAGGGTCAGGGAAGGTAAAGCAGCGAGGGAGAAGAGATGGGCGCCGCCCTCAATAAGCTGGCCCGTGGAGAAGCTGAGGTCTCTGACGCCTCACTGCCCTACGTGCACATAGGTTATGGGACACCTTTAGTTTGGCTATGTCGACATTTCTGTACATATAATTTTCCAAGCAATAATATCAAGTCTTAAACTTCATCAGTCTCTGTAGTTGCTTCCGTACTGAAAAGTACAATTCCAGCAGGAAAGGACACTATTGTTCTCACAATGATGACAAATACATTTCAAAGACAAAATCAAGTTCTTGCCAGAAAACCAGGGCAAAATTGGCAGCTCCATAGATAATGACTAATTCGATTGGGGTTTTTGTTTCTTTGCAAAGTTACATCTCTCATTATCCATGACATTCGTTTTCTTTTATATTTTGTTTGTAAATGAAAATATTCAAATTTTTGTTTCCAAACGTTACACCTATCATCATATGTTACATACATTTTCTTTCATATTTTGTTGTCAAATAAAAAAACCCATACCCAAAGCATATTTTAAGCTGGAACGACGATTTCGGTACGATTTCTTTGATTAAAAATATTTCCAAGACAGCATGCCACACTATAGCATGATCTGGGACGGCATAGCCTGGTGCTTAGAGTGATGTATTTGTGATCTGCTGACTCGGGTTCGAATCTCGTTCAAGATAATTTTTCTTCTGAAGTTAACGTCAGTGCTGACTCCACTCTCCCCAAAAGTCCTTTGGATGAGACTATAAACCGAGGCCCCTTGTGTGAACGCACGCAGAACATCTTGCGCACACGTTAAAACCCGTTCCGCTTTTCGGAAGAGTTGACCATTGTGTGCCGGTTGGAAAGGAGAACAAAATTGACCATACTGCATACACACGGGGATTGGATGTAAAAAAGCACATGAGTGCTTATTCCATTATCCTCGAAATAAAAAAATAAAATAAAACCAATATCTCTTATCTCTTTTCTTGTTTTCCCTGATGCCACGTCCAGCTGTTCCTCCGTCGTAGGATTATGTTAATATTGATGAAGCTGAGGGTACAGATCTGTCTATGACACTGGCTCTGTCTGCTTCACTCTCTGTCTTCTTGTCTTTGTCTTTTGTGTGTTTTGTATAATTATGATAGCGAAATGCTGTGACATCTTGTGCCTTTCGAGATGATGATACGCATCTATGTGCCTGTCAATATTGTAATTACCCTTCATGGGATGATTAAAGAGTTTTTGACCTGACTTGACCTGACCTGACCTGACCTGACTTGACCTGACCTGACCTGACTTGACTTGACCCTCTCTGGCCTTCTCGAAGACAGCATCTCTATTGTGTTTATCTGACAGTTTCTGTGTCTGAATTTGTCCGTAGTGTGTATGTGTGTGTGTGTGTGTGTGTGTGTGTGTGTGTGTGTGTGTGTGTGTGTTTGTGTTATGTGTGATGTGGTTCAGTGTAGTATAGTGTAGTGTACTGTAGTGTACTGTAGTGTGTGTAGTGTGTGTGTAGTATGTAGTGTGTGTAGTGTGTGTATTTGTTGGTGTTATTTGTGCGTAGTGTGTGTTGTAATGTGTGTGTAGTGTGGTGTGGTGCGGTGTATGCGTCTGTGTGTGTAGTGTAGTGTGTGTGGTGTGTGTATGTAGTGTGTTGTGGTGTGGTGTATGTGTCTGTGTGTGTAGCGTGTGTGTGTGTTTGTCTGCCTGCCTGCCTGTATGTCTGTTTGTCTCTGTCTGTCCTTTTCTGATTCTCTCTCTCTCTCTCTCACTCTCCTCTGTATCTAAAATGTTTAACGTAATGTGATATTATCTCCTTTTTAAACCACAAGAACTAAAACTTGAATCTTATTGCTTTGATCTTATGGTTGTAAGTAGACCTCTACACTTAGAGGGGACTGTACTGGCCTTTAGTGGAGCGAAGCTGGTTGCAAAGAGGAAGGGAACCTCTACATGGCTATTTCATTAAGTTCCGATCACAAGCTCCTAAAATCTAGAAAGAAACTGAAAATTCACTTTCAAAGGAAATTAAGATAATACGCGGCACATGCTATAGCCGAGTGCTTAAGACCATTCGACTTCAATCCCATGAGTCCATGAAGTCGTGGGTTCGAATCTCGGTAACGGCGTCTGGTGAATTAAAGGTGGGGATTTTTTTACAATCTCCCAGGCCAATTTCATTTGCAGACCTGCCAGTGCCTTAATTCCGTTCGTGTTTTTTTTTTAATTCACACACATGCAGAAGATCAAATATGAATGTTAGAGATCCCGTAATTCATGTTAGTATTCGGTAGATTACGGAAACAGGAATATACCCAACATACATCCCCGAAATTGGAATGCGGTTACCTTCATAGTAGCCGAGGAACAAAATCCGTCCCCCCAAAAAAACAAATCACGTAAAATAGTCTATGTGAAAACATATTCTACCTCATAATTCTTCACCTGTAAAAAAGAATAACCATCAGCGCTTTAACACTTTCGATTCCGGATGCCCCATCACCTTTTTGTGTGTGTTTGTTCTCTGGTTCTAACTACATAGCTGCTTTAACCCTTTCGACCCCAGATGCCCCGCCACAATTTGTTTGCTCTCTCGCTCCGACTACCACAGCTGATGTGACAGGGAGGTAATTGGATTACCTCCCATGACATCAGAGCGAGGTGTGTTACTATTTTGGGACACCTGCAAATTGCGGGGCGCTCTGTTTCGTTGGGTGGTGGTTGAAACCCATCTGATGCATTCACCTAACCTACATTGGTGAAATGTAGAATTTAAACAGCCTTTCTTTGGAGGCCACATCCCAAATGTCCTAATGTGCCTGAACATGAGGTTTGTGAAGAGATGGGATATGTCCACTCTCTGAACACCATTAATTATCTCACTCAATTTGCCATTGCTTAAGCAACAAATATGCTGGTCAGGTTAGCGTCAGTAAAAGGTACAGTTGAGGGGGTGCTGTACCGAAGACTGTGCAGAGATGGGAGATTAATGCTTTCTTTTCTGTTACACTGCTTTAACCCTTTCCACCCTGGTTACCCAATCATAACTTTTTTCCTTCTCTTGCGCCGACTGTTTTAACCCTTCCAACACTGACTCTGCCACAATTATTTCCTTCTGACTACCATAGCAACAGTTTCCCACCATCCACTTAATTGCTGACCACACTGTATATTATGTTTTCTTTAGCCCTCCCCTCCCGAGTTCTTTGGATGTAGTGTTGCATCCTACTCTTTGGCTGCTGAAATGATGACTGATACGTAAACTAATGACACTCATCTCTATGACGCTCTGTCTGATTGTGTGTCTCTACCTTGGTACTTGTCTGCTGTCCATATTACCCTTCTTAGATCTTTATCTCTCTCAGGGAACAGGATAGCCTAGTGGTGAGAAAATTGTGCTCAAAATCTGATGACCCAGGTTCCAATCCTGTTCAAGGGGATTTTTTCCCCTGGAATTAACATTAGTGCTAACTCCACTCTCCCCAAAAGTCCTTAAGGGAAAACGGATGACAAAACTACATACACACAGGGACTGGATGTAAAAGGCACATGAGTGCTTATTCCATTAACCTCGAAATGAAAGAATAAATAAGCAAACATGCACACTTGGATATATGTATATGTATGTAAATACTATACAAATAATAATGCATGAAGATAACACAAAACATATTAGATAATACATGTATGAACCTCGAAAGGATAGAATAAATAAATAAACCCGCACACTTGAATATATGTAAGTAAATACTATACAAATAATAATGCATGCAAATAACACAATACATATTAGATAATACATGTATAAATAATAATAATACTCTCTGATTCTGTATATATATGTTTGTGTGTGTAAGAATGGAGAACCCTTTTCAAAACAAACAACAAACGAACCCTTACAAAACAAACAACGTTTAATCAACACCAAGCAAACCCCAATCCCCCTCACTACACACATCTACAAAACAGTAACATCCAAAGGCTTGACCCGCTTTTCGTTTTACTCTTAAATCCACCCTCCTCTTCTAACGTATGTTCCCCCACACCCACCCAGAAACTTTCCCTAGTTCTGATTACCATAGCAACACCCTTCTCTTCTGCTTTCCTTCCACTTCATCAGCTACTGTCCCCCTCCCCATCCCTCCCTCTTTCTGAAGACACATCCCCACCCCTCTCCCATCTCTGCCAAATCTATTCTCTTATCCGTACAGACAGACGGAGAGTTGATGGTTCCTGTTCACACACTACACTGTGCTGTGTTTGGCTCCAATCTAGTTCCCTTCACACTACTCCTACAGTCACATTGTCATACCACTTTAAGTCACGGCAGATTCGGGCTGCTCTCCCCTGGGGAGAGCGTGTCGCCACAAGAGCAGCGCCACCCAATATGTTTTTCTTTTTCCTGTCTTTAACTGTATTTGTTTTTCTATCAGAGTGGCTTTTTTTCTACAGAATTTTGCCAGGGACACTCTCTTGTTACTGTGGGTTCTTTTGCGTGCGCTAAATGCTATATGCTCGCTTCGGCTCCAATGTGGTTCCTGTTCACACTACACTATGCTGTCTTTGGCTCCAATGTGGTTCCTGTTCACACTACATTATGCTGTCTTTTGGCTCCAAGCTGGTTCCTATTCTTATTACACTATGCTGTATTTTGCTCCAATCTGGTTCCTGTTCACACTACACTATGCTATCTTTTGGCTTCAATCTGGTTCCTTTTCACACTACACTATACTGTCTGTTGGTTCAAATCTGATTCCTGTTCACACTACACTATATGCTGTCTTTGGTTCCAATCTGGTTCCTGTTCACACTATACTATGCTGTCTTTTGGCTTCAATCTGGTTCCTGTTCACACTATACTATGCTGTCTTTTGGCTTCAATCTGGTTCCTGTTCACACTATACTATGCTGTCTTTTGGCTTCAATCTGGTTTCTGATCACACTACACTATTTGCTGTCTTTGGCTTCAATCTGGTTCCTGTTCACACTACACTATACTGTCTTTGTGTCCAATCTGGTTCCTGTTCACACTACACTATACTGTCTTTGTGTCCAATCTGGTTCCTGTTCACACTACACTATACTATACTGTCTTTGGCTCCAATCTGGTTCCTGTTCACACTACACTATGCTGTCTTTGGCTCCAATCTGGTTCCTGTTCACCCTGTACTATACTATGCTGTCTTTGGCTCCAATCTGGTTCCTGTTCACACTATACTGTATGCCGTCTTTTGGCTCTAATTTGGTCACCGTTCACACTATACTGTATACTGTCTTTGGCTTCAATCTGGTCCCATTAGTGCCACTATCTTCTGTATTCTCTCTGGAGAGCTATTATTGTTGAAACGTGTTGTGTGTGTGTGTGTGTGTGGTGTGTTGTGTGTGTGTTGTGGTGGTGTGTGTGTGTGTCTGACTGTGTGTTTGTGTGTGTTTGTGTGTGGGTTTGTTTAATAAGTGTGTGTTTGATGTATGTGTGTGTTTGATGTATATGTTGTTTTAGATGTATGTGTTGGTTTGATGTAGTGTGGATAGTGTTTGATGTTGTGGTGTGTTGGGTGTGTAGTGTTGTGTGTGTGTGCGCTCGCGAATGTTATGTGTGTGTGTGTTTGTATGGGTGATATTCATTGCATGATACTTTGCCTGCTGAACTCGTTTTCTTTTCTCTGAGTTTCTGTTTTGGTGTGTGTGTTGTGTTGCGTGTGTGTGTGTGTGTTGTGTGTGTGTGTGTGTGTTGTGTGGTGCGTTCGTGTGTGTGGCGTGAGTGTGTTTTTTATACCCCTGTCTCCGTCTGTTATTGTGTCGTTGTTTCTTACATTTTATGGCTGTTCATTCAAAGTAATATTAGACTGACCACTTCTGCATGCACGGGGGATGTTTGGGGGAGAGGGATGATGATAATAGTTGCTCTGAAATTTAGTTGTAGGTGAATTTATCTGGACTATACTCCCCGAATTTTATATGGAATTCTGCCTTTTACACACACCCCTCCCCCCCCCCCCACACACACACCTGGAAATAAACATTTGACTTTGAAATTTAACTTTCACACACACAACAACCACCCACCCCCCTCATACACAAACACACGCGTACGCACACACACACACACACACGCACACACATCTGGAAATAAAAATTTGATATTTAACTTTCTCACACAAACACAACCACCCCCACCCCCCTCACACACAAACACACCTGGAAATTTAAATAAAGACTTTGAAATTTAACTGTCACACACAAACACAACCACCCACCCCCATCAAGAGAGAGAGAGAGAGAGAGGGGGGGGGAAAGAGAGATAGAGAGATAGATAGATAGATACATAGATAGAGAGAGAGAGAGAGAGAGAGAGAGAGAGAGAGAGAGAGAGAGAGAGAGAGAGAGAGAGAGAGAGAGAGAGAGAGAGACCAAGCTTACACTGACCATAGTGACACTTCCGTCGGTAAAAGAAAGAATAAGTATGAAGGGCTTGACCTCTTTATTCAGCTACCCCTCCACCACCTCCCCCACCCACCCGCCTCCCCCACTCCCCTTCCTGCACCTCCCCGCCCCTCCCCCCCCCCCCCCCCCATCCCTATGACGTCTGTTCCCAAATCCTTCCTATTTCTGATTACCATGGTAACACTCCCCCCCCCCACCCCCCTTCTTCTCTTTCCTTTCTTTCCCTCATCTCCCCAGTAGTTGCCAATACCCCAACTTCATCTCTTTTCAAATCCTGAATCATCTGTCCGGATGTTTTCAGCTTTGGATGGGGGTGTGGGGGGAGGGGGGGGGGGGGGGAGGCGGAGGGGGGCGGGGGGGAGGGACCATGGTTCTTGATCCATCTAGAGGATGGGATAGGCCTAGCGCAGTGGTCAGAGCACTCGCTTTCCCCCAGCCAATGTTAAGCAGAGCATCGAACGTGGTTACCACTTGGATGGGGGACCGTATTTTCGCGCCTTGGCTTCAGTACAGTTTCCCCAGTTCACCCAGCTGTAAATGGGTACCTGGCCTCTTTAGGGTCAGGGAAGGTAAAGCAGCGAGGGAGAGGAGATGGGCGCCGCCCTCAATATGCTGGCTCCTAGAGAAGTGAGGTCTCTGATGCCTCGCTCCCCTATGACCACATAACTTATGGGGACACTTTTACCTTCTTAATCCATCTATAGTGAATCATGCTCTGTTTGGGCCTGATTTGTGTGTGTGTGTGTGTGTGTGTGTGTGTGTGTGTGTGTGTGTGTGTGTGTGTTGTGTGTGTGTGTGTGTGTTCGTGTTCTTAGTGCCATCTTCTATGATGGACAACGATTATTGTCAAAAGTTTAGTTATGCGTTCACACGACTCTTTGTGTCTGTCTGTCTCTGTCTGTCTCTGTCTGTCTGTTCTGTCTGTGTCTCCTGTCTCTCTCTCCAGGACATGAGTGCTTATTCATTATTCTAGAAAGAAAAAAATTTGATCTTCTCTCTCTCTCTCTCTCTCTCTCTCTCTCTCTCTCTCTCTCTCTCTCTCTCTCTCTCTCTCTGTCGGTCTCTGTCGGTCTGTTTCTCCCTCCCTCCCTCCCCCTCTTTCTCTGATTCTCTGTCTCTGTCTGTCTCTCTTTCTTTCCCTCCCTCCTTCCCTCTCCCCCCTCTCTCTCTGTATGTAAAAAAGAAAACTAAAAACCTGAATGAAAAAATGAAGGAAGCCGCAAATATGTTTAAAACAAAATTAAACAGAAACAACAACAAAGAAGCACTGAAACAATGTAATAAAAAATAACTTCTCCGATAAAATTTTTGTTTTACTCTCTCTCCTCCCCCCTCTCTCTCTCTCTCTTTCTCTCCCCCCCCCCCCCCCCCCCCCCCTTCTGTCTGTTTTCTCTCTCTGTCTCCATGACTGTCTTGGCTTCTCTTTGTACTAGGATATATTTTTTAAAAACACCAACAACTCGACAAAGCTCTGTGAAATATATGGAGAGAATCCCCATGAAGAGCAAAGGAACGCTGAAATAAAATGCTGAATACAAGTGGGCTTCCTTGGAATGCCATTCTCGGAGTCTGTCTTTGTTTTAAATCTCTTGAGTTTTCTTTGTCGTTGAGCCTCTGTCACCCTCTCTTCTTTGGTTTTCTGTTTTTTCTTTCTTTGACGTGCTTGGCGCAGAGTATCAACATCTTGGGTCTCGAAAACGCTGAAAGCTCAGACGCTTTGCTTTTAAAATGTTTATTGTAATCAAGCCTTTGATGAACGAATGAAACTGCGAATTCAGCCTCCCCTCTTCTCTGTCTGTCTGTCTCTTTCTCTGTCTGTCTGTTTGTCTGCCTGCCTGTCTGTCCGTCCGTCCGTCTGTCTGTCTATCTGTCTGTCTGTCTGCTCTCTTTCTCTCTCTCTCTCTCTCTCTCTCTCTCTCTCTCTCTCTCTCTCTCTCTCTCTCTCTTCTCTTTTCTTTTGTTCTTTCGTTCTTTCTTCTTTCTTTCTTTCTGTCTTTGTCTTTGTCTCTGTGTTTATGACGTATTGCAAACGGAATGACGCACCCAGAAAGCTAAAAGCTGAAACCTGTTCTTTTGATGAGTGTTGAGAATAACTTATATCACGAAACGACTGTGCTCCAGACTCAGTCTTACGTGCAGAGAAAATCATACACCTTTAGTGGACTGAAGGGTATTATAAAGGCATGCCCACTTTTTTTAAAGCACAAAACAACCAATCCTGACTCTTTTTTTTATTTACCCCCTGTCTTGTAATACACAGAGATACAGACAGACAGAAACAGAGGCAGAGACATACAGAGGCAGAGCAGAGAGAGAGAGAGAGAGAGGAGAGAGAGAGAGAAGAGAGAGAGAGAGAGAGAGAGGGACGGACTGACGGACGGACGGACACACAACACACACACCATTTTTCCAAACACAGACAAAAAAGACCAACCCCCTTTATGCTAACCTCCCCCCTTCCCAACAACCAACAACAACAAAGACACACACACATACACACACAAACATACACTCTCTATCTCTACCTCTCTCTCCCTCCACACAACACACACACACACACCACACACACACACACACACACACACACACACACACACACAACACACACACCACACACACACACACACACACAACCACACCAACCAAGCCAACCAACCACACATACACAAAAACAAACCAACAAGCAAACACGCAAATCTCCCCTCCCCTCTCTGACAAAGATTCCAGACCAACAACACCTAAAAAGAACAACAACAAAATAAACCCCATAAGACATCCTGATTACCGACCCTATAGTGCCAGAAACGACCTCGTTTCCCCCCTCTACCATCTCTGACAAAGATTCCACACCAACCAACCAAACACAACAACAACAACAAACCCATAAGAGATCCTGAATACCGACCCTATAGTGCCAGAAACGACCTCGTTCCCCTCTCTACCATCTCTGACAAAGATTCCACACCAACCAACTAACCAACAAACAAAAGCCAGATAAAAGATCCTAATTACCGACCCTATAGTGCCAGAAACGACTCAAGTTTCCCCCCAAGGCTTCTACGATGCCACCCCACCCGTGTCTCACTTTATCCCCGCAGATTTCTCTGAGAGCAGTTTTCCATTGTAATTCTGGGAACCCTGGCAAAAATGGCTTTTCTCTGCCATTCCCACAGACAGGGCATGACACTGTGTTTGGAAGCTAGCCTCAGCTCCTTCATACAAAATCGATGGATCTGCTGTGTGGGTCTAATGTCTGACAGATTACATTGCTGTTACATCATAGAGATGAGCGGAGAGGGGGAGGGGCAAGGTGGGAGGGGGAGGCAGTTAGGAGTGGTTGAAGAGGGTGGGTGGTTGGTGGGAGAAGAGAGGGAGGGAACAGGTGTGGTGTGGGGTGGATGTGGAGTGGGGGCGTGTGTGTTGAGGGGTGTGTGGTAGGGGAAGAGGGGGGGGGGGGGGGGTCAGTAAGAAAGAGAGAGAGACTCTGTGTGTGTGTTGTGTGTGTGGGGGTGCACACAATTTGTAGGGAAAATACAAATACACAATAAAACAGAAACATAAGAGAGGGAGAAACAGTGCATGCTTGCATGTGAGCTTGCACACACAGCACACTTTTTTTTTCTCCAAAACACAGACAAAAAAAGACTACTCCCATTTACACTAAACAAACATTCCCCCATGCACACAAACAAACAATTCAAAACAAAACAAAAACAACAACCCAGCAAGCAAACACACAAATCTCCCCTCCCCTCTTTACCATCTCTGACAAAGTTTCCCAGACCAACAACAAGCAAAAAAAGAACAATAACAAAATAAACCCCATAAGAGATCCTCAATACCGACCCTATAGTACCAGAAACGACCTCATGATGTCTACCATCTCTGACAAAGATTCCACACCAACCAACAAGAACAACAACAACAAACCCATAAGAGATCCCGAATTGCGACCCTATAGTACCAGAAACGACCTCATGATCTCTACGTCTCTGACAAAGATTCCACACCAACCAACCAAACATCAACAACAACAACAAACCCATAAGAGATCGTGAATACCGACCCTATAGTGCCAGAAACGACCTCGTTCCCCTCTCTACCATCTCTGACAAAGATTCCACACCAACCAACTAACCAACAAACAACAACCTGATAAAAGATCCTAATTACCGACCCTATAGTGCCAGAAACGACTCAAGTTTCCTCCCAAGGCTTCTACGATGCCACCCCACCCGGGTCTCACTTTATCCCCGCTGATTTCTGTGAGAGCAGTTTTCTATTGTAATGCTGGGAACCCTGGCAAAAATGGCTTTTCTCTGCCATTCCCACAGACAGGGCATGACAATGTGTTTGGAAGCTAGCCTCAGCTCCTCCATACAGAATCGATGGATCTGCTGTGTGGGTCTAATGTCTGACAGATTACATTGCTGTTACATCATAGAGATGAGCGGAGGGGGGGGGGGGGGGGGGCAAGGTGGGAGGGGGAGGCAGTTAGGAGTGGTGGAAGAGGGAGGGTGGGTGGTTGGTGGGAGAAGAGAGGGAGGGAACAGGTGTGGTGTGGGGTGGATGTGGAGTGGGGGCGTGTGTGTTGAGGGTGTGTGTAGGGGGAAGGGGGGGGGGGGTCAGTAAGAAAGAGAGAGAGACTCTGTGTGTGTGTTGTGTGTGTGGGCGGTGCACACAATTTGTAGGGAAAATACAAATACACAATAAAATCAGAAACACAAAGAGAGGGAGAAACAGAGTGCATGCTTGCGTGTGAGCTTGCACACACAGACACTTTTTTCTCCAAAACACAGACAAAAAAAGACTAACTCCCAGTTACACTAAACAAACATTCCCCCATGCACACAAACAAACAATTCAAAACAAAACAAAAACAACAACCCAACAAGCAAACACACAAATCTCCCCTCCCCTCTTTACCATCTCTGACAAAGATTCCAGACCAACAACAAGCAAAAAAAGAACAATAACAAAATAAACCCCATAAGAGATCCTCAATACCGACCCTATAGTACCAGAAACGACCTCATGATGTCTACCATCTCTGACAAAGATTCCACACCAACCAACAACAAAAAACCCATAAGAGATCCCGAATAGCGACCCTATAGTGTCAGATACGACCTCATGATCTCTACGTCTCTGACAAAGATTCCAAACCAACCAACCAACAACAACAACAAACCCATAAGAAATCGTGAATACCGACCCTATAGTACCAGAAACGACCTCATGATGTCTACCACCTCTGACAAAGATTCCACACCAACCAACCAACAAACAAAAACCTGATAAAAAATCCTGATTACCGACCCTATAGTGCCAGAAACGACTCAAGTTTCCCCCCAAGGCTTCTACGACGCCACCCCACCCGTGTCTCACTTTACCCCCGCTGATTTCCGTGAGAGCAGTTTTCTATTGTAATTCTGGGAACCCTGGCAAAAATGGCTTTTCTCTGCCATTCCCACAGACAGGGCATGACACTGTGTTTGGAAGCTAGCCTCAGCTCCTTCATACAAAATCGATGGATCTGCTGTGTGGGTCTAATGTCTGACAGATTACATTGCTGTTACATCATAGAGATGGGGGTAAGGTGTGTGTGTGTGTGTGTGTGTGTGTGTGTGTTGTGTGTGTGTGTGTTGGGAGGGGGTAGGGGTGGTGGAAGGGGGGAGGGAGTTGGAGGAAGAGAGGGGGGGGATAGTTATGGTTGTGGGGAAGATGAGATACGGGTGAGGGTAAGGGGGTCGGTGGTGTTGAGGGATGTGTGTTGCGTGTGTGGATGTGTGTGTGTGTTGTGTGTTGTGGGTGGGTGCTGTGTGTGTCTGTGACAGTGTGAGTGTGTGGTGTGGTGTTGTGTGGTGGTGGTTGTGGTGGTGGTGGTGGTGGTGGTGGTGGTGTGTGTGTGTGTACAACTTTGTACTTGTCACAGAAAAATACAGACAGACAACGAAACGGAAACACAGAAACCAAGAAACCCAACAGCACGCTTGCGCGCGCGCGCACACACACACACATCCACAAACACACACACATCCACAAACACACACACACACACACACACACACACACACACACACACACACACACACACCAACCTCTCTGCCAATTTACTCTGTGCTTATTCCATTATCCTCGATAGAAAAGAATAAATAAATAAATCTCTCTCACACACACAAACCACCTTTCTACAGCTTACAAGAACCGATAGTACCAGTTTTTGATACCGACATATAGGAATGATAAATACAAAGGATCACTACTCGTACTTGAGGGGACGAGATAGCACAGGGGTAAGAGGAGATGGGCCCCGCCCTCAATATGCTGGCCCCAAGAGAAGTTGAGGTCTCTGACGCCTCACTCCCAACGACCACATAGGTTATGGGACACCTTTACCTTTTACCATACTCATACTTCCAGTGACACTTCAGACTCATGACTGATTGATTTTTTTTTTAGCAAAGCAGTGTTCTGTTGCATTAGTAAACCACATGACAGACTCTTATCATACTCACAGAGCGCGTGCATAAAACTGTTGTACAGATGTCAGTATTGTGCTTGAGTATACAGAAATCAATGGTTTTTAATTATCCTGAAGAAGAACTCTTCAACACAGAGCGCTGAGTAAGGACTGGAGTGTCTCTTCTTACTAAGCTGGCTTACGTCTTGTTTGTGTGCTTTGGCATTTATAATTGATATTTTTTAAGCCAGCTTCGGAGGGAGGAGGAGAGGGAGGGAGGGAGGAGGAAGGGAGGGAGGAGGAGAGGAGGCGGAGGAGAGGGAGGATGCAGTAGCCAAGTGGTTAAACGAGCATCGTGGTCATGATCTGACAAAAATATATATAAAAAAAGACCACAGTTCCAAACCTGTGGTGACTTGTCCATTCGGGTTGATTTCTTTCCTCTCTGGAATCAACTCTTGTTAATACAAGTACTTCAGATGAGTCTCTCTAGTGAGGTCCCATGCGCCAACGCACGCAGAACACACACACAACACACACACACACACACACACACACACACACACACACACACACACACACACACACACACCACACACACACACACACACACCCTCCACACACACACACAAACAAAAAACCATACACAACACACACACACCGATTCCCCCCCCCCCACACACACACACCTCAACCCCCTCCCCCCCCCCCCCCCCCCCCCCCCCCACACACACACACATACCACAACTCCCTTATCCCAACCCCACACCCGTATTTCAATGCAGAAAATATCAAATAATGGTAGTAGAAGTCATTTCCAGTCACACACACACACACACACATGCACGCACGCACGCACGCACACACACATACATACAACACACTCACAAACACACCAAACACACACACAAACACACCAAACATACACACACAAATATACTCCCCCCTCCCTCGCCACACACACACACACACACAACACACACACACACAAACAAACACACACACACAAACTACTCGCCCTCCCCCCTCCCCCCCCCCCCACGCACACACACCCTCCCCCCACCCTCTCCACCCTCCCACCCCCACCCCCCCACCACAACAACTCCCCAATCCCCTCTACCCCTATCCAGACCTAACCCACCTCTCCCATAATGGTAGAAGCAGTCATTGCAGCAGTGTCTAGAAGATTCCAGACAACACGATCCTGATTTTACGGGCCGATAGTGCCAGAAGTGACTCAGCCCCTGGTTTCTTCTGCAATGCCACGATGTCTCCCTTCCCTCCCTCCCTCCCACAATCGATTTTTTATGAAGCGGCTTTCTATTACACCCCAAAGGCACCTGGATCGATTACCGTTACACTGCATAAGTGAACGCTGAACTTGAGTGTCGGAACGCTCCCTTCTACTTTCTTTTTGTCTCTGTCTGTTTGTTTCTGTCTGTCTGTTTTGTTTCTGTCTGTCTCTGTTTGTTTCTGTCTGTCTCTCTCTGTCTCTTTCTCTGTCTGTTTGTTTCTGTCGTCTGTCTGTCTGTCTGTCTTCTCTCTCTCTTGTCTCTGTCTTCTCTGTGTGTGTGTGTGTGTGTGTGTGTGTGTGTTTGTGTGTGTGTGTGTGTGTGTGTTGTGTCTCTCTCTCTCTCTGTGTTTGTTTCTGTCTGTATGTTTCTGTCTTTGTTTCTGTCTGTCTGTCTGTCTCTTTCTCTCTCTCTCTCTCTCTCTCTCTTCTCTCTCTCTCTCTCTCTCTCTCTCTCTCCTTCTCTCTCTGTGTCTCTGTCTCTCTGTTTGTGTGTTGTTGTGTGTCGGTCTGTCTTGTCTGTCTGTCTGTCTGTCTGTCTGTCTGTCTGTCTGTCTGTCTGTCTGTCTTCTCTCTCTCTCTCTCTCTCTCTCTCTCTCTTTCTTTCTCTCTCACACACAAACACGGTAAAACCCGTTCCATTTTTTAGAAGAGTAGGCCATTGTGTGGCAGTGGGAATTTACAAAACTGAATACAGACGGGAACTAGCTGTAAAGAAACACACTCGTGTGTATTCCATTATCCTCAAAATTGGTGTGCAAGGGTGAAAAAAATAGCAGTTGTGTTGTTTGGGGGGTTGTTTGGTAGGCTGTGCAAACAAGCTTAAACCAACTTGACTGATCAACGCACAATAGTAACTCGAGTTTCTAACATATTGTGACCTAATATATATCTTAATGATTTATCACTGTGTGCTTCTAAAGGTTTCGGCTGTAAGTGTGCATATGGCTGTGTACTTTCAATTTAAAGCGAAGTATACATAACTTTCATTTATATCTTCAAACGATTAATAAAGGTAGAACATTTGGGAAATTTACTGTAGTATGTACCAATTAAAGCACGACCCCACACTACGACTAAAGGTAAAGGTAAATGTATCCTATAACCTTTAAGGTCTTAGGAGAGCGAGGCATCGGAGACCTCACTTCTCTAGGGGCCAGCATACTGAGGGCGGCGCCCATCTCCTCTCCCTTGCTGCTTTACCTTTCCTGACCCTAAAGAGGGCAGGCACCAATTTACAGCTGGGTGAAATGGGGGACTGTATTGAAGCCAAGGCGCGCAAACGGTCACCCATCCAAGTGGTAACCACGCTCGATGCTGCTTAGCCTTGGCTGGGCGAAAGCGAGTGCTCCGACCACTGAGCTATCCCGTCCCCAACTACCACTACTTCATGCAAAAATATAGTAAGTTATAGGGAAGCACAGTCTTTGTCATGAACACGCAGATTGAAACCCTCGCACATACGATTTTGAAACCAAAAACCTTAGGAAGTTAGAAAATACATCAACAAACACAAGCAAATACATGCTAGAAAAAAAGAGTGTTAAAAATAAAATAAAGTATAGAATGTGAAGATATACCAAAAGACAGGTAATTTGTTTAAATCACCAAAAAACAAAAGCAAACAACTGCTAAGAAAAATAAAGAGTAGAAAACACAGATATCAAATTATAGAAAGCTAACATACAGGCCCAATTTGAAGAGAAGCCGAGCCCAAAATATAATCAAGTTTTTGAAAACGGAAAGGGAGGGAATTCCAAGCAATTTTACCACAAAGAGAGAGAGAGAGAGAGAGAGAGAGAGAGAGAGAGAGAGAGAGAGAGAGAGAGAGAGAGAGAGAGAGAGAGAAGAGAGAGAGAGAGAGAGAGTGGGTTGAAAATGGACAATTTAAATCTTGGCACACAATCATGGAAAATCCGCACCAGCAGCTGATCTTATTTTATTTATTTATTTTATTTTATTCTTTTATATTGAGGATAATGGAATAAGCACTTATGTGCTTTTTTACATCCAGTCCCCGTGTGTATGCGGTTTTGTAAATTTTGTCATCTATTCCCACCGCACACAATGGCCTACTCTTACAAAAAGCGGAACAGGATCTTAGAGCCTGGGAGGGATGTATACAGGGAGACAGTGACAGAGACAAGAAAAAGCAATCTTGCATACGCAGAACACTAACATGGAGTATGGGGCCATTCCGTGGGCTGATTTATGATACAGAATGCCGGGTCTTGCACTTTCTTACAAACGAAAAAGGAAGGTAGCAGAAAGTGCATATAAAATTAAATAAAGTTTGATCATTTTCAGAACGAGCTGAGGATCAGGATTTTGCAGAGTGGTAGGAAATGATAAGTTTTAAGCATTATAGATACATACCCGTAATTGAAAACAAAGGAAATAGGGATTCTATCAAAGTAAAATTAAAACGATGCATCATAAGTAAAGCATGAGAATTCTTTAGTAGCTACGTTTATGAGAATTCTTCAGTAACCATGCTTATATCATCACTTTGGTTTTCTTTTATTTTGAACAACAGCATGACATTTCTTAGTCTTCTTGGTAGACACGGTGGCTCAAATCACACAAAAAATGATGGTTTACTTAGAACTGCATGCCAAGATGTTAATACTAACAACATTTATTACATCTAAAACTGGCAGCTGTGTAACATGTTTGCAATCATGAAAGTTTTACAGTAACAGATACTTTGTCATGTACAAGTCCACATTCAAAACTAACCTGCTGTAATATCAGTTCCATTATGTACCTTTTAAAAATACTATCAGATAACTCTCGGCTACGTAGTTTCTATTTTTGTGAATGTTCCATGGCTAGAGGAAAACCTATTACATGTTCATAGGAACACTAAGAATAAAGTCTTTAACGATTATTACATGATCCTGTTTCTCAATGGTACACCCTTCAAAACTCAATTCATGATAATGTATTTGAGCTTCAATTTAGGTCATTTTAGTCAATGGTTTTGAAAAAGGTTTAAGAATCAAGTTAGTTTTATGACAAAGTAGGAGTTGGAATCATGGTATGGCTAGTGGAAATAAAACAACACACACAAAAATGCACACACGCGCGCACACACAAATACACACAGACACACACACAGCACAAGACAGTAAAGAAGAGAGACAGAGAGAGACAGAGAGACAGAGAGGAAGAAACATCAACAGGGCAGAAAAATACAATAAAGGAACACGCTTGCTGAGCTCAGCAAGAAAAGCAACAAGTACAATAACAGTAACAGCAACAAGTAACAAAACAAAATGATGATAATAATAATAACAATAATAAGAATAATAATAATACAATTACAATACTCAGCAACATCAGCACAAAACACGTAACTCAAAGAGACACCACCAATAACCACTTTCTACAAATCACGCTACACTTCAAGGACACATCCTAAATACCATCACACTTCCCCTCCTACCCAAATTCCACACCTGTACTCTCTCTCTCTCTCTCTCTCTCTCTTCTCTCTCTCGTTACTTACACCAATACCTCCTCACCCTACCTCTCACTTAACCCTACACACTTATCATTCTACCCAACAATCACCATTGCAAAAAAACAAACAAACCCACAAACATACACAAGGCGAGCCACACTCGAAATCTTTCCACAAGAACACCGTCACTGATGTAGGTATATCACCACTAACCAGAAAGAACATCAAAACGAAACCCTCAACCCAAAACACACGAGGATAGTAGTAACCACAGTTCGTAAACCACCGTTCTTGCTTCATAAAAGGAAACAGGCAGAAGAGAAGCAAGGGGCTAGGCCTCTACTAGCCACAGTAAAAGCCAGCAACAACACAACCAGCAAGCTCCCTCCTCATTCCTTCCTCCATCCATACCTACACTACACTAAGCCAAGCGAAGCAGACGACACACTCAGCGCTGTTAGCGGTTGCCACTCAGCTGCAAGCACACTACGTGTTGGCTGACAGAGTTGATTTGCTTGTCTCCCCCCCTCCCCACCTCTCCCTGCTTGTCTCACGCCCCACCAACCCACCTCTCCCTTCTCCCCACCTGCCTTTTTCAGTATTTGGTCGCTTGGTTTTTTGGTGTGTCCTCAGAAACTTTGGATGTTTTGTCTATTACACTTAGATGATATGTTTTTTTTTCTTTTTACCTTACCTGCAAGGATATTTTACATCAAAACACATGCATACATCCCATACCCAAAAGCATCATGAGCACATATGAAAGTCTGTATCGAATGATCATGTGTGTATAAACGAATGCTCTGTCTCTGTCTCTGTCACTCTCTCTCTAACACACACATGTAAACAGACTTATTTCCATCCTAAATTTTCTCTTGCTCACACACACATGCACACAGGCACACACACCTACAACACACTCACATCCACACACCCCACCCACGTAAACACCCTCTCACCCACCCCTACACACACACCCAACCCCAACCCACACACACCCATCCCCCCACCACCTACGCCCCAGCCCCCTCACCCCACACAATGTAGATGTACACTAATAACACAACCTAACAAGAAAAAAAACACCTTAAACCCTCACTGCACACAAGAAGATAAACCACACTTTTCTAAGCACCAACCACTCCTGCAAGTTCCCTTAAGAGCTCAAACACACAAGCACAAGAACAGCCAGGACCTAGGCCTAGCCTCTATCTAGCCTCTACTAGCCACACAGTAAAGCCCTGCCAGACAGGACACCACTAGCCAGCCTCCCCCTCCCTCATTCCTCCATCCATCCATCCATCCATACCCACACTAAGCCAAGCGAAGCAGACGACACACTCAGCGCTGTTAGCGGTTGCCACTCAGCGGCAGCAAGCAGGCTATGAGTGTGATGGCTGACAGAGTTGATTTTGCTTGTCTCAGCATCTCTTCTCCCGCCCCCTACCCCCCTTGTCCCCCCCCCCCCCCCCCCCCCCCCCCCACTGTCCGACATATTCTCTACTTTCCACTTTTCTTGTTTGCGTTCTGTTTTTTTCATGCACGCGTAGATCTGTGTGTGTGTATGAGTGTGTGTGAGTGTGTGTGTGTGTGTCTGTGTTGTGTGAGTAATGTGTATGTATGTGTTGTGTGTGAGTTGTGTGTCTGTGTGAGAGTGTGAGTGAGTGTGTGTGTGAGTGTGTGTGTGTGTGAGTGTGTGTGTGTGTGTGTGTTTGTATGTGTGTGTGTGTGTGAGTGTGATGTGTGTGTGAGTGTGAGTGTGTGTCTGTCTCTCTGTCTGTGTCCTGTCTGTCTCTCCCTCTATCTCTCTCTACTCTCTCTCTTCTACTCTCACTCTCTCTCACACGGGGCTGGATTTAAAAAAGCACGTAAGTGCTTATTACACTATCCTCCATATAAAAGAATTGTTAATATTGTTAAATCTTTACTCTCTCTCTCTCTCTCTCTCTCTCTCTCCTCTACTCTCTCTCCTCTCCCTCCTCCTCTATCTACTCTCTTTCCTCCTCTCTCTCTCTCTCTCTCTCTCTCTCTCTCTCTCCTCTCTCTCTCTCTCTCTCCTCTCTCTCTCTCCTCTCTCTCTCCACTCTCTCTCCCCCCCACTCATCTCTCTCTCTCTCGGTCTCTCTCCTATTCTGCTCCCCACCCTCTCTCTCTCTAATTAACAGATTAATTTAGACGATTAGCTGTTAAACCAGTAATGAAGTGATTCTTTTTCTTGATGATTTGTCTATTAGCTTACTGATTTAATTACGTTTGTTTTCCATCTTTTTCTATCTGAACTTCCTGTAAAGAAGTCTCTAACTTATTATCCTATTATTATCCTCTTTCAATCTCTGTCTCTTCCCCCCCCCCCTCTCTCTCTCTCACACACACACATGTATACACACCCATTTCTGCTCTCTCAATTCTCTCCCCTCTCTCTCAATCTCTTTCTCTTTCTTTCTCCTCTGCTCTCCCTCTATCTCAATCTCTCTCTCTCCCTCTATCTCTCATATGTATGCACACCCATTTCTGCTCTCCTCTCTCTCTCTCTCTCTCTCTCCTCTCTCCTCTCTCCTTCTCTCCTCTCTCTCTCTCCCTCAGTCTCTCTCCCCTCTCTCATCTTTTCTCTCTCTTCCTCTGATCTCACCCTCTTCTCAATCTCTCTCTCTCCCTCTCTTCTCTCTCTCTCTCACACACACATATACACACCCATTTCTGCTCTCTCTCTCAGAGACACACACACCACACACACACACACATATTTATCAATACTTCTCCCTCAGCTTCACCTGTTGTACTTGCATAGTGTGTATTAAGCAAACACGATGTTTACATTATCTGCTGATACAAAAAACACCTGTGCCTATATAGACTTGTACACACAAACACATATATGCAAGAATATTAAAAATGTATTATCCTGCAGGTGTATGCACGTGAGTAGGCATATGCACACATGGGCATGTGCATACATATGCACATGTACACACACATACACACACACACACACAGAGTATCACTTTATCTACTACTACTACTACTACTACTACTACTACTACTACTACTACCACTACTACTGCTGCTGCTGCTACTGCTACTACTACACACACAGAGGGAGAGGGAGAGAGAGGGGGAGACAGAGACAGAGAGAGAGAGAATCCAATCCAATCCTGTTGTTTATAGCCCCGCCGACCACAGAGGCCATATCAGGGCTGTCACTTCGACATCTTTTAAATCTCAGATTAAAACTGTGCAGCTATATACAGATTAAAACAGGGTATAAAACCAACTCTACTGTCGTTCCTGTATCAGCGCCCTGGCCATCCATAAGGGTCAACCCAGGACGGGCACCGCGTTGTGGGAGAAACCACATCAACCACACATAAAATGAGATAAAACAAAAACCAGATTCCTTAAAACAACCTTGCTCTTAGTGACCAACTGTAACGCTTTCACTCATATCAGACAGAAAAAGCCTGATCTCTCAGGAAGTTAAAAATGGTGTCCGGTGGAACATCACGAAAAAGGATGTTTAGGGAATCTGCAGTTAAAGGCTTGTGCCTAGTATCTTGGACATCTCGCACTCCAGAAGCAGATGCTTGATGGTTACCCCACATCACAAGTCACACACCATGGGGTCCCCATTCCTTTCGTATAACAAAATCTGTTAATGAACAGTCCTATAGGACATTTTAGTTATACGTCGTATTAGCATTTCTTATGTATTTATTTGTTGTTATCATTGTTTAGCCTTTTTCTGTGTACTGTCTACGATATTTAGCATTTCACAGCACACAACTATCAACATAAATGCCCCCTCCCCTTCCCTTCCCATCGTCTAATATCACTTTGAGTGAACTGACGTAAAATCGAAGCAACAACCACCACCACCGAAACGGAGCTACTAGTAACACAGGCAGGAGAATGGACCAAGAAGGCAGAAAATAGACAAGGGAGGAGGTGACAGGAAGAAGAAAAACACAAGGCAGAAACAAAGAGAGGGATAGAAAAGAGGGAATTCCTCACACAGAATTTCCAGAATGTGGGGGATGCTATTTATACTGACAGGCCCCTGGCATTCCCACAGGGAGAAAAAAAACCGATCTTCTGTCTGATTGAATAAGAAGAGGAAGAAGAATTTGAAGAATTTGAAGCAGATGAAGAATTTGAAGAAGGAGAAGGAGGAGAAGGAGGAAGAGAAGGAGGAGAAGGAGGAGGAGAAGGAGGAGAAGGAGGAGGAGAAGAAGAAGAAGAAGAAGGAGGAGGAGGAGGAGGAGAAGAAGGAGGAGGAGAAGGAGGAGAAGAAGAAAAAAGAAGAAGAAGAAGAAGAAAAAGAAGAAGAAGAAGAAGGAGGAGGAGGAGGAGGAGGAGGAGGAGAAGAAGAAGAAGAAGAAGAAGAAAAATGTATGATATTTATATAGCGCTGAATCTTGTAAAGCAAACAAATCGAAGCGCTTACACAGTATTTAGGTAGTAATAACCAAACAGAAAGATAGTTCCCTTCTAATCCTAGCAGATTTAAAGTCACAAACTGCTGTTTACCATCTTAGATCATGACTGGCGGATTAAGCCAAATAACTTGTCATGTCATTTTACTTTTTAAAGAAGACCACCTGGTAGGAAATACGCCCGAAGCTCTTTTTTTCTGAGAAACCATCATCATACACGTACACACAGGCACACGCTGACTTTGACTTAAACACTGAAGAAGCAGAGCCAACTCACAAGAAAGGTAATCTCAGCCCATCCATGCCACAACGCTCAACCCATGCGAACTAATCCTACTACCACCTCACGCGAAAGAAAAAAAAAGGAGGAGGGGGAGAGAGAGAGAGAGAGAGAGAGAGAGAGAGAGAGAGAGAGAGAGAGAGAGAGAGAGAGAGAGAGAGAGAGAGTCAGCTTTGCCATCACTTCAATCAGCTGATCAGACAACCCCCCCCCCCCTCCCCACTGTCAATATTACCATCCCCACCTCATGGTAATCAAACACCCTCCACGCTCCCCACTTTGAGAATTCCCCCCCCCCCCCCCCACCCCCACCTCATGGATGCTGACAGGCCTGTATTCCTCATCCCTCCCTCCCTCCCTCCCTCTCGCCTAGTCTAATTTCCTTCATGTCTGGGCTGAGCTTAGCTCTTCGCTTCTATCCCCACTCCTAGCATCACGCAGTCAACCTTGCAAAGGCCCTGTCCGCAAAACTTCACTCCAAAGTCATCGGTACTAGGAAGACTCCAGTCTGTCGACTCAGAAAGGTAAAGGTGTCCCCCATAACTTATGCGGTCGTTGGGGAGAGCGAGATGTCAGAGACCTCAGCTTCTCTAATGGGCTGGCATTTTGAGGGCAGGCGCCCATCTCCTCTCTCTCTCTCTCTCTCTCTCTCTCTCTCTCTCTCTCTCTCTCTCTCTCTCTCTCTCTCTCTCTCTCTCTCTCTCTCTCTCTCTCTCTCTCTCTCCTCTCGCTGCTTTAACCTGACTTTTCCCCCATCCACTAGAACGTGAGTGGTAGTCTGGGTGCTAGTCTTCTGGATGAGATGATAAACCGAGGTCCTGTGGGCAATACCCATTTAGCGCACGTAAATACTACTACTACTACTACTACTACT
>CM054145.1:8296634-8299134 GCA_028751875.1 Rapana venosa
TCAGAAGAAGATAGTGGCGCTGTACTGATGACGTACTCTCCCTTGGGGTGAAGAGGGTGGGTGGTGGTGGGTGGGAGGAGGAGGAGGAGAGATGTCCATTATTCATGTAAAGAAGTCTACATGACACATGAATGGTATTACCGCTGCAATCCTCTTTTTTAGCCATACGCTGGTCTTACTATTCATACCGTTTGTTGTTCCTTTAACTAATCATATGGGGACGAGGTAGCTTTTCACAAGCAGCATCGAACGTGGTTACCAAGTGGATGGATGACCGTTTGCGTGCCTTGGCTTCAGTATATTCCGTCAGTTCACGCATCTGTAAATTTGGTACCTGCCTTCATTAGGGTCAGGGAAGGTAGAGCAGCAAGGAAGAGGAGATGGGCGCCGCCCTCAATATGCTGGCCCCTGGAGAAGTTGAGGTCTGTGATGCCTCGCTCTCCGACGACTGCATAGGTTATGGGAACACCTTTACCTTTACGTCTTATTGACTTGCTGCCTTATTTTTCCTTTTCTACATCGTTAGTAACAGTATTCTTCTTTGTACTTCTGCCACCGATCTTCCCTCTTTCTCCTAGTATCAGATTATCTCTCTCTCCCTACGCTTCTGTCTATCCGTGTGTCTGTCTGTCTATCCATCTGCCTGTATCTTTCTCACACTATGTCCCTCTCCGTATTTGTATTTCCGTCTGTCTGTTTCTCTCTGCCTCTCTGTTTCTCTCTCTGTATCTCTGTGTGTCTCTGTCTCTGTCACCTTCTCTCTCTGTGTCTCTCTCTGTCTCTCTGTCTCAGTCTCTGTCTGTCTGTCTGTCTGTGTCTCTCTCTCTGTCTCTCTCATCATTCTCTGTCCCTCATCTCTCTCTCTGTTTCTGTCTCTATCTGTCTCTGTATCTCTGTGCCTCTCTGACCCCCCCTCCCCCCCTCTCTCTCTCTCTCTCTCTCTCTCTCTCTCTCTCTCTCTCTCTCTCTCTCTCTCCTCTCTCTCTCTCTCTCTCTCTCTCTCTCTCTCTCTCTCTTGCGGGAACAGGGTTTTCATGTATACACAATATACTCAACATAGGTTCGCACACAAGGACCTCAACTTATACTCTCATCCCAAGAACTTTCAAGGGAAGTAGAGCCAAGCACCGACGTTAACTCCAGCGGGAAAAAAAAATCCTCTAGAACGAGATTCGAACCCGGCTCAGCACACCACGAGCGCAAAGCGCATCACTCTAACCACCAGGCTACCTTGTCCCAACAAGGGGACTGGAGTCGACGGTACTGATGTTAACTCCAGCGGGGAAAAAAAAATCCTCTGGAACGGGTGTTGTGCCTCTGTGGGGGCTCGAACCTGAGCCGTCAGATCACGCGCGCAAGGTTCTAACCACTAGGCTTCTTCCTCTCCCCGCTTCACTCCTGGCGTTTTGCACAGGAGGACTCCAGTTTGTCGTCTTGTCTTACTTTCCCTGCATCAGTTCACTGCCTCCTAGTTGTGCAGATGTTACCCCTGCCCCCCAAGGTAAATTAATGAGCTCGGAAGAGGTAAGAGTATACAGTCTGTGTGGTCAAGTAAAAGAACAGCCAGAGAAAGGTTATTGACTGGTTCGTGTTATATATATATATCTTTTCGTCCATGTATGAGTAAGTGAGTGAGAGAGAGATGGGGAGGGAGGATGGGGGGAGGGAGAGAGAGGGGAGGGAGAGGGGAGGGAGAGGGGAGGGAGAGAGAGAAGGGAGATATGGAGGAAGAGGGGGAGGGAGAGGGGTAGAAGGGAGAGGTGGAGGGAAGTAGAGAGGGAGGGAGAGAAGGAAAGAGAGAGAGGACAGAGACAGACAGAGACAGACAGAAACAGAGACAGACAGACAGACAGACAGATAAGCAATGAGACAGACAGACAGACTGACAGACAAAGACAGAGAAAAGAGAGAGAGAGAGGAAAAGAGAGAGCAAAGAGAGTCAGAGAGAGACATAGACATACAGAAAGAGGGAGAGAGACACAGAGAGATAGACAGAGAAAGAAAGGCAGAAAGAGAACATACAAACTATAACTCAAATCCCCCATCCCCCCAATAATAATTTTTAAAACCCAACCCAACAACAAAACAAATCAAACAACGACAACACCCCCACCCCCATCCCCCCAATAATATTTAAGAAACCCAACCCAACAACAAAACAAATCAAACAACGACAACAACAACCCCACCCCCATCCCACCAAAACAAACACAAACAATTCACAAAAAGCCAATTGAGCAAAAAACAAAACCTCCCAACAAAACACAACAAGAAAATAACATAAAACGGGGGAAGTGGAAGGGGGAGGAGGAAGGGAAGAGAAGGACGAATTTTCCAGCGCACAATTTCCGGAAGGCGTTGAATGATTCAAGCTCATACTGAGAGAGCCTCTGTCTTCTTTATAAATGCTGGAAGACGACATGGGGGAGGGGGAGAGAGAGAACACAACAGAGAGAGAGACAGAGAGAGAGAGGCAGGCAGGCAGGCAGGCAGACAGACA
>CM054145.1:8304134-8314134 GCA_028751875.1 Rapana venosa
TCCGATTGAATATTAGAGTGTTCACCTGTGTGTGTGTGTGTGTGTGTGTGTGTGTGTGTGTGTGTGTGTGTGTGTGTGTGTGAGTGTGTTGTGTTGTTGTTGTTTGTTGTCCTCGATTTTACGTCTGTTCACTCTCATTGTTGTTTTTGAGGGAATCCCATTTGAATATTATATAGGTGTTCACCTGTGTGTGGTGTGTGTGTGTGTGTGTGTGTGTGTGTGTGTGTGTCTGAGGGAGATAGTGTGTGTGTGTAATGTTTATGTGTGTGCGTGTGTGACAGAGAGAGAGAGAGAGATAGAGAGAGAGAGAGAGAGAGAGAGAGAGAGAGAGAGAGAGAGAGAGAGAGAGAGAGACAGGAATGTATGTGTGTGTTGAGCTTATTTACTTTTTTATATTCAAATTGACCTATTCACAACTGTAACCTCAAAATGTGAGACTCCCTATACGAACATTAACGTGAAAAGTGTGTGTGTGTATGTGTGTGTGTGTGAGAGAGAGAGAGAGGGGAGAAGAGAGTGCGCGCGCGTGTCTGTCTGTCTGTCAGTATCTGTCTGTATCTGTCTGTCTGTGTTGAAAGTGCACACAGCACGCCCACCAGAAAGTAATTATCCCAACAAATATTTTGTTCTTCATCTTTGCATACAACATTTAGATAGTTTTGGCTTGGGGTTCTTTTTTTTCGCGCTTTACTTAAAACACATTCCCCCCCCCCCCCCCCCCCCATCCACCCCCCCCTCCTCACTCCCAACCCACACACCCCTTCAGGCTTTAATAACTTCCTGAAAGCTTTTTGTCAAACTATACAAGTCAACAACAACATCAAAACTATTCACACACACACACACACACCCAGCAACAATAATTCTTGTCAATATTTAGCCTTCTTCTTACTCTCTCACTCTCTCACTCCTCCTCCGCAGTGTGTTTTAGTGAGACAGTGTGTGTATGGGGGAGGGGGGAGGAGCGAGAGATATAAAGATGAAGAGGAGAAGGAGGATGAGGAGGAGGATCCCAAATAAAGATTGTTTGATTATTGACTCGTGCATTCTGTCTCCTCTGATTTCGAGCCCCCTCCCACTCCCCCTTCCCAATTCTGGTTTTCCGTTATCGATTTGCAACCTCTGTGCCGCTTACGTGACAAGGGATGGAGGGAGGGGGGTGAGAGAAAGGGGAGAGAGGATAGCTGGGGTGGGGTGAAGGGGGGAGGTGGGAGGTGAGGGTGGTGGTAGGGGAGAGTGTGGATGCGAGGAGGGTGGGGGTGGAAGGAAGATTGTGGGAATTGTGACACCCAAAAGTTTAGCTTGTGATTATTTTAAAGTGTGTGTGTATGTGTCTGTGTGTGTGTGTGAGTGACAGAGAGAAAGGGAGGGAGTGAGTGTGTGTGTGCCACCCCCCCTCCCCACACACACATGTGTGTGTGGTATGTATGTGGGTGTGTGCGTGCATACGAATGTTTAGGTAAATATGCACACAAACCTATGTAAAACAAAACAAAAAAATAATTTCTGTTATTGTTGAAATGCCGTTACATACATGCTAGTCATGTCCCTCTATACGACTTAGACACACTGATTATTGCAAACACGAATACGAAATCTCCATTATTCTCAAAACACGAAAAATTCATATAGGTTATAAACACAGCTAAAAGCAATCAAAAAGTAAACATTTATTACACAAAATAGCACACATTTATACCGCAGACCCAGGCAACCATTTGGTATTCCTTAAAAATAAGACATCCATCCACATATGGATTTTTACACACACACGCGCACACGCACACGCACACACACACACACATCAGTTATCACAGCATGTCATAAAATAATAATATATAAAGCCTAAAAGGTACAGATGTTTCCGTAACCTTTGCGGTCGTTCGGGAACGAGGTGTCAGACACCTCAGCTTCTCCAGGGGCCAGCATATTGAGGGCGGCGCCCATCTCCTCTCCCTCGCTGCTTTACCTTCCCTGTCCCTAAAGAAGGCAGGTTTCCTTTTACAGCTTCGTGAACTGGGGGACTGTACTGAAGCCAAGACGCGCAAAACGGTCACCCATCCATTAATTTTGGTAACCACGCTGATTGCTGCTTAAGTTAAGCTTAGCTTGGGAAAAGCGAGTGCTGTGACTACTGAAATATTCCATTCTCAAACAACCTATCTCCCATGCGAGTCGAGTTTCTAAATTGGGACACACCTGTGAATTGTGCGACTTTTTGTTTCGTTGGGTGGCTGTTTAGAACTCTCGTAAGAACGGAAAAAGCAGTAAATTCAAACTGTTTGAAAACACCACGCAATCACTATATCAAAATGTTGCTTTGGTAAGGGCAAGGACGTTCTACATTCATTTTGAATTTACGTTAGTAAAGGAATTCAAACATGGGAAGAAATGGCTGATGCCTATATTTCAGTTGGACGCTACTTACTGATTATGTAAATGGCTCTACTATACATTGTCTTTGTTACACGTTGTATTGGTCACAGATAAAAGTAACACAATGGTCATGGAATCAAAATTAATCCAGATATTTCAGCTGATAGAGTAATGGTTTCTCATGTGGTCTAACTCTCTTGTACCAGGCTGTATTACCGAACCCCAGTATGCACCAAAGATCATGTATGCGTAAAAGAACCCGACAAAACGGTTGTCGTTAGGTTTTGGCATAAAGACTATGCAGCAAACATTTAATGGCTACTATATAACACAGTCTGTGCAAAATACAGGTAGTGTTAAAACATAGAGATGACCCTATCAGGCACTGGTTACAGGTAAATGGGTACCTGCCTACTTTGGGGTCAGAGAAGGTAAAGCAGCGAGGGAGTTGAGAACCTGAGATTTTTTCCCCAGCCACCACTAAAGTTACGGAACACCTTTTGTCTTTACTCTGCTTATCTCCCCTCTCCCTCCATCGTCTGACCTTAGGTGTTTGGGGGGTGGGGAAGGAAGGTCAAGGAAAAAGGTGTGATTATTGATCAGTGAAGACTTCAGTCTTGATCTCGCCTTTCCTCCTCTCTACGTCAGTTGCTGATTATCGATCTACAACTTCTATGCTCACGCCAGTCATTGCCCTTGGCTCTCTCTATAGCGCGTGTATATATATATATATATATATATGTATATCTGCCCTAGGTGTTCTCTCTCCCCTATCTGTCTGTCTGCCTCTCTCTCCGTCCGTCTCTCTTTCTCAGTACGTCTCTCTGCATGTCTGACTCTCTCTCTCTCTGCCCCATGCGAAAGTCTGTCTCTGTCCGTCTGTCTCTCTTTCTCTGCCCTAAGCATTTCTGTGCCTGCCTCTCTCTCTCTCTCTCTCTCTTTTCTTTGACAGCATCTTCAAGCATAATTAGAGCCTTTCGGGCTCTTGTGGCTAGTCAGGGGGAAAGATTCTTTCAAAGCTTGTTTGGTTTGTAAAAGACAGAAAAAAACATTGTTTTTGGTGGGTGCGCAGCTAGCCATCATCCTGGGGTGATTTTTGTTTTGATTATTCTGATTGGTGTTCGTTGTTGTTCTTTTGCCTTCTTCTTCATTTTTTCCACTAATGGTGTGACTTTATGGTGACTGACATGCTAACTTAAAAAACAGAAACTGGAGAAAGCGGCATCCTTTTTTCTCCTGAAAATAAAATTCAATTCTCCTCTTTTCTTATACATGTACACACACACGCGCGCGTGTGTACCGAATGAGAATAAGGATTATGAGAACAATACTTCTGACGAACAATTCTGAAGAATACGAAGAATTCTCAAGAGGAAAATGCAGAGAAGAAGAATCTAGAGACGTAGCAGAATTTGAAATACAATAATTTGAAGAAGTAGAAGAAGAAAACGACGATCAAGAAGAAGAAACAGTAGCACCAGTAATGGAAGAACAAGAAGAAGCAAAAACATCAGAACAACAACAACAAGAAGTAGCAGCACAAGACAAAGAAACGCAACACCAACATCAACAACAACAACAAAAGCCACACGAAGGACACGCACAAAGTCTGAACAAAACCCTCCTATGCCCTCCCCCTGACTCTTTAAGCCAATCTTTGATCTTTCAGCGCGTGATTTGCTGACCTGCCTTGAACTTCCGACCGCCACCAGACAAAAGAACAGAACAGAAAAGAAAAGAAAAAGAAAAGAAAAAGAAAGAGGAGAAAATCTGCCAGAGATAATTATTTCTGCGCCATAAGACGGAAAAGAGACGCGCTAAATTTCCGTCGTCATCATCGGCTTTCTGTGAGCTACCGTTGGCCTTCGCTGTTTCTCTTATTTCTGGTCCATCAATCTGGAATGACCTCCCTCTCTCCTTTTCGCGAAAAGCCTACTTACGGTACTATTAAATCCAGCCTCAAGACATACCTATTTCAAACCTGAGACTTTGCCTTATTGTTTTATCATAATTATCTGGCCCCTGCCTTCAATGGCCAAAAATCCCATCATCCTGCCGAATGTGTGTGTGTGTGTGTGTGTGTGTGTGTGTGTGTGTGTGTGTGTGTGTGTGTGTGTGTGTGTGTGTGTGACTGTGTGTGTGTGTGTGTGTGTGACTGTGTGTGTGTATTTGAATTTGATAAATTTGTTAATCATTGTTGGCTGCATGTGTAGGAGTGGGTTGAATGCAAGCGCTTTTTGGTTTTTTTTCAAGATATGGCGAATTATAAATTCCATCTATACTTCTTCTTCTCGTCGTCGTCGTCGTCGTCGTCATCATTATCATCATCATCATCATCATCATTATTATTATTATTATTATTATTATTATTATTATTGTTATTATTATTATAATCAATACTATTAACTGCCGTCGAGTGATTCTCAGGTCAGATGCTGGACTATGTGTTGGTAATCTGGAAAATTGTTCCCTGGAAGGACCAGGAGTGTCCAGCAAAGGTAAAGAGTGTAAAAAGGTAAAGGTGTCCCATAACCTATGTGGTGGTAGGGGAGAGAGGCGTCAGAGACCTCACTTCTCCAGGGGCCAGCATATTGAGGAAGGCGCCCATCTCCTCTCCCTCGCTGCTTTACCTTCCCTGATCCTAAATAGGGCAGGTACCCATTTACAGCTAGGTGAACTCGGGGACTGTACTAAAGCCAGGGTGCGTAAACAGTCACACATCCAAGAGGTAATCGAACTGAATGTCAAAGTCCTTCGGATGAGACTATAAACCGAGGCCCCATGTGCGAACGCATGCAGAACATCTTGCGCACACGTTAAATCCTGTTCCGCTTTTCGAAAGAGTAGGCCATTGTGTGCCGGTGGGAACAGATGACAAAATTTACAAAACCGCATACACACGGGGACTGGATGTAAAAAAGCACATGAGTGCTTATTCCATTATCCTCGAAAAAAAGTCGTCTGAGCGCTTTGATTTGTTGCTTTACAAGATTCAGCGCTATATAAATTCCATACATTATTAACATTATTATTATTATTATTATTATTATTATTATTATTATTATTATTATTATTATTATTATTTACACACACAAGGCCAATATCATCAACTGTAAAACGACTTAAAATTGCGAGCAACAAAAGTATCATCAAAATCAACAACAACACGCACATACATACATATACCCTACCTACACACACACACACACACACACACACACACACACACACACACACACACACACACACACACACACACACACACACACACACACCACACACACACACACACACAACCCCCCACCCCCCCCCCCCCCCCACCACACACGCACCCACCCCCCCATACACACCCCCACACACACCCGCCCCACACACCAACACCCCCCCCCCCCCCCCCCCCCCCCCCCCCCTCCCCCACCCCTACCCCCCACACACTCACACACTCACACACACACACCACCCACACACACACACACAACAACCACACATACACACACACCACACACACACACATACACACACCACACACATCCATCCATCCATCCACCAATACATACATAAGACAGCAAAATCAATGCTCCCTTCCTTCCTTCCTTCTTTCCTTCCTCTCTCAAAACGTCTAGGTCGCTGTGACCACCTGCCCTATCGCACGGCCATATTATGGCTTTCAGGCCTCCACAAGAATTCAGGCTATGTTGTTTACCTCCTTCTAGTCCAAAAATGATACACGAGCCAGCTGTGTGAGTATCGACCAAGTGTGCAGAGGAAACATGGTTCTCAAGGCTTAGCGAACGCACAGTGTTGACTTTGCAGAGAAGAGAGAGAGAGAGAGAGAGAGAGAGAGAGAGAGAGAGAGAGAGAGAGAACTCGAACTATTTAATGAGAGTAAATGGGTAAGTATAGGGCTTCTTTATACCATGCTCTGACAAAAAACAAACAAACAAGAAAAGAAAGAAAAAAAGAAAAAAGTCAACAAAAACTATACACACCCACACACCCACACTCACTCACTCATTCACTCATATGCGAGAGAGAGAGAGAGAGAGAGAAAACTCGAAATGTTTAATGAGAGTAAATGGATAAGCATAGGGCTTCTTTACATCATGCTCTCACACACACAAAAACAAGAAAAGAAAGAAAAGAATAAACAAGTCAAGAAAAACTACACACACACACACACACACACACACACACACACACACACACACACACACACACACATGCGAGAGAGAGAAAACTCCAAATGTTTATTGAGAGTAAATGGGTAAGCATAGGGCTTCTTTACACCATGCTCCTCTCTCTCTCTCCTTCTCTCTCTCTCTCTCTCTCTCTCTCTCCTCACACACACACACAAGAAAGAAAAGAATAAAAAAGTCAAGAAAAACTACACACTCACATGAGAGAGAGAGAGAGAGAGAGAGAGAGAGAGAGAGAGAGAGAGAGAGGAGAACTCGAAATGTTTATTGAGAGTAAATGGATAAGCATAGGGCTTCTTTACACCATGCTCGCTCTCTCTCACACACACACACAAACAAGAAAAGAAAAAGAAAGAAGAAAAAAAGTCAAGAAAAACTACACACACACACACACTCATGCCAGAAGAGAGAGAGAGAGAAGAGAGAGAGAGAGAGAGAGAGAGAAGAGAGAGAGAGAGAGAGACAGAGACGAGAGAGACAGAGAAGACAGAGTCAGAGACGAGAACAGAGAGACGAAGAGAAGAGAGAGAGAGAAGAGAGAGAGAGAAGAGAGAGAGAAGAGAGAGAGAACAGCAACAGACAGACAGACAGACAGACAGACAGAGAGACAGAGAAAGCGAGAGAATTATTTATTTATTTATCTATTTGTTTTACTTTATTCTTTTATATCGAGGATAATGGAATAAGCACTTATGTGCTTTTTTTTTTTTTACAAATAGTCCCCGTGTGTATGCGGTTTTGTAAATTCTGTCATCTGTTCCCACCGGCACACAATGGCCTACTCTTACGAAAAGCGGGACAGGATTTAACGTGTGTGCAAAGCAAGAGAGAGAGAGAGAGAGAGGAGAGAGAGAGAGAGAGAGAGAGAGAGGAGAGAGAGAGAGAGACAGAGAGAGACAGAGATGACAGACAGACAGACAGAGACAAACAGACAGACATACAGACAGAGTGAGAGAGAGAGAGACAGAGACAGAGAGAGCTCCAGATGTTGACAAAAGTAATGATAATAATAATAATAATAATAATAATGATAATAATAATAATAATAATAATAAAGTGTGGACTTTATATAGCACTGAATTTTGTAAAGCAAATACATCGACAGCGATTGCATTCAAAGCATTCACATGCATGCAGTCGCCTACAAAATGGGATTAATTGATATCTAATGTACACTCTCTCTATGTATCTCTTGACATTAATGCTCAGGTCAGTTAGGGATTAGTATTGTTAAATATACACTTATCTCTTTTTAAAATCATGCTGTCGTTGTTGTAGCAAGTGCCCCATCCCCCCCCCCCACTTGTTTTGTTGATAGTCCCTAATCAGGGCAAGGGCCGGATGAAAAAAAGTATGCGTATGCTTATTCTGTTACCCTTGAAAAATAAAGATTCATTCTCTATCTGACAAACTATAGTGAGGATAAACAAGTGCAGGTAACCATTTACAACTTCATTCTCATCATAAAAACGACTGTTTTCGGTCCAACATCGGAAACAAATAAAAGAATAAATATATTCACTATAATGTTGTGATGGGGCGGTAATTAAATTACCTCCCATGCGTTCAGAGCGACGTATGTTACTATTTTGGGACACACCTGCAAATTGTGTGGCGCTCTGCTTCATTGGATGGTAGTTGAACACTATCTAATGTACACACATTCATTACGCATTACTTGATAAAAAAAACAAATATACAGCATTGTTATTCAAACCGACATACGCATAATTCTGAATACACTATCATAAACCGAAAAGATGTATGCAGTAGGGACGAGGCAGGATGAGTATTTTCACCTTGTGACGATTATAAAGTTTTAAAGACAGTATTTGGGGAATTCTTAGGTAGGGACCATACATTTGGCTTATAATGGTGTAGAGACGACTTAACAAATCCTAGCAATAATTGACATTTGGCTCATTCTCTGTAATACTTATCAGCCAAACACTTGCCATAATCTAATTATTTATATCAGTCCTGGAATTATTAAAGGAGTAGGTGGTTTGGTCACCTCACTACGAGCATACACCACCAAATACAATGGCTGGAAAGCCAGAGGTAGACCAAGGAGACGATGGAGCGACTCCGTGGCTGACACCCTGCGAACCCATGACCTGTCACTACATCAAGCCTCCCACCTAGCTGCAGACAGACGTCTGTGTCACCCCCGCGACGCCGAAGGGCACCAGCGGAAGATGAAAGAAAGAAGAAGTCCTGGAAATTAAGATTTGTACTTGTGGTCTACCACCACTGCCAGCAAGAATCGAAAAGAAGGAAATATGATAATAACATAATGTGATGACAAAATCCCAATGAGTCCATATCATACATAGAACAGTAGGTTTGAACAGCCATGTTCGGAATGTGCCTATGAAAAAAAAAGAAGTCATTTTAGCGCTTTGATTTGTTTGCTTTGTAAGATTCAGCGCTATATAAATTCCATACATTATTATTAAATACATTAAAACAATATTTGTGGTAAAAATTTGTAGATAAAAATAAGGGGTTAGCAAATCTTTAAGCCTTGTGATCGAGAATCAATTTTTTAAATGAAAAGGGAGATTAATCAACCCCACCCATCTACAATCAATATATATATATATTATATATGAGGTAAGTGTAGAATAAGCTATTCATAACAACCAGTCCAAACAATAACATTAACAGCTGCTGCAAAAGCGATAAGATGGGGACAACAACAGCAGCAGCACACAGAATACACACACACATGAATACAAACAATAGGCCTAATAACACGTTATATCTTCCCCCTTTTTCTCTGTCCCTTTCTTCTCTCTCTCTCTCTCCCACACCAAGGCCACCGAGTCATTCCAAGGTTTTGCCAGTGGACACATCCTGCTTTTATCCAGCATTGCAGACCTCATTAGTTTTCTTGCAAGAAGCGAGCAAAAGGCGACTGACAAAGCATCGGCAGAATGGTAAGGAAGATAGACAGACAGGAGGAACGGGGAGACAGGGGGATTGGAAAGGAAGACAGGAGCAAATTATAAGGAAGAACGGA
Organism: Rapana venosa; assembly: GCA_028751875.1. Taxonomy (NCBI): domain Eukaryota; kingdom Metazoa; phylum Mollusca; class Gastropoda; order Neogastropoda; family Muricidae; genus Rapana; species Rapana venosa. Next base: position 8,313,732 of record CM054145.1, read on the forward strand.
GCAGAAAAGAAATGAGGGAAAGGGAGAGAAAAAACACGAGGAAGACTGGACAGGAAGAATGGAAAGAAAGACAGGCAGGATGGACAGGAAGCAGAGAAAGAATTAAAAGGGAAACAGGAGGACGAATGGAAAGATAGAGCAAGCACGTAAAGGAAGACTGGAAGATTGAATAGAAGTCAGAAGAATGGAAAGGAAGACAGTGATACAAAGGAAGACATGGAAAATGAAATGGAAGACAGTCAATGGAAAGGGAGACAGGAAGAATAGAAAGACAAAAATCAATGGAAAGGAAGAGAAGGAGAATGGAAAGGGGGAGAGAAAGATTGAAATGGGGGCAAAGGAAGAATGGAAAGGAAGTGGAAAATGGAAAGGACGAGTGGAAAAGGAAAACAGAAAGGAAGAC
>CM054145.1:8321634-8329134 GCA_028751875.1 Rapana venosa
GATACACGGACTATCATTTCAATCGAACTAATATATATGGAGAGAAAGAGACATGTACGATACTATAAACTAATGAGAGATCTGCAATCGTATACATATAAACTTCGGCAAACACAAAGCGCAGGATCAGAACGATATAGTATGAGAGAACATCGTAAAACAATCGATATATTGATCTTTATACTAATAAAGACAATAACAGAGAGATAATAACGGTAATGTAAGTTATTCTTTAAAGAGTATAAAAATCGCCTTCATTGATTATTAACAAAGAAAAATAAGCATTACTACCAATATCGCGTTGTATGTGTTTACCAGCCATATCTGTGGATAATACGGCGAACCCTGAAACTACAAAATCCATCTCTGCAGCAAAATTAAAAGAAAAGGCTTGTGCGCTAACTGAAAGAAAAATGGCGAAACAGGAGAATCCCCACTAGAGAAAGCCTAGGTGATAAATCACCGGAACATTATATGAACGTGGCTGTTGTTTACAAGTAAACAGCATATGGCTTGCCTCGTTGTAAATACTTCTCCTTCCTGGAAAAGACTGCCCAAAATATCCCTCTCATACGACAGAAAAAGAAGAAAAGAACCCCCCCCAAAAAAAATTTATGATGTGCAAAAGCTACTAACTACCGGTTTTATTCCTGTGTAATGCATAGTGAAAACTCAAGTAATATCTCTGATAAGAATATAGTTGCATGATTAAGTAAGTCTAAGCAGGAAATAGAAAACAACTCGCAACTGTTTACTAAATCTATATACCCCCGACAGTATTATCTAGATCTGTACGAAATGTTCATAGAAACACACAACCAAAGCTACCTTATTAAGCAACCAACCATCTAACCACTCATCAACCCAACTAACCAATAAAGCAGGATTTCCAACGTTAGCAGACACAATACATTATTCAATCTCTTTCCTTATAAATTGACTTTTTTAAAAATAATATTATCCAGGGTACGCAGAGAGGAGGTGAGGTGGGGTGGGGTGGGGGGGGGGGGGGCATGTTCATGTTTATACTTAGGTCTACTTATATCGAGGTGCCCATGTCCTACACATAATTAGCGCACGTAAACAAACCCACGGCAACAAAAAAGACCTCTCTGATAGCGAAACAAACACTGTTGCAGACAGGAAAAGAAAAAAAATAATATAAGAAGGGTGGCGCTGCTCTTGTGGCGACGCGCTCTCTTCCTGGGGAAAGAGAGAGCAATCCGAATGTTACGTAAAGAAATTAATCTACCGTGACTTAAAAGTGATATAGAATAGAGGATGGAGTCGCCATTTAAGGCAGGTAGCTCTAATGAACCAGTATCACACACATGCACGCACGCACACACACACGCACCCACCCACACACATACAAAGAAGCTGCACTTTGATTCGATGGAAATCTGTAATAATACAGAGGAATACATTTTCTTCGCAATACAGCATATTTTTGCAAAAACTGAATTAAAATTATTGTTATTGTTGTTATTGTTACACCCACACACATACACACACTTACACACAACAACACACAATGCACACACACTAATATAACGTAATGTGAAAAGACACTAAATTAAAGAAGAAACAAACACGCGCGCGCGCGCGCGCACCACACACACACACACACACACACACACACACACACACACTAATATCACATATAATGAAAAGACGTTAAAGAGGAAACACACACACACACAACACATATCACGTAATGTGAAAAGACGTTATTAAATTAAAGAAGAAATGCGCGCACACACAACACACACACACTCACTCACTCACACACACAACCCGGTAATGACTAAGCTCTCTGTCTGTCTGTCTGTCTGTCTCTGTCTCTCTCTCTCTCTGAAGGAAACCTTAAGCCAGTACTACAATCGTGTCCATACCTCACGTATTGTGCCATCCAGGTAAAAAGATAAAAAGATGACTGAATATTGATTGAAAAAACCAAAGCCAAAATAACCCCCCAAAGTCCTTGCTGCGAATACGATGTAGCCAACATAGCTTGGCTAGATACTATAGGTACTGTGGTAAGTACAGGCCTGTGACGTGCGTGAACACTTACTTAACAGGCATAGGGACAGAGAAGGAGAAAGATGTTTCGTTTTAAAGTATTATGTATGTTTTGCATGGAGAAGTTGGTACGTATGTCCAACAGTCAGACAGACAGTCAGACAGACAGACAGACAAGACTGGCAGACTGGTAGGGGAGAGAGGGAGAGAGAGAGAGAGAGAGAGAGAGAGAGAGAGAGGATGGTAGGTAGCGGGTAGTCAGACAGATGGACAGACAGACAGAAATGCATACAGCAAGACAGGCAGGCAGACATACACGCACGCACGCACACATACACGAGAGAGAGAGACAGAGAGAGACATAGAGACGGAGAGACAGACAGACACTCGCGCGCGCGCGCAAACACACATACACTCTCGCACACACACATACATACACGCACGTACACACACATACATACGCACACACACATGCACGCACGCGCGCGCGCGCGCACGCACACACACACAGCTGGATGAAAAAAAAAGCAAGCACATTGATTATTCAATGTACCATCTAGAAAAATACGACTTTGACATGAGTATCACACACACTCTCAGAGAGAGAGAGAGAGAGTGAGAGGAGAGAGAGAGAGAGAGAGAGAGAGAGGGGGGGGGGGAGGGAGGAGGTAGGGAGAGAGCCTGCTTAATGATAAAAACAAAAAGATGAGTTCATTATTCATTGAACCATCTGGAAATGAAAGAAAATGACTTTGACTTGAGTTTCACTCACACACACACACAAACACACACACACATACATACACACACACACACTCACACACACACACACTAGCACACACATCCACATCCACCACACCACCCACTTACACTCACACACTCACCCCCACACACTCACCCCCCCCCCCCCCCCCCCCCCCACACACACACACACTGTGAACAAACTCTACTAATATCACTAATAGCAAAAAGACGCTAAATCAAACAGAACAAACAAACCAACCCTGTAAACATCTCAACAACCACCACCAGCAACCAAAAGAAACAAGAAATAAATTCTTTCTAACCTGCATGGCCATTTTGGCCAGAATCTCTTGGCCGGCCGCTGTCTTGGCCGTCGTCTGCAAGCGCCAGCAACGCAGACAAAACATGGCGTCTTCACACCACTTCCGGTTTCCGGTTCCTGTGCCCTTGGCTTAACTCACTGTCTCTCATCACTCGGTTTTGTCCTCTCAGTAACACAGAATTGGTCAATCACTTGTTCTCTGACATTTTGGGGCCCCAACTAGTTATGATCACGCAACTTTGAAATTTTTATTGGATATAATTTTTTTTGTCACACATCGACCACAACACTGGCTTGAAGTGCGGTTTTCAGGACGAAAAACATGGTTTTGTTACAAGAAATGTTGGATGGGGTGTGAAATACGATGGGAGCCAATTTAGAATGTTCTGGAGAGAGTCAGAAGGAGATCGAATTTGGTGAAGATCTGTTTGAAGGTTTTGGTAATTCCAGTTCTTTCACACACGTGTACACACACACGTTCGCACATGCTCACACACATGTTGCTCACACATGCATGGTCAAGAACACACATGGTCAGACACAGACACACACAGAGATACTCAGACACACACTAACACACATGCTCACACACACATGGTCAGGCACACACACACGCGCGCGCCAGATTTATCGGATTGCTAAAAGCACAACGGAGATGCACAAGAAATCTACACTAAAATATTGTTGGGGTGTTTTGGAAGCCTAATTACGGCTTTTGCACACTATTCGTGTTGTCTTTCGCAGAGTACTACTTCTTCAGGCAAATACTGTAACTTAATCTACTACTACCTCTGCTACTTCTCTTCAGACTAATATAATTATTGTGTTGACCGCCCACTACGACACTAATATAACTTAAGCTACTACTACCACTATCTCTGCCTCTCCTCTTCACACTACTATAATTATTATGTTTACTGCCCACTACCACTTACAAAATGTAGTGTTCATCATGTATGCTTGAATCTATTTTTTCTTTAGAACGGACTAAAACCCTCTTCACAAGAATCCGTGTCCTTTTTCCCCCTTAATAATTCGTGCGCTACTCAGGTTCGTGATAACTGATCAAAGTTTGGGTTGAGGGAATACGTCCACTTACCTGACGTTATGCAGAATCCATTTACTAATTTAGGTCACATCATTACAGTTAATTAAAGTCTTGTTCCATGTTTGTAATAATCTCAATTTACATCTAAACCCTCTTCTTTTCTGCATCACTGGTAGACGCTTACCAAGTGCAGGCCTAATATTAAAGACCTAAATAATTACAAACAGTTACCTGTGTTGACAGCTCGCTATGTTATTTACTATGCCAGCTCACCACATGAAAAGACAGCGCGACAATACGATTCACTGCAACCCAAGGAAACAGAGTATCGCATAATTCGCAGGTGTTTCCCGATTTTAGACACACTGATCGCATGGGAGGTAATCTTATTACCTCCCTGTCACACTAGCCAAAAAAAAAAAAAAGTCGAAAAGGGCAGGAGCATGGGCTAAAAAAGCAGAAAATAGACGAGAAGGAGGTGACGGGAAGAAAATGAACCTGTGATTGATAATCAGTTGAAAAATGGACAGGTTATCTGCCCTTGTTTTCCTCCACTGCTATTTTCTAAACAACGGAATTATTTGGTCAAGTGGGGAATTGCTTGTCTTGTAAATCCAAGTGTGGGCAATGTTTTTTTTCAGCTTCTCTTGCCTGTGCTTGCACTGCAAGTGTATGGAAATGTTAACTAAGAATAAACGCTTGGCGGGATACAAACCTGATCATCTCCCTTGCATTCTTTTAATAGGACCACCCAAACAAAAGGCACAGAAATATTAACTATGTGTTTATTTACTCTTATTTATATTGTTTATTTCTGTAACATATATTCTGCGGATATTTTCTTTCTTTTTCTTCATTATCTTTTTGATTGGAGTTTCAAAAGGCCACGTAATATTCTAATATTGACGATTGACGATGTCTGCGATTGACACTTTTGAATTATGAAATATGCCTCGAGGTAAGGTATCAGGAGCCATAAGTTTCAGCAGATCAGGTATATAACTTGATCTACAACCACTCATATCCGCTATTTTGACATATACTCTTGTTAAATGTATATTGTTTTCAACTATATCAATTAACACAACTCATTCTCATGTACTCTGAGTACAACTTTCTTCACGTAAATATTTATATATCACATATACACATTTTGTTCACCTTAATAATAAATGCTTATGATACTGGCAGATAATATTACTCATTTTCGATGTCTGCTTTGTAAAAAGTACTTCTTACAAAGTCAATATGATATTACTTATTTATCATGTAATAATCCACACATACCATCCATTTCAAAAATCAACCCTATATAATGGTTGAAAGAGTGATCAACAACACCCTTGGTAGAGATACATACTATCCTTACGATCCACAACACCCTTGGTAGAGATACATACTATCCTTACGATCCACAACAAAGTGCTACACCCAGATACCAGTACCTTCCATTCATTTACATATTCCATGGAACTTTCTTGCGGCTTGGATGTAGCCCCGTTTGAACGCAAACTAGTTGGTGACAAACGATCCTTTTGTTTAGAAGGAGAGTATGGTAGTCGAACAAACAATATCCATGTCACATACAAACTACTACTCACGTCACGTCCTGACAGAGGTAAGTACAGTTTTTTATGTTTAATTTATCATTATTGTACATTTCCACTTAATTTGTAAAATAATGATTTGTTGTAAATTGAAAAATAGAATTGGTTTTTAAAAATATCTTTAATAGTATTTTTAATTATTGTATTCTAAAGTTTGCACGGTTTTTCATTTGCATGTTATCGTCGTGAGATAGAAGGATATCTCTTTTCAAGTACTGTGTTTTTACAATAAGCTGACGATCCCCTATTTTTAGATAATTTGATTTCTTTAAAGGAGAGTGTAGATAATCGGGATGAGGGATCGAAGGAACACATTGGCTGGTTTACGTGTGTTTTCAAGTACAGCAGACAATTTCGTCGTATAAAGATGAATATTACTGTTTTTAGAGGAGAGCGTACATTAATTATATAGCTGGGACTCATTGTGTGAGATCTAAGGTACATACTGTACTCTTTGATACTTTGCTTTTCCATTTTCTAAACAGACGACACCCAATTTTAGATTTTGTTCTCTTGAAATGATGACTTCAAGTGCTGCACTTTTTCATAAGCAGACGATTCCGTATTTATATGATTTTTTTTCTTTTTAAAGAAGAGCGTAGATTAATTATAGCTGGGTATCATTGTGAGATTTAAAGTACACACTGGATAATATGCGTATGACCCTTTGCAAATACTTTGCTTTTCTAAGCAGACGACATCCAACTTTAGAGAAATTTTATTTTTCTCTTTAAAAGAGAGCATAGATTAAACTCCAGCACAATATTACATTTGAAAAAGACCAGAATTATGTATGACCTGGGCAAGATACAGTAATCAAGGAAAAAATACCATCATCTTTATGTAACCTAAACCAAATATAGTAATTCACAATAAAAACAACAAACCAACATGTTTTTATTAAAAATGAAACTAACGCCGTACTCACGTCGCAAATTGTCTACCACCATCACAACCAAAGCACGAACAACCATTTCGAAAATAAATTCTTATCTGTCAAAGCAATTTCTCCGAGTTGCACGCTTTTTGAATGGTTGGTTGGTCGTCTGCAGACAATCAAGTCGAGGACTGGCCTATTTTTGTCGTTTTTAAAGCACGATTTTTCCCCACAATGCATGAGCAATTAAGTTCTGGACCAAACTGTCTAGACAGTGTGCGATGGTTACCGTGGTAACATTAGTTTACGTCTGCACTCTACAACTAAGAATCGTCTGGTGCATGTCAAAAGTGCGAAGGATACTAATGATATTATGGGGTATACGTGAGGAATTGACTGTGAGATTTTAAAAGTTTTCCTTGGTGGTGATAAAGTTTGGCATGAAGTTAAAAAATAATCTTAAAGAAAAGAAAGGAAGAGGACTAGCAACAACAGGTAATACGCGCACTTTTCGTTTTTTTTTCTTTCCTTATTTTTCGTTCTTTCTGTTTCTTTTTCTGTCTGTCTGTCTGTCTGTCTCCTGTCTGTCTGTCTGTCTGTCTGTCTGTCTCTCTCTCTCTCTCTCTCTCTCTGTCTCTCTGCAGACTCGAAAAGGAAAGGCTGTTTTGAAAACTGAGACTTGAACAATAATGTTTAAAATCTAGATGTATATACCATTACTGCCAGTTTCCATGTCAGTGTAATCGCGGTCGCGTTCGATATCGTGTATTTCCGCGCCGCAGCGCTATATGGCTTGATTGCTAAATAGCAATAAATTTTGTTCATTGTTCTCTCTCTCTCTCTCTCTCTCTCTCTCTCTCTCTCTCTCTGTGAGCCTCTC
>CM054145.1:8334134-8359134 GCA_028751875.1 Rapana venosa
CTCTCTCTCACACTCTCTCTGTCTCTCTCTCTCTCTCTATCTCTCTCCATCTCTCTCCATCTCTCTCTCATCTTCCCATCCGCTCTTTCTCTTCTGACTCTTTCTTGTCCTATTGATTTTCGTTTGTGCTCTCATTCTTTTTCCTAAGGCTCACCTTTTCTCAAAATCACACACCGCCGTTGCAAAAAAAACAAAAAAGTTGTTCCGTCACAACGTAACACGCAACACACTCGCTACCTCTTCACCCAACAGATCTGTGAAAGAAAACCAACCCCTCCCCCTCCCTCACACACAATTCTGACGTCTTGTTGATGCACACTTTCCACCACAACCACAACAACATTCAAAACAAACGGAAAACCAGTTTGTTTTGAGTCGTGTAACGAGGTAAAGGATGCTGTACCGGGATTTTCCTTTTCGACTTAGTATTACACAAACCCGAGTAAAAAATCTGACTCCTTAGCCATTTGGTGACACGGGAGAGGAGTGGGGGTGAGGGTGGGGGGGGGAGAGGGGGGGGGTGGGGGTAGGGAGGCTAAAGGGGTTGGTGAGGGGGGGGTGGGGGATAGTAGAGAAAGAGAAGGACAGAGACTCGTGTGCAACATGTGTGTGTGTATGTGTGTGTGTGTACACCTCACCACCACTGCTACTGTAGACAGCTGTTGTGACTAATCTACAGACATTTTTTCCCCCGCGCAAGGCAAAAAAACCCACCCCCGAAACAAACAAAAAAAAAATTGCTGGTGGATAGAAACATTGTGATGTTTGTGAGCTGGGTTTCTGTCTGTCTGTCTTGTCTGTCTGTCCTGTCTGTCTGTCTGTCTGTCGCTCTCGCTCTCTCTCTCTCTCTCTCTCTCTCTCTCTCTCTCTCTCTCTCTCTCTCTCTGTGTCTATCTGTCAAGGAAGAAAGTTATATACAGGTTTCATCGATTTTAGAAAGGCCTTTGACTCTGTGCAACATAATAAACTTTTACAATGTATGAGAGAACAAGGTGTTGGAGGAAAGTTTTTTGCTTGCCTGAAGGCAATGTATAATTCACTATTGTCGAGTGTGCGTGCAAAGAATAAGTTGTCAGAAATGTTTGACTGTTCAGATGGGGTTAGACAAGGGTGTGTTTTGAGACCTACACTATTTTCAGTTTTTATCAACCAGATAGCAAACGATGTGAATGAAGAGGGTAAGCACGGGATCCAGGTATTGCCAGACATTATGGAACTGTTCATTCTGTTATTTGCAGATGATGTAGTGTTGTTGTCAAGAACTCCAGGCGGTCTCCAGAATCAACTGAATACTTTACAAACATGTTGTAGTAAGATGAGCTTAAATGTGAATATTGATAAAACAAAAGTCATGGTTTTCAAGAAAGAAGGATTTTTAGGAAAGCACGAAAATTGGCATTACAGTGGAAAGCAATCAGAGAAAGTAAACAGTTATTGCTATCTAGGATTTACTTTTACAACTAAGATCAGCGTTAAAAAAGGAACCAGACATCTAGCTGGAGAAAGGAAGGAAAGCTGTCATTGAACCAAAAAAAGTTTTTAGTAAATATAAGGAACTTACACCAAATGTTTTCTTAAAAATTTTTTATACCAAAATTCAGCCCGTTCTGTTATATTCATCTGAAGTATGGGGCTTAAACAGACTTGATCACATTGAAAAAGTACATGTCATAGCATGTGAAAGGTTCTTGGGTGTCCCAGTGAGAACACAAATAACATGGTATATGGAGAGTTAGGGAGGTTCCCATTGTATATCAATTCTTATGTCTTTCGGATGAGACTATAAACCGAGGCCCCGTGTTCGAACGCATGCAGAACATCTTGCGCACACGTTAAACCCTGTTCCGCTTTTCGGAAGAGTAGGCCATTGTGTGCCGGTGGAAACAGATGACAAAATTTACAAAACCGCATACACACGGGGACTGGATGTAAAAAAGCACATGAGTGCTTATTCCATTATCCTCGATATAAAATAAAAAATAAAAAAATAAATGTAGCTTGTTTAAGATATTGGTTGAAAGTGTTGCGGATGGATGTTGAAAGGTTGCCTCATATAGCGTACAAAATGTTACTTAATTTAGACATAGCTGGCAAAAGCTGTTGGGTTTCAAAGGTGAGAGCAATTCTGTGTGGGGCAGGTTTTAACATTGTATGGATGCAGCAAGGTGTTGGAGATGAAAAGATGTTTCTACGTTTGTTTAAACAGCAACTAATTGACATGTTTATCCAAGAATTGGATGGAACAATTAGAGAACGTGAAAGGTATAGCATTTATGGGTCTTTTAAAGAAATTTTTCAAAAGGAGAAGTATATTTATGATATGGAGATGTATTGTTTTCGTGTGGCTATTACGCAATTAAGATTTAATGTGCTTCCTATCAATAATAATGTCAACAGATATAGCGAATCTATAAGTGACAAAAACTGTCCTTTCTGTGTGAACAAAATAGAAAATGAATGTCACTTCATATTTGATTGCAGTTTGTATACAGATTAAAGAGAGAAATTTCTTAAAGAATCAAAATGCATGACATTATCCAGATTGCTGAAAGGAACAAATGAAAATCACCGACACAATCTCTCCAGGTATGTTTTTCATGCTATGAACAGACGAAAGAAAAGCATTTTGTAACTGTGCTGTTGTTTGTAGGCTACTCCTTGTTTCCATTATAAGTCATTGTGGCTGCTTGATGTGTCGTTCTTTTGATTATCTTATATGCATTGACTTCGTGTTTTGCTTTCAAGGTTTATCGTCTTATTGTTTTGTTTATTTGAATGATGTACTTGGTGTGATGCCACCAGGAGAGCTGGCTTAGATGGAAATTGTAACGATCTCTTTTTTCATTTCATTTCCTTCACTTGCCTTTTTGTTTTGCTCACTGTATGTATTGTGGCCAAAGGCCAATGTACATTAAAACTGTTCAGAGTTCAGAGTTCAGAGTTCTCTCTGCCTGTCTGTATCTCAAAACGTTGAGATAATGATGGTGTTGGCTGTTAGAACGAGAAAACTTTTTTTTTAAAGTCTTAAAACTTTGTGTGTTGTTTTTGTTGTTGTTGTTGCTGGTTGTTGCTGCTTAGCATTAGTGTAGTTGTCCTCGATTTTTACACACACACACACACACCACACACACACACACACACACACACACACACACACACACACACACACACACACACACACACACACACACACATATATATATATATATATATATATATATATATATATATATATATATATATATATATATATATATATATATTCTTATGGTCGCTGTTGTTGCTAGTACTATTATTGTTGTCCTCAATTTTGATATCTGTGCTTTTGTTGTTGCTGTTGGTGGGGGTTGTTGGTGTTACTGGTGTTATTGTTGCTAGTATTATTGATGCTCTTCTCAATTTTTACATGTGTTTTTTGTTGTTGTTGTTTGTTACTACTCTTGTTGTTGTTTTTGTAGGTGCTGTTGTTGTTTTTGTTTTCAATTTTTACATCTGTGCTTTTGTTGCTGTTACTCTTCTTGTTGTTGTTGTTGTTGCTGGTGTTATTGTTCCTAGTATTGTTCTTACTCTTGTTGTTATTGCTTCTGGTGTTATTGTTGTTGGTATCCTCAATTTTTGCATATGTCTTTTTGTTGTTGTTACTCTTGTTGCTGTTGTTGCTGGTGTTATTGTTGCTAGTATGTTGTTGTCCTCGATCTTTTATATCTGTGCTTTTGTTGTTGTTGTTGTTGTTAGTGATGATGATGGTGGTGGTGGTGGTGTTTATTGTTGCTAGTATTTTTGTAGCTGTCCTCAAATTTTTACATATGTGCTTTTATTGTTGTTGCTCTTGGTGCTGGTGTTATTGTTGCTAGTATGTTGTTGTCCTCGATCTTGGATATCTGTGCTTTTGTTGTTGTTGTTGTTGTTAGTGATGATGGTGGTGGTGGTGGTGTTATTGTTGCTAGTATTGTTGTTGCTGTCCTCAAATTTTTACATATGTGCTTTTGTTGTTGTTGCTCTTGGTGCTGTTGTTGTTGCTGTTGTTGCTGGTGTTTTTGTTGTGTGTTTTTCGTTGTCTTCAGTTTCTATATCTGTGCCTTTGTTGTTTTTACTCTTTGTTGTTGTTGTTGGTGTTGATAGTATTGTTGTTGTCCTAAATTTGTTCTATCTCTGCTTTTGTTGTTGTTACTCTTGTTGTTGTTGTGGTTGCTGCAGTGTTGTTGTTGTTGTTGTTGATTTGTTATCTTCCATTCTTATATCTGTGCCTTTGCAGTTGTAACTCTTGTTGTTGGTAGTGTTTTTGTTGTTGTACTGTTGTTGTTGTTGTGGTTGCTGCAGTGTTGTTGTTGTTGATTTGTTGTCTTCCATTCTTATATCTGTGCCTTTGTAGTTTTTTCTCTTGTTCTTGCTGTTGCTGGTGTTTTTGTTGTTGTTTTTCGTTGTCTTCAGATTTTCATGTCTGTACTTTTGTTGTTGTTTCTCGTGTTGTTGTTGTTGTTGCTGCTGCTGTTGTCCTCAATTTTTGACAGTTCATTATAAGTGATAAGACGACAGTAAAGCGGAAGGCAGTTTAGTTTGTGTAAAACAAAAAGCATGTAATGCTTAATCTATTACCCTCTGCAAAAAATAAAAATTGCCCCTAATTGTTCAAATTTCCCCCTCTCTCACACACACACTCACTCCATCACTCACTGTCACTCACTCACACATGAGTGCTTATTCATTATACTCGAAATAAAAGAATTTGCTATCTCTCTGTCTGTCTGTCTGTCTGTCTGTCTGTCTGTCTGTCTGTCCTCTCTCTCTCTCTCTCTCTCTCTCTCTCTCTCTCTCTCTCTCTCTCTCTCTCTCTCTGCACACACACATGAGTACTTATTCATTAAACTAGAAATAAGAGAATTTGCTCTCTCTCTTCCCATACCCCACTCTCTCGTTCTGTCCCTCCTCCCCCCCCCCCCTCTCCCCCCTCCCTCCCTCCCTTTATCTCTCTCCCTCCTTCTCCCTCATTTTCTTTTTCTTTCTCTCTCTCTCTGTCTCTCTGTCTCTGTCTCTGTTCTCTCTCTCTCTCTCTCTCTCTCTCTCTCTCTCTCTCTCTCTCCCCCTTCCCTCCCTCTCTCCCTATCTCGCTCTTTCTTTCCCCCCCCCTCTTTCTTCCCTCCCTCCATCCCTCTCTCTTTCTCCCCCTTCTCTCCCTCTTCTCCTCCCTCCCTTCCTCTCTCTCTTCTCTACCTCCCTCTCAATCCTCCCCCTTTTCCTCTCTCTTCACTCTCCGCTCACTCTCTCCCCTCCTCCCCCTTCTCTCTCCTCCCACTCTCTCTCTCATCTTCCTCTCCCTCCTCTCTTCCTCCCCTCTTCTTCTCCCCCTCTCTCCTCCCCTCTCTCTCTCTCCTCCCCCCTCTCTCCTCCCCCTCTCTCTCTCCTCCCCCTCTCTCTCCCTCCCCCCTCTCTCTCCCCCCCTCTCTCTCCCCCTCTCTCTCTCCTCATCCTCTCTCCCTCCCCCTCTCTCTCTCCCCCTCTCTCTCTCCTCTCACCCTCTCTCTCCTCACCCTCCCTCTCTCCCCCCCTCTCTCCTCCTCTCTCCTCCCCCCTCTCTCCTCCCCCTCTCTCTCCTCCCCCCCTCTCTCTCTCCTCACCCTCTCTCTCCTCACCCTCTCTCTCTCCTCACCTCTCTCTCCCTCTCCCTCCACCCTCTCTCCTCCTCCTCCTCACCCTCTCTCTCTCCTCACCCTCTCTCCCTCCTCACCCTCTCTCTCCTCACCCTCTCTCTCTCCTCACCCTCTCTCCCTCCTCACCCTCCTCTCCCTCCTCACCCTCTCTCCCTCTCTCTCGCCTCCTCTCCCCCTTCTCTCTCTCTCTTCTCACCCCTCCACTCTCCTCTCCACTCTCTCCCTATCCCCTCTCTTTCCGTCTCCCCATCGCATCCATCTATCAGTGTAGCCATTGATTTGCCTGGTGGCGTTCGCAGACGTCACTAAGGTCTGCGGAGTGCATACCTTCATTTCTTTTTCTGGGCTGCAGCCTTGCCTTTGATGATGGAAGAGAGAAGAAGGATGCCTCTCTCTTTTCTCTCTCTCTTGTCTGTCTCTGTTGTGTGTTTGTGTGTCTGTCTTTCTCTGCCTCTCTCTTTGTGTCTCTGTCTCAGCATCTCTATTTTCCCGGGTGTGTGTGTGGGTACGTGTGTGTGTCTGCCTGTCAATCTTTCTTTGTCTCTTTCTTTTTTCTCTCTCTCCATACCCTCTCCCTGTGTATTTCTTTCTCTATTTCTGTCTCTCCTCTCTGTATATGTTTCTGTCTCTTTTCTCCAAGCCCCCCCCCCCCCCCTCTCTCTCTCCGCTCTCTCTGTTTCTCTCTCTTTCTCATTTTGTCCCTCTGTGTTTCTTTCTCTCTTTCTTTTACCTGCGCAAGCTTTTCAACGGCAGTTGCAATATCGCTCCGCCATCAACAGCATGCCCTTTCTGGGTCTCATTTTGTTCAAGAATAAATGCAGACAAGTGAAAACACACAACATCCAAGTGTTTTGCAGAGTAAATTTTCGGTTTATTTTAATCAAAACCTTCTTCAGGCTAAAGTTAAAGATTGGCCAAGTGACAGTAAAAACTAAACACGAACCTATGAAGAAATCAGAGTGAGTACGTCTAAAACAATTCTGTGTAAAGACTGAAAATTACTCGTGTTAAGACACATGCAACATGGTTGAACACACTCACACACACGCACACACACGCACACACACACACACACTCTCTCTCGCGCGCGCGTACCTTTCCTGTACTGTAAATGTTCTTTCATTCTTTCATGTCCATGATTTCGTCCTCTTCATTTTGGAATGAATTGGTGTTGTGAGTATTTTTCACACGCCCAACATCCCCCAAGTTGTGGTTTTGTTAAATCTCATGTACCCCTTGGGTTTTTTCTTGAAATAAAATCTTGAAATCTTGAACCTCTCTCTCTCTCTGTAGGTCTCTTTCTCATCTACCTGCTTACCCTAGCCCTCATTTGGGGTTAAGAAGATATTTTAGAAAGCTGAACGAGTGAGTAATTTGTTTGTTTTTCAAAAGTCCCGTTGTTGTTGATAGAGTTTAGGTTACGTAACTATTTTATGTATTTATTCGTTCATTTTATTATTATCACGGCGCTCCTCCTCTCTCTCCCGTCTGAATGACTAACTGATAGATTCGTAGACTGACTGACTGAATGACTTACTGGCTACTGAGACTGACTGACTGACGACTGGCTGATGACTGGCTGTGCTGGTGCTGGGGCTAATGAACTGCTGCTGCGCTGACTGACTGACTGATGACTGACTGTGACTGGTGATGACTGACTGACTGAACATCTTGCGCAGCGTTAACCGTCCCCTTTTCGAAAGAGTAGGCCATTGTGTGCCGGTGGGAACAGATGACAAAATTTACAAAACTGCATACACACGGGGACTGGATGTAATAAGCACATGAGTGCTTTCATTATCCCGTATAATCATTTATCATCTATCTGTCATATCACACGTGGGCACCTCAAGATCAAACATTCCCATATAATAGAATAAATAAATAAATAAATGACTAACTAACTATGCTTTCTTTTTTTTCTAGGCCGAGATAGAGCTTAACGTTGCGTATACTTTCTTTGTTTTCTAGGCAAAGTTATACTAGATACTTGTTCTTGAAGGAAAAATGCTATTTTTTACGGGTGCTGAATTTTCTGTTGTTAGGTTGGCACGTCACACGAACATCTGGACTGGCCAAGACTGTCCTACAGGGAACAGTGCAAGGAGGGAGACAGAAGAGGCAGACAGAGAAAAAACGATGGGAAGACAACATCAGAGAGTGGACTGGCTTGAGTGGAACGATTTGCCACGGAAAGCGGAAGACCGTGGGGAGTGGAGGAAGCTGGTCGCACAATCTTCAGTGGTGCTTCCCCGCCCACTGTCCATGGGACTACGGGGTAGGTGAAAATGGATGCCAAGCGAGTTTACTTGCGCGTGAGTTGGCAATGTCGCGCCTAACTGTTTTTGTTTTGAAAGTTAGTAATTTTACATGTTTTTGTGTTGTGTTGTTATTTTTCCTTCTTTAATAGCTTTTTCTATCTTTTCCCTTTTTAGAAGGGGGGAGGGGGGGGGAGGCTACTTTTATTGTGTTTTCGTTTTCATGTTTGATTAATTTTATTTTTATTGGCCACTTTCTCCTGTTGTAGGTCTAAGGGGTTGTCTTTTTTGGGATAGTATTGGCATGTTTTGGTGTGCACATGATTTTCTGCGGTTTTTATATACATTCTCTTTAGTGTCTACGTCAGAAGTTAACAGAACTTTGCCAAAATATTCTATTTGTTTCTTTCTTTTTTGTTTTCTTTCTTCTCTGTCTGTCTGTCCTTTTTCTTTACTTTTTTTTTCTTTCTTTCTTTTCTTTTCTTTTCTTTCCTTCTGTCTGTCTTTTCCTTTTCTTTTTCTTTTCCTTCCTTCCTTTCTTTCTTTCTTTATTTCAGTCTATCTATCTATCTGTCTGTCTGTCTTCTTTCTTTATTTATTCTCTTTCTTTCTTTCTTCTTCAATCTATCTATATCCATCCATCCATCCATCCATCCATCCATCCATCCATCCATCCATCTATCTATCTATCTATCTATCTATCTATCTATCTATCTATCTATCTATCTATCTATCTATCTATCTATCTATCTATCTATCTATCTATCTATCTATCTATCTTTCTTTTCTTCTTCTTTCTTTCTGTTTCTATCTGTCTGTATATCTATCTATCTGTCTGTCTTTCTGTCTTTCTTTCTCTATTTTGAAGATAATGAAATAAACGCTTTCTATACATAACAACTTAGCTAGGAATAAATACTGCTGGGAAGACAAGCTTTCTTTTCAACAACAACTCTTTTTTTCTCTTTTTTTTGGTGGTGAAGCCAAAGCAAGTTTTAAACCCAAACTGCCACACGATACGCATCCTTCCTTTGCCCATATCTCTGGCCATAGGCAGACCTCAAATTATTGCTTACCATGGCGTCCCTAGGAAATCAATAATTCGTTACCGTATGTACTGGGAACTACCTTGCCTAGCATAAACAAGACTTGTTTCAGCTATACTGTGTTTGTTGTTAGTCTTTCAGTACAATTAGTGTATTAATGTTTATTTATGTATTCTTTTATTTCGAAGATAATGGAAGGAGCACTCATGTGTCTTTTTTTAACATCCTGTCCCTGTGAGTACAATACAATAAATACAACTCGATACAATGCAATACAATGGTATACTATATAAGACAATGCACTACAGCGCAGTATAATACAATGGAATGCAATACAGTATAATACAATACAATACAATACAACACAATACAGCGCAATAAACACAATACATTCATCTTAACTGCATGAAAACCTTGATAGAGAGTAATCACCACAATGATAATAATAATAACTTTTTAAAAATGACGATGATGATAATAATATTGATGATAATGATGATGATGATAATGATAATTTTAATAATAATAATATAATAAGTGGAATTCATGTAGCGCTACAATACAATACCGTACTCTACTCTACCATATAAACTACAACACAACCCTATACTATAAACAAATTTTAAAACCATTATAAAAGGTAGTTCATTGATTTAATCTCCCCACCCCTAAAAAAAAGAAGAAACAAACTACTACAAGAGAGAAAAAAATGTTTTTACCTAAGGGTTTTAACGATATAGCCCTCCCCCCCCCCCCCATCCCCACCCTCCACAACCACCACCATCCTACCCCAGCCACCCATTAAGTACTTAAGCAGTCATAGAACCATAGGCGATTGCTACGTCAATTGATGTCCATTCCTATACATACAACCCTCGGCACAACAAAAGATAGAGAGGAGAGAGGGGGGGGGGAGAGAGAGGGAGGGAGAGGCAGGGAGGGGGATGGCCAGGGAGAAAGAGGGGGGGGGGGGTAGAGAGAATGGGGGGGGATTGCCAGAGAGAGAGAGAGAGAGAGAGGAGAGAGAGAGAGAGAGAGAGAGAGGGGGAGGGAGGGGGGGTTGTTTAAATTTTAAAAAATCTTATTTTTTTATATTGAGGATAATGGAATAAGCACTTACGTGTGTATGCGGTTTTGTCAATTCTGTCTTCTCTTCCCACACGCACACAATGGCCTACTCTTATTAAAAGCACAACAGGATTAAACGTGTGCGCAAGATTTTCTGCGTTCGCTCGTACACGGGGCCTCGGTTTATAGTCTCATCCGAAGGACTTTTGGGGAGAGTGGAGTCTGCACTGATGTTAACTCCAGAGGAAAATATCCCCTTGAACGGGAATCAAACTCGGGTCGTCAGTTTGCGAGCACAATGTTCTAACCACTAGGCTATACCGTCCCCGGGAGAGAGATAGGGGGAGGGAGGGGGGAGGAGAGAGAGAGAGAGAGAGGAGAGAGAGAGGAGAGAGAGAGAGAGAGAGAGAGAGAGGAGAGAGAGAGAGAGAGAGAGAGAGAGAGAGAGAGAGAGAGAGAGAGAGAGAGACGATCTTTATTTTCCAAGGGTTACAGAGTAAGTATTCATATACTTTTTTCATCCGGAGAGAGAGAGGCCTTAATGCTATCAAGTCTCTTCTGTCTAAATAAACTATATACTTGCAGGGGATTGGAAAGAAAAAGGTTATGAAGAATGAATAGTAGCAATACTGCGAGATGTATATATAGTCTTTCTGTTCATCTAATGTTTCATTTGTCTTTGCCTGTCTGTCTGTCTCTCTCTGTGTGTCTGTCTCTCTCTCTCTGTCTGTCTCACTTACTCTGTCTGCCTGTCTGTTTGTCTGTTTGTCTCACTGTCTGCCTGCCTGTCTGTCTTGTCTCTCTCTCTCTCTCTCTCTCTCTCTCTCTCTCTCTCTCTCTCTCTCTCTCTCTCTCTCTCTCTCTCTCTCGTCGGAAGAAGGAGGAGGAGGAAGAGAAGTAGTGGTAAAAGTAGAAAAGGGTGAAAAAGAAGATGATGAATTGTGAAGAAGAAGGACGAGGAGGAGGAGGAGGAAGAAGAAGGAGGGGGGAAGAAGGAGGAGGTGGAGAAAGAGGAGAGAAAGAAGAAGAAGAAGCAGAAGAAGAAGGAGGAGGAGAAGAAAAAAAAGGAGGAGGAGGAGGGGAAGGAGATGATGATGAAGAAGAAGAAGGAGGGGGAGGAGGAAGAAGGAGGAGGAGGAGGAGAAAGAGGTGGAGGAAGAGGAGAGAAAGAAGAAGAAAGAGGAGGAGAAAAAAAAGGAGGAGGAGGAGGAGGGGAAGGAGATGAAGAAGAAGAAGAAGAAGAAAGAAAAGAAAGTAAGTTGTTTAAACTAAGCTTGTTAATAAATGTCATCGTCCTCTACATAAACAGTTCGTAGTTTGTCCTTGGGTTGATGTGAAGCATTAAACCTTAGATATCTTTTTTACATCGTGACAATGATTACGGTTTTTTTCTTCTCGTTTTTCTTTTAATGAATTCTGTTTCTATTTCGCTTCTTGGTACTTCTGTTCCTTTTTACTTTGATACTTTTGTTTGTTTTTTTTATACTTTTGGGGGGTATTTCTGTTCCTGTTATTGTCTCATGCACGTCGTATACTTCTTCCTAAGGAGCCTTGGCCTTTAAAAATGAATATACCATCTCAGTCTTTGTGTGTGTGTGTGTGTGTGTGTGTGTGTGTGTGTGTGTGTGTGTGTGTGTGTGTGTGTGTGTGTGCGTGTGTGTGAGAGTGTGTGTGTGTGCACGCGCGTGTGGTGTTTGTGAGGTGTGTGTGTGTGTGTTTTATTTTATGTATTTATTTTTATTTATTTATTTATTCTTTTATATCGAGGATAATTGAATTAGCACTCATGTGCTTTTTTTACGTCCAGTCCCCGTGTGTATGCGGTTTTGTCAATTGTCATCTGTTCCCACCGGCACACAATGGCCTACTCTTACGAAAAGCGGAACAGGATTCAACATGTGCACAAGATGTTCTACGTGCGTTCGCACACGGGACCTCGGTTTATAGTCTCATCCGATGGACTTACCAAATGTGTATGTTAATGTGTGTGTGGGGTGTTTGTGGGGTGTGTGTGTGTGAGTGTGTACGTGTGTGTGTGTTAGTGTGAATGTGTGTGTGTGTGGGGTGGGGGGTGGGGTGCGTGTGTGGTGTGTGTTGTGTGTGTGTGTGTGTGTGTGTGTGTCCGCGCCCATGTATGTGTGTGTTACTCACGCACTCCCTCCCTCTCCTGTCCTAGAAAGAGAGAGAGCGTGCGTAGACGTGTGTGTGTGTGTGTGTGTGTGTGTGTGTGTGGTGTGTGTGTGTGATGTGTGCATGTGTTGCGCATGCGATCGTGCGTGCATGTGTGCGTTTCTGCATGCACGCACACGCGTGTGCATACGTATTAGTGTGCGTATATTAGTATACACCATTAACAGTCCATAAAATAACACTACCCCTTCGCACTGCTTTTGAACGATGCATTTCTATTCTGAAAACTTTTATCTCTTTTGCTCACTGTTTAGTTTTTGTGTTCCTACTTTGTACTTTCAAGTTCATGCGGTGGGGTTTTTTTTTCAACAAAAGAATTGTCAGCTCTTGCCTACTGGAACTCCATAGCGTATTCGCTTTCTCACACTAGATCTTACTTTCAAGTCTCATCCGAAGGGGGGGGGGGGGGTGTGTGTGAAGAGACGACACTAATGTTAACTCCGGGAAGACGAATACGATTTAAAAAAAAGGGTAAATGAATAAGCTTACGGCTTCTTTTCACCATTCCCTCAACTCATTCCCATTCCCCCAACGAAAAAAAACTAAGAGGGGAAAAAATCCCCAAAACATGTCAAATGTAAACAATTGTATAACACATTTCAATTAACTAAAACAACATTTCAATTAACTAAAACAAACAAACTTGAAATTCCGATTACGCACACTGACATCCCCTTCAAACTACCCTCAGTAAATCCCTTCATCTCCCCACACCATCATTTTTTCACGCACATATGTTTATATATACACATACACCTGCATATGCATGCATTCATAAAAAGCATACACAAAGGAGGTTTAAACCTGGGCCTTCAGATTACGAGCGCAACGCTCTAACCACTAGGCTATCCTGCTCCCCTACCCTACGTTAGCCAGAGGAATAAACTGGGCTTTTTTGGGGAAAAAATTCATACGAAATTATTGTGGATTCTTTGCCGTTCTGATAGAATCTGTAGAAATGCGTCACAGGTATTTTTTTCCAATAGTTTTTCTTCTTCTTCGTACTTTGTTCTTCTTCTTTCTTCTTCTTGTTCTTTCTCTAGTTGTGTGTTTCTTTTTTCTTTCTTTCTTTCGCTTATTTTTCTGTTTTATTCTTTCTTTCTGTCTTTCTTTCTTTCTGTCTGTTTTTATGTCTTTTCTTTCTTCCTTTTTCTGTCTGCCCGTCGCCTGTCTGTCTTTCGTAATTTCTTTCTCCCTTTTTTATGTCTTTCTTTCATTTCGTTCCTTTTCTGTTGTTTTTTTGTTATTTCCTTTACGTGCTTATTTCTGTGTTTTATTTCTCTCTCTTCATTTTGTACTGCAATCGTTCTTTCTTATTTTAACTTTCCGCTTTTCTTGTTTTGGTTGTTGTTCTTCGTCTTTGTATTTTTTTGTTATTGTTCGTTTTTTCTCGTTGTTCTTCTTTTTTCCATTGTATGGTTCTTGTTGTTGTGTTGTTGTTGTTGTTGTTCTTCTTCTTCTTCTTCTTCTTCTTCTTCTGCTCCTCCTCCTCCTCCTCCTCCTCCACCTTTTGATGTTTAAGTATTATATCGTTCTCTTAAAGAGATTAAGGAATGTGCCCTTACTACCTATGAGAGAAACCTTTGAAACTTTTTATTGAGAGAGAGACAGAGAGAGAGAGAGAGAGAGATGGAGAGAGAGAGATGGAGGGATAGAAAAGGAGTGAGGGAGGGAGAGAGAGAGAGAGTGAGAGAGAGAGAGAAAGAGAGAGAGAGAGACAGAGACAGACAGACATACAGACAGACAGACAGACAGACTGAGAGAGAGAGGGAGAGGAACAGAGAAAGAGAATGATAGAAAGAAAGAGGGAGCATCAGAATATGGTATCAACAGACTGAGAGAGAGAGGGAGAGGGAGAGGAACAGAGAAGAGAATGATAGAAAGAAAGAGGGAGCATCAGAATATGGTATCAACAGAGATCGCAACTGTCTCTCTCTCTCTCTCTCTCTCTCTCTCTCTCTCTCTCTCTCTCTCTCTCTCTCTCTCTCTCTCTCTCTCTCTCTTTCCCTTCTCTCTCTCTCGCTCTCTCTCTCTCTCTCTCTCTCTCTCTCTCTCTCTCTCTCTCTCTCTCTCTCTCTCTCTCTCTCTCTCTCTCTCTCTTCTCTCTCTAGTTGCCGCGGTTCCTTTTACGTGCACTAAACGAATATTGTGCACGGGACATCGGTTTATCATCTCTATCGAAAGGCTAGCACCCAGACCACCACTCACGGTGCAGTGGATCGGGCACAAACGGGGGATGGAACCACCAGACACTTGAAACCTGGACTTTCCGCTTTCTAGGCAGGTGCCTTACCTCTAGACCACCGATCCACATTTTAAAAAATAATTTTTTTTATACCACTTTAAGTCACGGCAGATTTCTCTGCGTGAAATTTGGGCTGCTGGCCGCGGGGAGAGCGTGTCGCCACAAGAGCAGCGCCACCCATTTGTTTTCTTTTTCTGTCTGCAATTGTATTTGTTTACCTATCAGAGTGGCTTTTTTTCTACAGAATTTTGCCAGGGATTGCCATGGGTTCTTTTACGTGCGCTAAATAATTTTGTGTAGCACACGGGACCTCGGTTTATCGTCTCATCCGAAAGCCTAGCATCCAGACCACCACTCATGGTCTAATGGATGGGGGAAAAGTATCGGGCCCAAACGGGATTCGAACCCCAGAACACTTCCGACCCGGACTTTTCTGTATTTTTCTTTCTTTCTTTATTTTATTATATTATTTTATATCGAGGATAATGGAATAAGCACTTATGTGCTCTTTTTTACATCTAGTCCCCGTGTGTATGCGGTTTTGTAAATTCTGTCATATAGCAGTGATGAGAGCCCTCTTTGTGAAGCACCAAAACTTATCCTACGCAGAACACTCTTATTCACTTTGTACTGCTCTGCATGGGTCGCTAATGTATGTGTGCTTGCGTGCGTTTGTGCGTGCGTGCATGCGTGTGTGTGTGTGCACGTGCATGCGTGCGTGTGTGTGTGTGTGTGTATTCTGGCATGTATGTACGATTCAAGCCGTTGTCTGTCACGGGAGCATGCTAGTCCGCAAAACTGACGATGATGTTCTTCTTGATTTCTCTCACCGGGTTATAGACTCAATGCCTGTGTGGGGTTCGGCTTGGGAAGATTGCCCCATCAGTCTTGGGCAGCTGTCAAGCTTTGATGGACATCAAGCTAGCAGGAATTGTTGTGGACCAAAATTCTGCGGGAGAGCTTTTTTGTGGGATTTTCCCCACCACCTTCCCAGAACCATACTTGTTTTGACAGTTTGGTTTCTGGCGGCAGTGATATGTGTGTGAGTGTGTGTGTGTGTGTGTGTGTGTGTGTGTGTGTGTGTGTGTGTGTGTGTGTGTGTGTGTGTGTGTGAGTGTGTGTGGGGGGGGGGGGGGTATGGATGTGTGTGTGTTTGTGGAGGGGTGTGTGTGTGTGTGGAGCGGGGTATTTATTTATTTATTTATTCTTTTATATCGAGGATAATGGAATAAGCACTCATGTGCCTTTTTACATCTAGTCCCCGTGTGTATGCGGTTTTGTAAATTTTGTCATCTGTTCCCACCGGCACATAATGGCCTACTCTTTCGAAAAGCGGAACAGGATTTGACGCGTGCGTATGGGTGTGTGTATGTGTGGAGGGAGGGTATGGGTGTGTGCGTGTGTGTGGAGGGAGGGTATGGTGTGTGTGTGTGTGTGTGTGTGTGTGTGTGTGTGTGTGTTGTGTGTGTGTGTGTGTGTGTGTGTGTGTGTGAGTGTGTGTGTGTGTGTGGAGGGAGGGTATGGGTGTGTGTGCGTGTGTGTGTGTGGAGGGGATGGGGTATGGGTGTGGGTGGTGTGGGTGGGAGGTGGGTTTTGGGGATGTGTGTTGAGTGTGTGTGTGAGAGAGAGAGTGTGTGCTGTGTGTGTGTGTATGTGTGTGTGTTGTGTGAGAAAGAGTGCATGTGTGTGTGTGTGTGTGTGTGTGTGTGTGTGTGTGTGTGTGTGTGTGCCAGATGTAAACAAAGGGAGAGCTGGTGGACGCTTGAACAAAAGTTTCTTTGAACCAACTTATCTCACGCGTGATACTACTTTATGATTAGCATGCTCTTACTTCGTTCATTCCTCCCCCCTCCCCCTTCCCTCGGGGATACCAGGGGCCTGTCAGTATAAATAGCATCCCCACCTTCTGGAAATTCTGTGTCAGAAATTCCCTCTTTTCTATCCCTCTCTTTGTTTCTGCCTTGTTCCTTTTCTCTCTGCCACCTCCTCCTTGTCTATTTTCTGCCTTCTTGGTCTATTCTCCTGCCTTAAGAAAGGCTTCAGAGAAACACATTTTCTCCCAATGCGCTGGGCCTGACTTGTCAGGCGCTTAACGGCAGCGCGTCGCATGTTCTGCTTACATGTCAGACAACAATAGTTGCTGTCTGAACGTTCGACGATGACAACGAAGAAGAAGAAGAAGAGGAGTAGTGGTAGTTTGGTTAAATCTATGGTAGTTTAACCATGGTACTTTGGTTAAATCCATGTGCTTACTCTTTCCACGTGTGATCATAGGCTTACTGTCTACAACACAGTCGAGAGTTATCTTACTGTCACACGTGGGGCTACGGATTTAAGATCTTAGTGAAGCTTGGCTTCAACGGTGCGTAAAACCTAAAGAAAGACTGGATAGTGGACATAACGAGACGTTGTCAAGTCAAAAGCGCTTTAACCATCCCATGAAGGGCAATTGCAATACTGACAGGCACATTGATACGTTTTATAATCTCCAAAAGACACCAGAAAGCTACATTTCGTATTGGTTAAAACAGTGCGAGAAAGCTTCAACTAAAAATGTCATGAACACACAGAGACACACACACACACGCACACACACACACACACACGCGCACGCACACACATACACATATGCCGCACGCACTTGCACATATATACACACGCACGCACGCATGCATTCTCGCACGCACACACACACACACACCACACACACGCACACGCACACAACACACAACACACATACACAAACACACACACACGCGCGCGCTCGCGCGCACACCAATGTAGGAATACACTGTTATAAAACCATTGACCAGAAAAAGACAACATTATAAAATAATTATTTACGCACGGATGTGCAGATATATATTATAATAGATATCTGCTCATCCGTGCGTAAATAATTATATAATAATAATAATAATAATAATAATGTATGGAATTTATATAGCGCTGAATCTTGTAAAGCAACAAATCAAAGCGCTCAGATGACTTTATATATATATATTTTTTTTTTAAAGATTTTTTTATATCAAGGATAATGGAATAAGCACTTATGTGCTTTTTTACATCTAGTCCCCGTGTGTATGCGGTTTTGTAAATTTTGTCATCTGTTCCCACCGGCACAGAATGGCCTACTCTTACGAAAGGCGGAACAGGATTTAACGTGTGCGCAAGATGTTCTGCATATATATAAAAGTATGCAGACGACCGGAGATACTGGAAATCAGAAATCGATGTTGACAAATTTCGTGAAATCCCTGAGCTTCCGTTTTACAGCTTCAAGCCATTGCCAAGTTGTTTCAAGCACTCAAGTCCAATTTATCGACTAAGAGAACAACAACAAAGTCAAAGGACTGGAGTTTGCACAATCAATTATTGCCCCCAAGAACGGCATTTTCTGGATTCTCCGTCATGATAACTTTGTTTTACGATGCTTTGCTGAGGACATTTCGTTCTCTGGTTGATTTGTTTGAATAAGGTTTATTCATCAATAAGCATGGAATAAGCAAAACGTGATAAACGTAATCAGCACAGCAACGAGAAGCAAGAAGTTACGTTGTTTGAATTCCCAGAGCAGTGTTTTGCACCAACCCATAGTTTAGTATGTTAAACTATATAATCCAGCCTCAAAACGCACTTATTTTCTACTTGAGATCTTCCCCCTGTCATCTGTTCCTACTTATCAATAGCTACCTTCACCTCCACCACCCCCACCTAAGTGTGTTGTGTGTATAAATTTGATGTTTGTTTATCTCGATATTTGTGGACGGTTGCATGCGCGTGAATGATTTGAATGCAAGCGCTTTGATTTGTTTACTTTACAAGATTCAGCGCAATATAAATCCCATACATTATTATTATTGATTGTAAAGATTCAAACAAACCACTGTTGGCCGTCGCTCTTTCTCTATTTCTGGTCCATCCACCTGGAATGGCCTCCCTCTCTCACTTCGCCAAAAGCCTTCACTTGATACCTTCAAATCCAGCCTCAAAACACACTTATTTCCTACCTGAGACTTTCCCCCCACATATCTCTGTCCCTAATTTTCAACAGCGTCCTTCACCTCCTAAGTGTGTTCGCGATTGTGTGTGTGTGTGTGTGTGTGTGTGTGTGTGTGTGTGTGTGTGTGTGTGTGTGTGTGTGTGTGTGTGTGCGTGTGCGCGCGCGCGTACGAGCGTGCGCACAAATGGATTTGAAATATATTGTTCATTATGTATTAGGAGAGTTGCATGCATGTAAATTATTTGAGTGCAAGCGCTTTGATTTGTTTGTTTTTACAAGATTCAGCGCTATATAAATTCCATATATTCTTCTTCTTCTTCTTCTTCTTCTTCTTCTTCTTCTTCTTTTTCTTATTAAAGTGCTATAGTGCAGAATTTAATTATTTTACATTTCTTCGTCTTACATTGTGACGAAGTTTGAAAAATGGATTTTTAAGAAATCCGGTCTTAGCTCATCTTTATAAACACGCAAAGAAATGACAGAAAACCAGAACAAAACTATACAATTCAGCAAATCAAAATACTGGGATGTCCTGGTTGGTTAGAGTGATGCGCATTGTGTTCGTGATCTGCTCACCCGGGTTCGAATCCCGCTCAAGGGGGTATTTCCCCCCTGGAGTTAACAACAGTGCTGACTCCACTCCCCCAAAAAGGCCTTCAGATGAGACTATAAACCGAGGTCCCGTGTGCGAACGCTCGCAGAACATTTTGCCTTAAAGAGTAAGCTATTTTATGCCGGTAGGAACGGATGACAAAATGACAAAACTGCTTACACACGGGGACTGAATGTAAAGAGCTCATGAATGCTTATTCCATTGTCCTCGAAATAAAAGAATAAATAAAAAAAGAAAATAGCTTGTCATGGATGAAGGCAATTTCAACACATTTTACAGCATAACAACATTTCAGTGTAGGCCTTGGCAATTAGCTGACATCATTAACTGACACAGCTTTTGGCCTGGGCCAAGTTGTCGTTGTAGTAGTAGTAGTTGTTGTTGTTGTTGCTGTCGTAGTAGTAGTAGTAGTTGCTATCGTAGTAGTAGTAGTAGTTGCTGTCGTAGTAGTAGTAGTTGTAGTAGTAGTAGTTGTAGTTGTAGTTGTTGTTGTTGTTGTTGTTGCTGCTGTCATTGTGGTAGTGGTTGTTGTCTTTGTAGCAGTAGTAGTAGTTATCATACCTTTAATCTTAAATCTGATTCAAATCATGAAAAAAATAGTGTAACACTTCAAAGCTTCACAGAGACATTTTTTGTTATGGAATAGCACTAGCTCGACCTAACACATATGTCAAGTTTTTTCTTGACTTCGTTAATATCGTCTTGATACCATCTTCACCTTCTATCTCTCCCGTAGTTCCGTGGACCAGCATTTAAGATTTTGCGACCAGCTTCCTCCACTTCCTGTTTTTAAAACCATCACCACCTAAAACAATCACGCATAGATGTGTATTTTTTTTTTATTTTTTTATTATTTATATGTCTCTCTATTTATATTTTAATATCGAGGATAATGGAATAAGCACTCAGATGTGTATTTTAAAATTATTTTATTATTTATTTTTTATGTCTGTCTATCTATTTTTTCATATCGAGGATAATGGAATAAGCACTCACGTGCTTTTCTTTAACATTCAGTCCCCGTGTGTAAGCGTTTTCGTCCCAACCGGCACGCAATGGCCTACTCTTTCGAAAAAAGCGGAACAGGATTTAACGTACGCACGAGATGTTCCGTGTAGAATCGGACACCATCCATCCCGACCATTGACAAAAGCTCCTCTGTGTTCGCAAAGCCTATGATTATCTTTTCTTGTCTTTCCCCATCCGGCAAACACAAGATTTGTGAAGGTTAGGACTTTGGGGGGAGGGGGTGTGGTGGGAGAGGGAAGGGGGGGAGCTACAGAGGCTTATGAGAGCGGTGCAAAGACTGGAGGTGGGGGTGGTTGATGGGGGGGGGGGGGGGAACTATAGAGGATGATGATAGCGGTGTAATGAGCCAGGAAATTGCTCAATCAGTCTGAAAGCCATCGCGAAGAGGTTTTAGAGGAATCATAGCATAGCTTCCTAGCTAGCTAGTTAGCTTTTGCCAGGAATCAATATTTGTTGTTTTTTGTTTTGCTGACATAATTCTGTAAGGGAAATCTCTGGGATTTTTGTTTTGGTCAGGGATATCCTCTTGGGAAAGTTTTTTGTCACGAGGATTTTTAAAATCAGATTACTGAATATACAAACTCTCTGAGATGAAGCTAAAGATTTTTTAAAATGTTGTTTCATAGTGTGTGTGTGTCATCGTGTTTTCATACCTTCTTCTTCATCATCATCGTCGAACGCTCAGACAGCAACTATTGTTGACCGCTATATGAGCGAAAATGCGTCACGCTGTCGTTAAGCGCCTGACAAGTCAGGCCCAGCGCATCCGACTTCGGCTTAAGAGACACTTGTCATCTTTGAAGTATTTCTGGAAGAAAAGGGCAGGAGAATGGACTAAGAAGACAGAAAATAGACAAGAAGGAGGTGACGGGAAGAAAAGGATCAAAGCAAAAAGAAAGAGAGTGATAGAAAGAGGGAATTTCTAGCACAGAACTTCCACATTAGTTTGCCAAAATTAAGCTCTGTAACAATAAACCAAGAGAGCAAGCAATGAAACCAACCCAGCTAACCATCCAACCAGCCCAACCAATCAACCGACCAAACCAAACCAGTCCAACCGACCAGTCAGCCAGCCAACCATCCAAACCAACCAACCAGCCAACCAAGAAATCAAACCAAAACGAACCAACCAAACCAGTAAACCAACCAAGCAACCAACCAGCCAACCAACTAACCAACCAACCAGCCAACCAACTAAACCAACCAACCAGCCAACCAACAAATCAAACCAAGCAAAACGAACCAGCCAAACCAAACCAGTCCAGCCAACCAACTAAACCAACCGTCCAGCTAACAAACCAACCAACCAGAACTTTGCCAAAGACAGAAGAGAGAGTTGAGAGAGAGAGAGAGAGAGAGAGAGGAGGAGAGAGAGAGAGAGAAGAGAGAGAGAGAGAGAGAGAGAGGCAGAGAGAGAGGCAGAGAGAGAAGAGAGAGAGGCAGAGAGAGACAGAGAGAGAGAGAGAGGCACAGAGAGAGAGAGAGGCAGAGAGAGAGAGGGAGAGAGTGAGCATTGACGCTTTGAACAATTTATTATCATTGCCCAAGTAGTCTATTGACTACAGGGAAAGGGGAGGGGGATCATACGCGGCTTTCTTTTGTCAATACAAAATAAATACAAGAGAAATTACATGATGCATTTAAGGAGAGGAGAGAGAGGGGGGGGAGGGAGGGAGGAAGAGAGGAAGAGGGGAGAGAGAGATGAGAGAGAGAGAGAGAGGGGACTTGACGCCTTGAACAATTTATTGTTATTGTCCAATGTGGCTTTTTGACGAAGGGGGGGTTAAACGCGACTTTCTTTTGTCAAAAACAAGTAAATGCAAGAGAAATTACAGGATGCATTTAAGGGAAGGGAGGGAGACAGATGGGGGGGAGAGAGAGAGGAGGAGAGAGAGGAGAGAGAGAGACAGAGAACAGAGACACAGAGAGACAGACAGAGAGGGAGGGAGAGAGAGAGGGACACTTTATCATATTTTCTGAAGGGGGGGGGGGGGCTGGCTGGAGGGAGAGAGAGGGGGAGATAGGTAGGAAGAGAGAGAGGACACAGAGAGAGACGGAGACAGAAACAGAAAGACAGACAGAAAGAGAGGGAGAGAGAGGAACTTTTATCTTATTTTCTGAGAGAGAGGGAGAGAGGGGGAGGGAGGAAGAGAGAGGTAGAGGGACGGAGAGAGGAGAGAGGGAGTGGGTGGGAGAGAGAGAGCCACAGAAAGAAAAAGAAAATGATGAAGATGAGGAGAACAGGAAATTGGCCAATCTGTCTCTGCCTGCCTGCAGTGGTACAGACAGACAGACACACAGAGACACACAGACACACAGACAGACAGACAGACAGACAGATCTGCCCGCAGTTGTAAAGACAGACAGACAGCCAGCCAGGCAGACAGGCTGGGAGACAGACAGAATGATAGTTTGACAGGCAGGCAGGCAGGCAGGCAGGCAGGCAGGCAGGCAGATAGATAATTCTGCCTGCAGTGGTAAAGACAGACTAGACAGACAGGCAGAAAGACAGACACTGTCAGACAAGAAGACAGACTGACAGCACACAGACACACACACACACACCAGACACACACACACACACACAACACACACACGCACGCGCACACACACACACACACACAACACACACACACACACACACACGCACACACACACGCACGCAGACCACACACACGCACACACACACACACACACGCACGCAGACACACACACACACACACACACACACACACAGCACGCAGACACACACACACACACACACACACACACACACACACACACACACACACACACACACACACACACACACACACACACACACACACAACACACGCGCGCGCGCGCAGACAAGCAAGACAGACGTAGGCATGGTGGCTAGGAATCGATAGTGTGTTCTGCTAGCAGATCTTTTTCTCCAGGGTTCAAGATTCTTTCTCAGCCTCCGTTTTTGTTTTGTTTTATTTCTTCCAGTAATTCTCTTTGACTACTTCGCTTTGTGTGTCTCGAAGTGTTTGTGGTGTTGACTTGAAGGAGAAAAAAAATGAACAAGGGAACAAACTTCTTGAGCAAGGTTTTATTGGGTTGGGTTGGGTTGTGTTGTGTTGAGTTGTAGAGTGTTGGATTGGGTTGTGTTGAGTTGTAGAGTGTTGGGTTGGGTTGTAGTGGGTTGGGTTATAGTGGGTTGGGTTGGGTTGTAGTGTGCTGGGTTGTAGTGTGTTGGTTGTGTTGTGTTAGGTTGGTTGTAGTGTGTTGGGTTGGGTTGTAGTGTGTTGGGTTGTAGTGTGTTGGGTTGTATTGGGTTGGGATTGGGTTTGTTAGGTTGGGTGGTAGTGTGTTGGGTTGCAGTGGGTTGTGTTGTGTTGTGTTAGGTTGGGTGGTAGTGTTGTTGGGTTGTAGTATATTGGGTTGGGTTGTAGTGTGTTGGGTTGTTGTGGGTTGGGTTGGGTTGTATTGTGCTGGGTTGTAGTGTGTTGGGTTGTAGTGTGTGGGTTGGGTTGTAGTGGTTGGTTGGGTTGTAGTGTGTTGGGTTGTGGTGAGTTGGGTTGTAGTGTGTTGGGTTGGTTGTTTAGTGTGTGGGTTGGGTTGTAGTGTGCTGGGTTGGGTTGTAGTGTGCTGGGTTGTAGTGGTTGGGTTGGGTTGTAGTGTGCTGGGTTGTAGTGAGTTGGGTTGGGTTGTAGTGTGCTGGGTTGTGTGTATGTGCTGGGTTGTAGTGTGCTGGGTTGGGTTGTAGTGTGCTGGGTTGGGTTGTAGTGTGCTGGGTTGTAGTGTGCTGGGTTGGGTTGTAGTGTGCTGGGTTGTAGTGTGCTGGGGTTGTAGTGTGTTAGGTTGTGTGTGTTGGGTTGTGTGTTGGGTTGTAGTGTGCTGGGTTGTAGTTGTGTGCTGGGTTGGGTTGTAGTGTGCTGGGTTGGGTTGTATAGTGTTGTGGGGTTGTAGTGTGTGGGTTGGGTTGTAGTGTGTGGGGTTGTAGTGTGCTTGGGTTGGGTTGTAGTGTGTGGGGTTGTGTAGTGTGCTGGGTTGGGTTGTATTGTGTGGGGTTGTAGTGTGCTGGGTTGTAGTGTGTGGTTGGGTTGTAGTGTGTTGGGTTGTTGTGTGTTGGGTTGTTAGTTTGTTGGGTTGGGTTTGTAGTGTGATGGATTGGGTTGGGTTGTAGTGGGTTGGGTTGTGTGTGTTGGGTTGGGTTGTAGTGTGTTGGGTTGGGTTTGTAGTGTGTTGGGTTGTAGTGTGTTTGGGGTTGTAGTGTGTTGGGTTGTAGTGTGTGGTTGGTTGGGTTGTAGTGTGTTGGGTGATGTTGTGTTAAGTTGGGCTGTAGTGTGTTGGGCTGTTTTGTTGTGTTAAGTTGGATTGGGTTGGGTTGTAGTGTGCTGGGTTGTAGTGGTTTGGGCTGGGTTGTGTTGTAGTGGGTTGGGTTGTGCTGGGTTGTACTATGTTGGGTCGTGTTGGGTTGTGTTGTAGTGTGTTGTGTTGTATTGGGTTGTATTGTACTGTGTTGTGTTGTAGTGTGTTGTGTTGCAATGGGTTCTGTTGTAGTGTGTGGGTTGAGTTGTGTTGTGTGTTGGGTTGCGTTGCGTTGCGTTGATTTGTATTGTTGTTTATTTTATTATTTTATTTTATTATTTTATTTCGAAGATAATGGAATGAACACTCATCTGCTTTTTTTTACATCCAGTCCCTGTGTGCATGCACTTTTGTAAATTTCGTCATCCGTTCCCACCGGCACACAATGGCCTACTCTTCCGAAAAGCGGAATGGGTTTTAACGTGTGCGCAAGATGTTCACATACGGGACCTCGGTTCATAGTCTCATCCGAAGGACTTTTGTATTGTGTTGTAGTGTGTTGTGTTATGTTGTGTTGTTATTGTATTTTGTTTGTAGATTGTGCTATAATGTGTTGCGGTAT
>CM054145.1:8371634-8374134 GCA_028751875.1 Rapana venosa
CCTCCCTCCTCCTCCTCCTCCTGCTCCTCCTCCTCCTCCTCCCCAGAGAGCAATCTGCAATTTCCAAGGTCTGCAAGCCAGACATCTCATTTTACTACTGTACCTTTCCTCTGTCTGTCTCTGTTTTGCTTTGTTTTGTCTGTCTCTGTTTATGTGTCTGCCTGCCTGTCTCTCTTTCTCTGTCTGTCTGTCTCTGCCTCTATCTGTGTGTGTGTGTTTGCGCGTGTGCGTGAGTGTGTGTGTGTGTGCGTGTGCGTGCGTGCGCTTGTGTGTGGGTGTGTGCGCTCGCGCTAGAGAGAGAGAGAGGAGAGAGAGAGAGAGAGAGAGAGAGGAGGAGAGAGAGAGAGAGAGAGAGAGAGAGAGAGAGAGAGTGTGTGCATGCTATACAGACAGCTTTCTCAATTACAGAAAAATATCCCTGCTTACGCATGCAAGCTTGGAGGAGGGGGGGGGGGGGGGGGGGCATTGTCTGTACGAAGATGGGTTTGTGAGTGTGTGTGCGTGTGTTTGAGAGAGAGATATAGATAGATAGATAGATAGATAGGTGGAGAGAGAGAGGGAGAGAGAGAGAGAGAGAGATGAGAGAGAGAGAGAGAGAGAGAGAGAGAGAGAGAGAGAGAGAGAGAGAGAGAGAGAGAGAGAGAGAGCGAGTGGGTGCGTGCACGCACGTGTGTGTATGTGGTGTGTGTGTGTCTGTATGTCTGTCTGTGTTCTGTATGTGTCTGTATGTCTATGACTGTGTCTGTATGTCTTTATATATGTTTCTTTGTCTATGTTTGTGTCTGTGTATCTGTGTCCGTCTGACGTTGTCTGCGCTTGTTTGTCTGTATGTCTCTGTGTGTATCTGTGTCCATATTCCATTGCCTGCCTCCATACCTCTGTTTCCATATCTCTACCAGCGGTAATCTAATAGCCACACGACAATACACAGTCACATTTTCAGAAAAAAAAGCCATACCAAGGAACGTAGGCAAATAGCAGACAGTCAGACGCTATAGCCGAGTGGTTAAGGCCTGTTCGAACTCAATCCCCTGGATTCATGAAGTCGTAGGTTCGAATCTCGGAGGCGCCTGGTGATGTTGTGCGTTCCCCAGCTTAACACTCTGGGGGTCAACCCAGAATGTGCACTCTGACTCAACTCATCCCACCTGGGAATCACTGAGATTTAAAATTGTACACTGAAAGGGAAGTTTTGCGTGTATGTCTTTTCAAGTACCTTGACAGCCATACTCCGACTTCAGAGGGTTTTTTTTCTTCTCCTTTAAAGGTAGAGTGTAGGTTGTTATGTTAAGAGATGATCATGGCTGAAGGTACAATCTCAACATAACGTTTTACAGCATAGTATTTTAGTGTAGGCCTTGGCAATCAGCTGACGTTGATAACTGACACGGCTTTTGGCCTGAGGTCTAGTGAATTTACTTTACTTTACTAGTGAATTGAGAGTGGAGATTTATACGATCTCCCAGATCAACTTCAAATGCTGACGAGATAAAATTGAGCACAACAGCTCATTAAAACCCCCCAATTAACAACAGCAGCAACAAAAACAATAACAACAATAATAAGGTAAAAAAGGTGAAGGTGTCCCATAACCTATGTGGTTGTGGGGGAGTTAGGCATCAGAGACCTCAGCTTCTGTAGGGGCCAGTATATTGAGGGGGGCACCCATCTCCTCTCCCTTGCTGCTTTACCTTCCCTGACCCTAGAGAGGCAGGTACCTATTTACAGCTGGGTGAACTGGAGAGACTGTACTGAAGCCAAGGCATGCAAATGGTCACCCATCCAGTTGGTAACCACGCTCGACGCTGCTTAACCTTAGCTGGGGAAAAGCGAGTGGTCTGACCACTGAGCTATCCCGTCCCCTGATAACAACAACAATTACAACGCACAAATCTGGAATACGATACCAGATAAAATCCAGAATGGCGATACTCATGGAGTATTGATTCCGAAGAAGTTGTGTTTTTGGTGCCAGAACTCGCAGACTTGCAGACAGGAAACGACTTGTCCACGGTCGTCTGCGCATGACAATCAGCTGTCCAGAAATAGGTCTATTTTTCCAGTTTGTCTTCTGATATTTTACATCCATCTGTCTTTTACTTTCTTCTCTCTGTCTATTTGTCTATCTCTGTATGCCTCTCTGTCTGTGCATCTCTCTCTCTCTCTCTCTCTCTCTCTCTCTCTCTCTCTCCCCTCTCTCTCTCTCTCTCTCTCTCTCTCTCTCTCTCTCTCTCTCTCTGACTGTCTTTCTGCCTCTGTCTCCCTGTCTCTGTTTCTTGTCTTTTTCTTTCTGTCTCTGTCTGTATGATTGTCTTTCTGTCTGTCTGTCTGTCTGTCTCTCTTTCTATATCTGTCTCAGTCTCAATCTCTCTCTGTTTCTCTGTATCTGTCTCTCTCTGTCTCTCTCTTTTTCTCTCTCTGTCAATCAGTTAACCAGACAAAAGACCTCCCGCACAGAAAATAATGCAACTACAACAATAACAAAACGCCAACACAACAC
>CM054145.1:8379134-8386634 GCA_028751875.1 Rapana venosa
TCCTATCTATCTACCTACTACTCTATCTATCTATACTATCATCTACCTTCTTCTATCTACCTCTATCTACCTACCTACTATCTACCTATCTATCTATCTATCGACCTACCTATCTACTATCTACCTACCTATCTATCTACTACTACCTATTTTACTACCTATCTATCTATCTACCTATCTACCTATCTACCTACCTACCTATCTATCTATCTAGAGAGACGGACAGACTGAGACAGACAGGGAGACAGACTGAGACAGACAGGGAGACAGACAGAGACAGAGACAGAGGGGGGGGGGGGGGGGGCATCGAGGACTATATAACCGTAGGCGTGAGTTATGTCCCTTATTGACGTCAGTGGAATGGTATATCTCTAATTGTTAGTCCTGCTGAGATGATCATTAAAAGAGAGCGAGAGAGAGAGAGAGAGAGAGAGAGAGAGAGAGAGAGAGAGAGAGAGAGAGAGAGAGAGAGAGAGAGAGCGTGAAGAGCATGTGTGTGTGTGTGCGCGCGCGCGCGCGCGAGCATGTGTGTGTGTGTGCATGCGTTTGTGTATGTGTGTGCGTGTTGTGTGTACGCGCGCGTACGTGCGTGTGTGTGTGTGTGTGTGCGTGCTTTCGTGCGTGGGTAGTGTGTGATGTGTGCGTGTTGTATGTCAAGTCAAGTCAAGTCAAGTCAAAATTTTATTTCCAGATGGTACATTGAAAATACACGCGTGTTGTATGTGTGCGTGCGTGTTTGTGTGTGTGCGCGTGCGTGTGTGTGATGTGTGTGTGGTGTTGTGTGTATATGTTGTGTGTGTGGTGTGTGTGGGTGTCGTGCGCGGCGCGTGTTGCGTGTTGTGTGTAACGTACGTCTCAGCTGCTTGTTGGCGTCAATTTCAATCAACCTACCCTTCGAGATAGTCATGTTGATTTGTATCGGACAAAATACGGCAACCCCATCGTCTAGCCAATCAGCAGCTTAGTTTTAAAGCTACAGGTTACGTTTTTGCGTGCGAGCGTGTGTGTGTTGTGGTGGTGTGTGTGTGTGTGTGTTGTGTGTGTTGCGCGTGCTGGCGTGCGTTGTGTGTTGTGTTGTGTGTGTTGTTGGTGTGGTGTGTGGTGTGTGTGTGTGGTGTGTGTGTGTGTGTGTGTGAAAGTCAAAGTCAAACTTTTATTTTCAGATGGTACATTGATAAGCAGTGCATTTGCTTTTTTTTTCATCAAGCCATCTATCTAAAGGAAAAAAAGCGAGAAAAAAGAAAGTAATGTATATGCAGACATAGAATAAATAACCTAATCTATAATAAACTATACAAATCAAACAAGAAAAGACAATAACATATCATATATGGAATTAAAAACAAAACAAAAACACAGAAAAATAATTAAACCATAAATTCAAATAATTAAAAAATCTTGAAAAAATACCGTCATAATACAAAACAAACAACAACAAAGAAAAACCAAAACCAAAAACAAACAAAAAGACAAAACAAAATAAAAATTAAAAAAGAACCCACACAACTGCTCCCCCCCCCCCCCCTCACACACACATACACACACAAACCTTCAACCATACAAACAACACACAAACACAACACAACACACACAACACAACACACACACAAACACAACACAACAAAACACACACACACACACACACACACAGCGACTTTGTATACTTTTAAAACGGTATTTCAGGTAGACAGCTCGTCCTTTTCACACTGACAGGTTGGAAATAACACGTTTGCCGTCCGTCTGAACGCAAGGTTGAAAGAAGAAGTGTGTCGCCTGCTTTATTCATTTACTTATTTATTAATTCATTTATTCTTTTATACCGAGGATAATTGAATAATCACTCTTGTGCTTGTTTACCTCCAGTCCCCGTGCGTATGCGGTTTTGTAAATGTCATCATCTGTTCCCGCCCCGGCACACGATAGCCTACTCTTCCGACAAGCGGAACAGGATTAAATCTGAACTTGCGCGCAAGATGTTCTGCGTGTGTTCGCACACGGGACCTCGGTTTATAGTCTCATCCGAAGGACTTTTGGGGGAGAGTGGAGTCAGCACTGATGTTAACTCTAGAGGAAAAGTCCTCTTGAACGAGATTCGAACCCGGGTCAGCAGATCGCAAGCGCGTGACTCTAACCACCAGGCTATCCCGTGCTTTAGACATCATCCCTGAAGTCGAAATGCGGCTACCTTAATGGTGGGCTAAAACACCGGTGGTTGTATACATAAAGAAATCTTACCATATTTTTTTCTTTTATTCTTTTATATCGAGGATAATGGAATAAGCACTCGTGTGCTTTTTTTTTTACACCCACTCCACGAGTGTATGCGGTTTTGTCAATTTTGTCATCCGTTCCCACCGGCACACAATGGCCTACTCTTACGAAAAGCGGAACAGGATGTAACGTGTGCGCAAGATGTTCTTGCGTGCGTTCGCACACAGGGCCTCGGTTTATAGTCTCATCCGAAGGACTTTTGGGGACCATAGGTGAGCTTAGGACTTTACCTTATGAATGCAAAGACATCTTTTTAAAAAAAACACAACAACACCCCTCCCCCCCTTCCATAACCCCCCCCCCCCCCCCCTCTCAACCGTTTCTACAGGGTTAATGACATTCAGAGAGTCCACAAGATTATTGATTTCTTTTGGTTGTTGCTCTCAGGTTTGGATTATTTTGTCGTCTGCTATGAAGCAGAAAAACCAATGCTGCTGGTGGTGGTGGTGGTGGTGGGGTGGGGGTGATGGTGATAGTGATGATGGTGACGACGATGATGGTAGTGGTGATGATGGTGATGGTGGTGATGATGAGGAGGAGACTTTACTGTAGCTTGCAGAGGTTGTGTTTCTGTGATTGTGTGTGTGTGTGTGTGTGTGTGTGTGTGTGTGTGTGTGTGTGTGTGTGTGTGTGTGTTTTGTCTGTATTGGGGCTATTGTCTGTTCTTTTCAGTCGGCCTGCCTGCCTGCCAGTCTGTCTGTCTGTCTGTCTGTCTGTCTGCTGTATGTCTGGCAGGTTGGTGGCTGGCTGACTGTCTCTGTCTGTTTGTGTCTCTTCTCTATCTCTTCTCTCTCTCTCTCTCTCTCTCTCTCTCTCTCTCTCTCTCTCTCACTCTCTCCCATCTCTTTCTTTCTCCCTCTCCCATATATGTATATCTCTCTTCTCTCTGTCTCTGTCAGTCTGTTCTTGTCTGTCTGTCTGCTCTCTGTCTGTGTCTGTCTGTCTCTCCCTCTCTCTCCCCTCTCTCCCCCCTCTCCCTCCCCCTCTCTATCCCTCTCTCTTCCCCTTCTCACTTCCCCCTCTCTCCCGTTTGTTTTGTTTTGTTTAAATTGTGTGTGTGTGTGATTTGGGTCAAAATCTTATGGTAATTGTATCATAATGCACGCACACATACACGCACGCGCGCGCGCGCACACACACACACACGCACACATACACGCGCGCGCACACACACACACACACACTTTATGACACTGACTTACTTACTCACCCAGCCTAGCACATACAACATCTTGAACATCTTGCGCACCCGTTAAAACCCGTTCCGCTTTTCGGAAGAGTAGGCCATTGTGACCCGGTGTGAACGGATGACAAGTCTACAAAACTGCATACACACAGGGACTGGATGTAAACAAGTACATGAGTGCTGATCCCATCATCCTCGAGATAAAAGCACAACGAAAAACAGCATTACAAAACAAAAGAATGAATCTTTTATTTCTGGAGGAAAATGGAATAAGCAGTAATTACTTTTTAAAAATCCAGTCCCCGTGTGCATGCGGTTTTGTAAATGTTGTCATCCGTTCCCACCGACACACAAAGGTCTGCGACGGCAATAGTGTCACATTCACGAAACGTAACAAGCAGCAATAACAAAAACACACGAACATAGCTATTATCCTTGTGGTGGTTACGCGTATTACAGTAACAATCTAGCACTAACAGAAACAGAAGCAGTAGGAAGGAACGTGAACAGCAATATCAGCAGTTAGCAACAACAACAAACAGTAATGACTGTCACATATCATACAGCCACTTAGCATCAAAACAATCCTGCCTGCGATGACCTACCAGGGAAAAAAGAAGTGTTGCCACACACCATTCCAATTATCACATCATTGGTGAATCAATACGTTGGACATAAGAAAGATAAAAGTGCTCTTATAACCTGTGTGGTCGTAGGGGAGCGAGGCATCAGAGACCTCAACTTCTCCAGGGGACAGCATATTGAGGGTGGCGCCCATCTCCTCTCCCTCGCTGCTTCACCTTCCCTAACCCTAAAGAGGGCAGATACCCATTTACAGCTGGGTGAACTGGGGGACTGTACTGAAGCCAAGGCGCGCAAACGGTCCCTCATCTACTTGGTAACCACGCCCAATGCCATATTCATAGTGAAACAAAAACACATACAGAGACAAACAAAAATGACCACCGTTTTTTTAAATTTTTTGATATTTTATTCCTTTATTTCGAGGAAAATGGAATGAGCAATCATGTGCCTTTTCTAAACACGTACAATCCCCGTGTGTATGCAGTTTTGTTAATTTTGTCCACCGTTCCCACCGGCACATAATGGCCTACACTTCCGAAAAGCGGAACAGGTTTTAACGTGTGCGCAAGATGTTCTGCGCGTGTTTACACACGGGCCTCGGTTTATAGTCTCACCTGAAGAACTTTTTAGGGAGAGTGGAGTCTGCACTGATGTGAACTCCAGAGGGAAAATCCTCTTGAACGAGATTCAAACCCGGGTCGGCAGATCACGAGCGCAATGCGCATCACTGTTCCGTGGCGCTACTTGATGACATGAAGAATGGCATGGCAAGGGCGTGACATGACATGGCACAGAGAGGCACAAGACATGAACCGATGGAGGGAGGGAGGGAGAGCTGGCATGCTATGAAGAGCTACGTTTTGCAATAGATGAACAACGCTTGGGTGCAAATTGAGCTGACAGAGAGAGACAGGAAGATAGCTAGACAGGTAGATAGAAAGACATACAGGTAGATAGCTAGACAGACAGACATACAGGTAGATAGCTAGACAGACAGACATACAGGTAGATAGCTAGATAGATAGGTATATAGCTAGATAGACAGATATACATGTAGATAGCTAGACAGACAGACAGACAGGTATATCGTTAGACAGACAGGTAGATAGCTAGACAGACAGATACACAGGTAGATAGCTAGACAGACAGACATACAGGTAAATAGATAGACAGACAGATACACAGGTAGATAGCTAGACAGACAGACAGACAGACAGGTAGATAGCTAGACAGACAGACATACAGGTAGATAGCTAGACAGACATACAGGTAGATAGCTAGACAGACAGACATACAGGTAGATAGCTAGACAGACAGACATACAGGTAGATAGCTAGACAGACAGAAATACAGGTAGATAGCTGGACAGACAGACATACAGGTAGATAGCTAGACAGACAGATATACAGGTAGATAGATAGACAGACATACAGGTAGATAGCTAGACAGACAGACATACAGGTAGATAGCTAGACAGACAGACATACAGGTAGATAGCTAGACAGACAGACATACAGGTAGATAGCTAGACAGACAGACATACAGGTAGATAGCTAGACAGACAGACATACAGGTAGATAGCTAGACAGACAGATACACAGGTAGATAGCTAGACAGACAGACATACAGGTAGATAGCTAGACAGACAGACAGACATACAGGTAGATAGCTAGACAGACAGACATACAGGTAGATCGACGGATAGACGGATACCCCCCACGTCCCCCCCCCCCCCCCGCCCCCAACACACACAGTGATGATTATGATGATGATGATGATGATGATGATGATGATGAATGACGAATGATCTTTATTTTCCAAGGGTTACAGGACAAGCATTTACATACATTTTTTTTACCATCCGGCCCTTGCCCTGATTAGGGACCATCAACAACAAAACAAAACTACAAATACACCAACGAGAACGAAAGTTTTCAACCAATGATTTAAAGAAAATTAAGAATAAATGTGTGTGCACCAAACACATAATTCCTCGTGTGTGTGTGTGTGTGTGAGTGTGCGCGCGCGTGCGTGCGTGTGTGTGTGTGTGTGTGTGTGTGTGTGCGTTTGCGCGTTTGTTTGTGTGTGTATGTGTGTGTGTGCGTGAGAGAGAGCGAGAGAGCAAATCAATTCAAATCAAATTCTATTCTTACAAGAATAAGAAATAGGCACTCATGTGCTTTTTAAATCCAGAGAGAGAGAGAGAGAGAGAGAGAGAGAGAGAGAGAGAGAGAGAGAGAGAGAGAGAGAGAGAGAGAGAGAGAGAGAGAGAGAGAGCAAATCAAGTCAAACCAAGCCAAACCATTTCAAATCAAATGAAATATAATCAAATCAAATTCTGTTCTTTTAAGGATAAGAAATAGGCGCTCGTGTGCTTTTTTTTTTTTTACATCTTTTCTCAGAGAAAGAAAGGGAGAGAGAGAGGGAGAGGAAGGGGAGAGAGAGAGAGGGAGACAGAAAGAGATAGAGAGGGGGGAAGTGAGAGAGAGAGAGAGGGGTGGCGAACGGAGAGAGAGAGTGGAGGAAAAGAGAGAGAGAGAAGAGAGAGAGAGAGAGAGAGAGAGAGAGAGAGAGAGAGAGAGAGAGAGAAGAGAGGGAGAGAGAGAGAGAGAGAGAAAGAGAGAGACGGAGAGAGAGAGGGAGGGAGAGAGAGTGAGAGAGAGAGAGAGAGGAAGGGGGGTAGGGAGAGAGAAAGGGAGATAGGAGAGGGAGAGACAGACAGACAGACAGACAACACACACACACACACACACACTCACACACGCATGTGCGTGCGCGCACAAACACCTACGCACACATTGAGAGAGATTTTTCTTGTTTTCTTTTGCTGTCGTACTCCACTACTTCAGTCACCTCCTCCCCCCGCCCCCCCAAAAAAAAACCCAACAACAAACAAACCCCATCCAAAAACGAACACCCTCCCCCCCACCATCCCCCCAAACCAAAGAACTCCATAACCAGTAACCACAATAGTAATACAATGCATTATTTTGTTTTCGGTTTGTTTCGTTTTGTGTTTTTCAAAGGAATGGTTTCTTTGTAACAACGACGGTACCACACACACATCACCACACACTACCAATAACAGGACATCACATCATCATATCATGCGCATCAAACACTACGCCACAGAAGATTTTCATATCATCATTTTGCTCGTTACTCACATTATCTCACTTACCATCATCACTATCACACCTCCACCCCACCCCCAACCATTATTATCACTACCACCATTACCACCAACCATCATCATATCATCACACATGCATTACTTGATCATTATCTCATTTTCTTATTCAAACGTATCTTACAACGACGTCACACTTCCACATATCGGCATTTACATAGCGCTCAATTGAAAACACAATCAAAGCGATTACATTCAAATCATTTACATCGTATCATCATCATCATCATTCCACACACATATCATCACCACCACCACCATACCTACC
>CM054145.1:8391634-8399134 GCA_028751875.1 Rapana venosa
CACATTTGTACGATCATGAAGTTGCTTTAATTAAGGAAGTTTTCTCTAACAAAAGGAAGGATTCCTTGGTTGAAGGACTTACAAAATCTTCAGAATACTGTGTGTGTGTTTTGTGTCTGTGTGTCTGTGTGTGTGTTTTGTGTCTGTGTCTCTCTGTTCATGTGTCTACCTGTCTGTCTGCGCATCTGTTTTTCTCTCTGTCTCTTTGTTTCTGTATGTCTTTCTCTCTCTCTCTCATCCAGAGGACTGGATTAAAAAACAACAAACACAACTACTGTTTTGCTTATTCTATAAACCTCTATAGAAAAAAGTTTGTTCATATTGCTCCCCCCCCCCTCTCTCTCTCCCTCTCCTCCCCCCTCCCTCTCCCTCTCCTCCCCCCTCCCAGGGGGATGAATATGAAAACGGTATTATTATGCTTGTCTGCCCCCGTGTGTGTGTCTGTGTGTGTATGTGTGTGTGTGCGCGCGCACGCGCTTGTGTGTATCTGCGTGCGCGCACGGGTGTGCACGCAAGCACACACTCATTCACAAACAACAACAACGACAAAAACAACGCGCAAACTCACCCCCTTCCTCCAAAAAATAACCGGAACCCCCCCACCCCTATCCACCACTCGAAGAGCTGTAGTGATGGTTATGGTCATAATGTATGTTTATCCGTCGTGTCCGACGATGACCTCCAAAACAGCAGAGGAGGCAGCTGCTGTTTTGGAAAATGGGCAGAAAAGTACATCCCCACTCTCTCGGCCAAGTGGGGATAAGGACAGTCAGCATTGGAGATGTTCTCCAAAGACCAACCAGCCCCCAGGGCTGCAGCATATAAGGACTCTGCGAGTCAAGCCTCCTATTCAGAGAGTCATAGTCGATTACTAAAGACTAAGCTGTAGAGTGGAATTCCATGAGTGGGAAAGCCACTGGTCATACAGCCTCTCACTTTGCTGTTGCCCCCAGCGTCAATGGCTTAATCAAGAACTGTGATAAAGCCCAGGCGCTATAAGTAGGCCTATGGTCATAATGATGTCAGCAGTACGAACTAGCCACACAGGGCAATATGCCCGCTGCAATGACCTGACCAACCCTGCAGGTGTTGAATCTCTCGAGCCTGGCTGGCTGGCTGACTGATTAGTGCATTCTGGTAGCAAACCTAGCGAAGAGTGCTGTGATGCAATCTTGTCTCCCGGCATTAACCTTCACTTGAAATTCATATGATAATAGTTTCTATCCCCGTGTGTATTATTATAATGCATTTCCGAAGTCGGAATGCAGCTACCTTCGTGGTGGTGGTGAAGGGGGGGGGGGAATCGGTGGCAGACGCAAAAATCTCCCCGTTGGTGGACCTCAGAGCTCTATCTGAGAAAGGAAAAAAAATGTTGAAAACCAAATAGAAATTATCGCTGATATCAGCTACTGTCACTAATAGGGGAAAACATG
The DNA here is from genome assembly GCA_028751875.1 of Rapana venosa. NCBI lineage: Eukaryota > Metazoa > Mollusca > Gastropoda > Neogastropoda > Muricidae > Rapana > Rapana venosa. The sequence goes on from CM054145.1 coordinate 8,393,068, forward strand.
TTAATGTGAAGAACGAACGAACAAATAACAAAGAAGAAGAAAAAAACACACACCAAAACCAATGACCAGGACAGGCAAACGGACAGATAGATAGATACATGGACGGACAGGCAGACAGACAGATAGATACATGGACGGACAGGCAGGCAGGCAGACAGATAGATAGATACATGGACGGACAGGCAGGCAGGCAGACAGATAGATAGATACATGGACGGACAGGCAGGCAGGCAGACAGATAGATAGATACATGGACGGACAGGCAGACAGACAGATAGATACATGGACGGACAGGCAGACAGATAGATAGATAGATAGATACATGGACGGACAGGCAGACAGATAGATAGATACATGGACGGACAGGCAGACAGATAGATAGATGCATGGACGGACAGGCAGACAGATAGATACATGGACGGACAGGCAGACAGATAGATACATGGACGGACAGGCAGACAGATAGATAGATACATGGACGGACAGGCAGACAGACAGATAGATAGATACACGGACGGACAGGCAGACAGACAGATAGATAGATACACGGACGGACAGGCAGGCAGACAGATAGATAGATACATGGACGGACAGGCGGACAGACAGATAGATAAATACATGGTCGGACAGGCAGACAGACAGACAGATAGATACACGGACGGACATGCAGGCAGACAGAGAGATAGATAGATACATGGACGGACAGGCAGGCAGACAGACAGATAGATACATGGACGGACAGGCAGACAGATAGATACATGGACGGACAGGCAGACAGATAGATACATGGACGGACAGGCAGACAGATAGATAGATACATGGACGGACAGGCAGACAGACAGATAGATAGATACATGGACGGACAGGCAGGTAGACAGATAGATACACGAATAGACAGAAACAAAGATAGACAGTAAATAAATAAAAGTAAGAAAGGAAAGAAAAGACAAGAGGGAGAAAGAAAGAAAGGAGGAAAGGAAGGGAAGGAAGAAAGAAAATAAAAAAGAGAATAAATAAATAAAGAAGTAATAATCAGTGATTCTCATTGACCTTACTGACGATCTTACGCCGGGGGGGGGGGGGGGGGGGGGGGGGGGGGGGGGGGGGGGGGGGGGGAGGTGTCTGTCAGTATAAATAGTATCCCGACCTTTTGAAAGTTATGTGCCAGGATCTCCCTCTTTTCTATCCCTCACTTTGTTTCTGCCTCGTTCCTTTTCTTCCTGTCACCACCTTCTTGTCTATTTTCTGCCTCCTTGGTCCATCTGCCTTTTTTATTTTAATCCCCCAAAAGACTTAAAAGATAACAATGTTCTCCCGCACCGAGGTCGGATGCGCAGGGCCTGACATGTCAGTTGCTTAACGGCAGCGCCACGCTTTTTTGCTTGTGTGACGGACGAAGCGTGAATGCTGTCTGAGCGTTCGATGAAGAAGAAGACTGACGAAGAGGTTGTTAACCGAAAAAAAACAAACCTCTGGCTAAGAACAATGGATGTGTCAGTGCACTATTATTGCTGGAAAAACCCACAGCCTTCCTCGTCAACCCCATCTCCTGAAAAAGGAGATACCTCAACCTCCCTGCCCAATTAATAAACCAAAAAACCAACCAACCAGCCAAGTCATCCATCCACCTAACCAACCAACCAACCAACCCACCCACTTGGCTTCTAACCACGTTTATGTCTTCTTCATAACAAAGTCACGATTGAAGTCGGGAAAAACAACAATATCACCATCATCATCTTATCGTCATCGTCGTTGTCGTCGTCATCGTCGTCATCTTCATCATCAGCATCATCATCGTCATCATCATTAGTATTATCATCATCATCATCTGCAGCAGTAGCATCAACAACGACAGCAGCAGCAACAGTAAAAACAACAACAAACCCAACACAGCAGCAACAGCAACATAACCACAACAACAACAAGGACACCAACAAAAGCGACAACAACCAAAATACTGCAAGAACAAAACTATTGACAGCAATATTAGAAGCAACACACCATAAGCACAGAAATAATAGCAACAACAACAACAATACTACAGCAGAAGAAGAAGAGGAAAGAAGGAGAAGAGGAAAGAAGAGAGAAGAAGAAGAAAAAAGAAGAAGAGGAAAGAAGAAGAAGAGAAAAGAAGAGAAAGAAAAGAAGCAGAAGAAGAAGAGAAAAAAGAAAAGAAGAGGAAAGAAGAATAAGAGAAAAGAAGGAAAAGAAGAAAGAAGAAGAAGGAGAAGAGGAAGAAGAAGAAGAAAAAAAAAGAAGGAGAAGAAGAAAGAACAGAAGAAGAAGAGGAAGAAAGAAGAAGAATTGCGAATAGGAAAGAAGAAAAAGAAGAAGAAAGAAGAACAAGGAGAGGAAAGAAGAAGAAGAAGGAAGAAAAGAAAGTAGAAGAGAAGAAAAGAAGAAAGAAGAAAGAATTGCGAATAGGAAGAAGAAGAAGAAGAAAGAAGAAAGAAGAAGAAGAAAGAAGAAGAAGAAGAAGAAAAAGAAGAAGAGAAGAGGAAAGAAGAAGAAGAAGAAGAAGAAAAGAAGCAGAAAAAGAAGGGAGAAAAAGAAGAAGAAAGAGGAAAAGAAAGAAGAAGAAAGAAGCAGAAGTAGAAAAAAGAAAACAGGAAAGAAGAAAAGAAGAAGAAGAAAGAAGAACAACAACAAAAACACCAACAGAATCAAAAACAACAACAAAAAACAGCAGCAGTAACAACAAACAATATAATAATAATAGAAGAAGAAGAAAAATAACAGGCAGATATGAATCACCCCAGATACTTGTACCAGGACGAAAGCTTACTTCTAAAAACATGAACATAATCCCATGCGCGCGCGCGCGTGTGTGTGTGTGTGTGTGTGTGTGTGTGTGTGTGTGTGTGTGTGTGTGTGCGGTGTGTGTGTGTGTGTGTGTGTGTGTTTGTGCGTGTGTGTGTCTGTGTGTGTGTGTGTCTGTGTGTGTGTGTTTGTCTGTGTGTTTGTCTGTTTATCTATCTATCCGTCTATCCGGTGTGTGTGTGTGTGTGGTGAGAGAGAGAGAGAGAGAGAGAGAGAGAGAGAGAGAGAGAGAGAGAGAGAGAGAGAGAGAGAGAGAGAGAGAGAGAAAACTCTGAACTCTGAACATGAGAGAGAGAGAGTGTGTGTTTTAAAACCCCCCCCCCCCCCCCCCCCCCCCCCCCCCCCCAGAAAATATCGGTGGTTGGAAACCATCCTTAATTTTGGCCTCTCAAAAAATTTGGGTCAGACAAAAAACCCCGGGACCATGGTTTTTGGCATAAGTCTTTTTTCTACTCCAAGCGGGAAAGGGAACCATTTGCCGGCGGGGCCCATCAAATTTCCCAGGCTGAGGGTTTTGTGGGCGTGGGGAATGTGTCCCGTGGTGTGTGTGTGGTGTGTGTGGTGTGTGGTTGTGGGTGTGTGTTGGTGGGGTTTTTTGGGGGGGGGAGGGAAAAGAAGAAGAGAGAGAGAGAAAAGAGAAAAGAGGGGAGAGAGAGAAAAGGGGAGCGAGCGTGGGGGTTGGTTTTCCCCATAAAAGGATTTTTTGGGTCAGAGGTTAACTTTAAAGGGGTTTAAATGACTGAAAGCTTTTTTTTTAAAAAAAAAAAGACTTTTATTTTTTATGTTTTTTTTCCCTGAGAGAGAGGGGAGGGGGGGGGGGAAGAGAGAGAGGGGAGAGGGTGGGGTGTGTGTAAAAGGGGGGGGGGGGGGGGAGGTGGGGGGGGGGGGGGGGGGGGGTTGAGGGGGGAAGAGGAGAACAATTTTAGCAGTTTTTTTTTTTCAGGGGGTTAATAAAATTAAGCTTACAGCTTCTTTTTTTTTTTACACCAGCCCCCCAAAAAAAAAAGGGAAAAACAAAACAAATGGCATAAAAATGAGAGAAGAAAAGAGCGGCTTTTGTGTGTATGTAAGGGGTGCGTGTGTTTTGTGGGTGTGTGGTGTGTGGGTGTTTGTTTTTGGGTCCAGAGAGTGAAAGAGAAAAAAAAGGGGGGGAGAGATTTTTTATTTTATCAAATTTTTCTTTTATTTCGGGAAAGGGGGAGGGGGGGGGGGGAAATGGAGAGAAAAGAGAAGCGAGAGAGAGAGGGGAGAGAAGAGAGAGAGATAGAGAGGGGAGATGAGAGAGAGGAAGAGGAGAAGAGAGGAGAGAGAGAAGAGGAGAAGAGAATGACAAACAACCCCTATTGTGTGAGGTTATTCAACCCATTTACAATAGAGAGTGAGGGAGAGTGAGAATGAGGAATTTATTTTTATTTATTCTTTTATATCGAGAATAATGGAATAATGGAATAAGCACTCATGTGCTTTTCTACATCCAGTCCCCGTGTGTTTGCGGTTTTGTAAATTTTGTCATCTGTTCCCACCGGCACACAATGGCCTACTCTTACGATTAGCTGAACAGGAATTAACGTGTGCGCAAGATGTTCTGCATGCGTTCGAACACGGGGCCTCGGTTTATAGTCTCATCCGAAGGATAGGTAGGTCTATAGGTAGGTATGTACCTCTCTCTTTCTCAGACTGGTGTTACCTAGCCCACGCTTTTATCCATAAATGTTTGAAGAGATCTTGATAAGGATATTCACTTATATATCACCATCACGATAGAATCGGGAGGAGGTGGTCAGGAATCAGGAAGCCTGTAGCTGTCGGTACCCCTTGTGCAGCAGCATCTGTCTCTGTGTGATGTTGGCCGAAAGCATGCAGGAGGGTGTGTTGGTCTGATTGAAGGGGACAGCGTTTCTGTATGCAGTGATTTCAATCTGAAGCACGATAGGGTTATTGCTGAGTGCGGTGCGCTGTGCTTTAAAAAAATCTCACACCATGTTTTCCATTTTGGTTGAAAGAAATGTTTTATTCAGGGTTATTATACACGTAAACATTGTGAGCGACATCAAGCCAACATCTTGTAGCGTGCTCCAAATTCAAAGCCTCACATATGTCGTTTTGGCAGCTGGCATACAGTCACACACTTTGAACATAATATGTGCTACAAATGTGTAGAAATACAAAATACTAATATAAAGAAGTGTGAAAAACAATAACTATTTTCATTTTGTATTACTTCAAGTGCCAGCTCATTTACAAACAAACAACAACAAAAAAGAAACGGGCTGCGAGCGTCACCCTGATTAATACCTGCTGAACACTGGATGCAAGGTGATAATCTAGCTGTTCATCTTATTCTTGCCTCAACACAATTATACAAGCTTTTGACACAACGAAAACAAATACCCTTTACTTTATGCTTTAACAATATTGGCCAATGCAAATTTATGTTGATGGAAACGAATGCTTTTTCGAAGTCTATAAACACAACACATAACTTTCTATTTAAACTGAATTGCTTTCGTACACATGCTACTAATGTCAATATGTGATCAACAGTAAAGTGCTAATAATGTCAATATGTGATCAACAGTAAAGTGCTAATAATGTCAATGTGTGATCAACAGTAAAGTGCTAATAATGTCAATATGTGATCAACAGTAAAGTGCTAGTAATGTCAATATGTGATCAACAGTAAATTACTAATAATGTCAATGTGTGATCAACAGTAAAGTGCTAATAATGTCAATAATTATGTGATCAACAGTAAAGTGCTAGTAATGTCAATAATTATGTGATCAACAGTAAAGTGCTAATAATGTTAATGTGTGATCAACAGTAAAGTATCTTTTTATTAATCCCGCTTGAAGTTTCTCCATTAAATCATTTTCTGTTACCCATGCCTGTAGTCCTTTATTTTCAGAAGAATTTTGCGTGCATTCAAAAGACGTTTAATTGATTGTAGGTGGCAAGAGTGGGACGAACATGTTCAAAATAGGAACACGTTTAGCATGTATCTAATGTTTACTAATCACGTGCTTCGTATACACACTTACAGCTAGCAAATATTGACAAACATTTGAAATTCATAACAACAAGATTTCGTTTTGGTACCCCTCCAGTATAGCTGTTTATTTGTTTCGATATAAATACCACTATGACATTGATTCGATATGTTCATTGTGTAAAGAAGAAAACGAGGATGAAATTCCTCTCCTTTGTTGTCTCATGTTTAGAAAATATCATAAAAGAGTTTCTT
>CM054145.1:8404134-8406634 GCA_028751875.1 Rapana venosa
AATGGGTATCGTAATTTCCTTTTATGCTGATACATTATTTCAATTTATATATGCATTGATAGAGTAATGTGTTTGATAGCAACATTCATATGCCACTCGTACGCCTATTTATTTTATTTTGGCCTAAGTCGATGTACAGTAAAAGTTCTGAAAAGTCTGTAATCTTCTTCTTTCTTTCTCTCTCTCTCTCTCTCTCTCTCTCTCTCTCTTCTCTTCTCTCTCTCTCTCTCTCTCTCTCTCTCTCTCTCTCAATCTCTCCTCTTCGTGAACGCATACCTTGTCGTTAGAACATCGTGATTGCATCTGAGACCAGGTTCGATTCCGTTCAAGAGATTTTTCTCTGGATTATACATCATGCAGATTTCTTCTTCCCAAATCTTTCGGATGAGTTATACCGAGGCTCCGTTGCACGGTACGCGAACTCTTGTCACATCGTTAAATCCTGTTCCGCTTTCGAAGTGCCTTGTAGAGGTGGGAACTTGAAGAATATCAAATCTCCTCTCTCGGGCTGATGTCTAAAGCACAAAAGTCTCTTCTCCTCTTATCCTCGGTTGAAATATGTAAGATAAAATACTCTTCTCCTCTTCTCTCTCTCTTCTCTCTCTCTCTCTCTCTCTCTCTCTTCTCTCTCTCTCTCTCTCTCTCTCCTCTCTCTCTCCTCTCTCTCTCTCTTCTTTTCTTTACGGTTTCCTGCATTGTAAAAAAACAAAATGCAGACTGCACTCAGTTGACGGTTCTGGTATTTTTCTGTTTGTACAGATAATGGCATTTCAGGAATCTATACGTGAAATCTTGCACAAGAGAAACAGAATATTTCATGCTGTTTTCGTAGATAAAACAAAACTGTGAAATATATTTCATATGCTTTCCTGCTCTCTTACCCCATCACTGTGCAGTAGTCATTCAGTGCACGTCAAAGAACCATGGCAACAAGAGAGTTGTCCCTGGAAAAATTATGTACAAAAACAGCCACTCTGATAGGAAATCAAACTAGTTTGATCATGTAGAAAGGAAAAGAAAACAAAAATGGGTGGCGCTGCTCTTGTGGCGACGTGCTTTCCCTGGGGGAGAGCAGCGCGAATTTCACGCAGAAAAATCGACCGAGGATTAAAGTAGTATACATTACAATTCAATGCAATACAATACAATATAATACAATGCAATACAATACCTGCCAAGACACTAAGTAAAGAACTGCCGTGTGCAATTTTAAGGGAGAATACAGTTTTGTCAAAGCCAATATCACGAGTTGTTTCCCTTTGACTGATATCACACCAGATTTAGGCAGGTTTATCCTATTTATTTATTTATTTATTTACACCACCTTAAGTCACAAGATTTCTCTGCGTGAAATTCAGGCTGCTCTCCCCGGGGAGAGCGCGTCGCCACAGGAGCAGCGCCACCCTCTTTTTTTCTGGTCCGCAACTGTATTTGTTTCCCTATCAGAGTGGCTTTTCCCTAAGAATGTTGCCAGGGGACAAAAATCTTGTTGCCGTGGGTTCTATTACGTGCGCTGAATAATTTTGTGTAACACACGGGACCTTGGTTTATCGTCTCATCCGAAAGATTAGCGCCCAGACCACCACTCATGGTCTAATGGATGGGGGACAAGTTTCGGACCCAAACGGGATTCGAACCACCGCACACTTCCGACCCAGACTTTTCGCTTTCTAGAAGATGCGTTACCTCTAGACCACCGATCCTAGTAGACATGTAGGTACGTAGGTAGATAAGTAGGTAGGTAGGTAGGTTGGTAGGTAGGCATGTAGGTAAGTAGGTAGGTAGATTTGTAGGTAGGCAGGCAGGTAGGTAGGCAGGCAGATAGGTAGGTAGATAGATAGGTAGGTAGGTAGGTAGGTAAGTAGGTGGGTAGGTACGTTGGTAGGTAAGTAGGTTGGTAGGTAGGTGGTAGGTAGGTAGGTTGGTAGGTTGGTAGGTAGGTAGGTAGGTTGGTAGGTAGGTAGGTTTGGTAGGTAGGTAGGTTGGTAGGTAGGTAGGCAGGTAGGTGGTAGGTAGGTAGATAGGTAGGTAGGTGGACAGGCAGACAGGCAGGCATGTAGTAAGTAGGTAGGTAGGTAGGTAGAAAAGGGTGGGTAGGTAGGTTAGGTAGTGGTAGGTAGGTAGGAGACAGGTAGGTAGGTAGGTTAGATAGGTATGTAGACAGGGCAGGCATGTAGGTAAGTAGGTAGGTAGTAGGTGGGTGGGTAGGAGGTAGGTAGGTAGTTAGGCAGGTAGGCAGGTAGGAGGTAGGACAGGTAGGTAGGTAGGTAGGGAGCAGAGGATAGGTAAGCAGATAGATAGGTGGGTAGAGGCAGGCAGGTATGGTAGGTAGGTATGATGAGGTAAGAAGGTAGGTAGGTAGGTAGGCATGTAGGTAAGTAGGTAGGTAGGTAAGTAGGTAGATAGATAGGTAGGTAGGCAGGCAAGCAGGTAGGTAGGCAGGTAACCTTAAAACTCTTTCTTTTGATACTATAAATCGCAAACGCACAATAACATCTTG
>CM054145.1:8414134-8416634 GCA_028751875.1 Rapana venosa
ATCATTATAGGCGCTTTGATTTGTTTTTGCAAGAAATAGCGCTATAGAAGTTCCATTTCTTCTTCTTTTTCTTCTTCTTCTTCTTCTTCTTCTTCTTCTTCTTCTTCTTCTTCTTCTTCTTCTTCTTCTTCTTTTCTCTTCTTCTTCTTCTTCTTCTTCTTCTTCTATAATCTCTATTATTTTCGCTATCACCATCATCGTCATTAGTAGCAGCAGCTGCATCATCATCATCATCATCATCATCATCATCATCATCATTATCACACCACCACCACCACCACCCACCACCACTACCACCACCCCACCACCACCACCACCATCATCATCATCGTTATCATCATCATCATCATCATCATCATCATCATCATCATCATCATCAGAAGGAGCAGCAGCAGCTGTAGCAGCAGCTGGAGCATCATGTATCTAATTTTCTGTTTCTGATTCTGCTCTTGTGTGATTTCTCTCTCTCTCTGTGCCTTTTCTCTCTCTCTCTCTCTCTCTCTCTCTCTCTCTCTCTTCTCTCTCTCTCTCTCTCTCTCTCTCTCTCTCTGTGCCTTTCCTCTCTCTCTCTCTCTCTCTCTCTCTCTCTCTCTCCTCTCTCTCTCTCTCTCTCTCTCTCCCTCCCTCTACCTCTCCTATCCTATAGTACGTCTCCTACAACAAAATAACTCGACCATTATCTCCATGAACCATAATTCTCCTTGGTACAGCCAGTACAAATCCACTTCCAACCTGTCACAGTCACACCACAGAAGTATGAACAACAGTAGTCTGCAACTCCTCAGAAGAAAAAACCCTCAGAAAGGCACATTCTTCCTAATAATGACCCTAGCAAACACACACACACACACACACACACACACACACACACACACACACACACACACACACACACACACACACACACACACACACACACACGCACGAACGCACGCACGTACGTACGCACACACACACACACACACACAAACACACACACACACACACACTCTCTCAGTGAAACCTTGTCTCATCACATCAACGGGATAGCCTAGTAGACAGAACATTGCGCTCGCAATCTGACGACCCGGGTTCGATTCTCGTTCAAGGGGGATATTTTCCCCTGGAGTTAACATCAGTGCAGACTCCACTCTCCCCAAAAGTCCTTCGGATGAGACTATAAACCGTGGCCCCGTGTGCGAACGCACGCAGAACATCTTGCGCACATGTTAAATCCTGTTCCGCATTTCGTAAGAGTAGGCCATTGTGTGCCGGTGGGAACAGATGACGGACTTTACAAAACTGCATGCACACGGGTACTGAATGTAAAAACGCACATAAGTGTTTATTCCATAATCCTTGATAGAAAAGAATACATAAATAACCTTCCTTGCAGCCTTTACTCAGGCAACACAGAACCCGTAGCAGCCCTCAACTGTGTAATACTGTACTACAACAAAGGTGCGTGCAAGTTGTGACACTGAAGACATTTTACATCCCTTGGGAAGCACCTTACTGGGCTTAGCTAGGCTACACAGGGCATTGGAGAAGCACGTTAGGAGTATACCTCGTTGTAGGAGGAACAAGAAAGCTGGTGTATTAAGTATAGGCGAGTGTGAGGAAAGGGTTGATGGAGTTCTTTCAAAACCTGAGAGATTTCTGACAGGTGTGTGTGTGTGTGTGTGTGTGTGTGTGTGTGTTGTGGTGTGTGTGTGTGTGTGTGTGTGTGTGTGTGTGTGTGTGTGTGTGTGTGTGTATGTATGTGAGAGAGAGAGTTGTGTGGGTAGCGATTTCGCGGTCTTCTGAGTGATGGTCGTGTTCTAAGTTATTCTTTTATCTATTCTTTTATTTCGATGATAATGGAATAAGCACTCATGAGGCGTTTTTTCCCCATCTAGTCCCTGTGTGTATGCAGTGTTGTAAATTTTGTCATCTGCTCCCACCGGCACGCAATGGCCTACTCTTCCGAAAAAGCGGAACAGGTTTTAAAGCGTGCGAAAGGTGTTCTGCGTGCGTTCACACACGGGACCTAGCCTCATCCAAAGGATTTGGGGGGGGGGGGGGGGGGGGAGTGGAGTCGGCACTAATGTTAACTCCAGGGGAGAATATCCCTTTGAACGGGATTCGAACCCAGGTCATCAGATCATAAGCGCAATGCGAAATGCTTTAACCAACCAGGCTATCCCGTCCCTCACTGCTCTAGCTGTCTGCTTCTGTTCTGCTACCGTCTTGTGTCTTAATTGTTGCATAAATAGCATCCCCACCTTCTGCAAATTCTGTGCTGGGAATTCCCTCTTTTCTACCCCTCTCTCTGTTTCTGCTTTGTTCCTTTTTTCCCTGTCTCCTCCTTCTTGTCAATTTTCTGCCTTCTTGGTCCATTCTCCTTGCCTTTTCCCCCAGAAAGGTAACAATTATCTCCCACGCCGAAGTCGGATGCGCTGGGCCATGGTTTGTCAGGCGCTTAACGAATTTTCGCCTATATGACAGACAACAATAGTTGCTGTCTGAGCGTTCGACGAGG
>CM054145.1:8421634-8426634 GCA_028751875.1 Rapana venosa
AGAAGAAGAATTGTCCTGCTGTTAATGTACCAAACTTTGTTGCTAATTTCCAAAACTGTTATTTCCTTGGTTATCGTCCTATTGTGTGATTTTGAGGCGATGTTTTTTTCTGTTCTCTCTTTTTGTTCCTTTTTTGGGGTAATCGTTGTCATCGTTTTTTAATGTTGTAGTGTAGTATAATGGGTCCACTGTCTACGTTCTAGGTCAACCAGGTTTAAAGAAAAGAAAGTGGGGTTGTACCGAAGATGTTGCTTAGTTCATAGTCTGACTCAGACTACAAAATCGATATGTGGTCTGTCTGTCTGTCTGTCTGCTGTCTGTATGTCTATCTGTCTATCTTTCTGTCTGTTTTCCTGTCCATTCATTTTCTTAAGGGATATATATATATATATATATATATATATATATAATATATATATATATATATATATATATATATATATATATATCCTCCTCCTTCTTCGTCTTCTTCTCCTCCTCTCCTCTCTCTCCTCTTCTTCCTCCTTCTTCTTCCTCCTCTCCTCCCACTCTTCCTCGTCCTTCTCCTTCTTCTCCTCCTCCTCTTACTCCTCCTTCTTTTCCCTCCTCCTTCTTCTTCCTCCTCCCACTCTTCCTCCTCCTCCTTCTTCTTCTTCTTTTCTTCTTCTCCTACTTATTCTCCTCCTCCTCCTCCCTCCTCCTTCTCCTCGTGTATTCTTCTTCGTTACACCAGTAATACTGTATTCTCTGTCAGCCTCACAGATAGGCTAACGTCCGATAAAAGAAACAAAACAACCTATCGTCTCCAAGAGCTGACATCAGTGGCTATAAATCAATGTAATTATGAGCTTACAGGAAACGCTCTCCGAGAGAGCATTAATGACAATAAATCTAGAATGACAAATGACAAGAAAGTAAACAAAGTGAGGAGACAGAAGATGAGGCAAATAAAGCCAGGCAAAAGAAAAGAAAGGAAAGAGAAGACTCAAAGAAACAACAACGATGATCTGAGGGAGACGGGAAAGAGTGAAAGAGGAGAAGAGATGACGAAGAAGGAATAAGAGGGAAAAGAAAAAACGATAGGGTGGTATGAATGAAAGACACAGACACACACACATAATTATAGACACATAGACAAACACACACGCACACACATACAAACACGCGCGCGTACACATACACACACATGACATTTCTCGTCTAATATCACTTGAAGTGCACAGACGTAAAATCGAAGACTCACACACACACACCACACACAACACACACAACACACCACACACACACACACGCACCACACACACACACACACACAACACACCACACACAACACACACACATACACACGGACACACATACGAAAACAAACACACACGCACACACATACGAAAACAAACACAAACACACAAAGCCCCCCTCCGCCCCCAAAAAACACAACAACAAACCAACACAGACATACAGAAAACTCACTCACACATTTTTAATATGCCTCACACACAGAAACCAGGTTTTAAACATTAAGAAGACCAACAATAATCCACACAGAAAAAAATCACAGCGTCCAAAAACGAAACCATAAAAGAAACTCAGTCATTCTAAAGCTGCAATATTCGTTTATCAGATAATAGCATTACAGCATGCTAAATACCGCAACAAAGGTCACACACACACAAACACACATACACACACACCACACACAACACCACACCCCCCCCCCACCACTCAACCACAGAAACACACACACACACTACAACACCACACACACACATTTATTAATACGCTTCACACAAAAAACAGGCTTTAAACATTGAGAAGACCCAACAATATTCACACAAACAGCCAAAAAACCCGTGACAGCGACCAAAACAAAACCATAAAACGAGCGCAAGACATTTTGAAGCCACTACATTCGTTTATTAGATAATTGTATTACAACATGCAAATATCTATATAACACACACACACGCACACACATACACACACGAACACGCACCCCCCCCCTCCACACACAATACACACACACACACACACGCTACAACACATACATATACACACACACTTATTTATACGCCACACACGCTCTCTCTCTCACACACACACATACACACACGCACGCACCCCCTCCACACACGCACACCACACACACTTATTAATACGCCTGACACACAAAAATAGACTTTAAATAATAATAATAATAATAAAATAAGAAGAAGAAAGAAGAAGAAGACAGACAATATGTCACATACACAGCAAACAATAGTTAACGTGACCAAAAGAAAACCATAAAATAACTAGAAACATTTTAAAGCTACCACATTCATTTATCAGGTAATAACATTACCACATGCAAAATCTACATAATGCGCAACAAAGTTGCAACACACACAGCCCCCCCCCCCCACCTCCACACACACACATACACACACACACGAACACGTACCCCCTTCCCCCCTTTCCACACACACACACACACCACACACACACACACACACACACACACACACACACACCACACACACACACACACACATTTATAAATACGCGTTACACAAAATAAGCTTTAAACATTAAGAAGACCCAACAACATTCACACAAACAGAAAAAACCCATGACAGCGCATTAAACGAAACCATAAAACAAACTCAAGACATGCTAAGTCCCCCACATTCGTTTATCAGATAATAACATTACAACATGCAAAATTCCACGTAATCCGACAAAGTGGCAACATGTATCCCCTGTAAGCCTGTAATCTCGGTCTGCTGAAAAACAGTGAACAACAACACCACCAACAACTAGATTCAAACCACAGGACGAAGACAAGAATATCATTATCTGACCCATTTCCGGTATAAAGATGGAAGCAGAGTGGCAAAAAGACGGATGCTTGCAGGGGCTTCTCCTGCGCATGTCAGGTGATTTATGTGACATCCGGTTGTCAAATGGACATGCGGTTTAATATCACTGGAGGGTTGATATTATTTTGGTTTTTGTTTTGTATTTAAAACTCGGTAGTAATCCGACAAGTGTGTGTGTGTGTGTGTGTGTGTGTGTGTGTGTGTGTGTGTGTGTGTGTGTGTGTGTGTGTGTGTGTGTGTATGGGAGAAAGAGAGAGAGAGAGGGAGGGGGAGGCAAGGAGAGAGTGAGAGAGAGAGAGAGCAACTTGGCTAATTAGTTGAGATATATATGATATGATGATCCCTTTATTCGTGTCTCTTTTTTGCGTGTGAACCTTGAAATTATTCACATTTTCAAAAAAATCGAAAGTTTGTTTCCTTTTTCCTTTTTGATTGCTTATCTTTCAGCAAATCATTCATCTATAATGCTAGTTCTTTTCGTTTCATTTCCATTATCAGAATGGTCCTTTTCTATGGAGTTTTGCGAGGGACAACTCTCTTGATACCGTGGGTTCTTTCACGTGCGCTAAACGAATGTTACACACGGTTCTTCGGTTTATTGCCTCATCCGAATGACTAGCACCCAGACCACCCACACTCTCACCCTTAGTGAAGAGTGGCGGGGGGGGGGGGGGGGGCGGAGAAATGTTTCAGGCACAAACGGGGATCGAACCACCCCATAATATTATTTTAAACCCGGAATTTCGGCTTTGTAGGCAGATGCGTTACCTCGAAGCCCACGGATCCATCACAATATAGATCAGTGTTTCAAACTTCAAAGCCAGAGAGACCAGGATAAAATGACATTGTGTGATGGAAAATCCGGTACAATGACGCAGGCAGGCTGATTTTAGAATGACCGCTTGGCGCGAAGGAGGGTGTGTGTGTGTATTGGGGGTGGGGGTGGGAGGGGCTAAGGGTAGGGAGAGGATGGAGGTGAATGGGGGGGGGGGGGTAGGGGTGGAGGGGGGGGGGGGCTCTCTATGCAATGCTATGTGATTTACTTGACAGCGGGCGGCTAGGGAGAGAGTCGTTAATTTTAGTTTAATTTTCTTTTAATAAACAGGTTTTTTGAAAAATGGTGTGTGTGTGCGCGCGCGGGGGCGTATGTGTGTATGTGTGTGTAAGAGTGGTTGCGTGGGGATGTGTATGGATGTGTGTTGGATAAAACAGACCCCCCCCCCACACACACACACACCAACACACACACATTTTGCAACAAAAATGTCAGGTATTTTAGTAAAAGAAAAGAAACAGGAAGAGCAAGACACCACCCCTGCCCCCCAAAAACCCACACAAACAACACCTCCCCCCCAAAAAAAAAAGCACCAGTTATCATTAAGTGTAAACACACTGCACTTAACCATCACGCAATACCCTTTCAAATCACACAAAATTTTTATCCTCCACTAACGATACGTAATGTGGACTTTAAACCTTTAATATCGATCTTGATGAACGGCACCGAACATCATCAGCCACTATGCTATAGATTTAACACTTGGGAGCGGGAAGAAAGGGGTGGAATGTCATCATTATGACGCCATTCCGGTACAAAGCTGGCAGCAGCCTGGTAAAAAGATGAATGCTGGTGGAGGCTTCTCTGCGCATATCACGTGACTAACTTGACATCCGGTTGTCAAGGAACAGTGTAGTGTGATATTTCCTAAGAGGGGTTATCTGGTCTTTTGAAATATCACAAGAGTGTAATCCTAAAGCGGAGTGTGTGTGTGTGTGTGTTGTGTGTGTTGTGTGTGTGTGGTGGTGTGTGTGTGTGTGTGTGTGTTGTGTGTGTGTGTGTGTGTGTGTGTGTGTGTGTGTGTGTGTGAGTGGGTGGGTTGGTTGTGTGTGTGTGTGTGTGTTGGGTGGGTTGGTTGTGTGTGGGTGGGTGGGTTGGTTGTGGGTGGAGGTGGAGATTGGTTGGTGTGTGTGTGTGTGTGTGTGTGTGTGTGAGGTGGGTTGTGTGTGTGTGTGTGTGTGTGTGTGTGTGTGGGGGGGGTTATTGGGTGGGTGAGTGGGTAGGTGGGTTGTGTGTGTGGTGAATGGGTGAGTGGGTTGGTTGGTTGGGTGTGTGTGTGAGGGGTTAGGGGTATTGGGTGGGTGAGTGGGTAGGTTGGTTGTGTG
>CM054145.1:8429134-8436634 GCA_028751875.1 Rapana venosa
CATCCCCACGCGGGGTTTTCAAAATTATTTGCGTTAAATGTCTACCACTCTTTTAAAACTATGCAATCTAACACAAAGCAAATACTATGCTTGTCCATCGTGTTCGACGATGACCTCCAAAACAGCAGACGAGGCAGCTGCTGTTTCGGATATTGGAAAGAAATCTTATTTTAGTGAATATGTATTACCCACAGCACGCCCCACTCTCTCGGCCAAGAGAGCATACAGACAGTCAGCATTGGAGATGTTCTCCAAAGGCCAACCAGCCCTCAGGGCTGCAGCACATATTAAGGACTGTGCAAGTCAAGCCTCCTATTCAGAGAGTCATAGTCGATCACTAAAGACTAAGCTGTAAAGTGGAATTCCATGAGTGGGAAAGAAAGCCACTGATCATACAGCTTGTAACTTTGTTGTTGCCCCCAGCGTCAATGGTTTAATCAAGAACTGTGATAAAGCCCACGCGATGAAGGCTCTACACACAAAAGAAAATATACCTATCCAAGCAACAAACCAGCAAATAAACAGCTAAACAACCTACTGATGACCAGCAGGCTGACTAGTTATGTAAATAACGTTCTAGTTAACTATTTAATTAACTAAGTAACAAACAAATTAAGTACTCTTACAAGAAAATAAGCAAGTAAGTAAGTAAGTAAGTTAGTTAGATAGATAGATAGATAGATAGATAGATACATACATACATACATACATACATACATAGCTAGTTAGTAAGTATGTAGTATATGTATGTATATGTATGTATGTATGCATGTATGCATGTATGTATCTATCTAAGTAATCAATCAACTAGCTAACCAACCAACTAACCAACCAACCAACCAACTAACTAAACTAGGTACACACACGGGGACTGGATGTAAAAAAGCACATAAGTGCTTATTCCATTATCCTCGATATAAAAGAATAAAATAAAATAAATAAATACATAAATAAAGTAGCTAACTAGCTAACTGACTGACTGACAAATTGACTAATTGAATGACCAAATAACTAATTGGCTCATTGACCGATTGACTAATTGACTACCTACCATCCTAACTAACTACCTATCTACCTAGCTAGCTAACTAAATAACTAGCTAGCTAACGAACTAAAAAACTAGATAACTAAATTATCAACGAGCTGAATAACCGAGAGCAATACACTCTTTTGCACGCAGGTACAGACAAACACATATATACAAACATTTTATAAAAATTGAGCACAGGTACTCACAAATAGACAGAAAGACAGACAAGCAGACAGGTAGAAAGACAGACAAGCAGACAGGCAGAAAGTCAGACCGACATACACACACACAGCGCGCGCACGCACGCTCCTACGCGCACACACACAAATACACACATACACACACTACCACGAGAACTCGGCATATATATATATATATATATATATATATATATATATATATATATATATAATATATATATATATATAATATGAATATATAATATATATGAATAACAGAGAAACAAAACACATTACAAAACCAACAACAACAAAAATGACAAAAACATACAAAAGACACCCAACTCTTTCTCAAACACGCAACAACAGCAAAAATATCCATCACATCATTCCATTGCGATATGCAAAACTTCTTATCTTCGTGCAAAGTTTCAAACAGAGCCGCCTAAAGCCTCTAATCTTGATCTTTTTCGCGTATGCACTATCAACAGCATACAGACTTAAAACTTCAGAAAGAAGACAATGATAAAATGTCATCTTTTGACGCAATTCCGGTACGAAGACGGAAGTAACCCCAGGGAAGGGGGGGGGGGGGGGAGGGAGGGGGGGGGAGGGGGCGGCAGCTCTCAGCGCATGTCATGGGATTTGCCTGACATCCGGTTGTTTTCTTTTTAAAGAAAATATGTAGTTCAATATCTTCTGAAGGTCGTCAATGCATCTTTACCAAAAAAAAAAAAGGGTCACTTTATTCAAAACAATTGTGTGTGCGTGTGGGAGCACACGTGCGTGTACGTATGGGTGTTGCTTCTCGCCTACTTTCTTTGCTTTCTCTCTCTCTCTCTCTCCTCTCTCTCTCTCTCTCTCTCTCTCTCTCTCTCTCTCTCTCCTCTCTCTCTCTCTCTCTCTCTCTCTCACTCCCTCTCTCTGTCTGTTTCTCCTCTCTCTCTCTCTCTCTCTCCTCTCTCTCTCTCTCTCTCTCTCTCTTCTTTCTCTCTTTCTCTCTCCTCTCCTTCCCTCTCCTCTCTCTCTGCCCCCCCCCCCCTCTCTCTCTCTCTTAACTTTTTTATTTTTCTCTTTTTCTTTAATTTTTTTTGTTTTTTTATCATTGTTTTTGGTTTTTTGGTGTGTTTTTTCCTTTTTGTTTGCTTGTCGTTGCTGTTTTTTTGGGAGGGAGGTTTTGGGGTTTTCTTTTATTTGTTTTTGTTTTTAATAAAAAAAAAGGTTTTTCCCCTTTGTTTCTACTGTGTGAGAGTATGAGTATTTGGTTCATTATTAAGATGTATCCCTACGGGCGGGAACTGGATGTAAAAAGCACTAACGTGCTTATTCATTATCCTCGAAATAAAAGAATTATTCATTGTCATTGTCTGTCCCTCTCTTCTTCCCTCTTCATTTATGTCAATGTCCTCTCCTACTTCTGCCTCTTGACTTCTCAATATGTCTCCGACGATAAAGTATTGATCATCTTTACCTGTCAAAAAGAAGAGGACCCATACTTGCCCCAACTGTGGCACTTTTGTCTGGAGTGAATTTCTTTTCTTCTCTTCTCTTGTCTTCTGTTCTCTTCTCTTCTATTGTCTTCTTTTCTCCTGTCTTTCTATACTTTCATCGGGTTTTTTTTTATGTTATCCTTTTCTCTTTTCTCTCCTTCTTCTCTTTACTTCTTTGGGGCCCAAACTGGGATCGAACCACCGCACACTTCCGACCGGGACTTTACCCTTTCTAGGCAGGCGGGTTACCTCTAGACCACAGATCCTTGGTATGAAGGCAAACGCTCTGCTGCAAGCTGGTATACCTGAGACACATTGAAAGAGACGCACAGAAGCAGAGACACACAGATACAGAAAGCCTCTACCCGAACAGACAGACTGACAGACATGTGTTTGTAAGCACACGGGTTTTTTTTTCTATTTTTTTTATTCTGTCTTTTTTTGTTTGTTTGTTTGTTTGTTTCTGTCTGTCTTTCTTTCTTTCATTCCTTCTTTCCTGCTTTTCTTCCTTCCTTCCTTTCTTTCTTTCTTTTCGTTCCTTCTTCCTTCCTTCCTTTTTTCTTTCTTTCCTTCTTTCCTTTACTTTATGTTTTTTCTTTCTTTTTTTCATTCCTTCTTTCTTTCTTCCTTACTTCCTTTCTTTATTCCTTCTTTCCTTCCTGTCTGTCTTCCTTCCATCCGACCTTTCCGTCGTTTTTCTTTCTATCTTTCTTTCTTCCTTCCTTCCTTCCTTTTTTTATTCCTTCTTTACTTCCTGCCTTTCTTTCTATCCTTCCTGTCTGTCTGTCTGTCTTTCCTTCCTTCCTTCCTTCCTTCCTCCCTTCCTTCTTCCTTCCTTCTTTCTTTCTTTCTTTCCTCCTTCCTCCCTTCCTTCCTTTCTTCCTTCCTTCCTTTCTTTCTTTCTTCCTTCATTCTTTCTTTCTTTCTTCCTTCCTTTTTTCTTTTTTCTTTCTTCCTTCCTTCCTTTCTTTCTTTCTTCCTTCCTTCCCTCCCTCCTTCCTTCCTTCCTTCATTCCTTCCCACCTTTCTTTTCTTCTGTCTTTACTTTTTCATGGACAAGGTAACTGCAACTTCATCCGACACTTCATCAAGGACCTTGCCATAGAACAAGGGGGGTTAATTACCACGGCTCTAATTAGACACCAAGAAAGGCTTTTGGGAGGCGACACCCAACACCTTGTGTTTCCCCTCCTCATGTTCTAATTTGAAGCTTCCTTTCCTCATTCATTCAATCAAGCTCTTAATTGCGATCGACTTTGCCATGAACTAGTTAGATTTTAAGGGACGGGATAGCTCAGTGGTCAGAGCACTCGCTTCCCCACTCAGCCAAGGTTAAGCAGCATCGAGCGTGGTTATCATTTGGATAGGTGACCGTTTGCGCGCCTTGGCTTCAGTACAGTTCAGTTCCCCCAGTTCACCCAGCTGTAAACGGGTACCTGCCCTCTTTAGGGTCAGGGAAGGTAAAGCAGTGAGAGAGAGGAGATGGGCGCCGCCCTTAATGTGCTGGCTCCCAGAGAAGTGGAGGCCTCTGATGCCTCGCTCCCTACGACCACATAGGTTACGGGACACCTTTACCTGTTTAGTATTAGCTCAGTCGCGGAGCCAGACTGGGTGAGGTACCCACCCGTCGTGGCAACCATCACAGCGTCCCTCCAATGACCCGTCCCCCGTGAACCTCCAATCCCAAAGACCTTGACACAAACTCATCGCAGGCACAGAAGTGTATCTGGGGTCACCATGAGACCAGAGCAACTGGGACCACCCAATCAGAGGCAGTTTGTTTTATTGCACGATGATCAATGACAATGAGGATGATGTAATGATTCTGTTGTGGAAGTGCATAGGCTTTAACACTACTTGACAGAGTCGTGCTCTACCCTTACTATCATAATATTTCCCGGCGTCAACCGGGCCCGAGAGATACAAACACCTGCAGTGTTGGTCCGGTAATTTGACAAGCACTGTCAAACACATCCGTATAGTGGATGAAGCTCGATTGTGCAGCCCCCAGTCTTTCCACTGAGCCCCACAACACACTCACTCTGGGTAGGACTCCGAAAAATCGCTATAACTCTTACAGGATTCGAACCCGCGACCTTCCAGTCCAAAAATCAAAGCCGCTAACCACTGCGGCTGGTTAAAAAATACAGTGTGCTTGTCTATCGTTCACTTTGTGACTGTCCCGAAGAAAGCAGTTTTCCCATAGCTATTCCTGTTCACACGTTAGGCCCCATCACAGTCAGTGAGTGTCTTAGAGAAAGTTGTTTCGTTGCTATGTCTTGTTCCAAGGTAGTAAGAATCTGTCTAAGGTACCACCCTAGGTCTCGTTGGAAATAATTACAAAGTCTGAGTGGGTTTTTTGGTCTGTCTACCTGCCTGTCTGTCTGTCTGTTTGCTTTGCTTTGCTTTGCTTGTTTGTTCATTTGTGTCTAGATACAAGTACCACCTGTTTGTGTGTTTGTCTGTGGGAGTGTTGTGTTTTTTCTCTTTTGTCTGTTTATTGCTCCCTCTCTATGTGTCTGTCTATCTTTCTCTCCGTCTGTCTGTCTCTATGTTTTTCTCTCTTTGTCTGTCTGTCTGTCTGTCTGTTTCTCTGTCTCTGTCTTTATCTCTCTCTCTCTCTGTCAATGCTTTCTGTCTCTGCCTCTCTGTCTCCTATTCTCTCTCTCCTTCTCTCTTCTTTACATCTTACTCTCTTTCTCTCTCTCTTTCTTTTCACTCTCTTTGTTTCTGTCTCTCCGTCTTTTTCTTCTTTTTCTCTCTTTTCTCTGTCTCTGTCTCTGTCTCTCTCTCTCTTCTCTCTCTCTCTCTCTCTCCTCCCCCTCTCTTCTCCCTCCTCTCTCTCTCTGTGCATTTCTCTGACACTGTTTATCCAGCAAGTCAACTTTACCCTCTTTCAGTTTGATTCTGTCTCTCTCTGTCTGTTAATGTGTCTGTATGTCTGCCTGCCTGCCAGTCTGTCTGTCTGTTTCTTTAGTCAGCATTCGTCTAGGTGTAGCGGCGCGATGTGTTGGACTGTGAAATGAAAGGATTGGTGCCATGTTGCAACAACACGAGGTGTGTGAGAGGAGCCTTACTTTTATGACGTTTCCAGGCCTATGCGAGTGTTCTAGGTTATGTGTCTGGTCTGCTTGTGCCTGAATTAAACAAAGCAAACTTCTTAACAATAGGAAAGACAAGGGCAAGGGAAGGCAGGGTGAGACAAGGCAATTATGGCAGGGTAAGACAAGACAAGGCAATACAGGCCAGGGCAAGGCAAGGCAGGACACGGAAAGCCAAGGCAAATCGAGGTATGGCAAATCGAGGTATGGCAAGGCAAGGCGAAACAAGGCACGGCATGGAAGGTAGAACGGGGCATGACATGGAAGGGCAAGACAAGGCAAGGCAAAGCATGGCATAGCAGGGCAGGACAGGGCAAAGCAAGGCAAGGCAAGGCAAGGCAAGGCGAGACAAGGCAAAACGAGGTCATGCAGTACAGGAAGGACAGGGCAAGGCAAGGCAAGGCATAGCAAGGGAAGCAAGGCGAGGCGAGGCAAGGCAAGACAAGGCAAGGCAAGGCAAGGCAAGGCTAAGAATGGCAAAGCAGTACATGGCAGGACAGGGCAAGGCAGGGCATGGCAAGGCAGGGCAAGGCAAGGCAAGGCAAGGCAATACAAGACAAGACAAGATTCTAATTCAAAACACGACACACGGCCTGATCTTTGGGAAAAATTACACAGCAGTCATTGTCAAGAAAAGAGGTAAACTATTGTTTGGGTAAAACAAACAGAACAACAATAGATATAAATGGGAGATTAAAGACAGGTATTTTCAAGCAGTCTTTATGTGGAGTAAAGTGTTGATATTTATCATCGTGAGTTAATAAAAGGAAGGTAAAATTTCAACACAACTTGGCCATTCCAATAAAGTTTTGGTAGGCATTTTTTGGTTCAAATTAAAACAATTAAAAGATTAAACCAAATCATACGTCTTTCACAAAGATCACATTTGCCCAGGCCAAAACCTGTGTCAGCTATTGAGGTCAGCTAATTGCCAAGGCCTACACTAAAATCATATGTTGTAAAATGTTGTGTTTAGATTGCCTTCAGCCGTGACAGGCTCTTAACATAACAACCTGCACTCTCTATTAAGGAGAAAAATCCTCGCCAGGGTGTAAAGCTGGGGAACGCACAACAACAATAACAAAGAGTGCAAAGTATTTCTACACGCGGACTATCAAAGACTCTGTCTAGCAAAGAAGACCAAAAAAAACCCCAAAGACAACTTAACAAAGACACATCATTGCATCATTGTTCTCCCTTCTAAGTAAAAAAAAAAAAGGAATAAGCAGAAAATAACACACAGCACAATAACAAACAAATAAAGAACAAATCTAAGACCTTTCATCAACAACAAAAACAAACAGCATAACATATCTGTCGAATATAGAGTTCCCACCAGAATCTCTGTAAATGACAACTAAAAAAATACATATAACAAGAAAAAGACTGCTGACAAAGCAGCACAGTATGCAACAACACCTCCCATCATCACAAGATAATAAATGAACAAAAGCCCTTAAGGCAACGTCGCTTTTTTCCCCCTTATCTATGACACACTAATGGTCCCTATATGACTTGACCCTATCACCTATGTGTCTATCTGATCCTCGCAGAGACAAAAAAATCGGACAAGGTGGTATTTCGTTCACTTTGCCGGGGGCTGTAGACGGGAAAATACAGAAAAAGGATTGGCGCAGTGGACAAAACTTCAGCTTGAAAAGGGTTCGAATCCCTCGTCAAAGACGAGGTTTATCTTGATT
>CM054145.1:8444134-8449134 GCA_028751875.1 Rapana venosa
GGCCACCAAAAACTAGATGTTTCAAAAACTTCTGAATCTGTTTATCTTTAGAAGGTACAAGAAACCTGTTTCTACAGACACATTTTACAACTTGAACTCTCTAAATTTACCAAGGGAAATGTTCCTGTTTGCATTCAGCAATTTTTCATACTAACATCCAAAGCTTCTGCTCCTTTTGCAAATGCTATTGCTTCTGCTCCTTTTGCAAATGCTATTGCTGCTTCTTCTTTTGAAAATGCTGTTACTTCTACTCGTTTTTTTCAAATGCTATTGCCTCTATTTCTTTTGAAAATGCTATTGCTTCTACTCCTTTGACAATTACACAAAAACAACAATCACATGGAAAGGTAACTGGCCTGTATTGTAGAACAGCTTCAATCCACAGGACTTGTGATTCAGTTTTTATGGACATGGAGGCTGTGCTAGGTATTGTCTCTAAAGGGATGCTATCCAAAATGTCTCTATCTGTCTCTGTCTGTCTGACTGTCTCTGTGTCTGTCTGTCTGTCTGTCTGTCTGTCTGTCTGTCTGTCTGTCTCTCTCTCTCTATTTGTTTGGTTTTTATCTTCCATGTACTATGGTACTTTACGTACCAGAATGTTGATTCTCCTCCTTCCCCCAAACTCCGTATATTGTGGCCTGAGGCCAATGCACATATTTAACACATTTAGAGTTCAGAGTTCTCTCTCTCTACACACACACTCACACGTATGATTTTACCATGACATAGAATCCATGCAATGACGATCATTAGGGTTACAATCATTCTTTTTTGTTGTTCACTAATTGTATGTGATAGAAGAAAAGAAGAAAGGAAAGAACAAAAGAAAGAGAAAGAAAGAAAGAAGGGAAAAAAGAAGGGAGGGAAAGAAAGAAAGAACGAAGAAAAGGAAGAAAGGTAGATAGACAGACAGAAGGAAGGAAAGACAGAAAGAAAGAGTGAAAGAAAGAAAGAAGAAAACGAACGAAATAAATACAGAACAAAAGAAAGAACGAAAGAAAGTAAGAAAGAAAGACAAACAGAAAGAATGAAAGAAAAGAAAAGAAGACAAATAATCTAAGCTGAATAAAGGACCCTCTTTAATGCAATGTTTACACAAAAAGAAAGATAGAAAGACAAAGAAAGAAGGAAGAAAAGAAAGAAAGACAAACAGAAAGAAAGAACAGAAGAAACGAAAAGAAAAGAAGATATACAATAATTGAGGCTGAATGAGGGACCCTCCCAAACGCACTGCTGACACAATTACAACTACTTTTTTTTCTTGTTCAACAATCGTGTGTGTCAGAACAATGGAAGAAAGACAGAAGGAAGGAAAGACAGACAGACAGACAGACAGACGGTAGGAAGGAAAGAATAACGAAAGAAGGAGTAAAAAGAGAGAAGAAAGATGAAAGACAGGAAAGAAAGACAACAGACAGACAGATAGAAAATAGAGCAGGACAAAAAAGGAAAGAAAGAAAACAAGAAAACAAAAAAAGAGATATACAATAATCGAACTGATATGAAGGACCTCACAAACGCCAACTGTTGACAACAATTACAACAGCAATTGGTGGAAAAGGTGACTGGCCTGTGTGTAAGAACAGCCTCAATACGGCAGACCTTGAGATCAGGGGATGTATTACAGACATAAGTTAGAGATAGATATTGGTCCTAAAAGGGTCGAAAGCAGACTGTCTGTCTGTCTGTCTCTGTCTGTGTCTGTCTTTCTGCCTGCCTGTCTGTCTGTCTGTCTGTCTGTCTGTCTCTCTTTCCATTTTTCTCTTTCTTTGTCTGTCTGTCTCTGTCTGTCTGTCTGTCTGTCTGTCTGTCTGTCTGTCTCTCTCTCTCTCTCTCTCTCTCTCTCTCTCTCTCTCTCTCTCTCTTGCCGTATCTCTCCTTAGATGAAATTCATTCACTTCAATTCATGTAATTCACTCCTCTCTTTCTTTCCCTCCCCCTCTCTCTATCCCCCTTCTTCTCTTCCTTACCCACCTCTCTGTCTCTCTGTCTCCCTGCCTTTATCTCTGTCTCTGTTTTCAGCATTCTGTGATTTCAGCATAGACTTTTGTCTCTCTCTCACTCTTTCTTTCTTTCTTTCTTTGGTCAACAAAAAATAAATTCTCTGCATTTCTTTCTCACACCGTCCCTTTCTCAACGATGTCGTTATTATTACTTTCATTTATTTGTTTATCTTTTCATTTTTATATTTTATTTTACAAAACCTTATTTCGTGCTGTTGTTTCTCTGTCCTCCGTGGGACGGCATGATTACAATGTTGGGATACGATTGATTGTGAGACGAAAAGCAAAAAGCGAAAAAATCCCCCCCCCCCAATTCCCCCCTCCCCCCACCCCCGAAAAAAAAACCCGTCCCAAAATACAAACTCCCCTGGTGATTTCAGCATAGACTTTGACCTTATTAAAATTTCGTGGGGGGAAAAAAAAGAAAGGAGAAAACCCAACAAAAATTGAGATAGAAAATGAAAAGTGAGAAGAAAAAGAAAGAAAAAGAAATAGATTATTCTAAGAAAAATTGTTGAGAACCCCAGAGGTCAAAGTATATAATTTGGAAATCCAAATAGGAAGGAATGCAAAAGAAGAGAGCAAGAAGAAGAAAGGCTTTCTTAGGGGAGTTGGGGGGGGGATGTATTAACTAAAAGAATGGCGGACAAAGGAGAAAGAAAAGGAAAGAAAGAAAGAAAGAAAGAAAGAGAATGAAGAGAAACTTAGATAACTGAATAGGAGAGAGAGGGAAAGAGAGAGAGAGGAATACAGAGAGAGACAGAGAGAGAGAGAGAGAGAGAGAGAGAGAGAGAGAAGAGAGAGAGAGAGAGAGAGAGAGAGAGAGAGAGAGAGAGAGAGAAACCAAAGAAAGACACAGATAGAGACACAGAGAGACAGGAATAGAGAGAGGGAAGGGGGGGGGGAGGACAGCAGCAGTGCAGAGCCCCTCTGGCTGGTGGCCCCACGGTGGCCTGATAGTGATGGGCTCCCTGTGGACTTCCGACGCTGAGGATGAGACATAACGAATCTGGGTATGGCTGTGGCGGGGAGATTGGGATGAGCGGCGTAGGAACAGCAGGACGGGGGTCGTCACTGACGATGAGGCAGCACAAAAAAAGAAAGGGGGGAGGAGGAGGAGGAGAGAGAGAGAGAGACAGAGACAGACAGGCAGACAGAGACAAAAGAGGCAGAGACAAGCACAGAGAAACAGAGATACAAAGAAAGAGAGACAGATATCGAGAGAGAGTGACAGTGGAAGAGACAGTGACAGAGACAGATAGAGGGCAGAAGAATGGACCAAAGAAGGCACAAAAACAGACAAGCTGGAGGTGGTGACAGAAAGAAAACAAGAACGAGGCAGAACACAGAGAGGGATAGAAAAGAGGGAATTCATAGCACTGAATATCCAGAAGGTGAGGATGCTATTTATGCTGACAGGATCCCGGCAACCCTAAGGCGCGTGTTGGGAAGGGGGGGGGGGGGGCTCTAACTGATCGTGTCCGCTCCCCCCTCTCCCTCTCCCCCTAAGAATACGCCCACACCAAACACAGGTGGGGGAAAAATGACAGCCATAAATATAGTTGGGCGACGGGATAGCCTGGTTGGTTAAGAGCGTTGCACACTGCGATCATGATCTGCTGACCCGGGTTCAAATCCCGTTCAAGGGGATATTTTCCCCCATGGAGTTAACATCAGTGCCGATTTCACTCCCCCCTCAAAGTCCTTCGTATGAACACAACGCAGAACATCTTGCGCACATGTTAAAGCATGTCTCGGATTTCTGGAAGAGTAGGACATTGTGTGCCGTGGGAACGGATGATAAAATTTACACCACTGCATATACACGGGGGCTAGATGCTAAAAAAGCACATGAGTAATATGCCATTACCCTTGCAATAAAAGAATAAATAAAAATAAATAGTTCAGGATATCTATTTGAATGACATACAAGAGACCAGTCACTTCTTATTCTAAGGTGATAAATGAAAACAAAATGGCAGAACCACGGCAAGGAATGGCACACTACGGTATGACATGGCATAGAATAGAGCATCTTATCATAGTTAAAGGTAAAGGTAAAGGTGTTCCCATAACCAATGCGGTCGTTTGGGAGCGAGATGTCAGAGACCTCAGCTTCTCTAGGAGCCAGCATATTGAGGGCAGCGCCCATCTCCTCTCCCTCGCTGCTTTACCTTCCGTGACCCTAAAGAGGGCAGGCACCCATTGACAGCTGGGTGAACTGGGGGGCTGTACTGAAGCCAAGACACGCAAACGGTCACCCATCCACTTGGTAACCGCGCTCAACGCAGCTTAACCTTAGCTTGGGAAAAGCGAGTGCTCCGAGCTATCCCGTCCCTATCGTCCTACCTTAGATACACAATGGCCTGTTAATCTCCGAAAGAAAAAGAAATTCATAAAGTTGTCTGTCCGAAGAACCGCAGACATTTTCAGTTCCTTGGCCGATCGTTTGTGGGTATTAGTTGTGATCTTATCCTAACAAGTTTTCAGCTGCACTCTTTTCCCAGTGAGAATGCCGGTGGGTCTTTCAGTATAAATAGCATCGCCCACTTTCTGGAAACTCTGTGCTAAGAATTCCCCCTTCCCTATCCCTCTCTTTGTTTCTGCTTTGTTCTTCTTCCTGTCACCTCCTCCTTGTCTATTTTTTGTCCTCTTGGTCCCATTTTCCTGCCCCTTTTCTTCTCCCCACAAAGACTTCAAAGATAAACTCTCTCACACACCGAAGTCGGATGCGCCGGGTCAGACTGGTCAGGCGCTTAACGGCAGCAGAGTGCGCGAGGCATTTTCGCTCCTATGACAGACAGCAATTAGTCGCTGCTGTCTGAGCGTTCGACGACGAAGATGAAGAAGAAGCTGCTGCACTTTTGAACCTCTGCGTGTTAGTGCAAGGTACTGATCGGCCCAAGTTTGCAGTCTAGTGGTTCGGAGGGAGAATCTATCATCTTGTTGAACGGAAGGTGAATGGGGGTAATCCTGTTCAAAGCCGAAGGTTCCTAA
>CM054145.1:8461634-8464134 GCA_028751875.1 Rapana venosa
GTGCGTGTTCGTGTGTGTGTGTATGTGTGTGTGTGTGTGGTGTGTGTGTGTGTGTGTGTGTTGAGAGAGAGAAGAGAGGAGAGAGAGAGAGAGAGAGAGAGAGAGAGAGAGAGAGAGAGAGAAAGAGAGGAAAGAGAGAGAAGAATGAATAAATCAAATCAAACCAATTTCTTTTATTTCGAGAATAATGAATAAACACTTGTGATTTTTACATTTATTCAGAGAGAGAGGAGAGAGAGAGAGAGAGAGAGAGAGAGAGAGAGAGAGAGAGAGAAGAGAGAGAGGAGAGAGAGAGAGAGAGAGAGAGTCAAATCAAATCAAATTCTTTTATTTCGAGGATAATGAAGAAACACTCATATGCTTTGTTTTTACATACAGTCCCCAAGAGAGAGAGAGAGAGACTCCAATCCAAACTTTCGAACAGCGGAACAGGATTTAACGTGTGCGCAAGATGTTCTGCATGCGTTTGCACACGGGGCCTTGGTTTATAATCTCATCCGAAGGACTTATAAAATAAAATAACTTTTATTTCAAGACAAATAACTAAACACTCGAGTGCATTTTTTTCCCATCCATCCCAGAGTGACAGAGACAGAGACAGAGACAGACAGACAGACAGCCACACATAGTCATCTAGTCAACCAGCTAGCTAGGCAGTCAGACAGACAGAAAGACACCTTAGCCAACCCGAAATAGCCAGAAAGACAAAAAAACAGACGGGACACCTAGCCAAACCAGCTAGCCATCCTAGCCAACCTATCCAGACAACTAAACAGACAGTACAGACAGACACAGACACCGAAGGAAGACAACAAAAAAGAAACAAAAACCGTTACAGGGCTTAGGGGAACAGAACGAGAGCAACAAAGGCTAAAACCGGCAGGAGACTATCATGCTATACTGCTGAGTTGCATGCCGCACTTCAAAAGGTCTTCTGTATAACAAAGACTCCATGTAGAATCAGTCTAGGTAGATATAGATAGATGGTGATGGTGGTGGTGGTGGTGGTGGTGGTAGGAAAACCTCACACCACATCAAAGCCCGCGTCTATGCAACTAGTCTGTACAGATTTAACTGGGACATAGACAGTACGATTTTGGAAAAGGAAAAGAGGATTTGAAAATGAAGAAAAAAGTTCGAAGGCTCCCTTGCCTTACCTTTCTTTGTCTGTCTGGAATATGGTTCTGCTGTTGTCTTTTTTGTGTGTGTGTGTTTCGGTGATGTCAAAAGTCTGTTTCTGTCTGTCTGGCTGGATTTTTTATGTGTGTGTCTGTTTGTATGCATCTCTGTATGTCTGTCTGTCTATCTGTTTATCTATCAATCAATCTATCTGTCTATCTATCTATCTATCTATCTATCTGTCTGTCTGTCTGTCTGTCTGTCTATTTGCCTGTCTGTCTGTCTGCCAGCTTGCCTGCAGACAGTACAGACAGACAGACAGACAGATAAAGACACAGACACCCACCTTGGAAGACAGGGCTTATGTTTGTCCGTCGTGTCCGACGATGACCTCCAAAACAGCAGAGGAGGCAGCTGCTGTTTTGGAAACTGGGCAGAAATTTGATTATAGTGGAGATGCCTTGCCCACAGTACATCCCCACTCTCTCGGCCAAGTGGGCATAAGGACAGTCAGCATTGGAGATGTTCTCCAAAGGCCAACCAGCCCCCAGGGCTTCAGCACATAAGGACTGTGCGAGTCAAGCCTCCTAGTCAGAGAGTCATAGTCGATCACTAAAGACTAAGCTGTAAAGTGGAATTCCATGAGTGGGAAAGGCACTGGTCATACAGCCTCTCACTTTGCTGTTGCCCCCAGCGTCAATGGTTTAATCAAGAGCTATGATAAAGCCCAGGCGCTGACGGCAAGCGGAACAGAGCGAGAGCAACAAAGGCTAAAACCGGCAGGAGACTATCATACTATACTGCTGAGTTGCATGCCGCACATCAAAAGGTCTTCTGTATATCAAAGACTCCATGTAGAATCAGTCTAGCTAGATACAGATAGATGGTGATGGTGGTGGTGGTAGGGAAATCTCACACCACATCAAGTTCTGCATCTATGCAACTAGTCTGTACAGATTTAACTGGGACATAGACAGTACGATTTTGGAAAAGGGAAAAGAGGATTTGAAAATGAAGAAAAAGTTCGAAGGCTCCCTTGCCTTACCTTTCTTTTGTCTGTCTGGAATGTGGCTCTGCTGTTGTCTCTTTGTGTGTGTGTGTGCGTGTGCGTGTGTGTGTGTGTGTGTGTATGTATGTATGTGTGGTGTGTGTGTGTGTGTGTGTGTGTGTGTGTGTTGTGTGTGTGTTTCGCTGATGTCAAAAGTCTGTGTCTGTGTCTGTCTGTGTGAATGGCTGGCTGGATTTTTTAATATATGTCTGTCTGTTTGTCTGTGTAACTCTATGTCTATCTGTTTATCCATCTATCTGTTTATCCATCTATCTATCTGTCTGTCTATCTATCTGTCTATCTATCTATCTATCTATCTATCTATCTATCTAT
>CM054145.1:8469134-8486634 GCA_028751875.1 Rapana venosa
AGACAGACAGAGGGAGAGAAAGGCAGATAGAGACAGAGAGATGCAGAGACAAACGGGGAGACAGAGACACATGTAATCCCACTCCCCTAAGCAGGGTGAATCCTATGTTTCTATCTCTGTCTCTAAGTCTGTCTGTCTGTCTGTGTCTTTCTATCTAGCTGTCTCCCACTCCTCTCTCTCTTTCCCTCTTTCTCTCTCTCCCTCCATCTCTCCCCTTTCCCTATCTCTCCCCCACTCTCTCTCTCTCCATCCCCCCTCTCTCTGTCTCCTCTCTCCCTCTCTCCCTCTCCCTCCCTCCCTCTCCCTCCCTCCAGTCTATTCATAAACCCGAGGACTCGTCATACAATAAATACAAAACTGCAAAATTGCTGTCGAAATGAAAAATGACATGCTGTCAGCACCTGAATTGACAGAGGCACAGAAAATGGCCAAAAGATGACAACAGCCTTTGAATCGGAGGTGGATTAGATTCGTCCCGAGAGAGACAGAGAGACAAAGAGACGCAGAGAGAGACAGAGAGAGTGACGCAGGGAGACAGAAAGAGAGAGAGAGAGACACAGAGAGAGAGAGAGAGAGAGAGAGAGAGAGAGAGAGAGAGAGAGACAGAGAGAAAGAGAGATGGGCCTGACGACGTTCAACTCGCTCCTGACACGCTTGTGTCCCTAAAAGAAGAATTCAGTGCAGTGTTCCAATGGATGTTGTGTCGTTAAGTGGTGGTTGTCCTGATGTGGACAAGGCTGAACGAAGATTTTAAAAAGAAAAACCTCCTTCCCTGGGTTTGGACATTTTCTGTGGAAACTTACTCTTTTTTTTTAATCTGGCGGACTGCTAATTGCACAGACATCATATTGCAGGACAAACCAATTCGAAATTGATAAACTCTATCATTTTCGTGAGTGGATGAATCTGGTAGAACATCATAATCATTTTTCCGGGGAAACTTAGGTAGTACTCATTTTACGTTCGCAGCAGTCTTGATTTGAGTTTTTATTTATGGAATTTTTTTTTACTGCTGTTATTTTTTGGTCATTTTTATGTGTTTTGGTAGAAAGTGGTATGCTAAGCAGTTTATAAATAATTACCGCAATGGTGGGGTTTTGTGTGTATGTGTGTGTGTTTACCTGCTTTGCATAGGTTAAAGCCTTCACTGAGTTAAAAGGCAAAAGGTAAAGGTGTTCCTATAATCGGCGCGGTCGTTCGGAAGTGAGGTATCAGAGACCTCAGCTTCTCCAGGGGCCAGCATATTGAGGGCGGCGCCCATCTCCTCTCCCTCGCTGCTTTACCTTCCCTGACCCTAAAGAGGGCAGGTACCCATTTACAGCTGGGTGAACTGGGGGGTGGTCTGAATATTGTCAAGAACTGTACAACTACCCAATACAACCTGACAAGAGCATAATAGAAGAGAAAGCAGCAACATCAAGAGCACCCTCGCCATTACCTATACTGAGGGAAGAAGTGGAAGAAGCCATCCGCAGCTTACCAGTAGGAAAGTCCCCAGGAGCAGACAATATACCAGCAGAGCTGCTCAAGCATGGTGGCGAAACAGTCATCACATATGTTACAGCTATCTGTCAGAAGATTTGGGAGACAAAACAGTGGCCAACAGACTGGACACAATCACTCATCATACCCCTGCCCAAGAAGGGGAATTTACGCCAATGCCAAAACTATAGAACAATCAGCCTCATCAGCCACGCCAGCAAGATCATGCTCAAAGTTATTTTGAATCGACTCAAGAAGGAGGCAGAAGAACACCTTGCAGAGGAACAAGCTGGGTTCAGGGCAGGCAGGAGCACAATCGAACAGATTTTTAACTGCCACATCATGATGGAAAAACATCTTCAACATCAGAGAGACCTGTTCCACAACTTCATCGACTTCAAGAAGGCTTTTGACAGAGTATGGCACGAAGGCCTGTGGCAGGTCCTCAGAATGTTTGGCATTGAAGAAGGACTAGTGCAAACCATTCAAGCACTATACAACACTGCAAGCAGTGCAGTCCTTCTGAACAATCAGGTCGGAGATTTTTTCAAAACCACAGTTGGGGTCCGACAAGGATGCCTGTTATCTCCAGTCCTGTTCAATCTGTTCTTGGAAAACATCATGAGAGAGACCCTCCATGACTTCCACCCTACCATCTCCATTGGCGGCAGACCCCTCAACAACTTACGGTTTGCCGATGACATTGACCTCATGGGCGGAAGTAACACAGAGCTGCAAGATCTTACGACCAGACTTGAGAACAGAGCTGGAGCATATGGGATGGAAGTGAGCTCGGAGAAAAGTAAAGTACTTGTGAACAGCACGAGCAATGCCACCGCTAAAATTTACATGAACGGCCAACAACTGGAGGAGGTAGACGCTTTTAAATACCTCGGCGCTACACTCACAAAGGACGGGCGATCGACGACAGAAATCAAAGTCAGAATAGCCATGGCAACATCTTCCATGACAAAACTCACCACCATATGGAAAAGTAAAGAGATCAGTTTCCCAATCAAACTAAAGCTCTACAAAGCCCTAATTCAGTCGATCCTGCTGTACGGAAGTGAAACCTGGACATTGACTGCTGAAACAGCAAAGCGAATCCAGTCATTCGAAACAAAATGCCATAGAGAAAACTACTGGGCATATCCTGGAGGAACGAAAGACCAACGAATTTGTCAAGAGTCAAATAACACGGCTGGCAGGTCCACAGGAACCCCTTCTCACCATCGTCAAGAAGAAAAAGCTGACATGGTTCGGCCACGTCACCCGCCACAACACTCTGCCCAAAACAGTACTGCAGGGAACACTCGAAGGTGGCAGAAGGAGGGGAAGACAGAACAAGTCATGGATGGACAACATCAGAGAATGGACCAGGATGAATGACTCGGCACTACTGCGCAGAGCCGAGGACCGAGATGGATGGAGGAGGCTTACCACGGCATCGTCTTTCATGTCTCCCTCACGACCGCCAAGGTCACGGGTCTGATGATGATGATGAACTGGGGGGACTGTACTGAAGCCAAGGCGCGCAAACCGTCGCCCATCCAAGCGGTAACCACGCTCGATACTGCTTAACCTTAGCTTGGGGGAAATGCGAGTGCTCTGACCACTGAGCTATCCCGTCCCCAGTTAACGACAAGAAAGCTATTTAACGACACCAGAAAGGATTCCCCAAGGAGTGGTGGTGGTGGTGGTGGTGGTGGTGGTGAGTGTAGTCAAGTCAAAATTGGATTGGATAGTTTGTTGGGGAAATTTGTGAATATACACTATGTGGCCCTTTTCCTGCTTAATGCAATGTGATAATAATGGACGATTCTGATTCGAGCAAATTTTTTGGGTATGATATATTTAAAAAAAAAGAAGTTTGAGCCTTAGAAGAAAGAAGAAAAAAGCGGCAAAAAAGAATCCTGTCTGTGAATGTCTGAGATTGTGTGCAGGTGTGTGGGTGTAGGGGGTATGAATATATATGCGCGTGTGTGTGGGTGGGGGGAGGGGTGGTGGTACTTTGTGTGTGTGAATGTGTGTGTGCGTGTGCGGTTTGTATATGTGTGAGGGACAGAGACTGAGAATATGGAGAGAGAGAGAGAGAGAGAGAGGAGAGAGAGAGAGAGAGAGAGTGTGTGTGTGTGTGTGTGTGTGTGTGTGTGGAGGAGAGAGAGAGAGGAGAGAGGAGAGAGAGAGAGAGAGAGAGAAGAGAGAGAGAGAGAGAGAGAGAGAGTGTTTACATCTTTCGGGTTACGTCTATCTATTTGTCTATATATCTATGCGTCTATCTTTCTGTTTATCATTCTATCTATCTATCTGTCTGTCTATCTATCTATCTATCTATCTATCTATTTACCTATCTATCTATCTATCTATCTATCTGTCTATCTGTTTGTCTATCTATTTATCTATCTGTCTATCTATCTGTCTGTGTGTCTGTCTCTGTCTTTATATCTGTTACTGTCTCTCTAACCTCCTCTATCTCTCCCTCTCTCTCTCCCCTCTCTTTCCTCCCTGTCTCTTTCCATCTCTCTCTCTCTATCTCTCTCTTCCCCTCCTCCCTCTCTCTCTCTCTCTCTCACACCTCTTTGTTATTATGTTGTTATCAATTTTGTCGTAAAGAAGGTGTGTAAGCTCATTGCACTTAATTGATATTACACTTTGTATGCTAATCTTTGCGAGATACCATTTTTTGGTTATCGATATTACTTTCCACATTGGCTTTATTTTGTTGATACGATAGTTAGATTGGACAGTGTTTTGTTATTTTTCTTTACAGTAATAACATGAACACACACACAAACACACACATACACACACATGGACACACACATGCATTCACACATGCACACACACTCACACATGCACACATAAACACACAAACACATGCACTCACACAATCACATACACATACATGCACACAGATGCACACACGCACGCACACACACACACACACACACACACACACACACACACACACACACACACACACACACACACACACACACACACACACATGCGCGCGCTCGCGCACGAGACGTGATAGCCCGGTGGTTAGAGTCATATATTCGTGATCTGCTGACCCAGGTTGGAATCTCTTTCAAGAGGATTTTTCCTCTGGAGTTAACATCAGTGCCGACTCCATTGTCCCAGAAAGTCCTTCGGATGAGACTATAAACTGAGGTCCCGTGTGTGAACGCACGCAGAACATTTTGCGCACACGTTAAAACCCGTTCCATTTTTCTGAAGAGTAGGCTATTGTGTGCTTGTGAGAATGGATGACAAAAATTTCCAAAAATGCATACACACGGAGACTGGATGAGAAAAAAGCACATGAGTGCTTATTCCATTATCCTCGAAATAAAGGAATCATAAAAAAAGAAACACACACAGAAGTGCGCCAGGTATGATAAATGAGAAATATTGCATATGCTAGGTGCAATAAAAGAGATAGATTGCATTATTATGCCAGGTGTAATAAGTGAGACACATTTCATTATGATCGGTCTAATAAAATAATGAGGCAGATTGTATAATTATGCTAGGTGTAATAAATGAGGCACATTGCATTATGATAGGTGTAATAAAATAATGAGACAGATTGCATAATTGTGCTAGGTGTAATAAATGAGACGAAAGTGCTTATACAAGGTGTGACAAACGAGACAGATTGCTTATACTAGGTGTGATAAACGAGACAGATTGCTTATACTAGGTGTGATAAACGAGACAGATTGCTTATACTAGGTGTGACAAATGAGACAAATTGCTTATACCAGGTGTGATAAATGAGACAGATTGCTTATACTAGGTGTAACAAACGAGACAGATTGCTTATACCAGGTGTGATAAATGAGACAGATTGCTTATACCAGGTGTGATAAATGAGATAGATTGCTTATACTAGGTGTGATAAATGAGACAGATTGCTTATACTAGGTGTGATAAATGAGACAGATTGCTTATACTAGGTGTGATAAATGAGACCGACTGCATATGCTAGGTGTGACAAACGAGACAGATTGCCTATACTAGGTGTGGCAAGTGAGACAGATTGCTTATACTAGGTGTGACAAATGAGACAAATTGCTTATGCTAGGTGTGATAAATGAGACAGGTTGCTTATGCTAGGTGTGATAATTGAAACAGATTGCTTATACAAGGTGTGGCAAATGAGACAGATTGCTTATACTAGGTGTGACAAGCGAGAAAGATTGCTTATAGTAGGTGTGATAAATGAGAAAGATTGCTTATGCTAGGTGTGATAAATGAGACAGATTGCTTATACTAGGTGTGATAAACGAGACAGATTGCTTATGCTAGGTGTGACAAGTGAGACATATTGCTTATACTAAAGGAAAAGGTAAAGGAGTCCCCTAACCTGTAAGGTCGTAGGGGAGCGAGGCGTCAGAGACCTCACTTCTCTAGGGCCAGCATACTGAGGGCGGCGCCCATCTCCTCTCCCTCGCTGCTTTACCTTCCCTGACCCTAAAGAGGGTAGGTACCCATTTACAGCTGGGTGAACTGGGGGAACTGTCTGGGGGAAAGCGAGTGCTCCGACCACTGAGCTATCCCGTCCCCTTTGCTTATACTAGGTGTGACAAATGAGACAAATTGCTTATACTGGGTGTGACAAATGAGACGGATTGCTTATACTAGGTGTGACAAATGAGACGGATTGCTTATACTAGGTGTGATAAATGAGACAGATTGCTTATACTAGGTGTGGTTAATGAGACACAGTGCTTATACTATGCTGACCTTGAGTGTGTTAAGCTGGGAAACGCTCAACTACAACAACAACAACATTAGCAACAAAAACAACACATAGCAGCAACAATAACATAACAACAACATCTAACAAAAACAACTAACACCAACAGACAGCAGCAACAATTAACACACGAACTAACAAAAACAACAACTAACAACAATATCTAGAAAGCATACCAAACATATTTTACACAACGTCTTATACACAATGAAATTCACAGGCAAAAAAAGAAAGGAAGAAAGAACGGAGGAAAGACAGACAGAAAGAAAAAACAATGGACTAGAGCGAAAGAAAAAGAAACAAGAATGTCTTAGATTCCATTCCGATATTTGGCGTGCATGATGTGTCGTTATCAATAGCAGAATTCTGCCGAAGAAAGATGCCATAGGGTCAGTAATGGAATGGACAGAGGCATAGAAGCAGGTAAACTGCTTGCATGTTCTGTGAGATTTTTTCAGGATCTAGGATTCGTCTGCTTCCTATATACGCATGCATGCGTGCATGCCAGCACACACGCACGAGCGCGCGAGCATGTACGCATACAGAGAGATGGTGCGAGGAGGAGACTTTCATTGTTTGCGATGGCAGCGTCAATCCAGTCTACCATCTGTAGAGCTCATACATTCACTAAAATAACATCAACGTCTGTCTCTCTGTCTCTCAGTCTCTGTCTGTCTGTGTCTGTGTCTCTCTTTGTTTATTTGTTTATTATTTCTAAGTGTATCTCTCTGTCTGTCAGTGCCTCTATTTTTGTTTGGCTTTGTCTTTATTTGTCTGTCTGTCTCTCTGTATGTCTGTCTGTTTATCTCTGTGTCTCTCCTTCTCTCCCCACCTCTCTCTCTGTCTCGACATTAATACTCAGGTCAGTTAGGGATTATGTATTGTTAAATATATACTTGTCTTTTTTAAATCATGTTGTCATTGTTGTAGTAGGGTTTTTTCCTTGTTTTGTTGATAGTCCCTAATCAGGGCAAGGGTCGGTTAAAAAGCAATGCCCATGCTTATTCTGTTACCCTTGAAAAATAAGGATCCATTCATCCATTCATTCATTCATTCATTCTCTCTCTCTCTCTCTACTCTCTCTCTCTCTCTCGCTCCCCTCCTCTTTCTCTCTTCCGTCTCTGCAAATTTCTCCTTGCCTCCTCTCTCTTTCCGTCTCTGCCTCTCTCTGTCTTACCTGTCTCACTCTGTCTCTCTCTGTCTTTCTCTCTCTCTCTGTGTTTCGTTTTTCCCATTTTATATTGATAACCATTATAACATAACTATTGCAGAGAATGTCACACAAGCACACACACACACACACACACGCGCGCGCGCTCGAGCTCACACACATACACACAGAAACAACCCCCCTCATCCACGCGCGCGCACACACACACACACACACACACACGCACGCACGCATGCACACTATGCATACACATGTGAACGCGCGTAAACATATGCCCACACAGGCACACACAAAACGCACGCTCACACACAGTGGTGCACGCATACACACACACACACACACACAAACACACTAACACACTTAGCCACGCATGCACACACTCACACACACAATCACACGCTTACAACCACACACACAAACACTAGCACAATCACACACACACAAACACTAACAGAGAGACAGAGACAGAGACAGAGACAGAGAGAGAGAGAGAGACAGAGAGAGAGAGAGAGAGAGAGAGAGAGAGAGAGAGAGAGAGAGAGAGAGAGAGAGAGAGAGAGAGAGAGAGAGAGAGAGAACATGCATTTTTCCTTAAGGCAGAATGAATAAAACATTTAGTAAGTGTAAATTTTCAAAGCTCATAAACTCGCACCAAAAAGACATAGATGAATGGAGCATTGCCCCTTCTCTGTCTTCCTCTCTCTCGCCGTCCATCTCTTTCTCCCTCTCTCTCCCTCCCTCCGTCTTTCCGTGCCTCCCTCCCTCCCCCTCTCTGTCTGTCTCTCTATTTCTCACTCTCTCTCTTTCTCTCTCTCTCAGAACCAGCGTTTAAAGTGTCCCCCCCTCCAAAAAAACCACACACACAAAACGAAAAGAAGCAAACTAAGCAATCATAACAGCAGGCAGGCAACAACCTGAAAATCTCTGTCTGTCTGTCTATCTGTCTGTCTGTCTGTCTGTCTATCTGTTTATCTGTCTGTCTGTCTATCTGTCTGTCTGTCCTATCTGTCTGTCTGTCTCTGTCTATCTGTCTCCCCTCTGTCTCTCACTCTGTCTCTGTCTATCTCTCCATCTCTCTTTCTCTCTTACTCCTCCCTCTCTCCCTCCTCCCTTCCCCCCTCTCTCTCCCTCCCTCCCTTTTCTTTCTCTTTCTCTCTCTCTCCCTCCCTCCCTTTCTCTCACTCCCTCTCCCTTCTCCTCCCCCCCTCCCTCACTCCCTCTCCCTCCCTCCCCATCCTTTTTCTCTTCCGTCTCCCTCCCTCTCTCTCTCTCTCTCCCTCTTTCCCTCTTCCATCCCCTCTCTAACTAACACACACACACACACACCACACACACAAAACACACACACACACACACACACACACACACACACACACACACACACACTCACACACTCACTCACTCACAACCAGCATTCAAAGTGTTTCATAAAGAAAAGAACAGAAAAGCAACGTAAGCAATCATAACAGGAAGCAGGCATGCAGGAATACCGGAAAACAACCGGAAGCTGAAATGTCTGAAAATAGCGAAAACCGTTCCGGGGTGTGCTGCGCGCCATTTGCGACAATGTGCCATAATTCAATCTCTGTTGTCGCTGTCATTACTACGGTGTGTTATTTTTTGTTTTTTTTTTGGCTGCATACTTTGTGTGTCAGGGGGCTAAATAATTCAAGAGAGAGAGAGAGAGTGCATTCTGCTCTAAAAGCTTCATAATGCTATGGGTTCCTTGTGTATTTTTAAAAAAATGGTTATTGCGTATTCTTTGACTTTTTCTTCTTCGAAGGCTCAGACAGCAACTATTAGTTTTTGGTCTGTTTTCTGAGCTAAAAATTGCGTTGCGTTGCTGTTAAGCGCCTGACAAGTCAGGTCCAGCGCATTTGCAAGGGAGAGAATTGTTATATTTTTGAGTCTTTCTGGAGAAAAGGCAGGAGAATGGACCAAGAAGGCAGAAAAAAATAGACAAGGAAGGAGGCGACAAGAAGAAAGGGAACAAATCCGAAAGGGATAGAAAAGAGGGAATTCCTAGCACATACTTTTTTAGAAGGTTGGGATGCTATTTACACTGACAGGCCCCCGGCATCTCCACGAAGGAGATTGCGCATTCTTTAAGGAGAATCGTGATTCTGATGTGTAAGTAAGCGTCGAACGCTCAAGACAGCCAGCATTGTTGTCTGTTATATGAGCCAAAATGCGTCACGCTGCCGTTAAGCGCCTGACAAAGTCAGGCCCAGCGAATCCAACTTCGGCATAAGATAGAATTGTGATCCTTTAAGTCTTTCTGGACACAAATGCTGAAGAATGGACCAAAAGGGCAGAAAATAGACAAGAAGGAGGTGACAGGGAGAAAGTAAACGAGGCAGAAACAAAGGGATTGGTAGGAAAGAGGAAATTTCTAGCCCAGAATTTCCAGAATGTGGGGATACTACTGCTGATGCTGCTCCTGTTGCTGCTGACGATGATGATGATTATAATGATGATGATTATCATCATCACGATCATGATCATGATACAATGATAGTGAAAATAATAGTAATGATAATGATAATAGTGATAATGATAATGACAAGGAGAGTAATCATTATGAGAATAAGAATTGTAAGAAGAATAAAATAAGAAATATAGTAATAATACTAACAATGATAGTAATGGCAAAGTTTTGTTTTACACTTTATTTTATTTATTTATTTATGCCACTTTAAGTCACAAGATTTCTCTGCGTGAGATTCGAGCTGCTCTCCCCGGGGAGAGCGCGTCGCCACAAGAGCAGCGCCACCTTTTTTGGCCTGCAACTGTATTTGTTTCGCTCTAAGAATTTTTCCAGGGACAACTCTCTTGTTGCCGTGGGTTCATTTACGTGCACTGAATAATTATGTGTAAGACAGGGGACCTCGGTTTATCGTCTCATCCGAAAGACTAGCACCCAGACCACCAGTCATGGTGTAATGGATGGGGGAAAAGTTTCGGGCCCAAACGGGATTCGAACACCGCACACTTCCGACCCGGACTTTTTCGCTTTCTAGACAGGCGCTTTACCTCTAGACCACCGATCCACCCACTTTTCATTAAAACCAATAACGCCCAAAGCATTTTACGATTATAACGCATTAGGAATCCACCATCCATCTATTCTACAAACCCACAAACCAAACCAGTTAACATCTTACACAATGAGCAACTGTGCATGGAGAACCCACACAACACAACGACTTCACCACAGCTTTCAAGCTGCTTACTGAAGCTGTTTCACTTTCGATGAGAACGCATCTACAACAGAAGCATCCATGTGATGATACTTCTTCTTTAAAACTTGGGGAAGACGAAGAAATCGAGTACAAATCGATAGTGTTTGGCAAGGTACAGGCACTATGTTCTTTTTGAAGTTGCTTTTGTGTGGAGTAAAATGTTCTTGTAGAAGAAACAAAATGTTGCAGACTCTCAGAAGCTTTTTTGTTTTTGAAGACCTGTGGTTAATACTTTTGTTTGAAAGCAACAAGGAACGTGGGTATTCTCTGTCTTTCTGTGTGTGTGTGTGTGTGTCTGTTAGTCTGGTGTGTCTTCTCTGTGCCTGTGGTCTCTCTCGTATATCTGTTTCTATCTGTCTGTTGTCTGTCTCAATCTGTCTGTCTGTCTGTCTCTGTGTCTGTAGGCCTCTCTCTCTCTGTTTCTATCTATGTCTGTCTCTCTCTCTCTCTCTCTCCTCTCTCTCACTCCTCTCTCTCTCTCTCTCTCTCTCTTCTTGTGGTGTGTGTCTGTGTGTCTGTGTGTGTCTGTGCCTGTCTGTGTATATGTCTCTGTGTGTCTGTCTCTGTCTGTGATCTGTCTCTGTGTCTGTAGTCTCTCTCTGTTTCTATCTGTCTGTCTCTCTTCTCTATCTCTTTGTGTGCGTGCGTTGCGCGCGCGCGTGTGTGTGTGTGTGTGTGAAGTGTGTGTGTGTCTGTGCTGTCTGTGTACTGTCTCTGTGTGTCCGTGTGTCTGTAGGT
This sequence comes from Rapana venosa, assembly GCA_028751875.1. Taxonomy (NCBI): domain Eukaryota; kingdom Metazoa; phylum Mollusca; class Gastropoda; order Neogastropoda; family Muricidae; genus Rapana; species Rapana venosa. Next base: position 8,480,533 of record CM054145.1, read on the forward strand.
CCTTTCTATCTCTGTTTTCTCTCTCTCTCTCTCTCTTCATCTCTCTCCTCTCTCTCTCTCTCTATATATATATATATATATATATATATATATGTTTATATATCAGCATGTATCCAAATCGTTGTAATGTCTTATATTTTTTAAAAAGTGACGCGTTCATGCTTATTTTAGGATTCGTTCGTGACATGAGACACAGGAACACTCACGACATTAATGTGTGGAGATGTCCATTGTAAGCTTTGAATTTACAATCCACGCGCAGCAATATTGTAGGCGAAAGGAACTTATTGCTACAACGAATAAATTGTGAACATTTTGTTTTTGTTATCCGTTCCCCAGCTTAACACTCTGGGGTCACCCAGAACGTGCACTCTGACTCACTCACTCATCCCACCTGGGAATCACTGTGAGGTTGAAATTGCACAGTGAATGAGAAGTTTGCGTGTGTGACTTGTTTTATTTACGTAGCCATACGGGCAGCCATACTCCGACTTAAGATGATTTTTTTCTCTTTGAAAGGAGAGTGCAGGTTGTTATGTTTAATTGGTTCTCATGGCTGAAGGAAATTATGTTTAATTGGTTGTCATGGCTGAAGGCAATTATGTTTAATTGGTTGTCATGGCTGAAGGCAATCTCAACATAACATTTTACAACATAGCAGCAGTTTAGTGTACTCCTTGGCAATTAGCTGACATTAATAACTGACACAGCCTGGGCCAGAAATTGTGAAATAAAACTAGTGAATATTCAGGAAGAGAAAGCGAGGGAATAAGAAAAAATGCAATATTTGTGTATAAAGCAAACAATCTCTCCCCCCCAAAGAAAAACAACAACAAACAAACAAACAAAGTTTTTTCATTCTTTGAATTTTCGTCAAAATTCTGTTTATATTCCCACAGTATATTTGATGACGGACGCCGTACCATAGCTGAGTGGGAAAATGGTTTAACTTCAATCCCATGGGTTCATCATGTCGGGAGTTCGAATCTCGGTTGCAGTGTCTGGTGAATTAAGGGTGGGGATATTTTGCCATTATTTATCTCGGATCAGCTTGAAGTGCAGACGAGCCCAGAACTTAAACTTTTTGCGTGCGTAATTATATATGATAATATATATATATATATATATATATATATATATATATATATATATATATATATATATATATAAATATGGATGCAGAGAATCAAATACACACGCTGAACATAATATGCTTCCATGTCAAAATAGTTAATGTCAGTGCTGGATGGTTTACTTACTCATGAATATACCCAGCATGCACCTTGTTCTTTGAGAGGGATGGGCTCCACCAGGTTCAACTTGTCCGGGAGATAAGGTATAAAAAAATTTCACTTCAGCTGCCTAATGGGTACTAGGAAAGTTAAGGAAGAAGAAGAGAAGAAGATAAACAAAAAGGCTGCCCCCTCCAACCCCCCCCCCCCCCCCCCCCCTACGAAAAAACCCACCCATTTGAAGGTTCTTGGTCATATGCACCGCTTAAAAGAAACGTCTATCAAAAGAGCACAGGTTTTTTTTTCCAAAGCATTAGACCACATTCTCTTTCAAAGCATCAGACCACATTCTCTTTCAAAATGGAAAGAGCACAGTTCTTGTAGGAAAGAAGCTTCATCATTCTTTTAAAGATACCAACATCCCTACATCAGTTTTACAGGCAAAAAGCATAAAGCAGCATGACCCAGAAAGCAGGTTTGGATGCAGAGAAAAAGTTATGTGGCTCTAAGAAGAGCTGACCATGGGGCATGAAGAATGCACATCAGAGTTTTCAGCCACCCACTTCCCCAGGGAAGACACAGCGTTGAAGATAGCGGAAGAAAATGGCTATCGGGTCGGTTGAACTCATTGTGTGTTCTGTCTTTTGTTGCCAAATCGTTCTAGGCCAAAATCCCAAATCAGCTTATGCTGCAACCGTTTTTTGAGGGCGGTTGATGTGCTATTTTTGGTACCTGTTGGGAGAAAGAGGCATCGGTGTTGATTATTTTTTGTCTGCTTTTGTTCTTTTTTCTTCTTTCCTATTGAAAGTTCTTTTGATTTAGTTTGTGTAAAGAAAAAAAAGAATAGACGGGTAGGTTGGTTAGTCAGTGAAGGTGGTAAATCAAGTTGTATGTTAGCTTGTTGGTCAAGGAGTTTACTAGCCACTCATGCCCTTTGTTTTCTGTTTGTTGTTGTTTTTTGTTGTTGTTTTTATTTTACTTCTTCACTCAACCAGTAATCAACTTACTTTTTGAATGTCTCATTTACACAGCATTGAAAGTACGGACTTGAACATTGCTTCACACAATTTGCAAAAGTTCCATGACCACCCAAACTAACACTCATACACACACACACTTATACACACACTTGTACACACTTACCACACACACACACACACACACACACACACACACACACACACACACACACACACACACACACACTTATACACAATTACAAACACACACACACTTACACTTACACACACACACTCTCTCTCTCACTCTGTCTCTCTCTCTCTCGCTCTCTCATCTCTCTCTCCTCTCTCTCTCTCTCTCTCACCACACCACACACACACACACACACACACACACACACACACACACACACACACACACACACACACACACACACACATCGAATCTACAAGTGAAGTTGATGACCATTGGGAATGGCAGAAGAAATAGAAAGTAAGAGGACAGAGAAAAAGAAAATATCAAAACATAAGTCTTAGATGGTTCAATTTTATTGAAAAATCCTCCCTTAACCCCATCTCTCCCTCACCCCTTACCCCATCTCTCCCTCACCCCTTACCCATCTCTCCCTCACCCCCCCCCCCCCCTCCTTTTTTTCACATCGCATATATAAACAATTCCCAAATCGCTTGAATATGTCCCATCTAGTCTTTTCACGTCTTTGATTTGCTGAGTGGTATATTTAGTGTTGTTGTTGTTGTTGTTGTTGTTGTTGTTGTTGTTCTTCTTCTTCTTCTTCTTCTTCTTCTTCTTCATCTTCGCCTTCTTCTTCTTCATCTTCGCCTTCTTCTTCTTCGTCTTCTTCCAGTTGTTAAAGTGTCTTAGCTGATCTAAAGGATACGAGATTTGTTCACGCAACAATATTATCCGTTTTTCTAATAAATCGAGAGTAAGGGAATAAGTTAATAATTTATGTACTTTTTATATCCAGTCCCCGTGTGCTTGCTTTTTTGTAAATTTTGTTTTACGTTTTCCCATTCCTTTCTTTAGTTATTCCAGGGTTTTTCCCTTTGCAAGAAAACGTATACTGTTGTTTTTTTCCAGAGAGAGAGAGAGGGAGAGAGAGAATATCGTATTTGTTTTTTTCAGTCTGTGTTTATGTTACGAAAAATGACTTTAAAATCAAATATTCACCAGAAACATCAGTCTTGTTGCCATGGGCTCCTAAACGCGCGCTGAATTCAAATCACACGCAAAACCTTTTGGAGTCTGTGCTGAACTGAACAATATTATGATGGGCTTAGTGTAGTTATAGTACAGGTTTTAGAACAATCTACCAGACGATCAAAAACAACAATAAAGGAAACTAGTTCCCTCCCTCTTCCCCCCCCCCCCCCCCCCCCCCCCGAAAAAAAGCAGAACAAATCACACAAGCCCCACAAGAAAGGAAAATACAAGAGCAGCCCCACAAACAAAAAACCCCTTTGCAAGGCAACTGTATACGTAATTTTAAACAATCGGAGGACATGGTAGCCTGGTAGTTAGAGTGATGCGCATTGCGCTCGTGATCTGTTGTTTTTCTCTGGAGTTAACATTAGTGCAGACTCCACTCCCCCCAAAAGTTCTTCAGATGAGACTATAAACCGAAGTCCCGTGTGCGAACGCACGCAGAACATCTTGCGCACACGTTAAAACCCGTTCCGCTTTTTGGAAGAGTAGGCCATTGTGTGCCGATGGGAACGGATGACAAAATTGGCAAAACTGCATACACACGGGGACTGGATGCAAATAAAGCACAGGAGTACTCACTCATTCCTGTATTTTCGAAATAAAAGAATCAAATAGAAAAAAATGAGAAAAAAAACCCTTTCCTTACGTTTTCCCCTCATTTTGTTTTAGTCTTGTTGTTGTTCTTTTGGGTTTTGTGTTTGGTTTTGTACTCCTCTTAACCAGAAACTTCACAGCTTAAACTAGTACACTGACCCGGTCAGCAGTTTAAACAGAGCTGTTAAGGAGCCAATGCTATGGAGAGAGGGAAAAAATCTCCACACGGTAAACAACAAAACAACAACAACGACAAAAGCTTTAACAATTCCACTGGGATGATGTCAAAAATGCAGAAGTAAAAAGTGTGTCCCATGCTTCTCTGGATCGTTTCATCCATGTTCTTGTGTGTTTTGTTGTCTTCCTCCCTGGGTAGCCATAGATGGGCATTGCTGAATCAGTTAAGGATTCAAAGAATTTTTGTGTAGGGGATATGCAATTGTCATATAGTTAGTTGTAGTAGTGGTGGTGGTGGTGGTGGTGGTGGCGGCGGCGGCGGCGGTGGCGGTGGCAGTGGTGGTGGTGGTGGTAGTAGTAGCAGGAGGAGGAGGAGGTGGTTTGGGGGAGGAGGAGGAGCAGCAGCAGTAGGAGTGGTAGAAGTTGTAGTAGCCGTAGTAGTAGTGGCAGTCGTCGTCGTCGTCGTAGTAGTAGTAGTTGTAGTAGGGGTGGTGGTGGTGGTGGTCATAGTGGTAGTAGTAGTAGTAGTGGTGGTAGTAGTAGTAGTAGTAGTAGTAGTAGTGGTGGTAGTAGTGGTAGTAGTAGTGGTGGTAGTAGTAGTAGTAGTAGTAGTATAGTAGTAGTAAATGAAAAAAAAGTATTAGGAGGAGTAACATCATTGCTAATAACAACGATGATGATAATACTGATGTTAACACCACCACCACTACCACCATCACCACCACCACCTCCACCACCATCACCACCACCACCACCACCAGGGCTACTACTACTACTACTGCTGCTTTTGCTGCTGCCAATATCAATAATGATAATTATGATGATAATAATAACTATAAAATAGATAATAATAATAATAATAATAATGATTAATATTAAGGATAATAATAATGATGGTGATGGTGGTGGTGGTGGTGGTGATGATGATGATGATGATGATGATGATGATGATGCTAAGAAGAAAAGAAGAGGGATGTTGATGATAATGATGATAATAGCTATGCTAATATTGATAATAGTAATTTTGGTATATTGATGATGATAATGATAATGATAATAATAATAATAATAATGATAATATTAATAATAATAATGATGATGATGATGATGATGATGATGATGATGATGATGATGATGAAAGAGAGACAGACAGACAGACTGACACCAAGAGACCGAAAGACAGACAGAAACAGAGACATACAGACAGACAAAGAAGAAGGACTCTGATAAAAACAAGACAAATATTCGAAGAAGGAACTAAAGAATAGGTAGATAGTAAGTTTATCTTCTTCGAAAAAACCCCAAACCAACCAAAACAAAACAAAGAACTTGGTCTAGTCAGCTTTCTGTACACAATAACCCTCCAGTTTTCTTTCCCAGTTGATTTCTTTCTTCATGTCTTTCTTTCTTTTCTTTACACAGCTGGACAGAGGTGTGTCCGAGAAAGTCTCACTTTTTCCTTCTGGTGTCTGGACAAGGATGAAATCAGCTTTCTGTCCCCATGGACCCCTCTTGAGCATGAGGGTCTTCGGCGAGAAATGTTGTCTGTCTGTTGATACGTCTCTGTCTCTCTCTCTCTCTCTCTCTCTCTCTCTCTCTCTCTCTCTCTCTCTCTCTCTCTCTCTCTCTCTCTCTCCCTCGCTCTCTCTCTTGCTCTCGTTCTCTCTCTCTCTCTCTCTCTCTCTCTCTCTCTCTCTCTCTCTCGCTCTCGCTCTGTCTGTCTGTCTGTCTGTCTCTCTCTCTCTCTCTCTCTCTCTCACACAATCTCTCTTTCAGGGCGTTTTGTTTATTTGGATGATGTACTTGGTACTTGGTGTGATGCCACCAGGAGAGCTGGCTTAGATGGAAAATGAGACGATCTATTTTTGCATTTCGTTTCCTTCACTTGCCTTTTTGCCTTGCCCACTGTATG
>CM054145.1:8494134-8504134 GCA_028751875.1 Rapana venosa
TCTTCTTCTTCTTCTTCTCGTCGTCGTCGTCGTCGTCGTCGTCGAATGCTCAGACAGCAACTATTGTTGTCTGTCATAAAATTATAAGCAAAAATGCGTTGCGCTGCCGTTGAGCACCTGGCAAGTCAGGCCCAGCGCATCCGACTTTGGCGTTGGTTGTTGTTGTTGTTGCTGCTGTTTCACTTATAAACTTCTTGACGTTTAATTCATTGTCCGTCCAACATTGTCCATTCCTACCCTTTGTGTTGACCAGTTGTCCTGTCTTTGATTCATTCCACTCTTCCCCCTGCGATGGTCTGTCAGTATAAACAGCATCCTCACCTTCTAGAAAATTATCTGCTAGGAATTTCCTCTTTTCTATCCCTCTCTTTCGTTTCTGCCTTGTTCCTTGTCTTCTTATCATCTCCTTCTCGTCTATTTTCTACCTTCTTGGTCCATTGGCCTGCCCTTTCTTCCAGACAGACTTAAAAGATTTTCTCTCCCATGCCGAAGTCGGAAGTGCTGGGCCTGACTTGTCAGGCGCTTAACAGCAGCGCAACGCATTTTCGCTCGTATGAAAGATGACGATAGTTGCTGTCTGAGCGTTCGAATACTGAAGAAGAGAAGAAGAAGAAGAGAAGAAGAAGAAGAAGAAGAAGAAGAAGAAGAAGAATTAGAAGAAAAAGAAGAAGTAGAAGAAGAAGAAGAAGAAGAAGAAGAATTAGAAGAAGAAGAAGAAGAATTAGAAGAAGAAGAAAGAAGAAGAAGAAGAAGAAGAAGAAGAAGAAGAAGAATTAGAAGAAGAAGAGATTAACCATTCTCTTCGCGCCGAAGTCGGATGTGCTGGGCCTGACTTGTCAGGCGCTTAACGGCAGCGCAACGCATTTTCGCTCATATGACAGACAAGCAATGAAGTTGCTGTCTTGAGCGTTCAATGGAGAATGAGAACAAGATGTCACTCTCCTTTCCACGACTGTCTTCATCTTCGACCTTCTCCTGTAGTCAACCCTCGTCTTTTATTTTATTGACTTTGTTTGTTTGTTCTTTCTTTCTGTCTTTTTCTCTCGTTTCTTTGTTTACCCTGGTGCTAATCAGACCAGTTCATTAGACTCCGGATGTTTGAGGTCGTGCCTAATCATTGAGTTGACAATCTGTCTGTTTGTCTGTGTGTGTGTCTCTGTCTGTCTGTTGCTGGCTATCTTTCTCTCTCTCTCTCTCTCTCTCTCTCTCTCTCTCTCTCTCTCTCTCTCTCTCTCTCTCTCTCTCTCTTTGTCTGTGTCTGTCTTTCTCTGTCTGTCTGTCTGTCTCTCTCTCTCTCTCTCTCTCTCTCTCTCTCTCTCTCTCTCTCCCTCCCTCCCTCTCTTTCTCCCTCTCTCTCTCTCTCTCTTATATATATATATATATTTATATATCTGTGTGTGTGTGTGTGTGTGTGTGTGTGTGTGTGTGTGTGTGTGTACTATTATATATTCATGACACCGTACAGAATATTTTTTTTAAATCAACTGTACAAGAAAATGACTATTTTTTTCTGATATAACGCTGAAATCTGTTTTTAGTACGGTTGATCTATTGTAGTCTTCATCCTTGAAAAATGAGGAAAAACCCACTACTGCCTTATACAAGCTATATCACCGATTTGCTTTGTATCTGACTAAGCTTAAGATACTCTCAGCCCACACAGACAAATCCGCTATTGGAAAGAGGCTCAGTAAGGAAGATGATACCTCCAAGGTGTCATTTCTCGTCTTGATGCTATCAGATCTCTCATTTCTATTTTCGTGGTCTTAGTCACCGTGCTGGGGGATTGGGGGGGGATAGCTCAGTGGTCAGAGCACTCGCTTTCCCCCAGCCAAGGTTAAGCAGCATTGAGCGTGGTTACCACTTGGATGGGTGACGGTTTGCGCGCCTTGGCTTCAGCACAGTCTCCCTAGTTCACCCAGCTGTAAATGGGTACCTGCCCTCTTAAGGGTCAGGGAAGGTAAAGCAGCAAAGGAGAGGAGATGGGCGCCGCCCTCAATATGCTGGCCCCTGGAGAAGTGAGGTCTCTGATGCCTGGGTTTCCAAACGGACGGGATGTTTAAAAAAACACATTTGTGCTCGTTCATTTTATCGTCGGAATAAAAGAATTTGATTTGATTTGATTTGACGAACGCATAGGTTATGGGATATCTTTATCTTTACCTTTTTGCCTTTATGTAGATACCAAGTTAAAGCCTTTTGTTGCTGACAGAGAAAGATAAATGAGCATGCATACGAGTGCAAATCTACAGCTTATTCAATACTGCGTCTTGTGAAATCACTGGCTTTAATTTTTTTCCATTCGCCTCCCCCCCTTTCCCCCCCTAAAACTCAATTCCGTTTTGATGAATACTGGCCTAGAGCTGATGTACTTTTAAACTATTCCAAAGTTCTGAGTTTTCTTTCTCTCTCTTCTCTCTCTTCTCTCTCTCTCTCTCTCTCTCTCTCTCTCTCTTCTCTCTCTCTCTGTGCCTCTCCTCTCTTCTCTCCTCTCTCTCCTCTCTCTCTCTCTCCTCTCTCTCTCTCTCTCTCTCTCTCTCTCTTTCCTCTCTCCTCTCCTCCTCTCTCTTCTCTTCTCTCTCTCTCTCTCTCTTTCTCTCTCTCTCTCTTCTGTCTCTCGGTCTGGCTGGCTGTCTGTCTATCTCTGTGCCTTTCTGTCTCTCTCTCTCTTTTTATTATTCTCTGCGTCTTTAACTGTTTATCTCCCTGTCTCTCTCAATCTTTCTCTCTCACTCTCTTTCTCTATCTCTCTCCCTCTCCCCTCCCTCTCTCTCCCTCCCCCTCCCTCTCCCTCTCTCTCCCATCCTCCCTCCCTCTTTCTGTCTCTCAATGCATACGCATGTAGATACATGTGCGCGTGCATGCCCCTGCGTATGCCAAAGCATACTACTACCTGCCTGTCACCTCATGTGTGCAACCTCTCCTACATTCCACACCCCCAACCCCCAAACCTCCACCCCAGATTTTCTCCAGCACAGAACCGGGATGTTTCTAGATTGTAGCAGTCAACACCCGTTTCCGTGGCCGTGCAGTGATGAATGAGCAGTGAAGCCCTGTCTGCCTGTTCTCTGTCCTTGCTGAGTGTAGGGAGACTAGCGAGAATGACTCGTTGTTGTTGTTGTTGTTGTTGTTGTTGTTGTTGCTCTTCTTCTTCTTCTTCTTCTTCTTCTTCTTCTTCTTCTTCTTCTTTGCATTCTTCTTCTTCCTCTTCTTTTTCTTCTTCTTCTTCTTTGCATTATTTTTCTTTTCCTCTTCTTCTTTGCATTCTTCTTCTTCTTCTTCGTCTTTGCATTCTTCTTCTTTGCATTCTTCTTTCTTTTGCATTTTTCTTCTTTGTAACCTTCGCGAAGTTCTTCTTCTTCTTCTTCTCAATTCTCCTCTTCCTCCTCTTCTTCTTCTTCATCTCCTCCTCCTCTTCCTCCTTCTTCTTCTTTGCATTCTTTGCATTCTTTTTCATATTCTTATTAAAATTCTTCATTTAGTTCTTGTCCTCCTCCTTCATCTTCTTTTTCTTTGCATTCTTCTTTCAAATTCTTAACAAACTTCTTTTTTCTAGTTTTTTCCTCCTCCTCCTTCTTTTTTTTCTTCTTTGCATTCTTTCTTCTTCTTTGCCTTCTTATTCTTCTTCATCATCGAACGCTCAGACACCAACTATTGTTGTCTTGTCATAAGAACGAAAAATAATAATGCGTTATACTGTTGTTAAGCGCCTGACAAGTCAGACCCAGCGTATACAACTTCGGCTTTGAAGTGAATTGCTATCTTTTAAGTCTTTTTTGGAAAAAAAACCCGATATGAGAATGGACCCAGAAGGCAGAGAACAGACGAGATGGAGGTGGCAGGAAAAAAAGGAACAAGGCAGAAACAAAGAGAGGAGTGAAAAATAGGGAATTTCTAGCACAGAATTTGCAGTCCATGGGGATGCTATTGATATTGAGAAGTCTTCAGATTCCCTAAAGAAGGAAGGGGGAATAATGATGGAGAGGGTAGTACTGAGGAGTAAGAGAGGGTCTGTGTCTATTTATCTTGTCTGAGTGTGTTTGTATACCTGCTTGGGTGTCTCTTTGTTTCTCTGTCTGTTTCTGTTTATGTCTGTTCTTTCTCTTTCTCTCTGTCTGTCTTTCTCTGTAAATCTCTGCTCATCTCAGTGTGTGTGAGATCTTCAGTTTAACGTGGTGTGTGTGTGTGTGTGTGTGTGGTGTGTGTGTGTGTGTGTGTGTGTGTGAGTGAGTGAGTACTTACAGACTAATGTGTGTGTGTGCCCGTGTATGTGTGTATGTATGTGCGTGTTCGTGCATATATGCGTGTTCATGGTGTGTGTGTTTGGTTTGTGTGTATGTGTGTACATATGCATGAGTGCGTGTATGTGTGTGTCCATGCATGTATGTGCGCGCATGTATGTGTGTGCGTGCATGCGTGTGTGTGTGTGTGTTTGAGCGCGCACGCGCTCACACGCGCACATAGAGGATAATTCAGATGCTCTCCATCTGTAGCTGAAGCCCAGAACACTGCTAACTGTTTGCAGTCACTGTCAATTTCCTTGGTCGTGCAGTGATGAATGGAAAGTGTCTCCCAACCCCACCAACCCCCATTCTAGTTTAGAAGTTAAGGCAAGGATATTGAGTAAAACCTGCAAAAGATAGTGAAAGCAAGTCTTTCAGCATTCTTGCACTTGAGACCCTCTAGTGCAACATTGGGGTGGGAAACACCATATTGGCCATATCCGTCCTTCACCTTCACCTACCCGTAGTCCCGTGGACCGTGTGTGAAGATGAAGATTTTGTAACCGGATTTCTTCACTCCCATTTGATGATTAATTTTATTTCATAGATTTTGTCTGCAGTGCATCATGCTTGTAAATATCTGTTTGCTTAAACTATTGATTATTCATCATTGATTGCATGACTGTGTAAGATTAGGTTGAATGCATGCGCTTTGATTTGTCTTTGCAAGATATAGCACTATATATGTTCCATTTTATTATTATTATTATTATTATTATTATCAAATGTTAATGGCCCACTTAGTACAGACCATGACAAATGTAACGTAACATCACGTAATGAGTCACATTGCATTGAGGTCAAGTTTTAGTCGTTAAGATGCCATAAATCTATAGTGAAAGGCTATTCAATTGGGAAAAAGGTAGATGGTTGTATGAAATGTTATTACAAATTGGAAATGCTAGACTCCAGGAAGTGACAACATGAATTTTAAAAATATCTTTTCTAGTAATATGTGGTTAGGATGAGCAGTTTAGGGTGTTTCAAAACATACTTTTAAATGAAAAAAAGAATTAGCATTGATACATCAGTAAAAGGTAGAAGAAAGCTTGTAGTTTATAATGAATCACAGTATACTGTTTTTTTCCAAGGGACACAGATTCATTGTTTCTCACTCTGATATTGTCCATTATAATTGTCAAGTCAAAATGATGTATAAAAAGGGTAAAGGTGTCCCATAAACTATAAGGTCATAGGGGAGTGAGGAGTCAGAGACTTCACTTCTCAAGGGGCCGGCATATTGAGGGCGGCAAGGATCTATGATCTATATTGAGGGTAAAAGGTTAAGTTGTCACAACATTTTTTCCATTCTGCCCTCAAAACAAAAAGAAAATTGACTTACAAAAGTATTCAAATGACAGCATTAATCTACGTTAAAAAGAACACAATGCATGAGGAATTTCTTTTTAATCCAGACTTTACTATATAAAGTAAAACTGAGACTGTATAATGTAGCTTAATTCTGACAGACAAATAATAATAAAAAGCGAAACAATAAAATTAACAACAACTGTAAGTATATGTAAGCAAAGTGGCATGCTGTCAATCTTCATGTCTAAGAGGGTACAGTAAAGATTAATTGAGATAGAACAATAATGAACAAAGCGAAACAACAATGGTAAGAGTAACAATTGTTAAGTATATGTAAGCACATTGGCTTGGTTTCACTCTTTGTGTCAGATTTTATTTCCTTATCCGCCACGCTATTCCTGCTTGCTCGGGAGACAGAGAGAATGATGATGATGGGAACATCAGCACTGAAGACATGATGAGAATGATAAGGGGTCTATGTCTGTTTACCTTGTCGTTGAGTCTGTCTGTCTCTTGGTCTGTCTGCCTGTCTGTCTCTAGTCTCTGCGTGCGTGCGTGCGTGTGTGTGTGTGTGTGTGTGTGTGTGTGTGTGTGTGTGTGTGTGTGTGTGTTGTCCAGTTATAATTTTTGTAGGCTAATGAAATGCAAATGTCGAAAAGTTCTCCTGTCGCTCTCAAAATTCATAAGACTTGCAGGTATTTCTTGACATTTCAATTGTCTTTCACAAGTGTAGATTATGTCTTTTAAAGATATGTGTATACTTAAAAATAGTATTGAGTCATTATAACTGTTTGCTTATCATTATGCGAGGAACTCTTGCTTTTCAGTTACTGTTATTATTCATATTATTTTTGGGTGTGTCGCTGTTAAGTTTATTCTCCTGTTCAAATTGTTTGTAATCCTCCATACCCCAAAAGGGGTGAAAGGAATTAAATCTTGAGTTTTGAGTCTTGTGTTTCAATTTGTTAAAACTATTAATTGTTATCGGTTGCGTATGTAGGAATAGGTTGAATGCAAACACTTTGATTTGTTTTTGAATGAATGAATGACACACACACATGCACGCACGCACACACACACACACACACACACACACACACACACACACACACACACACACACACACACACACACACACACACACACACACAAAAGGTACATATCCAAACAAGGCGAAAAGCAACATTATACATTATCACACACCCTCTCACAAAAAAAGAAAAATAACAAGAAAACAACATCACGAATAACACAAAAAACCGACAGCTAAACAAGACTAAGGAATGGACGAAGGTAAAAGCCTTTAACAGAAATATTTCTCCTTTTTTTTGGCCACTTTCCTGCCTATTAACAGAGATAATGCTGTACCGAGGGGCGTGAGAACTCTTGGGATGGGAGGTAATTACGACTAATGGGACATAATCACCAGACACGGTTTTCAAACTGTTGTGTCGACAGTTTGGGTTTTTTTCTTCTTTTTGTTTTTTCTTGGTTTTTTTTTGTTTGTTGCTTATTTATGTATCTTGTTTTGGGGGTGGATGGGTGGTGGTATTTATATTTGCTTTTTTTTCTTTCTTTCAGTGCTTTTCTTTGTAAAAACTGCGAAACCATCTGAAATTAGACGAACCCTGTAATTGAGTGGTTAAGACCATTTGATGGTCCTCTGACTGAGACAGAGAGAGAGAGAGACATAGACAAGAGAGACAGACAGCAGACACACAGCAGACACACAGAGACAGAGACAATAGAGAGAGGGGGGGGGAGAGAGAGACACACACACACATACACACACGCACAGACACAGAAGCACAGAGACAGACACAGAGAGAGACAGACAGACAGACAGACAGAAAAAGTTATACAGACTGTCAGAGACAGAAGAGACAGACAGACATAGACAGAGACAACAGAGACAGACACACAGACATAGACAGAGACAACAGAGACAGACACACAGAGACAGAGACAACAGAGAGAGAGAGAGAGAGAGAGAGAGAGAGAGGAGAGAGAGAGAGAGAGAGAGAAACAGATGCACACACAGCAGACTGACACACAGAGACAGAGACAACAGAGAGAGACACACACACACACACACACACAACACACACACACAAACACACACAAACACCACAACACACACACAGACACAGAGCAGACAGAGAGAGAGAGAGAGAGAGAGAGAGAGAGAGAGAGAGAGAGAAAGTTAGACAGACTGACCGAGACAGAAGAGACAGACAGACACACATAGACAGAGACAACAGAGAGAGACAGACACACACACAGCAGACACACACACAGAGACAGAGACAACAGAGAGACAGACACACACACAGCAGACACACACAAGAGACAGAGACAACAGAGAGACAGACACACACAAGCAGACACACAGAGATGAGAGAGAGACAGACACACTCAGCAGACAGACACACAGAGACAGAGACAACAGAGACACACACACACACACACACACACACACAACAGCAGACACTCACACGCACAGACACAGAGACAGAGAGAGAGAGAGAGACAGACAGACACAGCAGACACACACACAGAGACAACACAGAGAGAGACAGACACACAGCAGACACACAAACACAGAGACAAGAGGGAGACAGACACACACACACACACTCGCACAGACACAAAAACACAGACAGAGAGATAGAGAGACAGAAAAAGTTAGACAGACAGACAGACAGACAGAGATAGAAAGATGCAAAATATGCAGTCAGATACACAAAAACAAATCCAAACGATATTATTAAAATAAAATAAATTAAAAAATCATTCAGAATCATAGTAACGCTAACAGACACACCGCAATAATTTTAAAACACACACACACACACACACACACACAACACACACACACACATACACACACACACAACCTCACCATCACACAAATCCTACAGCCCAAAATGAAACAAAGGACTAGACAAAGATGATGATGATGATAATCTGTAATAAAACACTGTCTTTTGCGGGGTTACCCCCCCCCCCACCCCCCCTCCCCATTCCTTTTCCTGCTTGTTAACAGAATTAACGAGGTATGGAGTGGGGAAGGGAGAGACCGTGAGATGGGCTGTATGTTCGCTACGTACACAAGAATAAAACATCATTATCCTGGAAACACTCTGAAATTGTTGTGGTTGTCAGCGCTTTCTTGCGGTTTTGTCTTCACTTTCTTCTATCTGTGTTGTTGTTTTGTCGTTGTTTTGTTGTTGTTTTGTGGCTGGTTTGTTTCCTGGATGTTTGGACGTTCTCTGTAATGTTGTTGAGGATGGATTTGCGAGAATTTTTTGAAAGAGATTATGAATCTGAATCTCTCTCTTTTTCACTCTCTGTAGACAGACATATAGATATGTAGATAGATAGATAGATAGATAGATAGATAGATAGATAGATAGAGAGAGAGAGAGAGAGAGAGAGAGAGAGAGAGAGACAGACAGACAGACAGACAGAGAGAGATAGAGAGAGATAGTGACAGAGACAGAGAACATAGAGACAGAGAGAGAAGAGACAGACAGACGGACATACAGAGACAAAGAGAACAGAGACAGACACACACACAGCAGACAGACACACACATATACATATATAGATATATATATATATATATATTATATATATATATATACATAACATAATATATATATATATACATATATATATATATATATATATATATATGTATATATATACATATATACATACATACATACATACATACATACATACATACAATAGAGGTAGGAGAGAAGAAAAAAAAGACTGTGACACAGACGGACAGACAGACAGACAGAAAGAAATGAGAAAGAAAGGGAGAAGGGAAAGACAAGAAAGATAGACTGTGACACAGGCAGAAAGACAGACACAGAAAGAGAGAAAAACAGGAAACCTCTCTCTCTTCTCTCTCTCCTCTCTCTCTCTCTCTCTCTCTCTCTCTCTCTCTCTCTCTCTCTCTCATCTCTCTCTCTCTCTCTCTCCTCTCTCTCTCTCTCTCTCTCTCCCCTTACATACAATTCGCATATGCAATAGAGCGTATGAAATATTTCATGCATACTTACATCCACTTGGCAAACAAATCCGGCGCCAAAAAGCTTCCAAAATTTTCGTGTCCTAATAATACATCACTGACAGACCTGCAAAGTAATTGAAACAATGCAAAACATCTCCAGCAAAATTACAAAAACAAAGCACTCAAAAGGCAATCAAATAACATAATCTTTTTTCTTTCTTTCTCAAAAATAACAAAACGCAGTCTCTATCCTGAACTCACCATAGCACGCCCAGACAAATGCCTATAACTTGCAGAAGATGAGATGATTATGTTGACCAAGGCGAGACTAAGAGGAGTCTCCACTAGACAAGACAAACAGGACGCAGATAGCCAGTGG
>CM054145.1:8506634-8516634 GCA_028751875.1 Rapana venosa
TGCACGTACGTACGCACGCACACATACACACACATAAACGCCCACCCCCTTCACACACACACACACACACACACACACACACACACACACACACACACACACACACACAAGCATCTTAGATATCACCTTCGATGACTTGACGAGTCTTTCAAACAATACATACGAGATAGACAATTCCTATAAGACAATTCCTATAGACAAGGCAACGTGGTGTATAATGCGATGCAGACAAGTATGTAAATATTTGTGCAGCAATCGAGATCTTGTTTGGGCAGACAAAATACAGGAATTTTTTTCCTAAGTGGTTTTCTTTTGTCATTCATCTTTGTAGGGCCCAACCTAGTTAGATATTAACCGATAGAAAATGAGAGAGAGAGGGGAGAGAGAGAGAGAGGGGGGGGGACACAAAGAGAGAGACTCACGCTACGAACACACCACACCACACACACACACACACACACACACACACACACACACACACACCACACACACACACACACACACACACACACAAACTTAGACACAGACTCAACACACACACGCACACACTCAAACACACACACACACATTCACACAAACACCTACATACTCTCACACACATTCATACACACGCGTGCAAGCTTTGATACGTTGACTAGTGTTTAAAGCAAGATAGGAATATTCGGTTAACAAAATGAATCTGACATATCGTTACCAGTATGTTATTCACAGCCAGAAAGCAAAACAAATGTTTTTGGGGCAGTAATCCAGATCCAATTTGACAGCATACAACGTTCTTGAAAGGCGTAGTTTTCTATTAATCTGTCTGGATCAATAAAGTCAGACAGATCACCACCACCATTATTATCATCATCATCATCATCAGCAGCAGCAGCAGCAGCAGCAGCAGCAGCACCATTATCATCAGCATCATCAGCATAAGCATCATCATAATTATCAGCATCAGCATCATCAGCATCATCAGCAGCAGTATTATCTTTAGCATTATCAGCAGCAGCAGTAGCAGCATCAATAATAATCAATTATCAACATCATTAGCAGCAGCAGCAGTAGCATCATCATTATCGTCATCTCCATCATCATCATCTCCCTCATCAGCAGCAGCAACATCCTCATCCTCATCATCATCTCCATCAGCAGCAGCAGCAGCAACAGCAGCAGCAGTCTCTTGACCAAGATGGTCATCGGGGGGACAAACGGGACTCCTTGGTTGACAAGTCACTCCAGGCTGATCTGTCTGTCTTCAGCTTTTTGCAATAACACAGCCACGTCAAGGCCGATGGTCCAGTCATTGATGTTCTGCATCATCCAGTTCTTCATCTGTCTGCCCCTGCGTCTTCCTCCCTCAAGTGTCCCCTGCAGGATAGTCATCTTGGCAAGAGAGTTGCGACTTGTGACGTGACTAACCACGCCAGCTTCCTCCTCTTTACAACAAACAGCCAGAAGGGGTTTGTTCCTGTGGCCCAGCTTTCGTGATGTATCAGCTCTTGCCACACTGACTCCTTGGTTCTGTGGTCCTGCCAGGAGATTTGTAGATGTCTTCTGAATGACTTCATTTCAAATCCTAGGATTTGTTTTTTTCCTTTTCTGTAGTCAAAAGTCCGGCTTTCACACACGTACAGCAGTATAGAAATGACGAATGCTCTTAAACAGCTTCAATTTTGTTTGGTGAAACTGGTTTTCCAAATCCTGTTCAACTTTGCCATAGCCCAGGTTGCCAGGGCTAGTCTGACCTTTACTTCAGAGCGGCCATCTTTGGTCAGTGTGGAGCCAAAATCTTTGAAGGAGTCTGCTTTCTCAAGTTGTTGAACATTCATGACGATGCCAACTGTAACGTCACTGGTGCTGTTTACCATGACCTTGCTCTTCTCTGCACTCATCTCCATACGCTGGTGTTTTTTTTCTAAATTGCATGTGAGTTCTTGGACTTGGTTGTGGCTGTCTCCTTTGAGATTAATGTCATCAACAAACCGTAGGTTGCAAATGGATGTACAACGAAAAGAGATACAACAATGTGCAATTCAAAAGGGGTCTCTTACAGGATCTTTTCAATAAGGAGGTTAGGTAAAGTAGGCAAGAGTATGCAGGTTTGTCTGAATGATGGTAACTCCGGGGAAAAAAACCAATCCCCTCATTTCGGCGTGTCAAGGGCGGTTTCAAACCTGTAACGTCAGACTGTGAACTCAACGCTTTAACCACTAGCACCCCCCCCCCCCCCCCCCGCACCCTATCATAATTTTCTTGTAGATCAACATTGTAGACTAAGTTTTTGAGCAAAGTCAAATTCTCATTTGTTTGTTCTCCATGAAAAATTAGAGAAAAATTCAACTCTTTTGTCTGTTTATTGCGTGCACATATGCTCGTAGTTTGGAGCTAAAAATGTTTGATTTATACGATTACTTATATACACACTTGTGCACAGAGAGAGAGACAGACAGACAGACAGGCAGACAGACACACAGACACACAGACAGGGGCGAGCCAAACATATGCAGGGATGATTGTGTTTGCCCTACTAAAAGCAGACATGCAATGCCCCGACAGTTTAGTAAATACAGCAGCTTTTCCAAGCATCTGAATCAATGTTTACTTGACTATCATAACACCCCCTCCCCCTCCGCAAACTGGCTCATATTTGTAAATTGTTGTTTAAAAAAAACCTTCAACATGTTCATCTTAGCTAATAACAGTTGTTCACTTAAAATCACGTGTGTTACAGGGGAAGTGACTCCTAGCTATTACATCTTGTTTATTATTATTATGTGTGAGTGTGCGTGCGTGCGTGCATGCGTGTGTGTATGTGTGTGCACGCGCGTGGTGTATGCGTACGTATGTGTGTATGCGTGGTGTGTGTGTGTGAAGTCAAGTCAAAGTCAAGTCAAAAACACTTTAATCATCCCATGAAGGGCAGTTACAATACTGACAGGCACATCGATACGAATCATCATCTCGAAAGTGTGTGTGTGTGTGTGTGTGCGTGTGTGTGTTTATGTGTGTCTGTTTATGTGTTTGTGTGTGCGTCTGCGTGCAGTGTGTGTATCCTTGTGCGTGTAAAAAGACACAATCTGCATCACAATAACTTTCTATATCAATTTTCAAACTTGACTGATGCCCTTTAAAACAAGATCTAGGAGTGCAACAATACATCTCTCTGCGCATACACCTTTTAAGCGTAAAGTTTTTCCAGCGGTTTATAAATCACCACTCAATGATTCCCTCACTCACTCAATCGGTGGTTGGTTGTTTTTTTCTCTCTACCACATGAACTGGTTCAAGAAACCAAAAACAGATATGGGACGCGTTCCTGGTTAGGCCTAGCGGCAATTTTGGGAGCCGCTGGCTTTTATTGCTCAGAAACAGCCATAAACTTGTTGAAAAGCTGATGTTTGTTTGCTACAAAGTACACAATGATGTTTATCGTGCGTTAAACTTAACCCTAGGCTGTTTGGCCTAGCTCTGTGTGTGTGTGTGTGTGTGTGTTTGGTTTGGGGGGGGGGGGGGGGGTGGGGGGGGGGTGAGGGGGGGGTGAGTAGAGGGTGGTGTGTGTGTTATATAAAAGTGTTGAAAAGCTGATGTGCTTGCTCCAAAGTAGGCAACGACGTTTATCACGCAATATAACTTAACTAACCCTGGCAATTTGGCTCGGCTCAGAGTGTGTGTGTGTGTCTGTGTGTGTTGTGTGTGTGTTAGTGTGAGTGTGGGTGTGTGTTTACGTGTGAATATGTGTGTGTTTATGCGTGCGAGTGTGATATCTTCAGTTTAACGTCTATTCACATTGAGTGATTTTAGACGGTGTGTGTATACACATGTGTGTGTTCCTGTATGTGTGTGAATGCGTACATGCATGTGAGTGTGTTCGTGGAGACATGCATACACCCACGCTCACAAAGTTTGCTTGTACCCACATGTATCAAATAATGACATCTGACAGACACATACAAACCAGCTTGCTTGTACACGCATATATCGAATAATCAAACTTGACAGACGCATACAAACCCTATAATACAAAACCCCTTCTCCATAACTTCGTAAAACCCTAGTATATACAGGGACCCCAAACAACATGAATTAACTCTGTCAAAAGAAGTGAGGGTTTCTTTTTACGGGCAAAATATGTGTGGGAACATCTCTATAGACAGACGAACCATGTCACATGTGCAGAGAAATGATCAGGGTTTTTTGGTGTATGGTAAAAAATAGTTCATGCAGTTACTGTCTGTTTGTATTAGAGAGACGTTTTAGCAGAGAATATGGTCATTGATTTGTGTGGAAGAGGTAGTAGAAGTGGTGGTGGTGGTGTGGGGGGTGGGGGTGAGTGTGTGTGTGTGTGTGTGTGTGTGTGTGTGTGTGTGTGTGTGTGTGTGTGTGTGTGTGTGTGTGTGTGTGTGCGTGTGAGAGAGAGAGAAGCGAGAGAGAGTGTGTGTGTGTTTGTTGCGAGTGCTTTTGTGTGTGTGTGTGTATGTGTGTGTGTTTATGCATGTATGTGTGTGTGTGTATTCTATTCTTTTATTTCGTGGATAATAGAATACGCACTCATGACTTGACTTACTTGACTTATGCCTCTTGGTTCCTTGGGGAACATAAGGCTGCATCAACCACCCTCCAACGAACTCGGTTTTGGGAGATCCTCTTCAGCTCGGCCCATGTCATTCCGGCTGCCTTCGTTTCTTCAATACTTCTGCGCCAGGTCTGATTTGGTCGACCAACTTTCCGCTTCCCTTGTGGATTCCAGTCAAGGGGCTGCCTGGTGACACTTGACGCAGGCTTGCGGAGTGTATGGCCGATCCATCCCCACTTCCTTTTTAATAATGGACTCGATTGGGGTTTGTCTGGTCCTGTCCCACAGTTGTTTGTTGGATATGACTTCCTGCCACCTGATGTTGAGGATGTTCCTGAGGCATTTGTTTGTAAAAGATTTGAGTTTGTGGGTGTTGGTTTTTGTTACCCGCCAGGTTTCTGAGCCATAAAGTTGGACCGATTTAGCATGTTTTTTTAACATCCAGTCCCCGTGTGTATGCACTTTTGTAAATGTTGTCATCTTCTCCCGCCATAAAAGAAGATCTCGGCTTGTATCGCAAGAAACTTTTACGAACGGAAAACTTAACGGAATGAGAGTGTTCAACAGCTGAGGCCAGGTTTGTTTGACTGTATTATAGGATGCATCGATCAAGTGTGGGCGTTCTTTTCTTGTCTTTTGGGTAGATTAGGTTGCTGTTAAGGATGGCTTCCATCTTGATTTGAAAGGTGTTCGATCAAAACAACTATTTTGTTACTGGGTTTTTGGATTGATTAAGGAGGTGTCAGAGTTAACAGTATTTTTGAATGTACGAGATGTCAGAATGACATTACGTGTAATGCTTCATGAAGTGAATAACCTAATGTTGTGATAAAGATTTGGATGGTTTTGGGATATTTTCCTGTCGACATACTTACGACCAAGACAGGCAGACAGAGAAAACGATGGGAAGACATCAGAAAGTGGACTGGCCTTGAGTGGCATGATTATTTTGCTATGGAAAGAAGATGACCCCGGGGAGTGGAGGAAGCTGGTTGCAAAATCTTCACTGGTGCCACCACGGTCCACAGGATAGGTGAAGGTGAAGGAACAGGCTTTATAGCTCAGTGGTCAGAGCACTCACTCTCCCTAAGCTAATATTAAACAACGTTAAGCGTGGGTTATCTCTTGGATGGGTGACCATTCGTGCGCCTTGACTTTAATACAGTCCCCAGTTCACCCAGCTGTAAAATGGGTACTGCCCTCTTTAGGGTCAGGGAAGGTAAAGCAGCGAGGGAGAGGAGATGGGCGCCGCCCTCAATATGCTGGCCCCTGGAGAAGCTGAGGTCTCTGATGCCTCACTCCTCAACCACGGCATAGGTTAGGGGACACCTTTACCTTCATTATTGGCCTGGTCTTCAAGCAAAAGCTATGAATAAGCTTTCTAAGAGTGAGCAAGATGCAATGGGTACGCTCACACACAAAACATCGTTTTTATTGTGAAAACGAAGGAGTTAGAAAAGAATGTCGCTGTTGTTTTCTTATGGAAGATTGGAGGAATAGGGGCAGAGGGTGAATTTGAAGTGTTATGCATGTTCGAGATTCACTTCTATCATTTTATTTTATTCATTTATTTCGAGGAGAATAGAATAAACACTCATGTGCTTTTTACATCCATCCCCCGCGTGTATGCAGTTTTGCCAATTGTGTCACCCGTTCCCACCGGCACCCAATGGCCTACTCTTCCGAAAAAGCGAAACGGGTTTTAACGTGTGCGCAAGATGTTCTGCGCGCGTTCGCACACGGGACCTTCGAAGGACTTTTGGGGATAGTGGAGTCGGCACTGATGTTAACTCCAGAGGAAAAATCCTCTTGAACGAGATTTGAATTTGGGTAAGCAGATTACGAGCGCAATGCGCATACCAGGCTACCCCCCCCCCCCCCCCCCCCCCCTATTTTCTCAAATTACTAGGAGAGGGGAGTGGGTATAATATATTAATAGTAAAATAGCTTGCTCTCTTTAGATCACTGTGCTGGCTCTCATACCATCAAACATAATGAACAGATAATTTACAAAACCGCATACACACGCGGACTGGATGTAAAAATGCACATAAGTGCTTATTCCATTATCCTCAATATAAAAGAATTAATTTTTTAAAAATCTAAAATAAATATGTTATACTATCCTCTCCCTTCTCTTTGCAATTGAAAGATATTCGGGGTTCAGGGAGGGGGGGGGGGGATGAGGGAGAGGGGACATAGAGAGTGAGGAGGAGTCCAGGTGATTTGTCTCTGAAGCTTGTCTGTGTTATCATGACTCGCGATTGCCGCGTATGTAACATATACAATTTACAAGACCTGGAATGGTTCCAGACCTTGTGGGCAAGGGAAGCTGAGTGAGTGTGTACGTGTGTGCATGCATGTGCACAGGCGGGAGGGAGGGAGAGAGGGAGAGGGCTTTTATCTCGGGGATGAGAAAATAAGCACTCACGTGGGGTTTTTTTAATATCCAGTCCTCGTGTGTATCCAGTTTTGTAAATTGTGTCATCCGTTCCTGCGGCACACAATGGCCTGCTCTTACGGAATGCGGAACAGGTTTTAACGTGTGCGAAAGAAAGTGTGTGTGTGTGTGTGTGTGTGTGTGAAAGAGAAGAGAAAGAGATGGAGAGAGAGAGAGAGAGAGAGAGAGAGAGAGAGAGAGAGAGAGAGAGAGAGAGAGAGAGAGAGAGAGAGAGAGAGATTGTGATTATACCAGTTATGGTGCATTTTACCAGAACACTGCCTTATTTATTAATTAACTTATTTATTTATTTATTTATTCTTTTATATCGAGGGTAATGAAATAAGCACGCATATGCTTTTTTACATCCAGTCCCCGTGTCTATGCGGTTTTGTAAACATTTGTCATCTGTTCCCACCGGCACACAATGGCCTACTCTTACAAAAAGCGGAACAGGATTTAACGTGTGCGCAAAATGTTCTGCATGCGTTCGCACACGAGGCCTCGGTTTATAGTCTCATCCGAAAGACTTTTGGGGAGAGTGGAGTCTGCACTGATGCTAACTCCAGGAGAAACTATCCCTTTGAACGGGTATCGAACCCGGGTCGTCAGATTGCGAGCGCAATGTTCTAACCACTAGGCTATCCCGTCCTGCCTTGGTTCTCCATGCTGTTTTAAGTTATAACCTTTATGATCATATTCGTAACCTTTATGATCATATTCGTGGGCCTTTTTTTTTTTTAAACCTATCGTTACCTTTAAGCAATTATGCAGGTGGTTGAGGGTTGAGGTGAGGGAGAGAGAGGAGGGGGGAAGGGTGGTGGGATGGCTGGGGGAGAGGGGAGAGAGATGTGCAGGAGAACATGACCAGGTCTAGTGGTGGCTTGTATTTTGCCTGTAAGGAAGGTGATTACTGTGAACAAAACGTCAGTAATCTACAAGTTTGAAAAGTTGGTTTTTACACACTCGCACACTCACACTCACACAACACAACACACACACACACACACACACACACACACACACACACACACACACACACACACACACACACGACACACACACACACACCACACACACACACACGACACACACACACATACACACGACACACACACATACACACGACACACACACACACACACACACACACACCACACACACACACACACACACACACACACACACACACACACACATACAAACACTTTCTCGTCTGATATCACTATTTAGTGGCAGGACGTTAAACTGAATAACTACTACTACTACTACTACTACTACTACTACTACTACTACTTCTACTACTACTACTACTACTACTTCTACTACTACTACTTCTACTACTTCTTCTACTACTACTACTACTACTACTACTACTACTACTACTACTTCTACTACTACTACTACTACTACTACTACTTCTACTACTTCTACTACTACTACTACACACACGACACACCACACACACACACACACACACACACGACACACGCACGTCACGCACACACACCCACACACAAACACACACACACACACACACACACGACACACACACACACACACACGACACACACACACACATACGTCACACCACACACACACACACACAACACACACTCACACACACACACACACACACACACACACAGATTATAAGTACGAGTACAGGTGGTTTTACTATTGACGATATCCATTCAGCCTGAGGAAACTTTCCAAAGGAAACGAACATTTGCTGCTACGATGAAAAAGAATATAATAATAATAATAATAATAATAATGATAATGATAATGATAATAATAATGTATGGAATTTATATAGCGCTGAATCTTGTAAAGCAACAAATCAAAGCTGAACACAGTTGTGCTTTAATTAATCACTGTTTCACTGATTTAAAACAATTGTATACCAGGAGGGAGGGTGTGCCCAGCAGAAGTGTAGTTTTTTTAAATCAATTTATTTATGTATTCTTTTATATCTAGGATAATGCAATAAGCAGTCCCCCGTATATTATATGCAGTTTGGTAAATTTTGTAAACGTTATCGAGACAATTATATATGTTTACAATCCTCCCAAACATATTCTTGACATGACGTGTGTGTGTGTTGTGTTGTGTGTGTGTGTATGTATGTGTGTGTGTGTGTGTGTGTGTGGCGCGCGCGCGCGCGCGCGCGTGTGTGTGTGTGTGTGTGTGTGTGGTGTGTGTGTGATACTTGACATGATGTGTGTGTGTGTTGTGTTGTATGTATGAACCTTTGCTATATGACCTTAATTCTCCCACTTAAGGTCCACCCTCTCTCTCTCTCTCTCTCTCTCTCTCGCTTTCACTGACGCGGTCTTAGTATGACGTTTAACTTGAGAGATCATAACAGTGTCATATTGACGTACAATTGAGACTGACATTCCATCACGTTATCATAATGAAACGACCCCAGAGAAAAGCAACTGCCAAAATATTTTCTGATGAACATCTGTATATGTTGGCTGCTCTGAGTAAGCTTTGTGTGGTTTATATATATATATATATATATATATATATATATATATATATATATATATATATATATATATATATGTGTGTGTGTGTGTGTGTGTGTGTGTGTGTGTGTGTGTGTGTGTGTGGTTTCTTGACTCCGAAGTTCACCATTGGTGATATACATACCTATCTACCTACCTACCTACCCATCTATCTATCTATCTATCTTTCCATCTATCTATCTTTATCTATGTATCTATCATCTAAAATATATATATATATATATATATATATATATATATATATATATATGAATAATGTATGTATGCATGTATGTATATGCAGCGAGGGAGAGGAGATGGGCGCCGCCCTCAATATGCTGGCCCTAGAGAAGTGAGGTCTCTGACGCCTCGCTCCCCTACGACCTTATAGGTTATGGGACTCCTTTACCTTTACCTTTTTATGTATATATGTATTCATTCATTCCATCATTCATTCATTCATTCATCTCTTTCACTTTATCT
>CM054145.1:8521634-8524134 GCA_028751875.1 Rapana venosa
GTGTGTGTGTGTGTGTGTGTGTGTGTGTGTGTGTGCGTGCGTGCGTGCGTGCGTGCGTGCGTGTGTGTGTGTGTGTCTGTGTGTGTATGGTTATTTATCTATCTATTTATTATTTTTATGTATTATTTCATTTTGAAGATAATGAAATAAAGTCTCTTGTGCTTTTTCTCATCCAGTCCCCGTTTGTATGCAGTTTTGTACATGTTGACATCCGTTCCTATTGGCACACAATGGCCTACTCTTCCAAAAAGCGGAACGGGGTTTAACGTGTGCGCAAGATGTTCTGCGTGCGTTCGCAAACGAGACCTCGATTTATAGTCTCATCTGAAGGACTTTTAGGGAGGAGAGTAGAGTCGGCACTGATGTTAACTCCAGAGGAAAAATCCTCTTGAACGAGATTCGAACCGGGGTCAGCAGATCACGAATGTATCTATCTGTAGATAACCATCTATGTATCTGTAGATAACCACCAGGCCATCGAGCGCGCGCGGGCGCGCGCACGCGCGCGTGTATGTGTGTGTGTGTGTGTGTGTGTGTGTGTGTGTGTGTGTGTGTGTGTGTGTGTGTGTGTGTGTGTGTGTGTGTGTGTGTGACCTTCGATATTCACTCTCCCATCTGTTTCTCGAAATTTTTCTTTGCTTTTAGTCCTTTTCTGTACTTTTCAATGTTATTTATTTTACAGTATTTTCCTTTTTCCTCGTTCTCGTTTTATGGTATGTGTTTTTCTGCGCTATATAAATTCCATATATTATTATTATTATTAGATCTTAGTTTATGCAACATATCAGAGAAAGCTAGCCAAACCGCGAAGCTAAACAAAGTTTGGCTTGGCTTGGTTTGGTCTGGTTCAGTTTGGCTTAAATTGGCTGGCTTGGCTTGGTTTTGTCTGGTTCGGTTTGACTTAGCTTGGCTTAGCTTGGTTTTGTCTGGTTTGGTTTGGCTTGGTTTGGTTTGGTTTGACTTAGCTTGGTTTGGTCTGGTTCGGGTTGGCTTGGTATATGCATTCAAACATAGGTTTTATACGAGCTATTAGAGAAACCAAGCCAAACTAGGCCAAGCCAAGCCAAACTATGTCAGGTCAAGCCAGCCAAGCCAGGTCAAATTATGCCAAGTCCAGCCAAGCCAAACAAAGCCAAACCCAACACAAGCCGGGCAAAGCCAATCTTCATTCATTCATTCATTCTTTCTTTCTTTCTTTCTTTCTTTCTCCCTTCCTCCCTTCTTCCTTCCTTCCTTCCTTCCTCCTTTCTTTCTTTCTTTCTTTCTTTATCTCCTTCCTTCCTTCCTTCTTTCCTTCCTTCTTCCTTTCGGCCTGTCTTTCTTTTCTTTTAATATTCAACCATTTATTCTTTCTTTTATTCCTTCCTTCCTCCCTTCCTTCTTCCTTTCGGCTTGTCTTTCTTTTCTTTTAATATTCAACCATTTACTCTTTCTTTCTTTCTTTTCTTCCTCCCTCTCTCCCTCCCTCCCTCTCTTCCTCTCTCCCTCCCTCCCTTCCTCCCTCCTTCCCTCTCTTCCTCTCCCCCTCCCTCTCTTCCTTTCTCCCTTCCTCCCTCCCTTCCTCCCTCCCTCCCTCCCTCCCTCCCTTCCTTCCTTCCTCTCTCCCTTCCTTCCTTCCCCTCCCTCCCCCTCCCTCCCTTTCTTTCTTTCGACCTGTCTGTCTTTCTTTTCTTGTAATATTCACCCATTCACTTTTTCTTTCTTTCATTTTCATTTTTGATATTTCTTTCCAGACGTTTCGTCAGTTCTAAGCCGCTGCACATGCACTATCTGGAGAAGTCCTTGGAGGCAAAGAGCTTATCCCCACAAGAGGGAGGGGGTAGGGGGGTGTCACTGAACATCTGGACCTGCTGACTTGCTACCATCCACTTCAAATCAGTGAGTTGAAAAAGTTTCTTTTCTCTCTTTCTTTGCTTTTCCTGTTGGTTTTTAATGTCTGGGGACGGGATAGCTCAGTGGTCGGAGCACTCGCTTTCCCCCAGCCAAGTTAAGCAGCGTCGAGCGTGGTTACCAGTTGGATGGGTGACCGTTTGCGCGCCTTGGCTTCAGTACAGTTCCCCCAGTTCACCCAGCTGTAAATGGGTACCTGCCCTCTTTAGGGTCAGGGAAGGTAAAGCAGCGAGGGAGAGGAGATGGGCGCCGCCCTCAATATGCTGGCCCTAGAGAAGTTGAGGTCTCTGACGCCTCGCTCCCCTACGACCTTATAGGTTATGGGACTCCTTTACCTTTACCTTTTTAATGTCTGTCTGCCTGCTTGGCTGGTTGGCTGGCTGTTTCTTTGTTAGTTTGAATGTTTGGCTAGCTGTCTTTGTGTTTTTCTGTCTGTGTGTGTCTTGTCGGTCAAAGTATCGGTGTGTCTGGCTATTTGGTTGTCTGTTGTGCTATCAGTGCGTCTGTTTTGTTTTTTGTTTCTGTCGTTTGTTGTTGTTGTTCTTCTTCTTCTTCGTCGTCGTCTTCTTTGCTTTCTTCTTTGCGTTCTTATTTGCGTTCTTTTTCCTTG
>CM054145.1:8531634-8534134 GCA_028751875.1 Rapana venosa
CTTTACAGCTGCAACACTAAGTATATACCTGTATAAAAGGTAAAGGTGCCCAAAACCTTGGGTCGTAAGGAGCGAGATCAGAGACCTCCTTCTCCAGGGGCCAGAAATTTTGAGGGGGCGCCCTCTCTTCTCCCCACCCCTTCCCTTCCCCTGCCCCTAAAAGGGCAGGACCTCTTTACAGCTGGGTAAACGGGGGAGTCCAAAGCCAAGGCGCGCAAACGGTACCCTTCCACTTGGTTCCACCTTTTACGCTTAACTTTAGCTTGGGAAACGAGTGCCCGACCACTGACTATCCCGTCTCCTGTATAGAAATTTTTTTTAAAAAAAAGGGAGGGGTTTTTTCAGGGTTTTTTCTTCATGGTTTAAAGGTTTAGCAGTTTCGTGGGTAAAATTTTTGACTTCGATCTTAGGAAACTGCATTATCCAATAATTTAAAACCCTCCAAAGGGAAGAGACTTTCTCTACGGCCCCCCTGTTTGTTCGCTTTCTAAATCTGACCGTCTTATGCAACCCTGGACACGGTTTTAGGGCAACGGGTGACAACATGACAAAGCATCCAAGGGGTCAAAAACCTCTGAACGAGGGGGGATGCCGGGGGGGTTTAACCTTAGCTCGCGCTCACGGTCGGGGTTAGCCCCCAATGAGCACCCGTGCGAGGGGGAATTTTCCTCGGAGTTAAACATTAACACTGATCCACTTCCTCGAAACACCTTTGGGATGAGACCAAAAACCAATTTTGTTGTACTCGTTGAACATTTGCCGCGCGTTACACCCCTTTTCCACCTTTCGGAGGTAGGCCATTACCGCATTAGGAGAAAAAAGCCAACAAAATTCCAACAAGCTTGGCACACGGGTTTCGCGATTTTTAGACTCTTTCCTGAAGTGGGAAATGCACTCCCTCAAGGGTGGCAAAGAAAGGTTGACACACAAAACAAAATCATCTTTGGTAAAACCAACAGCCCCGGGAACAAACAAAAAAAGGGAAGGCTTTGAAAAAGACTAAGACCCAGTTTCCCGTGCGCGAACAGAAAAAGGAAGTTTTTGTACGAAAAGAAAGCCCCATCAGCCCCTAAGAAGGTACAAGCGGATCCCAAATTTCGAAAAAAAAATGTCACTATGCTCTGGGATACTGTCGTATAAACCCCTGAACCCGGAATGCGGCGACCTTCAAGCAGGAAAAGCTTGTTTCGTAATACTAATCCCTCCGGAGTAATCTCGCAGTTCTTTTTTTTAAATTTCTTTTATACCACTTCAAGTCACGGCAGTTTTCTCACGGAAATTTGGGGCGCTTTCCCCCGGTGGGGGCGCCGCTCCCACGGGAGCACCCACCCATTTTTTTTTTTCTTTTCTTGTCGAAAATTTTATCGTTTTCCTAAAGTGGTTTTTTTTTTCAACAAATATTGCGAAGGGCAATCTCTTGGGGTTTTTTTACGTGCGCTAAATAGTTTTGGAAAAACCCCGCGACTTTTGTTATCGCCATCCAAAAGACTAGCACAGGAATGGAGGGGGGGGGGGAGTTTAGGCCCAAAGGGGGTCGAACCACCGCACACCCCCGACCCCGACTTTCGCTTTCTAGGGAGGCCGTTTCCCCTAAACCCCCCAGCCACCGCTGGCAATCAAAGTGAAAAGGAACGGTGCTTTTGGGAATCCCCCCAAAAAAAAAAAAAATTGCAAAATCTGCATTTTTCTCCTCACGTCTTTTAAACGAACTCTGGAGTTCGTTTAAAGTAATGAAATTTGGGGGGCTTTTTTTTTTTGTTTTGTTTTGTTTTGTGCATTCCAAAAAGATTAGTGCCTCTAGGGGAGGTGGTTTTTAGAAAAATAACAAGAAAGGAGAAAAACAGAAAAACAACGGAACAAAGAAAGAAACAAAAACACAGAGAAAAAAAGAACTACAAAAATGTAACAACACAGAAACAAACAACACAAAAAAAAACAAGAAAAAACAGGCAAACACGCAACATACAAGAACTACAAACAAAAAGACAAAGAAAGAAAACGCGCAAAAGACACACTGACAAAAAAACGCTTATACATACTAAGAAACAAGCAAACAACAAAGAAACACACAAACAACAAACATAAAAAGAAACAAGCAACAAAGGCACAGAAACAAGCATACAAAAAAGCCGAAACAAGATAAAAAAAACACACAAAAAAACAAAAAATATACACAAAGAAAAACGCAAAAGCAAACATAACACAAAAAAAACACAAAAAGAAGCAAAATACACACAAAAAAACACACAAAAAACAAAAACATACACACAAAGAAAAACCCCCAAAGAAGCAAAAATACACCAAAAAAGCAAACCAACACAAGAAAACCCCCCAAAAAACATACAAAAAACCCAAAAAACAAGCATACAAAAAAACACAAAATAAGCAAACATACAAAGAAAAAACCCTAAACTAAAATAAAAAAAACATAAAAGAAAAACCCCAAAAAAAGAAAAACATAAACAAAATACAAAAAACAACAAAGAAACACACAAACAAC
>CM054145.1:8536634-8551634 GCA_028751875.1 Rapana venosa
CACACACACACACACACACACACACACACACACACACACACACACACACACACACCCGCGTGCGCGCGCGAAAGAGAGAAAGAGAGAGAGGGTGGGGGACAAGGGGGAGTGAGAAAGAGGAACAATGAGAGAAGAGAGAGACAGAGAGAGAGAGAGAGGAGGGGGGCAATGGGAGGGAGAAAGAGAAAGGAACAGAGAGAGAGAGTGAGAGAGAGAGAGAGGGAGGGCGCGAGAGAGATAGCGCACATGAAGGGGGTATAGCAGATAAGGTCAAAGAGAGAGAGAGAGGGAGGGAGAGAGAGTGAGAGAGAGAGAGGGAGGGAGGGAGGGAGGGAGAGAGAGAGAGAGAGAGAGAGAGAGAGGAGAGAGAGAGAGAGAGAGAGAGAGAGAGAGAGAGAGAGAGAGAGAGCGAGCGCACATGAAAGGGGTTATAATAGATAAATCAAAGAAAAGGTGGGAAAAAAACAAACAAACAGACAGTAATTGAAAACAAAAGGCAGGAGCAAATTGAAAAGGGAAAAAACCCCATAAAACCCTGCAAAATAAACCAAAAAATCATGGTAAATATGAAGGTCAAAAGAGAACAGCAACAACAAAATATACAAGAGGTTGAGGTTGGAATTATGCGGAAAAAACAATAATGCAAAATAACTGGAGACCTTTACAACATCATAACAAACACTCGGTTGGATAGAGAACGAGCCCTCCCTCCCACCTCCCTCCCTCCCTGAAAACCCCAACAAAACCATCAACAAAAACAAAAACAAACCAACATGAATATAACATTTACCCGAGAAAATGGCGTGGAGTGAGGGAGAGGCTATAAAAAGAAGGGGAAAAAACACAAAATAAAGAAAGTTTTTATGTATTCATTTATTTCGAGGGTAATAGGAAAAAAAGCACTCGTGTGGGTTTTTTTCACATCCAGTCCCTGTGTGAGGTCTCTGACGCCTTGCGAGGAAGGGAGAGAGAGATAGAAGAAACAGAGAGAGAGGGGAGTGAGAGGGAGAGAGAGAGAGAGAGAGAGAGAGAGAAGAGAGAGAGAGAGAGAGAAATACACATAGAAAGAGAGAGAGAGAGAGGGGGGAGGGAGAGAGAGAGAGAGAGGGAGAAATACACATAGAAAGAGAGAGAGGGAGGGGGAGAGAGAGAGAGAGAGAGAGAGAAAATACAACACATACACAGAGAGAGAGGGGGGGGGGGGGGGGAGGAGGGAGAGAGAGAGAGAGGGAGAAATACACATAGAAAGAGAGAGGGGGAGGGAGAGAGAGATGGAGAAATACACATAGAAAGAGAGAGAGGGAGGGGGAGGGAGGGAGAGAGCGCGCGAGAGAGATAAATACACATACAGAGGGATAGAGAGAGGGGGGGAAGAGAGAGAGAGAGAGAGAGAGAGAGAGAGAGAGAGAGAGAATATATTTACAGAAAATAAAGGTAGAGCTCAAAGCAAATTAAACAAAACAAATCGAAATAGTGAGGTAATAATCAAAAGCAAAGGGAAAAAATAAGCAGAAAACATAGAGAAAGAGAGAGACAGAGAGAGGGAGGAAAAAATATGAAAAAAAGAATAAAGCAAAAAAAAGAAAAAAAGCAAAACAAAAAAGATGGAAAAACCCGAAAGTCAATACATTGAAGACAAAGTAATACAATAAATAAGTCCTGAAGAACTATAATGTGTGTAATAATGTAACAAGAAAAAAGAAGAAAGAAAAAGAATAGAATAAAAAAAAAAGAAATAAGAAAAAACCAAAAAAAAAGGAAAAACCTGAAAGTAACTGCATTCAAGCCAAAGTAATACAATCAATCAATATCCTGAAAAACTATAATGTACAAGAAAAAAAAAAGAAAAAAAAGAACAAAAGAATAGAACAGAACAAAACAAGAAAGAAATAAGCAGAATAAAAAAGATGGAAAATCCCCAAAGTAACTTCATTCAAAGGAAAGTAAGACAACTATTTAATCCTGAAAAGCTATCATGCGCAACAAGAAAAAAAGAAGAAAGAAACAAAAAAAAATAGAACACCTACAAAAAAAAAGAAACGAGCAAAGAGAAAACGATGGAAAAACCCGAAAGTAACTGCATTCAAGGCAAAAGTAATACACAATCAGTCAATCCTGCGGGACTAAAATACACAAACAGAAAGAAAGAAAAAAACAAAACACACACACCACAAAAAATATAATTCTATGTGTTCACTCCCAAAAGAAACAATTCAACACGACCATAGGCAAGCCCCCCAGAAAACAGATGAAAGAAATAACAGAAACGAATAAGGAAAATAATGATACAGGGGAGGGGGTGAGAAAAGAGGAAAACAATGAAAGAAAAATAAAAATGAAAAAAGACATTAGAAAGGAACAGAGAGGGAATGAATCGGAAAAGAAAAAAAAGGCTGAAGGAAAAACAAGATAGCTTGGAAAGAAATGAAAGGAGTAAAGAAAGAGAAGCATTTTCTTTTTCTTTTTTTAAACACAACAAAAATGGCCGAGAACAGGGGAAAAAAATTACCAGTAAGAAAAACAAAAACAGAAAAAAGCTTTTTTAGGAAAGAAAGAAAAGAAACACAAAAGAAAGCAACCAGATGAAAGTAAACGAATAATAGAATACATAAGAGAAAGAACTGACAAAGAGAAACAAACGAAAGAAAGAAAGACAGTACCAGAGAGACCAAAGAGAAGCCCCAATAGAATGGCAAAATATATGAAAGAAAAAAAGAGCGCGCGCGCGCGCTCGAGAAAGAGAGAGGGAGAGAGAGAGAGAGAGAGAGAGAGAGAGAGTAGAGAGAGAGAGAGAGAGAGAGAGAGAGAGAGAGAGGGACAAACAGACAGACAGACAGACAGACAGACAGAGAGGCTTTTAAGGCTTTGATCTATTTATTATCATTGTCGAATATGGCCTATTGACAAGGGGGGTTACACTCGACTTTCTTTTGTAAATACAAATAAATACAAGAAAAAAACTACATAATGCAGTTAACGTAACGAAAGAAAAAGTAACAGAGACACGAAAGATACAGAGAGAGAGAGAGAGAGAAAAGAGAGAGAGAGTAGAGATGAGAGAGAGAGAGAGAGAGAGAGAGAGAGAGAGAGAGAATCTTTGAATGAATCTTTATTTTTCACGGTAACAGAATAAGCATACGCATACTTTTTTCATCCCGCCCTTGCCCTGATTAGGGACTATCAACAAAACAAGGGGGGAAAACCTACTACAACAACGGCAACATGATTTTTTATAATATTTAACAGTACATAATCCCTAACTGACCTGAACAATAATGTCAACAAATACATAGATTGTATTTTTTATAGACAGACAGGCAGACAGACAAAGAGAAACTGACACTCTGAAATGGTTTAACATACGTCAGTCTAAGAGCCAAAGTACACTTTGAGGGACAAAAATGGAAGGATGCAAAAGAATGAAATATAACTTTTCATAAACTTTAGAAAGACTTTGACCTAATACCCTGACATGTACCAGACAGAGAGAGACGGAGAGACAGAGAGAAATACATGAAAGAAAAGAAAAAGAGAGACAGACAGACAAACAGAAAAAGAGGAGGAGGAAAGAAAAAAACAAGAAAAGAGGAAGTGAGAGGAGAGGAGGGAAGGAGAGAAGAGAGAGAGAGAGAGAGAGAGAGAGAGAGAAAAGGAGAGAGAGAAAAGAGAGAGAGAGAGAGAACAGGAGAGAGATAGAGGCCCCCATAAAAAGAAGTACAAACAAGAGAACTAAGATAAAGGCAGAACAAAAGAATGGCAAAGAAGCCGAAACGAGCAAAAGCGACACAGAAAATGACCTGACGAACAACACTAAAAAACAAACTGCTTCCAAGACCCCTGCACATGCACCCATTACCAAAATGCAGCAAAGCGCCCTGTGGCTTTGAGGAAGATACATTTTCACAAACAATTCACATCAACAGTTGTGCGGTGTCGAGATTCTTGGAACAGCACAAACAAAAAGATAACAGAGTAAACACACACGCACATACACGCGCACATGCATGCGCAGGCGCGCGCGCACACATACACACAGGTGCGTGCGTGTGTGTGTGCATACACACATGCATACACACAAACAACGGACGCTTTGCATGCACACACGCACGGCGCGTATGTACTTACACACACACACACACACACACCACACACCACACACACACACACACACACACACAAAAAACACATACACACACATACACACACACACACACAGAGTTTTTCTAAAATCTCCATACACTTTGCAAGCTAATACCCCAACCCTGCATGTTCTCTCTCTCTGTCTCTGTCTCCCCCTCTCTCTGACTCTCTCTATCTCTATCTTTTTCTCTCTTGTCTCTATCTCTCCCTCTCTCTGACTCTATCTCTATCTTTTTCTCTCTTGTCTCTGTATCCCCCTCTCTCTGACTCTATCTCTATCTTTTTTCTCTCTTGTCTCTGTCTCTCCCTCTCTCTGACTCTATCTCTATCTTTTTTTCTTCTTGTCTCTGTCTCTCCCTCTGACTATCTTTCTCTATTTTTTTCTCTCTTGTTCTGTCTCTCCCTCTGACTATCTTTCTCTATCTTTTTTCTCTCTTGTCTCTGTCTCTCCCTCTGACTATCTTTCTCTATCTTTTTTCTCTCTTGTCTCTGTCTCTCCCTCTATCTTTCTCTCTCTCTCTCTCTTCTCTCTCTCTCTCATCTCTCTCTCTCTCTCTCTCTCTTCCTCTCTCTCTCTCATACTGTAGATACACAATGGACTGGGTGAGCAACAGAGCAGCTATGACACATCTTTAAAGGAGTCCCACTTGAACTCAAAGTCAAAGTCAAGTCAAAGTCAAAAACACTTTAATCATCCCATGAAGGGCAATGACAATACTGACAGGCAGATTGATACACATCAAAAATCTCAAAGACAGAAAAAGCTATTGGTTAAAACATTCCAAAATGACTTCAAATGAAATGTCACGAACACACACACACCAACACACACGCGCGCATGCGCACAAACATACACACACATACACACACACACACACACACACACACACACACACACACACACACCACACACACACGCACACAACACATCAATTGTGAACACAATTTTAAACCCATTGACCAGAAGAGGTAAAACCTTATTTTTTTTACTCACACATATACGCAGCACGTACACACTCTGACTCTCTTTCTCTCTCACTCTCTCTCTCTCTCTACTCTTTGTCTCTCACTCTCTGACTTTTCCCCTCTCTCTCTCCCCCTTGACTCTCTTTCTCTCTCTCCCTCTGACTCTCTCTCTCTCTCTGTCTTTCTCTCTCCTCTCTCCGTCTGTCTGTCTGTCTGTCTGTCGCTCTCTCTGTCTGTTTCCCCGCAAAAAACCCCTGCACATGCACTCATTACCAAAATGCAACAAAGTACCCTGTGGATTTTGAGGAAGATACATTTTTACAAACAATCCTCATCAGCAGTTGTGCTGTCAAGAGTCTTGGAACTGTGTAAACAAAAAGATAAAAGAGTAAACACACACACGCACACATACATACACGCGCAAGTGCGCACGCACCCATGCATGCGCACATAGACACACAGGCGCCCGCACAAACACACACACACACGTGCACGTGCATGCGCGCACACACAGACGCTTGGACGTACACATGCACAGGCGCGTGCACGCACTAAACACACACACACACACACGTGCACGCACACACACTCACACACACATTCACACACGCACACATACACACACTCCACACACACACATTCACACACACACATACACACACAGAGGGGAGGGAAGGAGAGATAGAGAGCGAGAGAGAGACAGAGACAAATACAGCGAGAGACAGACACAGAGAGGTAAAGGTGCCCCATATCCTATACCGTCCTTATGAAGCAAGATGTCAGAGACCTCAGCTTCTCAAGGGGCCAAGCCCTTTCATATTGAGGGCAGCGCCATCTCCTCTCCTCTCCCACGCTGCTTTACCTTCCCCTGACCCTAAAAGAGGGCGGTACCCCTTTTCCATCTGCATAGCACTCTCGTGCGGTCTTTGACTGGCGCCCCAGGCTAAAAGCGTTTTGTCACCTAGGACTGGAGGCAAAGTGCCAATGCTCCCAACGTTTCACTGTTGGCACCCTTTTGAAATGTTATTTATTGAGAATTATAGCTTCATTCAGGACAGAGTCGTAATAGCATAACAGCCTGTAGTCTCCATCATCAGGATTAGAGTGGGTAAAAAATTTTCCTTTGAAGTGGAGTTTAGCTGCCTATACAGTCAGGCACTTAAAATCAGTACGCAAAGTAAGGTTTTTGTACCAGTGTAGGGGTTTTTATCTTTAGAGAGAGAGAGAGAGGGGGGGGGCGGCAAAAGAGAGAGGGGGGGGAAAAGAGAGAGGGGGGTAAAGAGAGGGGGAGCGAGGATAGGAGGGAGGGAGAGGAGAAAGAGGGGTGGAGAGAGGGGGAAAAAATTTAGAGAGAAAGAGGGTAGAGAGAGAGGGAGGGGGGAAAGAGAGAGGTGGGGGAGAGAGAAGGGGTGAGAGACAGAGAGGAAGGAGGAGGAGGAGGGGAGAGAGAGAGAGGGGGGGTGGAGAGAGAAAGAGATGAGAGAGAGAGAGAGGTGAGAGAGATATAGAGAGAAAGCTTTCATGCAAGTTATAAAAAGAAACCCTTACAAAAGTTTCTACACCACGAAATAAATCTGACACAATTTTTTATAACCCCCCCCCCCCCCCCCCCCCCCCCCCCCCCCCCCCCCCCCCCCCCCCCAACCCCCCCCCCCCCCCCCCCCCCCCCCCCAAAAAAATTTATTTTAAAAATTTTTAAAAAAAAAAAAAAAAAAAGAAACCCACTTCACATAAAATGATACATTTTTAAAACAAAAGGCGTTTCTAATGTTTATAGATTCTCCGTGTTAACCAAAAAAAAAAACCGAAAGGAAATAAATAAATAATAAAAGTCGATAAATGTGATTTTCAGAAATATATAAACACAAAGGATTTGTTGGTGGAAGAAAAAAAAAGTCTTTGTTATCTCCTGAAAAGCTTTGAAGAATGCTTCCCATGGCGTGTTTGTTCTGCCGCAAACAATGAAGAAACAACAAAGACAGGACGAAACATTGATCGAGAGAAAAAAAACAACAACATGGGAACAAAAGTACAGAGAGGAAGGGAGGGAGAAAGCAAGAGAGAGAGAGATAGGGGGGGGGGGTGGTTGACACACACACACAAACAGAGGGGATGGGAGGAGAGATCGAGAGAGAGACAGACACAGAGAGAGACAGACAACAGAGAGGTAAAGGTGCCCCATATCCTATACCGTCCCTATGAAGCAAGATGTCAGAGACCTCAGCTTCTCAAGGGGCCAAGCATACATATTGAGGGCAGCGCCCATCTCCTCTCCTCTCCCACGCTGCTTTACCTTCCCCTGACCCTAAAAGAGGGCAGGTACCCATTTTCCATCTGCATAGCACTCTCGTTCGGTCTCTGACTGGCGCCCACAGGCTAAAAGCGTTGTCACCTAGGACTGGAAGCAAAGTGCCAATGCTCCCAACGTTTCACTGTTGGCACCCTTTGAAATGTTATATTGAGAATTATAGCTTCATTCAGGACAGAGTCGTAATAGCATAACAGCCTGTACTCTCCATCATCAGGATTAGGAGTGGGTAAAAAATATCCTTTGAAGTTGGAGTATAGCTGCCTATACAGTCAGGCACTTAAAATCAGTACGCAAAGTAAGGTTTTTGTACCAGTGTAGGGTTTTGATCTCAGAGAGAGAGAGAGAGGGGGGGGCGGGGGCGGCAGAGAGAGAGGGGGAGAAAATGGATGAGAGGGGGGGTAGAGAGAGGGGGGGGCGAGAGATAGAGAGGGAGGGGGGAGAGAGAAAGAGGGGTAGAGAGAGGGGAAAAATATAGAGAGAAAGAAGGTAGAGAGAGAGGGAGGGGGGGAAAGAGAGAGGTGGAGAAGACGGGAAGGAAGAGAGGAGGAGGAGGGGAGAGATGAGAGAGAGAGAGAGGAGAGAGAGAGATGAGAGAGAGAGAGAGAGAGAGAGAGAGAGACAGAGAGAGAGAGGTGAGGGAGAGATATAGAAAGAAAGCTTTCATGCAAGTTATAAACAGAAACCTTTACGAAAGTTTCTATACCACGAAATAAATCTGACACAAAAGTTTATACCCCCCCCCCCCCCCCAAATGCTGCATACAAAGTAACAAAGCTTCCTCTTCAAACAACAACAAAAACCCCAATAACAAAAAAGGATAAAAAATAACAAAAGAAACCCACTTCACATAAAAGAATACATTTTTAAAACAAAGGCGTTTCTAATGTTTATAGTTTCTTCATGTTAACACAAAAACCGAAAGGAAATAATTAAATAAATAATAAAAGTCGATTAATGTGATTTTCAGAAATATATAAACACAAAGGATTTGTTAGTGGAAGAAAAAATGTCTTTGTTATCTCCTGAAAAGCTTTGAAGAATGCTTCCCATGGCGTCTTTGTTCTGCTGCAAACAATGAAGAAACAACAAAGACAGGACAACACTTCGATCGAGAGAAAAAAAGATAACATGGGAACAAAAGTACATAGTGGGAGGGAGGGAGAGAGAGAGAGAGAGAGAGAGAGAGAGAGAGAGAGAGAGAGAGATAGTGGGGGGGGGTTGAGGGGGGAGGGAAAGAGAGAGAAGGAGGGGTGGAGAGATGAGGAGGAGAGAGAGAGAGAGGGAGGGAGAGATAGAGAGATATGGAGGGGGAGAGGGAGAGAGAGAGGGAGAGATGGAAGGGGAGAGAGAGAGGGAGGGGGAGAGAGAGAGGGAGAGATGGAGGGAGAGAGAGAGAGGGAGGGAGAGAGAGAGGGGGGGCAGACAAAGTTTAATCTGTGCATTAGCCTTAGGGCACAATACATGAGAAAGAGAGATTTATTTCATTCTTTTATTTCGCGGATAATGGAATAAGCACTCATGTACCTTTTTTCATCTAGTCCCCGTGTGTATGCAGTTTTGTACATTTTGTCATCCGTTCCCACCGGCACACAATGGCCTACTCTTTACAAAATCAGAACTGGTTTTAATGTGTGTGCAAGATGTTCTGAGTGCGTTCGCACACGGGGCCTCGGTTTATAGTCTCATCCGGACTTTTGGGGAAGAGTGGAGTCGAGAGAGAGAGAGGTGGGCAGAGACAGACAGAATGAGCGACAGACAGACAGAGACAGACAAAGAGACAAACAGACAGAGAAACACAAAAAGAGACAGAGACGAAGACAAAGAAACATACAAATAATATGCAAGAGGCAGGAAATACCATCATCATGCTCAAACTATAAAAATTAATGCAATTCAAATCCTCATTATCATAACGTAAAACAAATCAAAACAAAGCAACAAAAAACCCCAAAACAAACTCAAAATAACGGGTAAAATAAACCGCCTATTCACGTGTTTATCACTTCGCGAAAACATTCTCAATACGATTAAGAGGGGGGACAGGAGAACGAATTGGTCTTACAAGGGGAAACAACTTTCTCTCCATAATCGTCCTTGAAGGATGTGTGTGGCGTCTTTAGGCTTTTCTTTTTGAAAGGAGAAAAAAAAACAATAAAGAGAGAGAGAGGGAGAGAGAGAGAGGGGGGGAGACACAGAGACAGAGAGGGAGACACAGAGACAGAGGGAGAGAGGGAGATACAGACACAGGAGAGAGACAGAGTGAGAGAGAGACGCAGACAGAGAGAGAGAGAGGGAGAGAGAGGGAGACACAGACACAGAGACAGAGAGGGAGAGAGAGGGCGAGACAGAGACGCACAGAGAGAGGGAGAGAGAGAGAGAGGGGGGGGGGAAGACACAGACACAGAAACAGAGAGAGAGAGAGAGGGAGAGAGAGATTTTGTTATTCTTTTATTTCGAGGATAATGAATAAGCACTCATGTGCCTCACACATTCTTCAAGGATGATTATGGAGATAGAGAGAGAGAGAGAGAGAGAGAGAGAGAGAGAGAGAGAGAGAGAAGAGAGAGAGAGAGAGAGAGAGGAGAGAGAAGAAAGATGGATAATAAAAATAAAAATTTAACTAACACGAAATAGATAACCGTAGCAAAACTGAAGCAGCACTTGTAGCATAACGAGGAGGGGGGAGGAAGATGAAGGTAGTTGAGAAGGAAGGAGCGGGTGGTGGGGGAGAGGGAGAGTGTGGGAGAGGGAGAGAGGGAAAGAGAGAGAGGAGCAGAGAAGAGAAAGAGGGAGTGGGAGAGGGTGGGGGGTAGGGGAGAGGAGAGAGTGAGAGAGAGAGAGAGAAGAGAGAGAGAGAGAGAGACGGGCAGAGAGAAAGACAGACAGACAGAAAGAGAAAGGAAGACAGACAAACAGAAAGAGACATAAAGACATTAAAAAATAGAGAGAGGGACGAGAGATGAAGAGAGATACGACAGATAAGAGAGAGAGGGAGAGACAGAGATGGAGAGAGAGGGGGGGGGGGAAGAGAGAAAGAGAGAGCAGAGAGAGAGAAACAAAGAGACAGAGACAGAGGGGAAGGGAGAGAGACAGAGACAGGCAGACAGACAGAGACATACTGACAGACTGAAAAACACAAATAGAGACAGAGATGGAGACAGAGATACGTAGATAAAAAGCCAGAGACAGGAAATATCAAGTTAATACTATCTCGTCACGACATTGCTCAAGCTATGAAATTAATGCAATTCAAATCCTCATTAACAGAACGTAAAACAAATCAAA
Organism: Rapana venosa; assembly: GCA_028751875.1. Classification (NCBI taxonomy): domain Eukaryota; kingdom Metazoa; phylum Mollusca; class Gastropoda; order Neogastropoda; family Muricidae; genus Rapana; species Rapana venosa. The sequence continues at coordinate 8,547,337 of CM054145.1, forward strand.
ACAAAGCAACAAAAAACCCCAAAACAAACTCAAAATAACGGGTAAAATAAACCGCCTATTCACGTGTTTATCACTTTGCGAAAACATTCTTAATACGATTAAGAGGGGGGACAGGAGAACGAATTGGTCTTACAAGGGGAAACAACTTTCTCTCCATAATCGTCCTTGAAGGATGTGTGTGGCGTCTTTAGGCTTTTCTTCTTGACAAGAGCAAAAACAGTGGAAAAGAAAGAGAGTATGGGAGAGAGAGAGAGAGAGAGAGAGAGTAGGGGAGAGAGAGGGAGAGAGAGAGAGAGTAGGGGAGAGAGAGGGAGAGAGAAAGAGAGGGAGAGGGAGAGAAAAGAGGGAGAGAGAGAGCGAGCATAAGTTTGCAAATATTATCAACAATATTTCTGAAAGGCATCTGACTGTATAGTAGAAGGAATGAGAGAGAAAGAGAGCGAGAGAGGGAGGGAGGGTAGGGGAGGAAAAGGGAGAGAGGAGAGATGGAAAAGAGTGAGTGAGTGAGAGAGAGAGACGTGGGGATATATATATATATATATATATATTATATATATATATATATAGAGAGAGAGAGGAGAGAGAGGAGAGAGACGTTGGGGTTTATATAATTATATATATGTATCTGTATGTATATATATATATATAATATATATATATATATATAATATATATATATATATATATATATATATATATATAGATATTATAGGGAGAGAGAGGGGGTGGAGAGAGGAGAGAGAGAGGGGGGGGGGGCAGATAGAGGTACAGAAAGAAAGAAAAAGAGACAGAAAGATAAAGCGGAACAGGACAGCGAAAGGGAGAGGCAGAGAGAGAGAGAGAGAGAGAGGGGAGAGAGATGAGAGAGAGAGGAGAGAGAGAGAGAGAGAGGAGAGAGAGAGAGAGAGAGAGAGAAGATTAATATAAAAATGAAACTATAACTAACACGAACTAGATAACCCTATCAAAACTGAGCAACACTTGTAGCGTAAAAAGGAGTGAAGAAAAGAGATGAAGGTATTTGAGAATGAAGACGATGGGAGAGAGAGGGAGAGAGAGAGAGATAGAGGAGAGAGATACAAAAAGAGAGACAGATAGAGGGAGAGATGAATAGAAAAATTGAAAATATAAATAACACGAAATAGATATTCGTTGCAAAACTGAACAGCACTTGTGGCTAAAGAAAAAAGGAAGGGGGGGGGGGGGTTGAAGGTAGATGAGATTAAAGGGGTTCGAGGAGGAGGGAGTGAAGGAGAGAGAAGAGACAAATTCTTTTATTTCGAGGATAATGACAAGCACTCATGTGCTTTTTTACATCCTGTCCCCGCCCGTAGGGATACATTTAGAGATGAAGAGAGAGAGAGAGAGAGAGAGAGAGAGAGATGAGAGAAAAGAGAGAGAGAGAGAGAGGTAATAGAATTACACAGAGAGAGAGAGACAGAGAGAGGGAGAGATGGATATAAAAATGAAAATATAACTAAAACAAAATAGATGACCCTAGCAAAAAGTTGAAGGTAGTTGAGAATAAAGGCCTTGGGGAGGGAGGGATGGGAGAAGGGAGAGAGGGGGGAAAGAGACAGACAGACCGACAGACGAAGAAATGGAGAGAGGGGAGGGGAGAGAGAGGGAGAGAGACAGGGGGAAGAGAGAGGGAGAATGAGAGACTCGAGAGAGAGAGAGAGAGAGAGAGAGAGAGAGAGAGAGAGTAGAGAGAGAGAGAGAGAGAGAGAGGAGAGAGAGGGGGGGGAAAGAGGAGGAAGATGAAGAGGAGGACACTTTTCATTCAGTGTGCAATTTCAGTCTCACCGTGATTCCCAGGTGGGCTGATGATCGAGTGAGAGTTGCACATTCTGGGTGACACCCAGGAGTGTTAATCTGAGGAACGCACAACCGCAACAACTACTCTCCTGCGCAATCACTTTCAACCTGCCCAGCCCGTCAACACGCTTATTGCTTAAGCTAAATTAAGAGGACAATTGCGATGTGAGACAAGATTTTAGGATGATTCTGGGCTTTTTAGAGCTATCTTTGAGTTTGGCACGGGAAAGCAGCCACCCACCTACCCTTCCCCCCCCCCCCCCCAACCACGGCCCTCCCCTCTTCCTTCCAACGGCCCTCCCTGCGTCCCCCCCCCTTTCCAAAAAAGGGGCCGTGTGTGTAGTTTGTTTAGTCTGTACTTTGTTGCTTGTGTTGTGTACTTGATGTGCTTTGTTGCTAGTTCTCTTTGTGTTTTTGGGGGGGAGCTATGTTTGTCTTCTGTGTGTGTGGTGTGTGTTGTGTGTGTTGTGTGTGTGTGTGTGTGTGTGTGTGTGTGTGTGTGTGTGTGTGTGTGTGTGTCAGTCTGTTACTGTCTCTCTCTCTTTCTCTCTCTCACACCACGCACGCATGCACACATAGTACACATACACACACAGAACTTCTCTCTCTGTCTCTATTTCTCTCAGTCTGTCTGTCTGTCTGTCTTTCTTTGTCTCTCTCTCTCTCTCTCTCTCTCTCCTCTCTCTCCTCTCTCTCTCTCTCTCTCTCTCTCTCTCTCTTTTTGTCGGTCTGTCTGTCTGTCTGCCTGCCTGCCTGTCTGTCTGCCTATCTGTCTGTATGTCTCTCTGTCTCTGTCTCTCTCTCCACTTTGTATCTTCCTTTGGCTTAATTGTGTGTGTGTGTTTGTGTGCATGTGTGTATGTATATGTGTGTATGTGTTTGTATATGTGTATGCGTGTGCGTATGTGAGCGTGTGTATGTGTGTGTGAGGTGTGTGTGTGTGTGTATGTGACTCTGTGTGTTGTGTAGGAAAATACTTCTTAGGCTTGTGCGGTTCAATTATTTTTAGAAGTTTGGATTTTAAAAAGAACTCAAAAATCAAGAAAAGTTCACTGGATACAAAATGTTTCATCACCTTACCCTGTTCGTAAAATAAGGTGGTAACAAACGAAAAATAATGAGCGGAACAACAACAAAGAATATAAGACAATATCATTTTTAAAACGTAGCTTAAGGCTATCGATCTATCTCTTATTTGCGTGCGATGCAGTTCGTCACATGTATTCGCATTCACAGCAAGAGCATGCAGGTGTATACCCATGTTTGCAAGCTCATGTGCCACATACACACAGCACAGACACACAGATACACACACATACACACAGACGAACGCGCGCGCGCAAGAACGCACATACACGTACGCACGCGCGCGCGCACACACACACACACAAGTAGTACATATGCAGGGGGAGAGAGAGAGAGAGAGAGAGAGAGAGAGAGAGAGAAGAGAGAGAGAGAGAGAGACAGAGAGACAGAGAGACAGAGAAAGAGAGAGTGAGAGAGAGAGAGTGCACGCACGCACGCAAGCAACACACACACACACACACAACACACACACACACACACACACACAAAATGGTACATATACAGGAAGAGAGAGAGAGAGAGAGAGAGAGAGAGAGAGAGAGAGAGAGAGAGAGAGAGACAGAGACAGAGACAGAGACGCAGAAAGACAGACAGACAGACAGACAGACAGAGATAGTCTTTAGATATTATTTGTACCCCTTAAGGGTTATCTGATTATTCTCGCTTGCTTTTCTTGCCTGACCTACATGTAAGTTTAATATCTTCTGCTGTAAAGCTTTAGTTTTCATTTTTTTATTGGCGTCATACTTTAACATATTGATAATTGGGAAACACTCGTTCAATAACATGTGTCTCTCTGTCTCCAAGTTGACAAAAGTTTTGTTAAAGATTCAGGTTTTTGAATGAAGTATAAAAGAGGTTAACTCAGCACAAAGCATTTCATCACTTTATCTTAGCTGCAACCAAAAACAACATCAACACAAATAACAACAAAAGAGCGACACACTGTCCAAAAATGATCAAGAAAGCCGATGAAGATGAACATGAAGATTCTTCTCAATCTGTTATGCAGATGTCTGTTGAAAGTGTCCCCTAGGGCTCTCTCTCCAGATCCATCTGCTTTTAGTTTGTTGGTGATGTGTGTGTGTGTGTGTGTGTGTGTGTGTGGGGGGGGGGGGGGGGGTGATCACATGTATGTTCACGTGCAGGAGCATGTGCATGCATGTTTGCGTTTGCATCGGAATATGTGTGTAGATGATAATAGTGATAATAATAGTAATGATAATAATAGTAATGATTAATAATAATAATAATAATAATAATAATAATGAGGAGAGACAGAGAGGCAGCCAGACAAACAGACATACATGCACACACACACACTGGTTAAAAAAAATTCACATGAGTGCTTATTTTATTATCCTCGAAATAAAAACAATTCACACACACAAACA
>CM054145.1:8571634-8589134 GCA_028751875.1 Rapana venosa
TCTTGCAATCAAAACAGACAGAGAAACACATGAGTGGCCACCATTTCGGATTGAACCCCCCACGAAACACTTTTGCCCAAGTCGTGGGCAATGTTTCGTGACTGTCACCAATTGACAAAAAATGATTTTTTCCCCATCATTACTTAGAACCAGCAACCGCCCTTGAATAAAGGACTAGCCGTCTGTCTCTGGCCAAGACTGTCCTACAGGGAACAGTACAAGGAGGGAGACGAAGAGGCAGACAGAGAAAACGATGGAGAGACAGCATCAGAGAGTGAACTGGCCTTGAGTGGAACGACTTGCTACGGAAAGTAGAGGACCGTCGGGAAGGGATGAAGCTGTATGCAAAATCTTCATTAGTGCCCCCACGGTCCAAGGAACTACGGGATAGGAGAGGTGAGGAGGGTAGTGTAATATCTCACGTCTTCTAAAAGTCATAACTCTCCGCCCAAAAAAAATTGCCTAAACACTCAGGCTTTTATCAGCAGATTGCCAGAACCTCTTAGAAAGATTTATGTGCCTGGGTTAGTTGGTTTGAAGATGTATGTGGGGGTAATTTGTAGTTGAAAAGTTTGCGCTAAAAGATGTGCCTGTGTGTGAGGCAGTCGGTCTGTCTGTCTCCGTTTTTGTCTGCTTCATCTTTGTCCTCTTTTCTTTCTTTGTCCCTGTCTTTTCTTAAAAACAAAGGTACAGACACAAACAAAAAATTGGCTCAAACACCCACGCACACAGACATATACACACAATCGTATTTAAATGCTTGTACACATGGGTACGCGCACACAGACAGACACACTCACACACGCAGGGGAACACACACACACACACAATGCACACACACATATACACACGCACACGCGTACATTAAACACACTCTTTCTCACACAAACACACACTCACCCACACACAACACCCCACCACCATCCACACGACACACACACACACACACACACACACACACACACACACACACACACACACACACACCACACACACCACACACACACACACACACATTTACACACACTCACACACAACACACATGCACACCCCTCCCCCCCCCCCCAACCCCTAACTCCACACACACACCACGTACACAAACTCTGCACTACACTACAAAAACGTACATTTGCCAGTTATATGCCTGCATGAACCGTTCAGAGCATCTGAACAGAGGCAAAAACGAAACCAGCATCCTAACAAAGTGTGACGTTTGCTTTTTAACCTACAGTTCTTCTCCAGTCTCCCAGACTGATCAAGGCTGTCATATATAGTGTTTTAAACCAGGCATTTCGCGGCACAACGCTGGGACTGTTTAAGATATGGGAGGGGGGATTGATGTGTCTGGGTTAATGGTTTAGAGAGCTGTGTGTGTGTGTGTGTGTGTGTGTGTGGTGTGTGTGTGTGTGTGTTGTGTGTGTGTGTGTGTGTGTGTGTGTGTGTGTGTGTGTGTGTGTGAGTGTGTGTGTGTGTGAGAGAGAGAGAGAGAGAGGTTACTAGTTTCAAGAAGTTACCCAGGGAGAAGAGATGGGATATTTTTTGTGTGTGGTTTGCAGTGTGCTGCGCTGTTTTGGGATAGTTGGGTTAAAGAGAGAGAGAGAGAGAGAGGAGAGAGAGAGAGAGAGAGGAGAGAGGAGAGGGAGGAGAGAGAGAGAGAGAGAGAGAGAGAGAGAGAGAGAGAGAGACACACACACACACATACAGAGACAGAGAGAGAGAGCGTGTGTTTGTGTTTTTGTGGGTATGGGTGAGTTGGTATACTTGTTCGTGTGTGTGTGTGCGTGTGTGTGCGTGCGTGTGTGTTGTGTGAAAGAAAGAGAGTGTGTGTGTGTGTGTGTGCGTGAGTGTGCGTGTGTGTATGTGTGTTGTGTTATGTGTGTGTTGTGTGTGTATGGGAGAGAGAAACAAACGCAGAGAGAGACAGATACAAAGAGACAGAGAGACAAACGGAGAGAGAGAGAGTTTGTGCGAGTGTGTGTGCGTGTGCGTGCGTCTGCTCTGCAGATGTCTGTGTCAACAACTAGTGACTTCATTCATTTTGAACCCCCCCCCCCCCAACACACACACACACACACAAACATACTCTCTTTCTCTCTCTCTCTCTCTCTCTCTCTCTCTCTCTCTCTCTCTCTCTCTCTCTTTCTCTCTCTCTCTCTCTCTCTCTCTCTCTCTTTTCTCTTTTCTCTCTCTCTCTCTCTCTCTCTCTCTCTCTCTCTCTCTCTCTCTCTCTCTCTCTCTCTCTCTCTCTCTCTCTCTCTCTTACACGCATAGTCTGAATCGAAGTTGACATACATTTTGTCAGTGATGTGCCTGCAAACATGCTCAGCCCACCAGTACGTAAGGAACATAAACCCATTTCGAAACAAAATGCAACGATTCTTTTTACACCGCAACTGAGACGCCCCCCCCCCCCAATGCCCCACCCCCACATAATAAGTCGCTTTGCATCAGATCTCAATTTTTAGTTATTGACATATTATTAATTTGCAGAACAAGGATAAAGAAATAACAGATTGGAAATCAGAAACTTCTATGAAAAGTTTTTTTACAAATTGAAATGATACACTGCAGGATGTGACGAAATTAGAATCAAATTTAGCATCCTAATAGGTGGTCAAAATATGGGTTGCGTATTTTTAAAACGCGTTAAAAAGCAAAAGGAAACAAAAGTATCCCTTGATATTTCAAGGTAGAATAATGGCTATGGTTTCATAATAAATCAAAATTTCAAAATCGACAACCCTGACCCCCACCTGCCTAAAAGCAGAAAAGTAGGTCAAGCGCTAGACGACTCATTCCGTGGTGGAGCGTCACTTTACTGTACTTTGTTTACACACTGACGAATTTCGTCATTTACTGCTGTAAACCAGGCATTTAAGTTGAATGATGCTAGAATAAATGGAATGAATAATGTAAGTTGGATTCATATGTCTGGGTCATTGTTTTGGGAGTTGTAGGAGAGGCTACTTCTTTTTCTTCTTCTTCGTCGAATGCTCAGACAGCAGCCACGCGAAAATGTGTTGCGCTGCCATTAAGCGCCTGACAAGCCAGGCCCAGCACATCCGACTTCGGCGTGGGAGAGATTTGTTATATTTTAAATCTTTCTGGGGGGGAAATGACAAGAGAATTGGACCAAGAAGACAGAAAATAGACAAGAAGCAAATAACAGGAAGAAAAGGAACAAGGCTGATACAAGGAGAATGATAGAAAAGAGGGAATTCCAAGCACAGAATTTCCAAAAGGTAGGGATGCTATATATATATATATATATATATATATATATATATATATATATTATATATATATATATTTATATATATAGTGACATGACCCTGGCATTACTTCGGGATGAGAGGGGGGGGGGGGAGGTGGTTAACAAACTGTGGGGTTACAGAGGAAGAAAAGATGAAGCTGTTTTGATATAATACTGTTTGTTTGCGGTGTGTTGTGTTGAATTACTGGGGTGTTATTGACAGGGTGTGTATGTGTGTGTTTGCATGCATGTGAGTGCATGTAAGTGCATGCACGTGTTTGTGTGTGTTTGCGTGTGCATGTGAGTGTGCGGGAGAGAGCGCAACGCCACAAGAGCAGCGCCACCCCTTATAATTTTTTTATGTCTGTATATGTCCTTGGTTTCCTATCCACACAAGTTTGATAAGGACAATTCTCGTGCTGCCGTAGGTTCTTTTACGTGCGCTGTCGCACACGGGACCCCAGCTTATCGTTTCATCCAAAAGACTCGCACCCAGACCAACACTCAGCATCTTAGAACATGGTAAAATGTTGCAGGCACAAATGGGAATCAAACCACCACACACTTTTGAATTCTTATCCCTGTTGAGGGGGGGGGAGGTGGTGGTGATGTTTGCCATAAACTGTTGTGTCGTAAAGTTTGTTGTCGTTAAGTGGATATGTTGTTGTCGTTGTTGTTGTTGTTCTTCTTCTACTACAACAACAGCAGCAACAGCAGCAGCAGCAGCAGCAAAAAGAAGTTGTTGTTTGGTGTGCGAGTTTTTCAAAAAGCTATGATATTTCTAAAAGAGCTTGTTTCCTCATTATCACTCTCATTCTGTGATCCCATTCTCCTTCCATTTTGTTAATGTTGTTTGTTTTGATACATTTTCATAGTGTAAAGCATATATTTTACAACGTAACCCTTTGATGTTCTTTGTCTGTGCATCTTAAAATCCGGTCTTGTTTTTGAAGTTAACTATTGAAATTCAAATATCCATGCACCTATTTTACAGATCACAGCATTCTTTGCTTTCATTATAACTGTCTACAGTGTGGTTATTTTATTATGGAAAAATGGTAACGAAAAATTATGTTAAAAACACAGTAAAATAAGAAGCATAATGATAGACAACACACACACAGAGCTATAATAGAGCATCCAAAAATGTGTGTCAAGTAAACAAAGCTTTTATCATGAAATAAACAAAAAGAACGTCTTTGAAATAGAATGCTGAAAAGAAAGGAATTAATACTGAAATGTGTGTTTGTTTGTTTGTTTGTTTGTTTGTGTGTGTGTGTGTGTGTGTGTGTGTTTATGAAAGAAAGAAAGAGAACCTTTTGAAACTGTTGGACGGGGTGTGTGTGTGTGTGTGTTTGAAATACAGAGAGAGAGAGAGAGAGAAACTTTTGAGGCTTTTTATTGAGGGAAAAGAATAAGCACACATAATGACTTTTTACATCCAAGGAAAAAATTACGAATAATAAAAATCAGCAACAAACAAATATTCAAAGATCTTAAAGAAAATAGGTCACACAGTAATAGCAACAAATTACACCATCCCCCCTCCTCAAAATACCCCCAAACAACCCAACAAAAGCAAAATAACAACAAACAAACAAAACAAAAAACATAAGAACCACCCCCCCCCCCCCCCCCCCCCCCCTCCAATTTAAAAAAACCAAGAAACGGCACAAAACAACAACAAAAAACACTACCACCAACCACCACCCAAAATATATATATTTACAGAAATGATGATAAAAAAAAATGATGGAAAGAAAAACATTGCACATTAACCATCTTTGAAAAACATTACTCAACATTCAAACACAAGATGACGAAAACAGGCACCTAGGAAAAACAAGTTATTAGAGAAAAATATGATGAAAGCAAAAGAGAAAAGAGTAATAGCAAAGAGGCAAGAGAGAGAGAGACAGAGACAGACAAACATACAGATAGATAGACACACAGAGGCACAGAGAGAGACACACAGAGATAGAGACAGAGAGGGAGAGACAGACAGACAGACAGATAGATAAAACACACAAGGACACAGACAAACACACAGAAACACAGAGGCACAGAGAGAGAGACAGAGAGAGAGACAGACAGACAAACAGACACATAGACACACAGGGGCACAGACAAACACACAGAAACACAGAGGCACACATAGAGAGACACAGAGATAGAGACAGAGAGCGAAAGAGAGAGGGTGAGAGAGAGGGTGTGTGTTTTCCAACAAGCATATACACTGTCTCTCCGCTGACAGAGAGAGAGAGCGAGAGAGAGAGAGAGTGTGTGTGTGTGTGTGTGTGTTTTACACCAAGCATATACACTTTCTCTCTTCTGACAGAGAGAGAAAGAAAGAGAGAGAGAGGAGAGAGAGAAGAGAGAGAGAGAGAGAGAGAGAGAGAGAGAGAGAGAGAGAGTGTGTGTATGTGTGTTTCCCAAGCATATACACTTTCTCTCTTCTGACAGAGAGAGACAGAGAGAGGGAGAGAGAGAGAGAGAGAGAGAGAGAGAGTGTGTGTGTGTATGTGTGTTTCCAACAAGCATATACACTTTCTCTCTTCTCACGAGAGAGAGAGAGAGAGAGAGAGAGAGAGAGAGCGAGAGAGAGAGAGTTTTTCCAACAAGCATATACACTGTCTCTCTTCTGACAGAGAGAGAGAGAGAGAGAGAGAGAGAGAGAGAGAGAGAGAAAGAAGAGGAGAGAGAGAGAGAGAGAGAATGAGAGAGAGAGAGAGAGGAGGAGAAGTGTGTGTGTGTGTGTGTGTTTCCAACAAGCATATACACTGTCTCTTTTCTGCCTCCCTTCCCCCCAATCAACTACGGAACAAAGGAATACTGTATATAATCATGTTCACAAACATAATGCATGACGAGAGAGAGAGAGAGAGAGAGAGAGAGAGAGAGAGAGAGAGAGAGAGAGAGAGAGGAGAGAGATGAGAGAGAGGAGAAGAACACACACACACACACACACACACACACAATACACACACAAACACACACACAGGGCGAAACATAGACAGGCAGAAAGTTACAGAGACAGAAAGACAGACAGACAGACACTCAAAACAAACCAGAAAAGGAGAGACAGACAGACACTCAAAACAAACCAGAAAAGGAGAGACAGACGGACGGTAATAAAAGACAGACTGGTTTGACACTCTGAAATAATTTTTTTTTTTTACTGAAGTTGAAATTACTCTCCGCACGCACACAAGTTTCAACCAGTCAGGGTGTTGAGAAAAAAATAGTGCCGACAATTTTGACTGATGAGACAGAGAAAGAAAAGAAAAAGAAGAAAAAAGGAAAAGATATATCACTTGCACTTTCTCTTCCTTGTAGTTCCAGCAATTTGCATTTGTAGAACAAAAGTTTTGACACATGGGTTGTAATTTGTAAGCTGTTTAAAGTTTGCTGTGTGTGTGTGTATGTGTGTGTGTGTGTGTTAGGTGTGTGTTAGGTGTGTGTGTGTATAATTATGTGTGTTGTGGGTGTGTATGTGTGTGGATGGGTGTTTTGTGTATGTCTGTGTTTGTGTGTTTTATATATAATATATATAAATATATATATGTATATATATATATGTCTGTGTGTCTGTGTGTGTAAACACAGAATAGAGACGATGGTGTGAAATGAAACACAAAGAGATAGATAGATAATTAGATAGATAGACAGACAGACAGACAGACAGACAGATAGATAGATAGATAGATAGATAGATAGATAGATAGATAGATAGATAGATAGATAGATAGATGATGGATGGATAGAGAGACGGGACAGAGACACAGACAGACAAAGACAGAGACAGAGTAACAGAGAGAAAGAGGCACACAGACAGACAGACATTGATAGAGAGAAAGAGAAAGACAGAGAGGATACAGAAAACAGACAGACCGACAGACAGACACGCAAATAGACAAAAAGAGTGGAGAACCAGAGAGACAGACAGACGGACGGTAATAAAGACAGACTGGACTGACACTCTGAAAGAATATCTTCTGCTGAAGTTGAAATTACTCTCCGCACGCACACAAGTTTCAACCAGTCAGGGTGTTGAAAAAAAAATAGTGCCGACAATTTTGACTGATGAGATAAGGGAGAAAAAAAAGGAAAGAAAATTCGTTTGCACTTTCTCTTCCTTGTAGTTCCAGCAATTTGCATTTGGAGAACAAAAGTTTTGAGACATTGGTTGTAATTTGTAAGCTGTTTAAAGTTTACTCTGTGTGGGTGTGGGGGAGGATGGTTTCCAAGTGTGGGTGTGGGTGTTGTGCAGTGTGTGAGGATGCGTGTCTGTGTGTGTGCTTGTATGTGTTTGTGTCTGTGTGTGTGCTTGTATGTGTTTGTGTCTGTGTGTGTGCTTGTATGTGTTTGTGTCTGAAGGTGTGCTTGTATGTGTTTGTGTGTCAGTGCGTGCGTGTGTGAGTGTGTGTGTTTGTGTGTGTGAACACTGACGCTGGTCATGAATATTGAAATATAGAAAGATAGACAGACAGACAGGTAGATAGGTAGGTATGTATGTAGGTAGGTAGGTAGGTGAATAAATAGAGATAGATAGATAGATAGATAGATAGATAGATAGATAGATAGATAGATAGAGATAGATAGAGAGAGAGATAGAGAGAGAGACAGACCATCCTAGACAGACACAGAGAGACAGACACACTGACAGGTAGGTAGGTAGAAAGGTAGGTAGGTGGATAAATAGAGAGATAGAGGGATAGATAGATAGATATATAATATAGATAGGTAGATATATAGATAGAAAGACAGACCATCCAAGAAAGACAGACAGAAACAGGAGAGACAGAGACACACACACATAGACAGAGAGACAGAGGCAGAGAGAAAGAATCAAATACATCATACACAGACAGACAGAGATAAGGACAAACAGGCTGGCAGACAGACATTCAAACAAACCACAAGACGGAAGAATCAAACAGACAAACGGACATTAATAAAGATGAAGTTGAAATTACTCTCCGCACGCACACAAGTTTCAACCAGTCAGGGTGTTGAGAAAAAAGTAGTGCCGACAATTTTGACTGATGAGACAGAGAAAGAAAGAAAAAAGAAGAAAAAAGGAAAAGATATATCGCTTGCACCTTCTCTTCCTTGTAGTTCCAGCAATTTGCATTTGAGAACAAAAGTTTTGAGACATGGGTTGTAATTTGTAAGCTGTTAAAGTTTACTCTGTGTGTGTGTGTGTGTTGTGTGTGTGTGTGTCTGTGTGTGTATAATTATGTTTGGGTGGGTGTGTATGTGGGTGGATGGGTGTTTTGTGTATGTCTGTGTTTGTGTGTGTATATATGTGTCTGTGTGTACACACAGAATAGAGGCGATGATGTGAAATGAAACAGAAAAGAGATAGACAGATAATTAGATCGATAGATAGATAGATAATTAGATAGATAGATAATTAAATAGATGTATAGATAGATAGACAGACAGACAGACAGATAGATAGATAGATAGATAGACAAATAGATAGATAGATATTATATATAGATAGATAGGTGGATGATGGGTGGATAGAGAGACAGACAGACAGAGACGCAGACAAAGACAGAGACAGAGGAACAGAGAGAAAGAGGCACACAGACAGACAGACATTGATAGAGAGAAAGAGAAAGACAGAGAAGGATACAGAAAACAGACAGACCGACAGACACTCAAATGGACAAAAAGAGGGGAGAACCAGAGAGACAGACAGACGGACGGTAATAAAGACAGACTGGACTGACACGCTGAAAGAATATCTTCTTCTGAAGTTGAAATTACTCTCCGCACGCACACAAGTTTCAACCAGTCAGGGTGTTGAGACAAAAAAATAGTGCCGACAATCTTGACTGATGAGATAAGGGAAAGAAAGAAAAGGGAAGAAAAAAGGAAAAGATATATCGTTTGCACCTTCTCTTCCTTGTAGTTCCAGCAATTTGCATTTATAGAACAAAAGTTTTGACACAAATTTGTAAGCTGTTTAAAGTTTACTCTGTGTGTGTTTCTGTGTGTGTTGTGTTGTGTGTGTATGTGTGTTAGGTGTGTGTGTTATAATTATGTGTGGGTGGGTTGTGTATGTGGGTGGATCGGTGTTTTGTGTATTTTTATTTTTTTTATTTATTAATTTATTCTTTTATATCTAGGATAATGGAATAAGCACGCATGCGCTTTTTTTTACATCTAGTCCCAGTGTGTGTGCGGTTTTGTAAATTCTGTCATCTGTTCCCACCGGTGCGTAATGGCCTACTCTTACGAAAAGCGGAAATGGATTTAACGTGTGCGCAATATGTTCCGCGTGCGTTCGCACCCGGGGCCTCGGTTTATAGTCTCATCCGAAGGACTTTTCGGGAGGGTGGAGTCTGCACTGATGTTAACTCTAAGGGAAAATATCACCTTGAACGGGAATTGAACCTGGTCGGATTGTCAGATTGCGAGCGCAATGTTCTAACTACTAGGCTATCCCAATACCCAGAGTGTCTGTGTTTGTGTGTGTATATATGTGTCGGTGTGTGTGTGTGTGTGTGTGTGTGTGTGTGTGTGTGTGTGTGTGTGTGTGTGTGTGTGTGAGTGTGTGTGTGTGTGTGTGTGTGTGTGTGTGTGTGTGTGTGTGTGTGTGTGTGTAAGCACAGAATAGAGGCGATGGTGTGAAATGAAACAGAAAAGAGATAGATGAATAGATAATCAGACAGATAGATAGATAGATAGATAGATAGATGATGGATGGATAGAGAGACAGACAGACAGAGACGCAGACAAAGACAGAGACAGAGGAACAGAGAGAAAGAGGCACACAGACAGACAGACATTGATAGAGAGAAAGAGAAAGACAGAGAAGGATACAGAAAACAGACAGACCGACAGACAGACACGCAAATAGACAAAAAGAGTGGAGAACCAGAGAGACAGACAGACGGACGGTAATAAAGACAGACTGGTCTGACACTCTGAAAGAATATCTTTTGCTGAAGTGGAAATTACTCTACGCACGCACTCAAGTTTCAACCAGTCAGGGTGTTGAGAAAAAAAAATAGTGCCGACAACTTTGACTGATGAGATAAGGGAGAAAAAAAAGGAGAGAAAATTCGTTTGCACTTTCTCTTCCTTGTAGTTCCGCAATTTGCTTTTTAAAGAACAAAATTTTTGAGACATTTTTTGAATTTGTAACCCTGTTTAAATTTTTACTTGTGTGGGGTTTGGGGGGGTAGGGGGGGGGTTTTTCCGTGTGTGGGTTTTGGGGTTTGTGTGTGGGGTTTTTGGTGTGTGTGTGTGGAGAGAGGAAGAGAGGAGAGAGAAGAAGGGGAGAGAGAGATGTGGGGTGTTAAAACGCGGGGCAGTGATGAAAGGATTGAAATATTTAAAAGGATAAAAAATTTAGAAAATTTCGTAATAGATAGATAATAGTTTAGATAATAGATAGAAAAGATAGATAGATAATAGATAGATGGGATAGAAAGATAGATAATAATAGATAAGAAAAAGAAAAAGATAAATAAGATAAGAAGTTTAGAAAAAAGGGTTTAAATTTGGATTCACGAGGAAGAGAGAGAGGAGAGGAAAAAGAGAGAGGGAGAGGAGAGGAAAGAGAGACAAACAACCACACACACAGAAATAAAGAGACAGACAACAAGACCCTGCCCAGAAAAAACACAGAGAACAAACAACAGAAACAAGAGACAGAAAAAAACCCAAAGGGACAGAACGGGAATTCCCCAAGGCCCTTAAAAAAAAACCGACGGAAAAGGAAAAAGACAGACGGGCAGACACCCCGACAATCAACAAAACCACAAGGGGGAGAACCAGAGGGAGGGGTAAGAAGAAAAGGCAAAGGTGCCCAAAAACCTACAAGGCCCGTATTTGAGCGAGGCGTCAAAATCCCTCACTTCTCAGGGGCCACATATTAAAGGGGCGGGCCCCCCATCCCCCTCTCCCTCCGGGTTTTAAAAACCTTTCCCTGACCCTAAAGAGGGGGGGTTTACCCATTTACAGCGGGGGTGAACGGGGGACGTAACTGAAACCCAAGGCGCGCAAACGGTCCCCCAAATTCCAACGGAAAACCCCGCTCGTTTCTCACCCAAATTCCCACATTATCAGAGATGTGCAAAAAGAGAGAGGGGAGATAGAGGGGAAGAGAGGAGAGAGAGAAGAGAGAAGAGAGGAAAGGGGAGGGGGGGAAGAAAAAACAGACAAAAACAAAGCCCCCAAAAAAAGGGCCGAGAAACATAAGCCCAAAACACAAAAATTTTACACAAGACAAAAGGACATCGGAAAATAAAAATAAAACCCAAAATAAAAGAACAGTTCACAACTGACTTAAAAGGATAGGGTAACTCCGGGAAAAACCAACAAAAGAAAGAAAGAAAAAAAAGAAAAAAAAAGCAGAAAAGAGAGAAAAAGGGGAGAGGGGGAGAGAGAAAAGAGAGAGAGGAAAAGGAAGAGAGAAAGAGAAGAGAGAAGGGGAAAAGACAAATGCCAAATTTTTTTATTTCCAGGCTAATGAAAAAGCACCCATCCCCCCCCTTAGGGATCCCTGAACGAGAAGAGGGGGGGAGGGGGGGAAAAGAAGGGAGAGAGAGATTTTTGGGATTTTGAAAGAAACAAAAAGGCACCAACTTGCCCCCAGGAAGCCTATGCCTTTTCTTCTTAAACCCCTTTCGTGGCATGTTCAAAGTGAAGTTTGTTGTCTTAAAATTTAAAACCCCCCCCTTTTCTAAACACCATTTCCCAAAACCTTTCTAATTTTTTTTTTTTAAATAAAACACACACACAAAAACGCGTGCACGCAGGGTGTGTGCATAAAAAAAGACACAGGCACCCCACCCCTGCACATCCCATAAAACAAAAAGGGAAACCCACACACAAAACACACATGTAAACACAAAAAAAACAAACAAGGTTGAAAAAAAGTAGTACTTCAATTATCTTTAAAGATTGTTGTTTTTTAGATAGAGGGCTTGATGAAAAAAAGCAAATCCCCGGGCTTTTTTCAATTTTAACAATCGGAACTAAACTTTTTGTTTTTAGTTGACAACACCCCGTGCGTGCGCGCACCCCAAAGTCCCAAAGCCGCACAGAAAAGGGGGAGAAGAAGGAAAAAGGGAGAAAAGTGAGAAAAGCAAAGAAAAAAAAAGAAAGAAGGGGGGAGAAGGAGAAAAAAAAGGAAAAAAACAGGAGGAGGGGGAAAGGGGGGAGGAGGAAAAAAGAAGAAGAAGAAAAAAAAAAGAAAAAAAGAAAAAAAAAGAAAAAAAGAAGAAGAAGGAAAGCACATAAAAAAACACTACAAATCCCATGCTTCGAAAACCCAAAGACGACAGCAGAAAAAAAACCCAAAAATCCTTTTTTTCCCCTTTTTTTTAAAAAAAATTTGGGGAGCTTATTTGCATTTTTTTTTTGCTTTTCTTTTGGTTTGTATCCACAATTTGGGGTGAAAATTTCACAGGGGTTTTTTCCCATTTCCCCAAATTTTTAAACCCTTTAAAAAAAAAAAATGACACTGATGAGAGGTTTTGTTTTTTGTGGGTTTTTTTTTAACAGAAAAATCCCACACAAACTGTAACCTTTTTTTTCTCCCACGCCCTTTGTTACTTCCCCGAAAACCCCCCCGAAAAACCCTAAATTAAGCATTCCCTACTTTTAGGTATGCAATACCCCTTTTACAACCATTACTCCCAAAAATTTTATGCGTTTGTCATAACAAACCTCACAATTTTTTTAAAAAAAACCTTTTTCCACCCCCCATCCACCCACACCCCCAACAAGCAGTTTTCCATTTCGGTTTTTCCCCACGAAAACAGAAAGTTTTTTTTTGGTTATTTTTTTGGGGGGTTTGGGTTTTGTTTCATTTTTTTTTTTTTGGGTTTGTTGTTTTCTTGTCGGAGTTTTTGTGTGTTTATCAAATTTTCTTTCTTTGTTTTTGGGGTTTTAAAAAAAAAAGCTCACAGATTCCTGACATAAAGTTTGGGTTTGGGTTTTTCCCTTGGGGGCCCTTAGTGTACCACATTCGGGAGTTTTTCTGTAGTTTGTTTTTTTTAAAGGGGTTTGCTGTTTTTTTTAAAGGGGATGTTGCTTTGGGTTTTGGGGGCTGCGTTGGGTTGGGGGCTTGCGGGGTTTTTTTAAAGGGGCCTGCTGCGGGTTTTTTGGGGTTTTTTTTTTTGGGGGGGGGTTGCTGTTTTTTTTGTTGGGGGGCTGCTTTTGTTTTTAGGGGTTTCCTTTTTTTTTTTCCAGGGCTTTTTTTTTGGGGGAAGCTTTTTTTTTGCTTTTTAGGGGGTACTGTTTTATTTTTAGGGGTTTTCCTTTTGTTTTTAGGGGTTCTGAGGTTATTTTTTTGGGGCTGGCGTTGTTTTTAAAGGGTTTGGGCGGGTGGGTTTTGGGGGCTGCTGTAGTTTTGAGGGGCTGCTGTAGTTTTGGGGGGCTGCTGTAGTTTTGGGGGCTGTTTGTTTTTAAAGGCGTTTGCTGTCGTGTTTTTGGGGGTTGATGTTTTTTTTTGGGGCCCGCAATTGTTTTTAGGTGGGTTTTTTTGGGGTTAGAGTTTGCGGTTTTTTTTAGGTGGTGACTTTTGTTTTATGGGAGCTGTTGTTGTTTAAGGACTGGGGTTTTTTTTAGGGGCTTTTTGTTGCTTTTGGGTGATGGCTTTTAAAAGGGAAATGTTTTTTTTTTTTTTGGGGGCTGTTTTTGTTTAGGGGCGCGTTGTTTTTGGGGGCTTTTGTTGTATTTAGGCACTGCTTTTTTCCCCTTTTGGGGCCCCGCTGTTTTTTTAATGGGCTCTGTTATTTTTAAGGGCCGGCTTTTTATTTTGGGGGGGGCGCCCCCTTAACAAACCAGGGGATCCCAAAATTTGAAATTTTTGTTTTAACTCATCGCGCCGGGAATGAAATGTGACACCATAAAAGACACACGGGGGGTTGAAAAAAAATTTTCGTATGTGGGGAACTTTTTTAAAAAAATACCTCACAATACAGAAAGCCGACCTCAACTTCAGAAGACATTTTAAATTTTAAATTGGGGAACCAAACAAATTTTTAAAACCAAAAAACCACAAAATTGATTGATAAAACCCTCATCAGGGCTGAAAAAAATCTCAGCATCCGGGGGGTGTTGTTTTTTTCTATTCCTTGGTAAAGTTCCAAAGTTCACCCAATGCAAAGGGTTTTTGCGGGGGCCCGACCTTTTAGCATAGCTTTTAAACCCATAAAAATTTTGAGGGAAGGCCTATACGCTTAAAACTAAAATCAACCACTGGCAAAAAGCCCTAAACCTAACCCCAATTAAGATATTTTTTATGGGGGTTTAACAATTTTGGTTTTTCCGGGCTTTGGGTGTTTTGTGTGTGTGTGGGGTGTGTGTGGGGTTGTTGTGTGTGTGTGTTGTTGTGGGGTTTGGGGTTTTTGTGGTGGGGTTTTAACGCGGTGCGTGGGGGTGGCGCCACCACCGGGGTTTTGTGTAGGGAAAAATTTTTTTAAAAAGCTATCGGGAATGCTTATTACAACCAAAAATTTTGTTTTTTTTGTGTCTTGTGAGAAAATTAAGGTATCAATCTGCCTGTCAGAATTGAAATTTTCCCCTTTTATGGATGTTTAAAAGGGGTTTTTTAAACTTAAATTTGACATCATTTGCAAAGGAAATTTCATTAATCGAATACAATTTTGCTACAAAATTTCCAATCCACTGGGCACCCTCGGGTAAATAAAATTTTGGCTTGTCCCTGAGGGCCCCGAAGGATGCTGAAAAAAATTTGATCCCTAAAATGGTTTTTACTTTTTTTTTTTCAAATGGGTAAAGGGATGCGCAGGGCCTGACTTGTCGGGCGCTTGAGGGCGGCGCACGCATTTCCACCTACCCCCAACAAGAATAGTTGCTGTAAATTTAGTTCGCCGGAGAAGAAAGAAAAAGAGGTTGGGAAAACAAGCGGTAAGTTTACCAATTTATCAAACTTTAAAAGTCAAGAAAACCCCAGCAATCTGGTCTTAATCTTGGGGGCATGAATGAAACTTTTTGGGGGTTTTTAAAAACTTTTCAATTTTCCCCCCAAAACGCAGACCTTAAAAGGGTAACCTTCCCCGAAACCAAATTTTTATACATTACCGAAAGGGTGTGATAGTCCCCGCCTATAAAAAACACATTCTTTTGGTTTATTAAACAAGAAAAATTAACTAGAAAACAAGAGGCCCCGGGAAATGCTTTTTTACATAACTGGTTTTCCTTTTATCGTCGATCGATAATATATAAAAAATATACGATAGAAAGATCGATAAAAATAAAGATCGACGGTAGATAGATCGTTTTATCGATAGATCGGGTAGATTGGAAGATAAAAATCTAGATAGGTAGAATGACAAAAATAGACAATAACCAAAACATACATAACACACATACATACCTACATACATACATACAAACAGGGCATCAAGCCTGCCTGCATCAAAGCATGCCTGCAAAGCATGCAGCATGCATTTCACATGCATGCATGCATCATGAAACCCTCCCTAAAAAACATACATACATACATTTCATACCTAAAATTTCATACATACAACATACATACATACCTACAACAAAACATACATAAAATACAAACATAAAAATACATACATACCTACATACATACAGACATACATACAAACATCATACATACAACAAACATACATACATACATACATACCCTACATACTACATACATACAAACATACATACATTCCTACATCATTTCATACAACCAAAATACATACAAACTTTTCATACATAAATACTTTCATACTACATACATACAAAAATACATACCCCCCTTTCAACATACATACATTTCAAACATAATACATACCATACATACAAACCCTACATAACAACATACATACAAAACATACATTCAAAACATAAACCTTTTTTTTCTTCGAGATTAAACGAATAAAGGGCTTCCCTATGCTTTTTTACATTCCCCCGTCCCCCCCCGGGACGGGATTTTTTTTAAATTTTTTGTCAACTTTCCCACCCCGCAAACAAAACGCATACTCTTTTCCCAAAAGCGGAAAAGGTTTAACGTGTATATAAAACCCCGAGAGATAAAATGGAAAGGATAATAGATAGATAATAGATAATAGAAAGATAGATAGGGTAGATAGATAAAATAGATAGATAATAAAAGATAGAAAAGATAGATAGATAAATAGATTTTTTTATTCTTTTTTATCGAAGAAAAGAAAAAAACACTTACGTGCTTTTTACAATCTATCCCCGTGTGTAACGGTTTTTTTAAATTTTTGTTTATCTGTTTCCCCCCCCGGCACACAAGGCCTAAATCTTTTCCCAAAAAAACGGAACAGGATTTTTAAAGGTTCGCAAGATGTTCGGGAAGCGTTTTGCACCGATTTATAATTTGAGTGAGCAAGTGAGTAAGCAAGAGAGATGAAAGAGAAAAACGTGTGCAGATGTCAACGCTCGCGCAGCAAGGACGTCTAAAAGAGCACACCACAAAAACACACACAAACACACACAAAGATCACACACCCCAACACACACACACACATCAACCCACACCCCCCACCCCCCCAGGGGGTTTTTTTTTCCCCCCTTTCCCACCCAAAATCTTTAAAAAAAAAAAACAACCCCCACAAAAATAAAGGGGTTTTTTGGTATTGGGTTTTTGGTTTTTGGGGAAGGCCCCTTTAAAAGGAAAAAAAAAAATTAAAAGGGGAAAAGGGGGTTCTCCCCCCAGAAAAAAAGGGGGAAAAAAAAACCAAACGAAAAAAAAGACAAAAAAAATATAAAAAAAAAATTAAAAACCGAAACAAAAACATAAAAAGTTATTTAACGTTAATGAAACTGTAACAAAATGTCCTATAGGACTCTGCCAGAGACCTTTTGCAATATCAAATGCCAAATTCAAGTTATTGATATGCTTCTAAGGGAGTTTTTCAGAAAAATTGGGGTAAAAAAAGCTTTTGTATTCTTACATTCAAATATTATATGAGTATTAGAAATATTCTCACCACACAGACATTTACTGTGTCTACTGAATTTGGTTACGAATGCATTAAGTTTTATTCTATAAAACAAACTATTCACTCTTCGTGCTGTGGAGATATTTGAGCAAGCCTTTTAGAATGACTCACGACTCTTGCTTTATCAGTTTTGATGACAGATCTGTTTAGAAATCTCTCTTTTAGGTGATACGTTTCTGTGACCTTTTTCCATGATGTTTGTTCTAATAAGTGGTAGCCCTCTTGTAATGATTAAAGGCACGTGCAATGTTGCTGATTT
>CM054145.1:8601634-8614134 GCA_028751875.1 Rapana venosa
CCCCGTGTGTATGCGGTTTTGTAAAAAAATATTTTGCCATCTGTTCCCACCGGCACATAATGGCCTACTCTTTCCAAAAGCGGAACAGGTTCTAACGTGTGCACATGATGTTCTGCGTGCGTTCGTATACGGGGCCTCAGGTGTGTGTGTGTTTGTGTGTGTGTGTGTGTCTGTCTGTCTGTGTTTAAGATGCTATTGCTTCGATTTTACATGTGTTCACTCAAAGTGATATTAGACGAGTGTGTGTGTGTGTGTGTGTGTGTGCGTGCGTGCGTGTGTGTGTGAAAGTTGTGTCACCCAAGCATGCACAAACACACACGTGCTCACACGCACACAAACCCACGCACACACACATCCACCTACCCCCCCCTCACTCCCCCTCCCCCCCCCCCCACACACACACACACATACACGCACTGACACACATCTAATGTCAGTCCCTAAAGGTATGCAGAATGGCTTAAATAAAAAACCAAGTATAAGCTGACAAATAAACTGACAAGGAAAAGGCAACCTTGACATATAAAAACAGACAGACGTCAATGTCAGAAACCACATTTTCCACCCCCACCCCCCCTCTCTCTCTTTCTCTCTGCCTCCCCTCCCCCTCTCTCTCCCTCCTCCCCCCCCTCCTCCCTCCCACCCCCCTTCTCTCTCTCTCCCCTCTACGCTCTCCTCTTTCTCTCCCTCTTCTCTCTCTCCTTCTCTCTCTCTCTCCCTCCCCCCCTCTCCTCTCTCTCTCTCCCTCCCACTCTCCCTCTCCCTCCTCCTCCTCCCTCCATCTCTCTCTATCTATCTCTCTCCCCCTCCCCTCTCTCCTCCCTCCTACTCTCCCTCCTCTCCTCCCGCTCCCATCCCCGCCCCTCTCTCTCCCCTCTATGCTCTCTCTCTCCCTCCCTCCCCTCTCCCTCCCTCCCTCCCTATCTCTCCCCCTCCCCTCTTCTCCCTCCTATACCCCCTCTCTCTCCCTCCCATCTCCCCTCTCTCTCCCTCTCTAACCCCCCCCCCTCTCTCTTTCTCTCTCTCCCCCCTCCCGGACTCCAGGTTTGCCGTGTGAATACAAACACAAGTGGACAATACATCTGCCTTGCATAACTTAACCCCGATACACCAGGCGAGGGTGAGGGGAGGAGTGGTCGAGGGTAATGAAATATGAAAGCACTGGATACATTGCCAGAGAGAAAGAAAGAAAGAAAGAGAGAGAGAGAGAGAGAGAGGCAGACAAACGGACAGAGAAAGACAGACAGACAGACACACAGACAGACAGAGACAAAGACACAGACAGAGAACCGGCTTAGACATAATTATTATATCGATCAAAACTTTGCAACACAAGTTACACTGACTTGTGCATCGTTTAACCCTTTTGGTTCAGGACATACATACACGTATCCAAGGCCAGTATCATCGTCTCACAGGGATTTCAGCACTAGAAGAAAACTTCTGGAACCACATTTTCTTGTGAAGACTTAAAGGTCTTTTTCTCTAGATGCGCGTCTTTTGTTTTGCCGAAAGGCCAAGGGAAAGATTTTTCTATCCCCGGTTTTTGAGCAAGAACATTTTCTGTGTTTTTCGTGGCTTTTTTCGTCTTTTTGAAGGGTTCGTTCAGATCTGTTAGTTTGTTTGTGTGTGTTTGTTTTTGTTTGTTTGTTTGTGTGTGAATGCCTAACTCATCTGTGTGTCTATCTGACTCTCTCTCTCTTTCTCTCTCTCTCTCTCTCTCTCTCTCTCTCTCTCTCTCTCTCTCTCTCTCTCTCTCTCTCTTTCTCTCTTTCTGTGTTTATATCTACTATCTCTCTCTTTCTGTTTCTCTTCCTTTCTCGTTCTCTCTGTCAATCTCTCTCTCTCTCTCCTCTCTCTCTCTCTCTCTCTCTCTTTCTATCTCTCTCTCTCCCTCCTTGCTTTCTCTCTGTCTCTGTCTCACTCTCACTCATCTTCCTGTCTCCTTCTCCCTTCTCTCTCTACTCCTCTCTTCTCTCCCCCTCTCCCACTTTCTCTCCTATGCTCTCTGTCTGTCTCTCTGACTGTCTCTTTTCGTTGTATACTCACCGATCCCCTACATCGTCAACTTACTCCCATCTCATTCTCCCACCGCTCATCTCCCTCCTACCTTCTGGCTCTGCTACTCTTGCAGTCTCACGTCTCTCGAGCTCATCATCTCAGGTCTCACAATTCGCGCTCTTCTCCTCTCTGCTGCTACTTCCTCCAAAGAGGCGTGTCATTTGTTTCGTATGGATATATACGCAAGATCCGATAGCATCGGTGAAAGCTAAGAATAATTAATTCGGCTGAAAGGAAAGGGTCCCAGAACCTAGGTGGACGTAGGGGAGCGAGGCGTCAGAGACCTCAACATCTCCAGGGGCCAGCATATTGAGGGCGGCGCCCATCTCCTCTCCCTTGCTGCTTTACCTTCCCTGACCCTAAAGAGGGCAGGTACCCATTTACAGTTAGGTGAACTGGGGGACTGTACTGAAGCCAAGGGACGCAAACGGTCACCCATCCAACTGGTAACCACGCTCAACGCTGCTTAACTTGGCTGGGGGAAAGCGAGTGCTCTGGAAGCCTAGGGATGGAGGGGGGGGGTGTCTTGTTCTTGTAAGTTCACAGGTTTGCGAGTGTGATTTACGTGACAAGGGGGAAAATTCAATTTCGGTTTTCACTCCACTGCAGATGATTTAACAGCTGAACCAAATTAGGTGCAGAGAGAGTGTGAGAGAGAGGGGGGGGGGGTGAGATAGAGGGGGAGAGAGAGAGGGGGGGGGAAGAGAGACAGGGGGGGGGAGAGAAAGAGGGAGACAGAGAAACATGGACAAATAAAGACTGAAATAGGACAGAGACACCACAAGAAGAGAAGAAAAGAGAGAGACAGAGTTAGAGATACCGTCAGACAGACAGACAGACAGACAAAAGGCACAGAGAGAGAGAGAGAGAGAGAGAGAGAGAGAGAGAGAGAGAGAGAGAGAGCTGGGGGGGGGGGGGAGGGGGGGCAAATACAGACATACGAACAGAGATACCATAAACGGTTTTATGTTATAAATCTAGCAAACTTATCTTCTCCTGTTTATTATTCAATCCCCTTAGATTGAAAGGTTTTCGTAGGTTTGATTTCATACATAATATAAAATACTATAATTATCTGATTTTTTATGCCGCAACCTGTATCTATTTTTGGCTTGAAATACTGTTTTGAATGTTCACACATGATAACAAATATATTTTCTTTTTTCCCTTGAACGCTGTAAGTAGTATTTCTTTACAGATTGAAATATCATTTCTTTTATTGATAGTTTTTACACATAATAACAAATAGCATATCTAGTAGTATTTAGCGTTGCAAGCAATATTTATTTATAGATTGAAATACTTTTAAGTTTAGTTTTCATACATAATAACAAAATATCATATCTGGTTTGAAAATTGCTTCCATTATTTCATTTTATACTGAAATAAATTTTTTCATAATATATATCATATAGTTTACACACATAACAACCGACCCAGGCCACAAGTTGTGTCAGTTATTGGAGTCAGCTAACAAGACCCACATAAATATCTTATGTTGTAAAATGTTATGTTGAGATTGCCTTCAGCCATGACAAGCTCTTAACATCACAACCTGCACTCTCCGTTAAGGAGAGAAAAAATCCTCTGAAGTCGGAGTATGGCTGCCTATATGGCGAGGTACTTGAAAACAGTCTTACACGCAATCTTCTCATCCAGTGTGTACTTCTTATCTCACAGTGATTCCCAGGTGGGATGAGTGAGTCAGAGTGCATATTCTGGGTGACCCCCATAGTGTTAAGCTGGGGAACGCACAAAAACAAAACCACCTCCACCACCACCACCAACAACAGCAGCAGCAGCAGCAACACATTATAACAAACGTCATGTCTGGTTTGAAAGTTGCAGCCAGTATTTCATTTTAGATGGAAATTCTTTCTTTTACGTAGTGTTCACACATAATAACACACATCATATCATATCTGCTTAGACACTTGGAAGCAGATGTTGAAGGGGTTAGTTCTCCTTGGAAATCTCATTTGGAAGTTCTGAGAAAGTTTTGGAAAATATCACACATTTTTCCCGAATGTCTTACATCAGAGAATTCTTGGCATGAAAAACTTGTAAACTTGAAAAATGGATAATGTGTGTGTTTGTGTGCGTGTGTGTGTGTGTGTGTGTGTGTGTGTGTGTGTGTGTGTGTGTGTGTGCGCGCGCGCATGTGTGTGTGTGTGTGTGTGTGTGTGTGTGTGTGTTTGCTGTGTATGTATATGTTTTGATTGGTTTTTATTTTATTTGTATCTTTTATTTCGAGGATAATGGAATAAGCATTAATGCTCCTTTTTATCCAGTCCCTGGTATATGCAGTGTTAGACTCTGTGTGTGTGTGTGTGTGTGTGTGTGTGTGTGTGTGTGTGTGTGTGTGTGTGTGTGTGTGTGTGTGTGTTTGTTTGTGGACAGGTGAGTGTGTGTGTGTGTTAGACTATGTGTGTGTGCTCGCGCGCGCGCGCGTGCATGCATATTTGTGGGCAGGTTTTTGTTTTAATATACGCGCGCATGTTTATGTGTGTGTGCGTGAGCGTGCGTACGTGCATGTGTGTGAGCGCACGCGACCGCCTATATTGCATATTGATGCAATAAAAATTATAACAAGCCACTCTACGCTTCGCTGCATGCAAGCGCATAACACATATTTAATGATAATGTCAAACGTCATTAACTGATTGATATCTTTGTTAATCTACCAATCATTTGATCAATCAGCGAGTCAGTCAGCTATGAAGTTACTTGTTATAACAAATCTATCCCCGAAGTCGGAATGCGGCTACCTAAATGGTAAAAGGAAAAGGTAAAGGAGTCCCATGACCTATAAGGTCGTAGGGGAGCGAGGCGTCAGAGACCTCACTTCTCTAGGGCCAGCATATTGAGGGCGGCGCCCATCTCCTCTCCCTCGCTGCTTTACTTTCCCTGACTCTAAAGAGGGCAGGTACCCATTTACAGCTGGGGGAACTGGGGGAACTGTACTGAAGCCAAGGCGCGCAAACGGTCCACATCCAACTGGTAACCACGCTCGACGCTGCTTAACTTGGCTGAAAGCGAGTGCTCCGACCACTGAGCTATCCCGTCCCCACCTAAATGGTAGAGGATTAAAAATCAATTCGGTCACATACACACACACAAAAAAAACTCGCCATTGGTGAACCTCCGAGCTCTAGCCGAGGAACGAAAAAAAATGTACATAAATAAAAAATAATAATAACAACTGAAACTTTTTGCGTTTACATGTAGAAAAAATAAGTGTGCACACTGCACTACACTAGCGATAAAAGAACCGCCAAAATATAGATTTTAAATCATAATAATTTTATATTTTATAAAGTCTTTTTTAAAAGATGGAGAGAGCGCAGGAGTCCTGCACCTTATCTATTTCTATTTTGCGAACTTTTTCTTATCCAGTATCTAGATAAGAACTGTTGGGTTTTCAGGTTTTCTTTTTTTAAAATTCCTGTTTATCACAGATTGAAACTACATTCAACTTTTTTTTAAAAACATGTCGCAGCCAAGGTATTATAAAGGTGACGTGAATGTATGTGACTTCTTGTTTCAAAAGTTCCAGATGAATTTAGGAAGATGACATACATTTTGTTTTTGAATAACACTGACTCCAAGCCAGACGACAGAGATAATTATCTGGTCAGTAAAGGTATTCTTCCTTAAGAATATTACAAGATGGGGAAGGTTAGGGTTTAAGAGTGAGTGAGAGAAAGGGGTGGGCAATGTTGAGTGTGTGTGTGTGTGTGTGTGTGTGTGTGTGTGTGTGTGGTGTGTGTGGTGTGTGTGTGTGTGTGTTGGAGGGCTGGTGTGTGTAATGTTTGTGTGTGAGGGGGAGGGTGTGTGTGTGTGTGGGGGGGTATTGTGTGTGTTTGTGTGTGTTAATTTGTGAGAGAGATATACTATATCTGTGTCTGTGCATCTGTCTGTGCGTGTTTGTACGCGCGTGCATGCGTGTGTGTGAATGTGTGTGTGTGTTTGCGTGTGTGTTTGTGTGTGAGAGAGAGACTATGTCTGTGTCTGCGCAACTGTGTGTGTGTGTTCGATTTTACGTCTGTTCACTTTAAGTGATATTAGACGCAAGGGGGAGGGGGAATGATGATATGAGGGCTTTAGAGCAAAGAGATAAGTGTTGGGATTCAAATATTTTGTGTATGTCTAATAATAATAATATATGGAATTTATATAGCGCTGAATCTTGTAAAGCAACAAATCAAAGCGCTCAGATGAACTTTTTTTTAATGCGTGTGTATGCGGTTTTTTTAATTTTGTCATCTGTTCCCACCGGCACACAATGGCCTACTCTTTCGAACAGCGGAACAGGATTTTACGTGTGCGCAAGGTGTTCTGCATGCGTTCGCACACAGGGCCTCGGTTTATAGTCTCATCCGAAGGATGTCTACATTCTTATTCCTAACAATACAAACTGTGTGTGTGTCTGTGCCTTTACAGATTATATTTAAGGTTGCTTTTTTTCTAAACACTTGAGCTTGTTTATACAGTTGTGATTATCAGCAAACAATGCTATCACCTTCATTTCATTAAGATGCCAGACCCAGCTATCATGACCATTGCGAATGGAATGCAAGAAATGTAGATAGTAACCACACACACGCACACACATTTACTTACTCATCCACTGGCACGAGAATAATTTATGTGTGTGCAACACACACACATACCCGCGCGCGCACACAAACGCATACTACACGCACGTATGCACACACACACACACGCGCGCGCACGTACGCACGCAAACACACACATATATATACACACATTCTAATGTTTCTGTGAGCGAACAGGCGTTAAATTGAAGACAACAACAACAACAACACAAACACACATGCACGCACGCGCGCGCGCACACGCGCTCGCTCGCACGCACGCACACACGCACTCAATCTCTGTCGTGCTATCTCTGTCTCTGTCTATGTCCCTGTCTCTCTCTTTCTCCCCCCCCCCCCCCCCCCCTCTCTCTCTCTCTCTCAAATTATTTCAGAGGTCAGTGAGCTCAAAATTCTCTCTCATTTTATCTCTCTCTCTCTTTCTTTCTCTCGCCTCCCCCCCCCCCTACTCTCTCCCTCTTTAAAATTATTTCAGAGTTCAGAGTTCTCTCTCTCCTCCTCTCTCTCTCTCTCGCCCCCACTCTCTCTCTCTCTCTCTCTCTCTCTCTCTCTCTCTCTCTCTCTCTCTTCTCTCTCTCTCTCTCTCTCTTCTCCTCTCTCTCTCCTTCCCCCTCTCTCTCGCCGCACCCCCCACTCTCTCTCTTTAAAATGATTTCAAGAGTTCAGAGAGTTCTCTCTGTCTCTCTGTTTCAGGAAGAAAGTCAAAGAATGCTTAATAATTACTAGGAATAGCTAAAAGCATGTATAAAATATTGTTTTGATTGCATCCCAAGTAGTGTGAACTTGATGTAGGCTTTGTTTTGAATGTGTTTGTGTGTGTGTGTGTGTGTGTGTGTGTGTGTGTGGTGTGGTGTGTGTGTGTGTGTGTGTGTGTGTGTGTGTGTGTGTTACTGTAATGTTTTGCTGGTATCTCAAGGGTATTGTACCCGAAGGGTCATATTTTCATAGCTTATTTTTGCTCATCTGTTTATGTGGCCCATTCCAAAAGCGGGCTCTTGAAGTGAGAGAGATACAGGAGGAAGATGGAGCGTCGGGAGAGAGAGAAAGATAGGGAGGGAGGGAGAGAGGGGAGGGAAGAGATGGGGAGGGAGGGAGAGAGGGGAAGAGAGAGAGAGAGGGAGGGGGAAGAGAGAGGGGGAGGGAGAGAGATTAATTAATTAATTACTTAATTGATTCATTAATTAAATTAACTATTAATTGATTGATTATTTTTTGTCAAGGATAATGGAATAAGCACTCATGTGTTTGTTTACATCTAGCCCCCGTATGTATGCAGTTTTATGAATTTTGCTATCCGTTCCCACCGGCACACAATGGCCTACTCTTCCGAAAAGCGGACCAGGTTTTAACGTATGCGCAAGATGTTCTGCGTGCGTTTACACACGGGACCTCGGTTTTTAGTCTCATCCGAAGGACTTTGGAGTCGGCACTGATGTTAAAGCCAGAGGAAAAAAATCCTCTTGAAGGAGATTCGAACCCGGGTCAGCAGATCACGAATGCATCACTCTAACCAGAAGGCTATTCCGTCCCCGAGACATAAATGAGAGAGAGAGAGAGAGAGAGAGAGAGAGAGAGAGAGAGAGAGATGGGGGGGGGGGGGAGGAACCATGCAAGTATTCTACTCGTAAATCAGTCAAGCGAACTTACTGATAAACCAATCCCCCAGACCATCAATAAATCATTAAGTAGGAAATACGAAATGAACGGATAGATTCTTTTATTCATTCTTTTATAACGAAGATAACGGAATAAGCACTTATGTGCTTTTTTACATCTAGTCCCTGTGTGTATGCGGTTTTCTGTAAATTCTGTCACCTGTTCCCACCGGCACACAATGACCTACTCTTACGAAAAGCGGAACAGGACTTAACGTGTGCGCAAGATGTTCTGCGTGCGTTCGCACACGGGGCCTCGGTTTATAGTCTCATCCGAAGGCGTAAATGATTGAACAATCAATACAAAATCATTCATGATTCCAACTGAACTTTCTTAGCATCGCACCATTAATCAAGCCAAGCTACCATATAACTAGCTGATCATCCAACTAAGTATCTAAGAAATAACAAAGCAATGGATCAGCCAACCAAAAAACCAATCAGCCAACTTATCAACCAGGCAACTAGGCAGCTAGGCAAGTAAGTAGTAAACCAGTTTACGATACGGTTTACAGACCCAACAGTCAATCTGGTTTTTGTTTGTAAAAAACCCTCACGGCCTGAAAATCATCCTTGGCACACATTAAAACGCGTACATTCTGCTTTCCAGAAGATTTATTATTTTTATTTTATTCTTTTATATCGAGGATAATGGAATAAGCATCGTGTGCTTTTTTATCCAGTCCCCGTGTGTATGTACTTTTGTAAATTTTTTCATCCGTTCCCATCGGTACACAATGGCCTACTCCTCCGAAAAGCGGAACGGGTTTTAACGTGTGCGCAAGATGTTCTGCAGGAGGTTATTATGTGCCAGTGGGAACGGATGATAACATTTACAAAACCGCATAAATACAGGAACTGGATTGTAAACAAAACCCCACCACCCACCACATGAGTGCTTGTTCAACTATCCCTGAAATAAAAGAATAACAGAAAGAATAAGAAAGATTGCCAATTCCCCGTGGGGATGCCGGGGGCCTGTCAGTTTAAACAGCATCCCCACCTTCTGGAAATTTTGTGCTAGGAATTCCCTCTTTTCTATCCCTCTCTTTGCTTCTGCTTTGTTCCTTTTCTTCCTGTCGCCTCCTTTTTGTCTTCTTGGTCAATTCATCTGCCCTTTTCCTCCAATAAAGACTGAAAAGATGACAATTCTCTCCCACGCCAAAGTCGGATGCGCTAGGCCTGACTTGTCAGGTGCTTAACAGCAGCGCAACGCATTTTCGCTCATAGGGACAGACAACAATAGTTGCTGTCCGAGCGTTCGACGACGAAGAAGAGAAAGATGGGCAATCTGTCAATGATCTCCCTGGTTAATCACAAAACATAGCAATCACGCACATCAGTGATAATCAAGCATGCCAATATTGTTGTTGTTGTTGTTGTGCGTTCCCCAGCTTAACACTCTGAGGGGTCACCCAGAATGTGCACTCTGACTCACTCACTCATCCCACCTAGGAATCACTGTAAGATTGAAATTACACATTGAATGAGAAGTTTGTGTGTATGACTGTTTTCGAGTACCTCGCCATATAGGCAGCCATACTCCGACTTCAGAGGATTTTTTGTTGGTTCTCCTTGAAAGGAGAGTGCAGGTTGTGATGTTAAGAGCTTGTCATGGCTGAAGGCACAACCTCAAGACAACATTTTTACAACATATCAACTTTTTTAGTGTAGGCCTTGGCAATTAGCTGACATCAATAACTGACACAGCTTTTGGGTCTGAGACTAAAACATGCTCCCCCCAAAAAAAACAAAAAAAACAACAACAACAACAACAAACCCGCTTCTAAACAAACGAGTGAAGTGTGCGGTCATTAAACATTCTTATCATTCAACAGTATTTCTCATTACATTATTCTTGTTTCGAACACAAGGCCACAGAAAGCAGCTCTTGGCACTCAGCACACTACCGCTTTTAATCCCCCCCCCTCCCATTCCAAAATGGCGGCCCCCCAGCTGGGACAATGACGTCACAGAGCCGTGGGAGCTGATTGGTTCTTTGCTGTGTGTCTTGATTGGGTGGTGAATCAGCTTTCCTAAACACAGCAAGAAAACCAATTTCTTGAAACACTTGAGCTCATGCAGCGACTGCACTGAGGTGGAGCGATAGATAGGAAAGTGACGAACCCATTCATGCAGGGGTTCGTTTACTGGTGGGTTTGTGTTGTGGGTAGATTATGTTAAGTTGGTGTTGTTGTTGTTGTTGTTGTTGTTGTTAGTGCTCTCCTCCTCCTGCTACTTCTGCTTCTCCTTCTTCTTTTTCTCCTCCTTCTCCTCCTCATCTTCCTCCTTCTCCTCTCCCCCTCCTCCTCCTTCTCCTCCTAGTCCTCCTCCACCGCATCCTTCTTCTTCTTCTTCTTCTTTTTCTCTCCTTCTCTTCTTCTTCTTCTTCTTCTTCTTCTTCTTCTTCTTCTTCTTCTTCTTCTTCTTCTTCTTCTCCTTCGCCTCCTCTTCCTCCTCATTCTCCTTCCCCTCCCCCTCTTCTTCCTCTTCTTCTTCCTTCTCCTCCTCCTTCCTCTTCTCTCCTCCTCCTCCTACCCCTTCTCGTCTTCCTCCTCTTCCCTCTCTTCCTCCTCGTTCTTCTCCTCCCCCTTCCTCTTTTTCCTCTTCTTCCTCCATCTCCTTCTTCTTCTGCTGCGCTCTTCTTTTCTTCTCCTCCTCCTCCCCCTCCTCTTCTTCCTCCTCGTTCTCCTCCTCCTCCTTCTTCTTCTCCTCCTCCAACTCCTCCTCCTCCTCTTCTTCTTCCTCCAAATGCTCTTCCTCCCCTCCTTCTCCCCTCCTCCTCCACCTCCTCCTCCACATCCTCTTCCTCCTCTCCTCCTCCTCCTCTCCTTCTTCTTCTTCGTCTTCTCTCCCTCATCCTCATCCTCCTCTCTTCTCCTCCTCCTCCTCATCCTTCTTCTTCTTCGTCTTCTCTTCCTCATCCTCCTCCCTTCTCTTTTCCTCCTCTTCCTCCTCGTTCTCCTCCTTCTTCTTCTCCTCCTCCTCTTCCTCCTCTTTCTTCTCCTTCTCCTCCTCCTCCCTCCTCTTCTTCCTCCTCTTCCTCCTCCTTTTCTCCTCCTTCTTCTTCTCCTCCTCCTCCTCCACATCCTCTTCCTCCTCCTCCTCCTTCTTCTTCGTCTTCTTTCCTCATCCTCATCCTCCTCCCTTCTCCTCTTCCTCCTCCTTCTTCTTTGTTTTCTCTTCCTCATCCTCATCCTCCTCCCTTCTCCTCTTCCTCCTCCTTCTTCTTTGTTTTCTCTTCCTCATCCTCTTCCTCCTTCCTTCTCCTCCTCCTCCTTTTCCTTCTTCTTCTTCGTCTCCTCCTCCTCCTCCCTCCTCCTCCTCCACCTTCTTCTTCTAATCATCTGGCAAGCTTCTAAAACGAGTAACGAGGTGTCGGGTACATCTCAGCATGTGTAGGCTTTTAGAGTGATGCTGGCAGAAACACTCAAAATTTTGTGCATTTTTTGGTTGCTGTACCCCTTTCCTGCGTTACCTGGGTGGTCTGAAGAATGCTTTGCTTAGAAAGTAAAAGTTTTCTTTGTGGCTTAAATGTCTGTTTCTCTCCTAATCCATTTTTGTTGGTTAGCACTTGCTCCGACCTTTGCGAAAAATGACTGGATCGGTGGTCTAGAGGTAACGCACCTGCCTAGAAAGCGAAAAGTTTTAGTTCGGAGTGTGCGGTGGTTTGATCCCCGTTTCGGTCCGAACCTTTACCCTCGACGGCTATTAATTAGATCACGAGTGGTGGTCTAGGTGCGTGGTTCTGTGTGTTACATATAATTATTTAGCGCACGTAAAAGAACCCACGGCAGAAAGAGTATTTGTCCCTTGCAAATTGTGTACCAAAAAAAACAACCCACTCTGATAAGGAAACAAATATAGTTGCAGAGAGGAAAAAGATTGATACACAGATGGATAGACAGACAGATAGATAGATAGATAGATAGATAGATAGATAGATAGATAGATAGATAGATAGATAGATAAATAGATACATACATACATACATCACACATAGATAGATAGATATAGATAGACAGATAGACATATAGACAGACAGACAGACAAAGTTACACAGACACACAGACACACAGACAGATAGATAGATAGACAGACAGACAGACAGATAGACAGACAGACAGACAGACAGACAGATAGTGGTAGGAACGATTTGCTACGC
>CM054145.1:8619134-8624134 GCA_028751875.1 Rapana venosa
CACACGCACACATACACCAACCCAACCCCTACACACACACATTACGAAAACAAGAG
Source organism: Rapana venosa (assembly GCA_028751875.1). Classification (NCBI taxonomy): domain Eukaryota; kingdom Metazoa; phylum Mollusca; class Gastropoda; order Neogastropoda; family Muricidae; genus Rapana; species Rapana venosa. The sequence continues at coordinate 8,619,191 of CM054145.1, forward strand.
CTACCTCCAGAGATGTTCAAGGCTCTCTCTCAGACTGGTTGAATGTCCTCTTTCTCTTGCTTCTGCCATGGTCGATCGCTACCTACAGAGAAGACTGGCTCCCCTCTAAAGTCCAGACTGGCATTTCCAAGGCCATGACAGTCACATTATCGAAAGTTAATATTTAGCCAGCGTTATGACCCCTCTCCCCCTCCCCTTCCCCCACCACACGTACACACACTCACGTACACAGACACACTGCCTTCCCAGTCCGTAGCCTACAGCAAATTCCCAAAGACATTCCATTAATGAAAGGAATTGGTTTGTCATTAAGTCATATTCCCTATTTTCAGACTCCTTTGACATAAGGATAGTTTCTAGTTATGTGAATTGCAAAGTTAATGTTTTAGCTGTTCATTTTCTTTTTTCTTTTCAGAATTCTTGTTGATTCTTTTTTCATGATAGTTGTTTGTTGCGATTGATTAGTTATGTGCATACCCCTCCCCCAACACACACACACTGGAAGGACATTAAACTGAAAAACTACTACTACTACTGCTGCTGCTGCTGCTACAATGCTGCTGCTGCTGCTACTACTACACACACACACAGACACACACACAGACACACGCACACTCTCTCTCTTTCCATCTCTCTATCTCTTTATATATATATATATATATCTTCCTTCTCTCTCTCCTTCTCTCTCTCTCCCCCTTATCTCTCTCTCCCTCCCTTGCTCTTTCACCCCACATCACTCCCCCCCCCACCTACACAAAAACACACACATACACACATATACACTAATACACCACACACTACATACCAAACACAAAATAGATATAAAAGAATAAAATGAAAACACAAAAAACACACACCCTCCCCCCCCCTCACACACACACACAGACAGAAACCCTACCTCCTCCCCTCCGCACACACATACTACCCCCTCCTCCCACACACACACACACTACCAACCCCCCCCCCCCCCCCCCCCCCCCCCCCACACACACATACACACAAACTACCAATTAGGAGGATTCCACAGATCCATTCAGATCTCACTCATAGACCGTGGTATCAGTTCTCCCTCTGCTCTTCTCCTGTGATCGATTGCTACTGAAGCAGAAGACTTTTCTTCTGTCTTTTCTTTCTCCTGCAGTAATCCCTGAATGTCTATTTGGCAAGGCCATGGTGGCCACATTACCCCAGTCTGTAGCTAGTGTTGTGATCCCTGTCCTGTTATTGGGGCCACGTCTTCTTGGTTGCTTGTCGCTTAATCTTCTCCATGTGGTGATTGTATGACTGAAACAAATAGATACACACACACTCCACACACACACACACACACACACACACACACACACACACACACACACACACACACACACACACACACACACACAAACACATCCATTATCCTCGATATAACGGAATAAAATGAAATATAAAAAAATGAAATAAAATTTTTAAAATAATAAAAACACACAGACGCATGCGTGCACACCCCCCCCCTCATCCCCACACACACACGCTCACTCACATAGGCACGCACATACATACATATCCCCCTCCACACACGCACACATACATACACACAACGTCTCACACACACACACACACACACACACCACACACACATGCACACACCACTTCTCATACACATCACAAACAAACACACACACACATACGCACGCACACACACCACACACACACACACACACACGCACACACACACGCAAACACACACAATACTCTCCCACATACACAAACACACACACAGATGCACACCACACACACACACACACACACACACACACACACACACACACACACACAACACTACCTTCCCCTCCCCCTCACAAACATACATACAAACATACCCCCCCCACACACACACACACATCCTACATCCCCCCCCCCCCATACATACATACATAGTAGCATCAGTTCTCCCTCTCTCTGCTCTTTTCCTGTGATCGATTGCTACTGAAGCAGAAGACTTTTCTTCTGTCTTTTCTTTCTCCTGCAGTAATCCCTGAATGTCTATTTGGCAAGGCCATGGTGCCACATTACCCCAGTCTGTAGCTAGTGTTGTGATCCCTGTCCTGTTATTGGGGCCACGTCTCTTGGTTGCTTGTCGCTTAATCTTCTCCATGTGGTGATTTTATTGACTGAAACAAATACACACACACAGACACACATCCATTATCCTCGATACAAAAAGAATAAAATAAAATATAAAAGATTTTTTTTTAAAAACTACACACACACACGAACACACATGCACACGCGAACACACACACACACACAAGCACAAACACACATTCATTCATTATTATTACATTACATTAATCTTCTCAATGTGATGATTGTATTGATTGAAACAAATAGATAACGTACCCACACCCCCCACCCCCACCCTTTTTTATTTCGAGGATAACGGAATAAGCTCTCGTGTGCCTTTTTACATCCAGTCCCCGAGTACAAACAGTTTTATAATTTTTTTTCTCATCCGTTCCCATCAGCACACAATAGCCTCCTCTACCAAGTGGAACAGGTTTAAACCTGTGCACAAGATGTTCTGCGTACGTTCGCACACGGGAACCTCGGTTTATACTCTCATGTGAGGGAGTAGTCTCGGCACTGATGTTGACTCCAATCAGAAAAAAAATCCGCTTGAATGGGATTCGAACCTAGATTTGTGGGTGCAATGCACAACTATCAAACCACTAGGTTACGCCGTCCCTTACGAACCTATTTGCTGGATAGCTGTAGAATAAGCTAGATCGGAAAAGACTGTTCAGAGTAAAACACACACACACACACACACATACACAACTGGACTATGGTCAAAACAGAGAAACAAACACACGCACATGCACACACACACATATGCACACGCCTCACCGCTACACATACACACAACTACACACACACACACACACACACCCCACACACACACACACACACAACAGACAAAACTGGACCATGGTCAAAACAGAGAAACAAACACGCTGTGTCTAAAGAATCAATACCCTAAGACAGCAAGATGACCCATGAAAAACACATCTCCTGGTCACCAAGTCGTAAAACCACCCATGAACTTCGAGGGAAGAATCTATCACGGGGGGGAAAAAAGCAAGTTACCTGGTTTTTTGTGTTTGAAGGGGGTCGATAAAGATCGACAATGATAGAGACAAAGGGAAAAACAACAGTCACTGTGTGTTGCTAAGCTAGTCATGTTATAATGAATGCCTAGGTTCGGTCTGTTCTTTGACTTCTTTTTCTTCGTTCTTTAAAGATGTTTCTTTTGTCTCAAAAGATTGTACTTTGGGGGCTTATACTTTAGTGTTCATCTGTCTACGTGAACAGTGAGTATGTATTTGTCACACGAGTTATAGATATAAACAGGAGAAAGGAAGAAACGAAAGCACCCTCTCCACAAAACAAAAAACAAACACATAAACACAAACACACGCACCTACGCACACACACGCACACACACACCTTCTTCTCCCCCTTCCCACACACATCAACATTCAAATATTCGCGGCAAGATATAAGAGAAGCATTGGGCTTATACAAACACAGCTGGTAGACAGCAGACTAGAAACATCAATGTGGACTCTGTTCTGTAAATCCTGGCATTTACTGGGAATAAGAAAAAAATGATTGTGGACATGATCAATACACAAAGACAGCGAAATAACCAATCAGAAACACCAAATCTCTCTGACCACTTAGACTCGTAAGCCATAAACCTACCCTTCCCCCGTGATGATCCTTTGGATGAGACTTTAAACCGAGGCCCCGTGTTCGAACGCATGCAGAACATCTTGCGCACACGTTAAATCCTGTTCCGCTTTTCGAAAGAGTAGGTCATTGTGTGCCGGTGGAAACAGATGACAAAATTTACAAAACCGCATACACACGGGGACTGGATGTAAAAAAGCACATGAGTGCTTATTCCATTATCCTAGATATAAAATAATAAATACATAAATAAATACATAAATGATGCCGGGGGCCTGTCAGTATAAACAGCATCCCCACATTTTGAAAATTCTGTGCTAGAAATTTCCTCTTTTCTATCACTCTCTTTGTTTCTGCCTTGTTCCTTTTCTTCCTGTCACCTCCTTGTCTATATTTTTGCCTTCTTGGTCCATTCTCCTGAATTTTTTCCCCAGAAAGACTTAAAATATAAGAATTATCTCTAATCACGAAGTCGGATGCGCTGGGCCTGACTTGCCAGGCGCTTAACAGCAGCGTGACGCATTTTTCCTCATATCACAGACAACAATAGTTGCTGTATGAGCGTTTGATGATGAAAAAAAAGAAGTTTAGTAACTCATTAAACTACCTGCGAACATCAATAATCTGACTTTAATGCCATAAAACAATCATTTGGATTTACTTTTAGGGGACGGGAGGGGGGGGGAGTCGATTAATAATAATAAAATAATAATAATAATGTATGGAATTTATATAGCGCTGAATCTTGTAAAGCAACAAATCAAAGCGCTCAGATGACTTTTTTTTATCGAGGATAATGGAATAAGCACACATGTGCTTTTTTACATCCAGTCCCCGTGTGTATGCGGTTTTGTAAGTTGTGTCATCTGTTCCCACCGGCACACAGTGGCCTACTCTTTCGAAAAGCGGAACAGGATTTTAACGTGTGCGCAAGATGTTCAGCATGCATTCGCACACGGGGCCTCGGTTTATAGTCTCATCCGAAGGATTAAGACAGACAATGGTGGACGAAAACGCAACAAGAAATCCCACTGTTTGTCACAACATTTTCTATAATCCCTAGGTATGGTGAATTGTAGGGGACGGAACTAGCTCAGTGGTCAGAGCACACGCTTTCCCAAGCCCAAGGTTAAGCAGCATCGAGCGTGGTTACCAAGTGGATGGGTGACCGTCTGCGCGCCTTGGTTTCAGTACAGTCTCCCCAGTTCA
>CM054145.1:8634134-8636634 GCA_028751875.1 Rapana venosa
GGTGTGTGTGGGGGGGGGGGGAGTAAAAAAATACTAGCCCAGGCTGTGTGAGGATATATATATATATATACCTCGGTAGTCTTCTGGAAGGATGCGTTTGTATGTGCATATGCGTGCGCAAATGTGTGTGTTTGTATGTGTGTGTGTGAACTTTAACTATATGACCATAATTCCTATGTAAAGTTCCCTCTCTCTGTCTGTCTAACATGGTCTCAGTATGATGTTTAATTTACGATGTCATTGCTGGCTGTCTAACATGGTCTCTATATGATGTTTAATTTACAATGTCATTGCTGTAGTATGATTGTTTAATTCACTATGTCATTGACGGGAAGTTTTCAACTACCCCCCCAAGGAAACGAAGCGCTGCACACTTTACAGGTGTGTCCCAATATAGTAACACATCGCCCTGATTGCATGGGAGGTCATCTACTCACCACACCATCACATTTATCCCCGCACAAACCGTACGGTGTCCCGAGGCACAATCGAGTGCCAATATTTGATGCCTTAGTCAGTCAATCGAGAGCCAATATTTGATGCCTTAGTCAGTCAATCGAGAGCCAATATTTGATGCCTTAGTCAGTCAATCGAGAGCCAATATTTGATTGATGCCTTAGTCAGTAGCTCCAAGTTCTTTCACTATCCTGCTCGCAGCGCCAATTGGTAGCATCTCTACAACTTCTCGGCTATAACAGCACAGTATGTATAGAGAGGATGTGGCCTGTAAGAAAGAGGCTCCAGAAACCATACTTTTTACCGCGAAGGTAAAGTGTAAACAGGGCGCTGCACAATTTGTAAGTGTGTCCCAAAATAGTAACACATCGCTCTGATTGCATGGGAGGTAATCCACTTACCACACCATCACACACACACACACACACACACACACACACATATATATATATATATATATATATATATATATATATATATATATATATATATATATGCACGCTGAGTGTGTGTGATATTGATTTTTGTTTTATCTTATTCATGAATGGTTGCATAAGTGTGAATGATTTGAATGTAAGCGCTTTGATTTGTTCCTTTGCAAGATTCAGCGCTTTATAAATTCCATACATTATTATTATTATTATTATTATATGTAAGCTCACTGCCAAGGCCGACATCAAAATGTCGTTATTAAAATGGTATGTTGAGAGTGTCTGCATCCATGACAAGCTTCTTCAAGCATAACAAACAGCAGAAAGCGTCTCCTCAAGTCTGCATATATTTACTTATCTTTATGGCAAGTCGCTTTAAAAAGAAAACTTCACGTGCAAGCTTCTCATCCAGTGTGCGTTAATGATGAAGCAGATTAGGTATTCTGATACCGGGTGTGACACCCCCCCCCCTCCCCCTCCCGGGGTTTAAGCCAGCTGTCACTCAGCAGCAGCAGCAGCAGCAACAACAACAACAACAGCAGCAGCAGCAGCAATAAATGAACAAGTAAACTGAACACAAAAACACAACATAACCATCCCGTAATTAAATCAGATAAAACATTACCATTGTGTTAATTTCTTTGTTTCATTGGCATAAGGATAAAAGCGACTGTGTTTGCATCTTTGTCCTGTCTATTTTGTTATTGTTCTTGCTTGTTTCGTTTTGGCTCGTTTATTTTTTCATCATATTTTCTTTCTTAGATTTATCCTGTACAATTTTTGTCGAGTTTGAAATTTTCTTGTTGCTAAAACAGTGTTGACCTTTTCATAATAAGGGCACATTCTCTCAACTTGTCTGTTGTATCATTCAATTCAGACCACCCACATGCTTAAGGAGAGAGTGTCGATAACAAGAAAGATCGAAATAAACAAAAAAAATACTAGACCAAAAAATATGAATTTGGGAGAAAATGTAAGAGTAAAACCCGCAGAAGAAATGAAAGAACGAAAGAAAGAAAGCAAGAAAGAGACAAAGAACAGAAACAAAGAAAAAATTAGGGAGAAACAAAGAATAGAAGGAAAAGAAGAACAGAAAGAAAGAAAAAAAGATAGAAAGAAAGAAAGTAAGAAAGAAAAAAAGAAAGAAATAAAGAAAGCAAAGAAAGGAAGAAAAAAAGGAGGACAGAAAGAAAAAGGAAAACAGGAAACGAAAAGAAGAAAGAAAGAAATGAAAGGAAAGAAAGAAAGAAAGAAAGAAAGAAAAGAAACAAACAAACAAAGGAACACCAAAACAAAATGAAAGATAACCTTATACACCCTACTGACACCAGGTAAAGCAATTTTGAGTTCAGAGATCCCTTGTCTCATGTTAAAAAGGGTACACAATGAAAGAAAGTAAAAAGCAAAAGAAAGAAGAGAAAGAAAAAAAGTAAAGTAAGAATTTTTGAAAGAAAGAAAGGAAGGAGAAAGAAAGAAAAAAGAGAAAGAAAGAAAAAAAGAAAGAAAGAAGGAAAGAAGGAAAGAAAGAGAGAAAGAAAGAGGGAACAAAGAAGAAGCAAAGCCAAAAATAAAAGAAACAAAAATCTGTATATATACACACTTTTTTTGACACA
>CM054145.1:8641634-8644134 GCA_028751875.1 Rapana venosa
CGGGTCATCAGATTGCGAGCGCAATGTTCTCTGTGTGTGTGTGTGTGTGTGTGTGTGTGTGTGTGTGTGTGCGCGCGTGTGTGTGTGTGTGCGTGTGTGTGTGTGGTGTGCGTGTGGTGTGTGTGTGTGTGTGTGTGTGTGTGTGTGTTTTCTTTGATTGAATGTCTGCTCGCTCAAAGTTATATTAGTGTGTGCGTGTGTGTTGTGTGTGTGTTTTCTTTGATTTAATGTCTGTTCACTCAAAGTGACGTGTGTGTGTGTGTGTGTGTGTGTGTGTGTGTGTGTGTGTGTGTGTGTGTGTGTGTGTGCCTCGTGTGAACTAATTTACAACACATTTTTTTCTATGTCATTGTGTGTGATTCAATGTTGTTTTGATTCTTGTGTCCAACACTTTTTGTCAAATTACACGAGTAACTATTATAATTATAATAATTATTATTATTATCATTATTATTATTATTATGAGTCTAACAAAATGGGACGAGATATCGATGGCTTAGTGGTTAGAGCGTTGTGCATTGCGCTTGCGATTTTCGGTGGAGACTGTAGCTAAGGTCTTGTGTGCGAACCCACGCAGATCAAAATTGTAAAGGTAAAGGTGTCCCGTAACCTATGCGGTCGTAGGGGATCGAGGCAGCAGAGAACTTAGCTTCTCCAGAGGCCAGCATATTGAGGGTGGCACCCATCTCCTCTCCCTCGCTGATTTACCTTACCTTACATTAAAGAGGCAGGTACCCATTTACAGCTGGGTGAACTGGGGGACTGTACTGAAAACCAAGGCGTGCAAACGGTCACCCATCCAACTGGTAACCACGCTCGATGCTGCTTAACATTGGCTGAGGAAAGCGAGTGCTCTGACCACTGAGCTATCCCGCCCGTCATATTGCGTGTACGAGAAAAACCTGTTCCGCTTTTTTTCGGAAGAGAAGGCAATTGTGTGACGTTGGGAACGGATGGCAAAATTGACAAAATCTGCATACTCACGGGGACTGGATGCAAAATAAAATCACATTATCAGATTATACCGAACTACATTATTGTGAATTATTATGATTCTATCAACTGACTCTAGTACATGACTGGTTTGCGAGTCTCAACCTTCTCATATTTCAATGACAATGATTTGACTATTCCAGACGACTGTTCTTTTGATATTCTGTTGGGGAAGGCATACCTCAGTGGTCAGAGCGCTCGCTTTCCCGAAGTTGAAGTTAAGCAGCATCGAGCGTGGTTACCAAGTGGATGGGTTACCGTTTGCGCGCCTTGGCTTCAGTACAGTTCCCCCAGTTCACCCAGCTGTAAATGGGCACCCGCCCCCTTTAGGGTCAGGGAAGGTTAAAGCAGCGAGGGAGAGGAGATGGGCGCCGCCCTCAATATGCTGGCTCCTTGAGAAGTGACGTCTCTGACGCCTCGCTCTCCTACGACTGCATAGGTGATGGGACACCTTTACTTTTTACCTGATATAATGTTCGTATGTTTTTCTTGTTTTGTGTGGGGAGTGAAGGGAGGGGGCGCTTTTTTCTTGGATCCCACTTCCCCCATTTTTTCCACCAGCGATGCTTACTAGATAAGTCGTGCGTGCATATAAGAAACTGTCTGTGTGTGCATGCGTGCATGCGTGTGTGTGTCTCTGTGTGTGTGTGTGTGTGTGTGTGTGTGTGTGTGTGTATGTGTGTGTTTGTGTCTGTGTGTTGTTGCTGTTATTTCTTCGATTTTACGTTTGTTTAATCCAAGTAATATTAGACAAGTGTGCATATGTGGTGTGTGTGTATGTATGTGTGTGTTTGTGTGTGCGCTGTATGTGTATGTATGCACTTGTGTGCGTGTCTGTGTCTGTGCATGCGTGTGTGTGTGGGTGCGTGAGTGCATATATGTATGTGTGTGCGCGTACATGCATACATTTTTATACAGGAGTCCTTCAATCAAAAACCCAAATCAAACCAAACTAACGGAAAACGAAAAAACTGACAAACAAAAATAAGAAAACAAACAAAACCAATCCACACATGTTAACCTCTTTACCACAGTGTGATAGAAGCTCAAAAAAGAGAGAGAAAAAAAGTGTACACACTCACACACACACACGCACACACACACACACAAACATAGCCAGCAGCAAAAAAAAACCTTAGCAACAAAATGGAAACATTGACCTTTTCCTGCATTCCTCCCAAAACACACACAAACACACAAACGCACACATTTACACATGTGCACACACGCTGACACACACGAATACACACACATACGCGCACAAACACACAACACACAATACACACACACATACTCACACACACGCACACACACATACACACACACTCACACATGCATACACACACAAACACAAACAGAATATAAAAAGTTTGTAAACTTACTCTTTTACCCTCAATAAAGATAATTTTGACTTGACTTCACACACACACACTCACACACCACACACACACATACACACACCTACACACACCCAACACCACACACACACACACAACACACAATCACT
>CM054145.1:8646634-8659933 GCA_028751875.1 Rapana venosa
TGTGTGTGACAAGCAAGAAGTTCTGAGAGAGTGGAAGGGACAGAGAGAGAGGGGGGGGGGGGGGAGGTAGGAGGAGAGATAGAGAGGGGGAGGGAGGGAGAGAGATAGAAGTGCAATGAAGAAAGAGATGGCAGTGATGAGGTTGTGTGTGACAAGCAAGAAGTTCTGAGAGAGTGGAAGACAGAGAGAGAGGGGGGGGGGGGGAGGTAGGAGGAGAGATAGAGAGGGGGAGGGAGGGAGAGAGATAGAAGTGCAATGAAGAAAGAGATGGCAGTGATGAGGTTGTGTGTGACAAGCAAGAAGTTCTGAGAGAGAGAGAGAGGGAGGCAGACAGAGAGAGAGGGGGGAGGGGGTAGGAGAGATAGAGAGGGGGAGGGAAGGAGGGAGGGAGAGAGAAGTGCAGTGTAGAAAGAAATGGCAGTAATAAGGTTGTGACAAGCAGGGAATTCTAAGAGAGACAGACAGACAGACAGACGACAGAGAGAAAGAGAGAGAGAGAGAGAGGGGGGGGGGGGGGAGAGGGAAGAAAGAGGAAGGAAGAGAGGGAGAAATAGAAAGAGAGAGAAAAGTGCAATGAAGAAAGAAATTAGAGTGATAAGGTTGTGACAAGCAAGGAGTTTTGGCAGCAGGCTACCATGGGAAAATAATAGATGTTCTGACACGAGAGAGAGAGAGAGAGAGAGGGGGGGGGAGGAGGGAGGGAGGGAGAGAGAGAGAGCGAGCGCTGAGTTCTAAACTCTAAGAGCCGGATAGGATGAGAGAGGAGAGGGAGAAAAAGGGGAGGGGGGGAGAGAGAGAGAGAGGGGGGGGGGAGGGAAGAGAAATAGAAGGAGAGAAAGAAAGAGTGAGGAAGGGAGGAGAAAGAGAGAGAGAGAGAGAGAGAGAGAGAGAGAGAGAGGAGAGAGAGAGGAGAGAGAGAGAGGAGATGAGAGAGAAACGGAGAAAAAGTGAGAGAGGAAGATAGAGATTAATTTTTTTTTTCATTCTTTTATTTTGAGGATAATGGAATAAGCACGTATGTGCTTTTTTACATTCAGTCCCCGTGTGTATGAGGTTTTGTAAATTCTGTCATCTGTTCCCACCGGCAAACAATGGCATACTTTTACGAAAAGCGGAACAGGATTTAACGTGTGAGCAAGATGTTCTGCGTGCATTCGCACACGGAGCCTCGGTTTATAGTCTCATCCGAAGGACTTTTGGGAAGAGTGGAGTCTGCACTGATGTTAGCTCCAGAGGAAAATATCCCCTTGAACGGGAATCGAACCCGGGTCGTCAGATTGCGAGCGCAGTGTTCTAACCACAGGGCTTTCCTGTCCTCGAAGGAGAGAGAGGGAAAGAGAAGAGAGATAGAGAGGAGGCAGACAGTATTAGCACACAAACGATCAGCTTAATACACAGACTGGTAAAATGTTAGGGTATAATTATAGTCTAGAGTGTAGCGTGTGTGTTTGTGTGTGTGTGTGTGTGTGTGTGTGTGTGTGTGTGTGTGTGTGTGTGTGTGTGTGTGTGCGCGCGCGCATGCGTGCGTGCGTGCATGCGGGTGATTCAGATTCAGATTCAGAATATTTTATTGCCATTGAAGTCATGTAGACTTATTTGACACAACAAAAACATCAACTATAATTAGTTGACTTTTTTTAATTATGCGGGTGTGTGTATCTGTGTGTGTGCATACACCATTCTAAAAATAACAGCTCAAAAGCAATCTTAGCAAATAAAATAAAGCCGCACAAAAGTCACACTTTTCAGACCCTGACAGCATTTTACACAAAAAAGTGCAACAAAACAACAAACCAAACCAACCAACCAACAAACAGTCGAAATAAACTTTGGCTCAGGGCAAAAGCTGTGCCACTTATTGATGCCAGCTAATCGCCAAGACCCACTTTAAAATCTTGTTATGTTGTAAAACGTTGTGTTGAGATTGCCTTCAGCTGTGACAAGCTCTTAACATAACTACCTGCACTCTCCATTAAGGAGAGAAATCCTCTGAAGTCAGAGTATGGCTGCCTATGTGGCGAGGTACTTGAAAACAGTCATACACGCAAAACTTCTCCCCGGTGTACTTTCTATCTCACAGTGATTCCCAGGTGGGATGAGTGAGTCAAGAGTGCATGTTCTGGGTGACCCCCAGGGTGTAAAGCTGGGCAACGTACAAGAACAAGAAGAATAACAACAACAAAATAGACATGCTAAACAAATACAAATAAAATAAACAAGCCAAAACAAAGTCAGACTTTTTTTTATTTTTTATTGTGAGGGCATCTTAGTATCAAGACCACGTACACGTGAAAAGCACATGCATACAGAATCACACACACACACACAAACACACGCACACACACACACACATACACACGCACACACACACACACACACACACACACACACACACACACACACACACACACACACACACACACACACACAAAACCACACAGCCACAAGGAAACCTAGCATCCTACAACAGAAAGGATGCGCTGATGCACGCTGCTTTCCAAAAACACACACACACGCTCACTCACTCAGGCTGATGATGCTAGTCAGTCAGTCAGTTACTGCCCTTAGGGGACTTACACCTCCTCAACCTTGCGCCAAAATGTGTCCTCTGATTTCAGACACTTCCTTCCGTCCTTTCCTTCCGTCCTTCTTTCCTTCCTTCCTTCTTTCTTTCCTTCCTTTCTTTCTTCCCTGTCTTTCTTTCTTTCCTTCCTTTCTTCCTTTCTTTTTACCTTCCTTCTTTTCTTCCTTCTTTCCTTCCCTCGTTCCTTTCTTCCTTCTTTCTTTCCTTTCCTTCCTTCCTTCCCTTTCCTTCTGTATTCCTTCTTTCCTTTTTTTCCTTCTTTCCTTCCTTCTTCTCTTCTTTCCTTTGTTCCTTCCTTCTTTCCTTTCCTGTCCTTCCTTCCTTTCTTCTTTCCTTCCTTTTCCCTTCTTTCCTTTCCTTTCGTTTCCTTCCATCCTTCCTTTCCTTTTTTCTTTGCTTCCTTTCTTTCCTTCCTTCCTTTCCCTCCTTCATTCATTTCTTCCTTTCTTCCTTCCTTTCATTCCTTCCTTCCTTTGTTCCTTCCTGTCGTCCTTCCCTTCCTCCATTCCTTCCTCCTTTCCTTCCCTCCTTCCTTCCTTTCCTTACTTCCTTTCCTTTCCTTCCTTCCTTCCTTCCTCCTATCCTTCCCTCCCTCCTTCCTTTCTTCCTTCCTTCCATTCCTGCTGCAGAACAGGTCTCAGAATGCTGTTCAGTGAAGGACACACGACACGAAATATGTGATAATAACTTTGTGATGATGAACAGAAAAAATATGCTGGTTACTAAAAGGGCTTGTTGTGATAAAAGGATATCAATGGTTTGAGGGAGTGGGGAGAGAGGGTGGGAGAGAGGGAGTGAGAGAGAAGGGGAGAGAGGAAGGGAGGGAGGAAGGGAAAGGTAGAGGGAGAGAGAAGGGGAGAGAGAGGGAGGGAGAGGAGGGACAGAGAGAGAGAGGGAGGGAAACGGAGAGGGGGAGGGAGGGAGGGAGGAACGGAGAGAGGGGGATCTAGGGACGAAGGGAGAGAGAGGGAGATGCAGACAGACGCACAACACACACACACACACACACACACACACACACACACACACACACAAAACACAACACACACACACACAGAAAGTAACTCCTCCTCTTCTTCTCCTTCTTCTGTCTGCCTTTTCTTTTTGTTCTCTTTCTTTTACCTTGCTTATCTCTTTTCCTTTTTCTTTCTCTTTGATTCCTCTCGATGTCAGGGAGGTTTAAAATGTGATAATACAAAAGCTCAAAGGACAAAAGTTTGAAACTCTGGGAAGAAAAGTTTCCTTGGTGAGTTGGCTTGAGGCAGACGACACTTTTAATGCGATAATGAAGCTTCAGTGATCTCAGCAGGGCACTAAAGTCATTTAAACTGTGGCCACTGTCAGCTCTTTCATCTGACAGACTTGTGAGTACAAGTTAAGCGAAAACGCAAATTGGATTTTGTGGGGGGTAAAAAATGTGTGTGCAATGGTTCTTTCAGTACGTACGAAAAATTGCACATCTTCTAACCTTGTGGAGATTGTGTGCTGGAGATGTCGTCTTTTAACTTCTTTTTCTTCACCTCCTCCTTTATCATCACCATCTTCTTCTTCATCTTCTCCTTTCAAATTCTTCTTCTTCTTTCATATTCTTCTTCATCTTCATCTTCTTCTTCTTCTTCTTCTTCTTGTTCTTCTTCTTCATCATCTTCTCCTCATTCCCCTCCTCCTCCTCCTCCTCTTCCCCCTCCTCCTCCTCCTCCTCCTTCTTCTTCCTCGTCGTCGAATGTTGAGGCGGCAACTATTGTTGTCTGTCGTATGAGCGAAAATGCTTTGCGCTGCCGTTAAGCACCTGACACGTCAGGCCCAGCGCATCCGACTTTGGCGAAACCCCTTTTGTATCACCCCCTTTGCTTTTTTTGTCTATATACTTACTATATACTTAACCCCCCTCTCTCTGTCTGTCTGTCTGTCTGTTTGTTTCTCTCCCTGTCTCTGTCTGTCTGTCTCTGTCTCTGTCTGTCTCTCTCTCTCATATGCTTATATTCTCCCTACCCAGTCCATTCTCCTGCCCTTTTCCAAAGCAAATCTGAAAGCATTTACGTACGAACTTCTGATGAGCTGTTCTGAAGTGGGAACGTGTCGGCTGAGGCCAGCGGGCAGACCTCCTGCAGAGTAACGTGTAACATGTAACGCACTTAACCTAGAAAGGAAAAAAGTCCGGATTTCAAGTGCGTGGTGGTTTGATCCCCGATTGTGCTAGAAACTCCCCCCCCCCCCCCCATCCACTAGACCATGAATAGTGGTCTACGTGCTAGTCTTTCGGATGAGATGATAAAACCGAGGTCCTGTGTGCAATATTCATTTTTAATAAAATGTAAAGGTGTTCCATACCCTATGTGGTCGTTGGGAGCGAGATGTCGGAGGCCTCAGCTTCTCCAGGGGCCAGCATATTTAGGGCGGCGTCCATCTCCTCTCCCTCGCTGCTTTACCTTCCCTGACCCTAAAGAGCGTAGGTACCCATTTTCAGATGGATGAAGAATGGAGGGGGGGGGGGGGGGGGGGGGGGGGGGGGGGGGGGGACTGTACTGAAGCCAAGGCGCGCAAACGGTTATCCACCCACTTAGTAACTACAATCGATACTGCTTAACCTTAGCTTGGGGAAAGCGAGCGCTCTCACCACTGAGCTGTCCCGTCCCCAGTACTCGTGTAGTCCACGTAAAAGAACCCATGGCAACAAGAGAGCTGTCCCTGGAAAAATGATGTAGGAAAAGGCCACTCTGATAGGGAAACTAGTACAGTTGCAGAAAGGAAAAGGCAAAATAATAGGTGGCGCTGCTATTTGTGGTGATGCGTGCGCTCCCCTTGGGGGAGAGCATCCTGAATTTCACGCAGCGAAATCTGCCATGAGTTAAAGGGGTATAACAAAAAACAAAATAAACATAGTGGCATAACAAAAAATAAAATAAACATAGTGGCAAGACAAAAAATAAAATAAACATAGAAATAAAGTTTGTTGGGTTTCTTTTAGTCTGTGGAGAGAAAAGCGTATACTTGTATTCTTTTTTTCCAATGAGAAATGTATGTTTTAGTGGTGACATAACATTTCACAAGCTTTAAGTGTGTGTGTGTGTGTGTGTGTGTGTGTGTGTGTGTGTGTTGTGTGTGTGTGTGGTGTGTGTGTGTGTGTGTATGTGTGTGTGTGTGTGTGTGTGTGTGTGATTAATCATACACTGTGCTGAATTGAGACGAAAAAGCTAGTCAATTTCCCTGATGTAATACGATCTTTTGAGTGGTTGAAGTTCTTGGGGTTTCGTGTGTGTGTGTGTGTGTGTGTGTTTTGTGTGTGTTTGTGTGTGGTGTGTGTGTGTGTTGTTTGTGTTGTGTGTGTGTGCGTGCGTCGTGTGGTGTGGTGTGTGTGTGTGTGTGGTATTTGTGGGTGTGTGTGCGTGCGTGTGAGTGTTTTTTTTTAAATTGCAGAGCATAAGTGTATAGATCTGGATTGATTCCTGCCCTGTTCTGTTTTGTTTTGATTATTTGTTTGTATTTTTTATGTTCTATACTTGTCTGGGTTTTTTTTTCTTCTGTTTCTGTTTATTTGTTTGTTTTCTCTATGTTCTGTATATTTTGTTGTTGCTTGTTTTGTCTTTATTTCCGCTGACCTAGTTTAAAATTTCGTTCATTCTTTGTTGTTGTTGTTGTTGTTGATTTCTTTTTTCTCTGTATGTTTTTTTTTCTTTCTATTTTTCATGCTTTTTTTTCTTTACTGTTTATTTCCTGTCATTTTATCTTGTTTACATTTTTTGTTTGCTTTGTATATCTTTCTTTTATATATTTTCCTTTCATTTTTCCTTTTCTCGGTCTTTGCTTCGTTTTTTGCTTCTTCTTTCTTTCTTTCTTTCTTGTTCCTTTTTTTCTTTTTCTTAGTTATTATAGACAAGAAGGAATTGAAGAAAAGGAACGAGAGCAGAAACAAAGAGAGGGATAGAAAAGAGTGAAATTCTAGCACAGAATTTCCAGAAAGTGGAGATGCTATTTATACTGACAGGCCCCCAGGAATCCCCACGGGGGAACGCGTCTTATTTCTGTACAGTCTCCCAGTTCACCCGGCTGTAAATGGGTACCTGCCTCTTCAGGGTCAGGGAAGGTAAAGCAGCGATGGAGAGGAGATGGGCGCCGCCCTCAATATGCTGGCTATTAAAGAAGCCGAGGTATCTGATGCCACGCTCCCCTACGACCTTATAGGTTATGGGACACCTTTACCTTACTTTTATATTTAAAAAAAATGCCCAAGGTCAACTACATTATTGGATACGCCGCTGTAAACTTTTGCTTTTGGAGGTGAATGTGAATAAGTGGTATTTTGAAGGAGCAGCAACACTGATTAGACGCTACAGTGCATAAGTGCCGGTGGGAACAGATGACAAAATTTACAAAACCGCATACACACGGGGACTGGATGTAAAAAAGCACATGAATGCTTATTCCATTATCCTCGATATAAAAGAATAAAAAAATATATAAAAAATAAACTCAACGGAGTGCACTAGAAAATTGAATCTGTTCTCTCTCTCTCTCTCTCTCTCTCTCTCTCTTCTCTCTCCTCTTCTCTCTCTCTCTCTCTCTCTCTCTCTCCTTCTCTCTCTCTCCCTCCTCCCCCCCCCCCTGTGGGGATGCCGGAAGCCTGTCAGTATAGATAGTATTCCCACCTTCTTGGAAACACTGTACTAGGAATTCCCTATTTTCTCTCCCTCTCTTTTTTACTGCTATTTTATATTTTCTTCCTGTCGTCGTCTTCTTGTCTGTTTTCTGCCTTCCTGGTGCATTCTTCTGTCTTGTTTTTCCCCCAAAAAAGACTTAAAGGATAATAAAATTGAGACTTATCTTAATAGATAATAAAATTGAGACTTAATGGATAATAAAATGATCTCCAACGCTGAAGTCAGATGCACTGGACCTGACTTGTCAGGCGCTTAATGGTAGTGCAACACATGTCCGCTCATATGACCGACAACGATAGTTGCTGTCTGAGAGTTCGAAGATGAATAAGGAGAAGAAGGAGGAAGAGAGAGGAGGAGGAGGAGAGAGGATGAGGAGGAGGAGGAGGAGAGGAAGAAGAAGAAGAAGAAGATGAAGATGATGATGATGATGATGATGATGATGATGATTAAGAAGAAGAAGAAAAAGTGAGAAGAAGTACAAGAGGAAGAAGAAGAAGAAAAAGAAGACTGATTGAATCTTTAATGGGTACAGAATTAGGCACAATAAAGGACTTTTTACAATTCTGCCCAAAAAGAAAACAAAGTGGAACTTAGAAAAAAAGACCAACAAAATATAAAAACAAAACAAAAGAAAACCATAACAACCGATAAAAATAGTTGAAACTTTACCTTGAACAAGTTAATAAAATTTACCAGCCGCCATGGCGCAGTGGTTAGCGCCTTGGGTTACGGACTGGAAGGTCGCGGGTTCGAATCCCATAAGAGTCAAAGGGATTTTTCGGACTCCGGCCGGCTCCTACCCAGAGTGAGTGTGCTGTGGGCTCAGTGGGAAGACTGGGACCACACAGTCGAGCTTCATCCACTTAACGGATGCGAGTTTGAGAGTGTTGCTCAAATTACCTGACCAACACTGCAGGTGTCTGTATCTCTCGGGCCCGGTTGACGCCGGGATATATTTATGATAGTAAGCGTAGAGTACAACTCTGTCAAGTAGTCTCAAAGCATATGCACTTCCACAGCAGCATAATTACGTCATCCTCATTGTCATTGATCATCATGCAATTAAAAAAATTTGCTTCTGATTCGGTGGTCCCAGTTTCTCTGGTTTTCTTTGGTGACTTCAGATTGGTTTGCCATAACTTCTGTGCTGTGGGTGAGTGTGTGGTCAAGGCCTTTGGGGGTTTTGGGAGGTTCGCGGGGGACGGTGTTTGGGGGGGGACGTTTGTGGTGGTTGCCACCTGGGTGGGCAACTAAATCAGTTGGCTCGCGGTGTGCTAATCTGTCGTTAGTTGGGGTTTTGTGGTGGTGCCCTTTGGTATGTTAGCCAAAACAGGCACCACTGAACACGCCAAGTGCCCAGCGCGTGAGGGCCCCTCTGGTGGTGGCCCGCGGCGGCTGTTTAGTGATTGGCTCCCTTTGGGGAAACCCTCCGACTCTGAGGATGGGGACATAACGAATCTGGGTATGGCTTGGGGGGGGAGATTGGGAATGAGCGGGCTTTGAAAACTGTGGGACGGGGGACGTCACGGAAGATGAGGCAGAAAAAAAAAAAAAAAAAAAAAAAAAAAAAAAAAAAAGTTAATAAATTTGGGGGGAAAACAACTGAAGAAAAAGAAGAAGAAGAAGAAAGAAGAAATAAAAGAAGAAGAAGAAGAAGAAGAAGATGATGATGATGATGATGATGATGATGATGATGATGATGATGATAAAGAAGAAAGAAAAAGAAGAAGAAAAAAAGGCGAAAAAAAGAGAAGTAAGAAAAAGGAGTGAGAGATGAAGAAGAAAGTGAGAAAGAAATACAGGATGGATGATGGATGGATGAATGAAGAAAAAGAAGAAGAAGAAGGAAAGAAAGAAGAAAAAGAAAGAAAAGAAAAAGGGAAGGGAGGAGGAAAGAACAAGAACAAGAACAAGTACAAAGAAGAAAAGAATATGTCGCCAGTTTAATTTCCAACTGTTTTTGCATCAAGTCTTTCGGCTGACAGAGCGTGTATCAACTTGGCAAAAAAGAACTGGCCCAAATTTCCCCCGTGTAAAGTGGAAACTTTTTAAGGGGCTGAAGGTTTTGGGGAGGGTGTTTGCGGTGTAAGATTTGGTGTCTCTCATCTTTGTTTGTTATTTTCTTCTTTGTTGTTTCTTCTTTTTTTCTTTTTTCTTCTTCTTTCTTGTTTGTCCTCTTTTTTCCTTCTCTTTTGGTTCTTCTTATCGCTTTTGTCCTTCTTCTCTTCTTCTTCTTGTTCTCGTCTTGTTCTTCTTCTTCTTCTTCTTCTTCTTCTTCTTCTCCTGTCTTCTTCTTTCTTCTTCTTCTGTTTTTCTCTTCTTCCTTCTCCTTCTTCTCCTCTACGCTTTTCTTCTTCATCTTCTTCTCCTTCTTGTCTTGTCGTCCTTCTTCTTCTTCTCTCCTCTCCTCTTCTTCTCCTTCTTCTTCTTCTTCTCTTCCCCTCTCTTCTTCTTCTCCTTCTTCTTTTTCTTCTTCTTTTTCTCTTCTTTTCTTCTTCTCCTTCTTCTTCTTCTTCTTCTTCTCCTTCCTCCTCCTCCTCCTTGTCCTTCTTCTTCTTCTCTTCTCCTGTCTCTTCTTCTTCTTTTCTTCTTCTTCTTCTGTTTCTTCTTCTTCTTCTTCTCCTCTCTCCTTCCTCTTTTCTTCTTCTCCTTCTTCTTCTTCTTCTCCTTCCCCTTCCTCTTCTTCTTCTCTCTTCTTCTTTTTCTTTTTCTTCTTCTTCTTCTCCTTCTTCTTCTTCTCCTTCCTCCTCCTCCTCCTTGACCTTCTTCTTCTCCTTCTTCTTCTTCTTCTCCTGTCTTCTCTTCTTCTTCTTCTTCTTCTTTCTTTTCTTCTTCTTCTTCTTCTCCTCCTCCTCCTCCTCTTTCTTCTTCTCCTTCTTCTTCTTCTTCTCCTTCCCCTTCCTCTTCTTCTTCTCCTTCTTCTTTTCATCTTCTTTTTCTCCTTCTTTTTCTTCTTCTCCTTCTTCTTCTTCTCCTTCCTCCTCCTCCTCCTTGTCCTTCTTCTTCTTCGCAATTCTTCTTCTTCTTCTTCTTTTCTTCTTCTTCTTCTTCTCCTTCCTCTTCTTCTTCTCCTTCTTCTTTTTTCTTCTTTTTTCTCCCTTCTTCTTCTTCTCCTTCCTCCTCCTCCTCCTTGTCCTTCTTCTTCTTCTTCTTCTTCTCCTTCTTCTTCTCCTTCCTCCTCATCCTCCTTGTCCCTCTTCTTCTTCTTCTTCTTCTTCTTCTTCTCCAATTCTTCTTTTTCGTCATCTTTCTTTCTTGCTTTCGTGATTTCTGGGTGTCGATATTTCCTTGCTGCTTTAGAACTTTTTGTTGGTTTTCTTTGTTTGTTTGTTGCTTGATTTCTTTCTTTCTCCCTTTTTCTTTCTATCATTCTGTCTTTCTGTTTTGCTTTTTTGTTTCTGTTTGTTTGTTGCTTGATTTCTTTCTTTCTCCTTTTTCTTTCTATCATTCTGTCTTTCTGTTTTGCTTTTTTGTTTCTGTTTGTTTGTTGCTTGATTTCTTTCTTTTTTTCCTTTTTCTTTCTTTCATTATGTCATTCTGTCTTTCTTTCTGTCTTTTTTCTGTTTGTTTGTTGCTTGATTCCTTTCTTTCTATCTATCTTTCTTTGTTTCTTTCTGTTTATTTGTGCTTTCTTTCTTTCTTTCTTTTTATCTTTGTTTGTTT
Organism: Rapana venosa; assembly: GCA_028751875.1. Classification (NCBI taxonomy): domain Eukaryota; kingdom Metazoa; phylum Mollusca; class Gastropoda; order Neogastropoda; family Muricidae; genus Rapana; species Rapana venosa. Next base: position 8,657,540 of record CM054145.1, read on the forward strand.
GTGTTTGTTTGTTTCTTTCTTTTTTTCTGTCTTTCTGTTCGTTAGTTTGCTTTCATTCATTCTTTCCCTCTTTTTTTTTCTCTTTTTCTATCTTTCTTTCCATTTTTCTTTTTCATTCTTTCTTTCTTTCTTTCTTTCTTTCTCCCAGTGGATTTGTGTTTATCTTATCTCATGCATACGTTGTTTACATACACGCACATCACACACACAGTGATACACACATACATATATACATAAATATGTATATGTATGTATATATATATATGTATATATATATATATAATGATAACATTGGGAAAAAAGTAGACAAGTCGACTAAAACACCTGAATATTTCAGCCTGAGGCCTTCAAGATTTTTAAAAAGATTTTCAAGATTTTTTTTTAAAGTTTAAGAACCCGCCCCTACACCCACTTTTGATACATGAAATTTACACTGCAACAACTTGTTGTGGGCGTGTCAAAATAAAATAGAAGGCATTTATTACACAATAAATTATGTAATACAATCATGTGTGTGTGGCTGTGTGTGTGCGAGCGTGCGTGCGAGCGTGCGTGCGTGCGTGCGTGCGTGTTTTGTGTGTGTGTGTGTGTGTGTGCCTGTGTGTGCGTGCAAGCGTGCGTGCGTGTGTGTGTATGTGTGTGTGTTTTTCCATGAATATAGACTTCAAAACTCATCTTCATTCATTTCCGTTGTTTCTTTTTTTCTGTCATTTTTCTATCTTTCATTCTTTCATTCACTCTCTTAAAAAAAATGTGTCCCTTTTTTAAGTTACTTTCGTTCTTGTTTTATTTTCTCTTTGCTTTTCTTCTGCTATCTCACTGTCATATTTGGTTTTCTTTGCTGTTTTATTTTTCTGTTTGTCGTTTTAAATAATCTTTCTTTTTTCTATTTTTATCTTGATGTTGAAACTTTAACACCAAGCTCTCTACTGTTCCATAACCGTCTCACATTTTGCTGTGTACTTCTGCTTTCTTTCTTATTTTTATTTTATTTACAGATTTGCCATCTCTCTCTCCCTCCCCCGCCTCTCTCTCCCTCCCTCTCTTTCCCTCTCTCTATCCCTCTCTCTCTCTCTCCCTCGCCCTCTATCTCTCCCCTCCCTCTCTCTCTCTCCTTCTCTATCTCTCTCCTCTCTCTCTCTCTCCCCCTCCTCTCTCTCTCCCTCTCCCTCCCTCTCCCTCCCCCCTCTCTCTCTCCCTCTCTCTCTCCCTCCCTCCCTTCTGTCTCTCTGTCTCTGTCTCTGTATATCAGCGCTATATAAATTCCATACATTATTATTATTATTATCTCACCTTTTATCGTTTTGCTTATAGTTATAGTGTATCCTGATGAAGGATTCATATTTTATATTTTCACTACTTTATTGGGCTTGTCCGCTGTACTTAAGTTTTAATGAGTGTCCTATTTCAATATCTTATTGTTATATGTAACAAGTATATGTACTATTTGACAATGTGTGGATGTTTATCTTTATGACTTATTAAGTTTGGTTGTTATTTTTCTTGGTTTTGTTGTTATTCTTGTTGTTGCTGTTTGTTTTTCTCTTTTTTTTCTTTTTCCTTCCTTAGTTGATTTGGTTTTTCTTTCCCTTGTTTGTTTGTTTGTTTTGGTTGGGGGTTTGGGGGGGGGGGGGGGTGAGGGTGGAGTGGGGGTGAGGAGGTGTTTTTAGGGTTTACTTTTTTTGTTTTGTTTTGTTTTGTCTTTTTGGGGGTTTTTTGTTGTTGGGGGGGGGGGGGGCTGTTTTGAAAAGGGTTATTTCCCCTTGTTTCTACTGTAAGAGTGTATAAGTGTTGGGTTATTATTAAGATGTATCCCTACGGGCGGGGACTGGATGTAAAAAAGCACATGAGTGCTTATTCATTATCCTCGAAATAAAGAATTTGTCATTGTCATTGTCCCTCTCTCTATCGCCCCTCCCTCCCACTCTTCGCCGCCCTCCATCTCTCTCCCCCTCTCTCTCCCCCCCTCTCATCTCGCTCCCTCCCTCTCTCTCTCCCCCCTCCCTCTCTCTCCTCCTCCTCCCTCCCTCTCTCTCTCCCTCCCTCCCTCCCTCTCTCTCTCCCTCCCTCTCTCTCTCTCTCTCTCTCTCTCTCTCTCTCTCTCTCTCTCGCTTCAGCTGTCACATGGAAGATTGCAGAGGCAGGAACACGGGTTTAGATGGTGAAGTACAAAATAAGATTTGACTCGGTTTATTGCACTGGGTAATTGAGTCAGTGGCCAGTCCAGTTTGTCCACTGTTGTCACTTTCAAGTCTTACAGCTGATGGTCTGTTTATCAAGTTGGCCAAAACAAAACAAAAAGAAGAAGAAACAACACAGGGGGGAAAAAAGAGAAAAAAAAGGGGTCCGTTTCTTGCCAGTAAATACATATTTTAAAGATTTAGAGTTTTTGTG
>CM054145.1:8660433-8675433 GCA_028751875.1 Rapana venosa
TTTTTTTTTCAAACAATTTTAAAAGTGTATTCAACCGTTTTGTGCAACCCGATGTGATTTTTCTGTGTAAAAACGTACGTAGTTTTATCTCATGTGGCAACACACCACGACACACAAAACCACCACACACACAAAACCCACACACAACAACACACCAACACAACACACACATACCGGGGCGCGCGCACACACACACACACACAAAAACCCATAAAAAAAGGGGAACCCCTTTAAAAGAACGAGAGGGGGGGGGGGAGAAAGACAGGACAGAGAAGACACAAAAGGGGGACAGAGACCCTAGCCCCAGACTAAGGTAACAGAGAGAAACATGGAAAAACAGAGAACTAAAGAAAGGGGGGAAACAGGAGAGGACAGAGACAGAGAGAGAGGGGAGGAGAGGAAAAAGGAGAAGGGAGAGGGACAGATAGAGGGAGGACGGGGGAAAAGACAGGAATTTTATAGTACAGAGACACACAGAAAGAAAGGAACAAGGGGAAAAAGGAGCGAAAAAGACAGAAGACAGAGACAGAGGGGACAGGTGAGAGAGAAGAGTGAGAGAGCCCAAAACAGAGACGGAAAAAGAGAAGCACACGCAAAACAGAAAAAACAGAAAAAGAGAAAGAGAGTAGATTTTCATTTTTTTAAGACAGTTTTTGGGGGAAGTTCAGACGTGAATTTTGGGGAGAAGAGCAGCGGGTTGGAAACAGCTGACACCCCGACCCACTGCTGCACAAAACGTGTCTACAGCCCCTACATCGCTGTGCTGCTGCTTTTTAGCTGTTCTGTCTTGTACAGCCTTTCCCAAAAGCTTCTGCTTTTTTTTCCATTCTAAAAAAACTAACCCTGGCGTGTTAAATTTTAAAAACAACTATATCTGCCTGTGTGTGTTTGTGCTCATAGACGTGCTTGCTTTCGCGAGCACTGAAACCTGCGGTCGTTCTCTTTTCAAACTCCCTTTGCTCATCACTCACTCGCTCACTCACTCACTGCTCACTCATCACTCGCTACTCTTCTTTCTTCTTCTCTCATCCTCTATCTATCATCTTCTCCTATCTACAACTATCTGTTGTCTGTTGACGTCTATTATCTTTTTATCTTCTGTTGTCTATCTATCATCTACTATCTATTATCTATCTATCATCTATCTATCTATCTATCTGTCTGTCTGTTGTTATCTATCTATCTATCAAATCTATCTATATGTGGTGATGTTAAAATTAGAACTACGCTATCCGTGGAGGACATTGAACTGCTCTCTGTTTCGCTCCGGCCTTTTTACTTACCACGGGAATTCCCGCAATTTTTTTTTCACTTTAGTTTTACATTCACCCCCCAAAGCAAGAGTGGCTAGAGAAACCCTGAACATATATTAGATCACCTCCATGTGCTCGATTCTATATCCCTGATGCCCTAAGTTTTATCCTGGGTGTTTTTCAATATACTTTTTCCCTTACTAAACAAATGAAGAATTAATGAACAGTAGTGACCTGCCCTACACGAAGAAACAAGACCTTAGACTGTGCTTATGGGACTGTAGCAGGCGCCTTAGATCGTTGCCTTTGCCTCCCCTGGGATCATCTGCCCAAACACTGCGTTCTTCTTGCACCCATGTACCAGTCAGTGTTTCGGCGCCTTCAACCCATAGTCAGGACCGCAAAAAAATGGACTGTGATAGTATAGCTAGTCTGCAAGGCTGCTTTGATTGCACTGACTGGGATATGTTTTAGATTGGTGTTTCAGATCTGAATGAGCTCACTGATGTTATTTGTTCTTATATTTCATTTGTGTTAGTTGTGTCATTCAACTAAGGAGATAACCATTTACCCCAATAACAAGCCTTGGGTTACAAAGGATCTGAAACGTGTTTTAAACAAAAGAAAGTAGTATTTTACACAGGCACAGAACAACAAAAGAAGGAAGTAAAAAAAGAAGTCAAAGCTGCTGTTGCACGGGCCAGCCCGTATATATAAAAAAAAAAGATAGAAGACAAGTTTGCGAGGAACAATTTTCGTTCTGCATGGCAGGGTATCAAAAATATGTCTGCAGTAAATATGGTAGGTGTCCAACTAGGTCCAAAGATCAGTTTGCAGGGGTATGTGTTAACAACTTCCCAGACCATCTAACCCCATTTTTTACTCGCTTTGAAAAAGCATGTATTTCTCAGATGAATTAAATGATCTGAAGCAATCCCTAGTTTCTGAGAATAGCGTCATTGTTGATGAAGAAATTATCTGTAAACACTTAAAGGCAATAAATATTAACAAATCTCCCGGACCAGATGGTATATGTGGAAGAACCCTGAAATTCTGTGCTACTGAGCTTGCCAGTGTCCTTCAACACCTGTTCCAGGCCTCACTGGGATACTGTCAGATTCCTGTTATTTGGAAAACTTCCAATGTAATACCTCTTCCAAAGAAACCCAATCCTTCTCGGCCTAACGATTTTAGATCTGTAGCTCTCACATCTCTTGTGATGAAAACGCTGGAAAAGATGTAAAATCTTCATTCTTTCTGCTACAGAGAAAAGACCTTGACCCACTGCAATTTGCATACAGGTCTCGAAGGGGTGTCGAAGATCCCAAAACTATTCTTTTTGAACAAGTTGTGTAGCCACTTGGAAACACCTGACTCTCATGCCAGAATATTGTTCGCTGACTTTAGTTCAGCTTTCAATACAATGCAGCCTCACGTTCGGGTTAACAAAATAATTTAAAAATTTGGACGTAGACAAATCAACTTGTTCGTTGGCTGATTGAATTTTTAAACCCAAAACAGACCACAGCGTGTTTTGGCCAACAAAATATCTTCTTCGGTTAGATTTACCTGCACTGGTTCTCCGCAGGGTTGCGTCCTTCACCACTTCGGTACATTCTATACACAGATGATTGCAGAAGCAACTATGGAAATTCCTTTTGGTAAAGTTCGCAGACGATAGTGCTCTGTTACCCCCTTTATCCGGATCAGTCTTAGACCATGGTCCAGCCCTCACCGAGTTCGTAAACGGGTGTGACGAGGCCTATCTGGAGCTAAATTTTTCTAAAACAAAAGCCCTGCCTATCGACTTCAGAAGATCAGGGCATACTCCTAAAATATTTATCCATAACAAGAGGTTGAAAACGTTTTGAACTATAAGTATCTGGGAAACGTTTTTGACACAAGTTAAACTGGGACGTTAACACTGACGCTATTGTCAAAAAGGGACAACAACGTCTGTATTTTCTGAGGAAACTGAACTCATTTTTTGTAGACAAAAAGATCCTTTCCTTGTTTTACAAGTCTTACATAGAGAGTGTTCTAAGTTTTGCTTTCATTTGTTGGTACAATAACCTTAGTGTTTAAAACAAGAATGGCCTGAGAGAAAATTTTAAGAATCTGCTCAAAAAAAATTGGAAAAGAACAAAGAAATCTCATGTCGTTCTGCAATCAGCAGCTTGTACGCAAAGCCACAGCCATTTTGGTGATCCTTTCATGCTTTGTTTCCAGAATTTCAAATGTTGCCTTCGGAACGTCGTTTTCCCGTGTCCCATCGCAAAACCAACAGAAAAAGAAATTCTTTTGTGCCCGTAAGCATTCGACTTCTGAATTCACAATGATGTTGACTTACCTAGTTCTTTCATTTCTCTGAATTATCCCTGATTGTCATTGTTACGAGTGTAGTCAATACATAATTGTGTTTTGGTGTGTGTGTGGGGTGTGTGTGTTGTGGGTGTGGGTTTCGTGGGTGTGTGAAATAAGTCTGTGTTCTAGTCAACTGTCTTAAAACATTGAATTTTATTTTATTGATGTATGGTGTGGGTGTGCGTGGGCGTTTTTCGCACCCCACCGTACGTGGTGTGTACGTGCTGCGTATATGCGTGCGTAAAAATAAGTTTTTATGTCTTCTAGTCAATGGGTTTAAAATTGTGTTCACAATTGATGTGTTTTGCGCATGCGCGCGTGTGTGTGGTGTGTGTGTGTGGGGTGTCGTGACATTTTATTTGAAAACCAATATGAAATATAGCTTTTGTGTCTTTGATATATTTGATGAGTATCAATCTGCGAGTCAGTATTGTAATTGCCCTTCATGGGATGATTAAAGTGTTTTTGACTTTGACTTGACTTGACTTGACTATCTATCTATCTATCCATCTGATTGATATTATAAACACGTTAACCTGTTCCGCTTTTCGGAAGAGTAACCGATTGTGCGCCGGTGGGAACAGTTGACAAAATTTACAAAACTGCGTACACGCGGGGACTGGATGTAAAAAAGCATACGAGTCCTTATTCCATTATCCTCGAAATAAAAGAATATGTATGTATGTATGTATGTATGTATGTATGTATGTATGTATGTATGTATGTATGTATGTATGTATGTATGTATATGTATGTCTGTCTGTCTATATGTCTATCTACCTATCTAGATATTTATCTATGACTATCTACCTATCTAGATATTTATCTATCTATGTAGATATTTATCTATGACTATCTACCTATCTAGATATTTATCTATCTCGATCTATCGATCTATCTACCGATCGATCTATATATCGATCTATCTATCGATATATATATATATATCGATCTATCGATCAATGGTGACCAGTCATGTAACAAAGCATTTGTAAGGCCTCTTATTTCTAGCTAGATTTTTCTGTGTTTGATAAACCCACAGAATGTGTACATATAGAGCAGAATTATTGACATCCATACGTAATGTATAAGCAATGTTTATGCGAAAGATACTCATTTAAGTCTGGATATAATAGGAATCAGAAGGTTATTAAAATCTCTATCCTTAATCCACTCATCGCCACCAAGCTCAAGATCAGTTTGCTGTGACTTCATAACCATTCATGAGATAAGAAATCTTTCAGCTTACCCGTTCGTTTTTCACCCCATCCTTCATCTTTCATCTTCGTCGAACGCTCAAACAGCAGCTACTGTTGTCCGTCCTATGCGCGGAAGCGTGTTGCGCTGCTGTCAAGCGCCTGACAAGTCAGGCCCAGCACAGCCCCGACTTCGGAGTCATCAGCCCCATTCTGAAAACAAAAGTAAGATCAAGTCTGCATGAAATTCGTTGTCAGCATCTGATGGGTTGTAAATAACAAGCACACATTTTCTTCTACTTCTTCGTCGTCGTCGAACACTCAGCATTTATTTCTGTCTGTCATATGAGCAAAAATACATTGCACTGCCGTTAAATGACTGACAAGTCAGGCCGAGCACATCCGACTTCGGCATGGGAGAGAATTGTTATCTTTTAAGTCTTTCTGGAAAAAAGGCAGGAGAATGGACCAAGAAAGCGGAAAATAGACGAGAAGGAGGTGACAAAGAGAGGGATAGAAAAGAGGGAATTCTTAGAACAGATTTTCCAGAATGTGGGGGGCGCTATTTATACTGACAGGTCTCCGGCATCCCCACGGGCATAAGCAAATCTATCATTCATTTCAGACTTTTTCCAGTACACTTGGTTTTGCAGTAGTTGAGCATTTGGTCCATTGATCTGTTAGCAGATGGAGTAAATTTATAAACAATTATTTTCTGCACCTGGCTCAAGCCAAACGTTTTGCCAGTGATTGATATAGTGTAATTAAGCGTATAGACCTACAACAAACTGTAATAAATTTGTATATGCTTTACTAAACGGTTGTATACGTAAAGTCTCACCATTGGTGAACCTCATAGCTCTAGCAAAAGAACGAAGAAAAAACCCCTGCTATGCCGAGATTTTCTACTGCCGTGATAAGATTTTATCCTAATATTTTGTATCTCCTTTTAAAAAAGTTAATAGCTTGTACTCCCCTCTAAAAGGTAAAGGTGTCCCATAACCTATGTGGTTGTAAGGGAGTGCGGCATCAGAGACGTCAGCCTCTCCAGAGGCCAGCATATTCAGGGAGACGCCCATCTTTTCTCCCTCGCTGTCCTCTGCAGACGAAAAATAACATCCCACGCCAGAGTATGGCCTACTTTATGGCGAGGTAGACACAGTCCTACATACGACATTTTCTCCCAGTGTGCCTTTTACGGTCTTACGTGTATTCTCAGGCGTGATGAGCGAGACAGCAATGCACATCTTGGGCATCCCCCGGGTGTTATGCTGGGGAACGCCCCCCCAAAAAAACAGCAGCCCCTAAAACAACAGCAGCCCCTAAAACAACAGCATCCCCTAAAAAGAACAGCAACCCCTAAAAAGAAAACCGCAGCTCCTAAAACAAACAACAGCATCCCCTAAAAAGAACAGCAGCCCTTAAAAACAACCGCAGCCCCTAAAACAAACAACAGCAGCCTTAAAAACAACACCATACCCTAAAACAACAGCAGCCCCTAAAACAAACAACAGCAGCCCTAAAACAACAGCAGCCCCTAAAACAAACAACAGCAGCCCCTAAAACAACAGCAGCCCCTAAAACAACAGCAGCCCTAAAACAACAGCAGCCCTAAAAACAACAGCAGCCCTAAAAACAACAGCAGCCCTAAAAAGAAATCATCCCTTAAAAACAACAGCAGCCCTAAAACAACAGCATCCCCTAAAAAGAACAGAAGCCCTTAAAAACACAGCACCCTAAAACAAACAGCAGCCCTAAAAAGAACAGCAGCCCCTAAAAAGAACAGCAGCCCTAAAAAACAGATAAATAACAACAACCCTAAAAACACAGCAGCCCCTAAAAACAACAACAGCATCCCTGAAAACAACAGCAGCCCTAAAAAGAACAACAGCCCCTAAAAGCAAAGTCAGCAGCGCCTAAAAAAAACACCAATCCCTTAAACAATAGCAGCCCCTAAAAACAACAGCAGCCCTAAAACAACAACAGCCCCTAAAAAGAAAACCGCAGCCCTAAAAACAACATCAGCGCTAAAAACAATATCAGCCTTTAAAAAATACCAGCCCCTAAAAAACAGCAGCCCCTAAAACAACAGCATCCCCTAAAAAGAACAGCAGCCCCTAAAAACAACAACAGCAACCCCTAAAAAGAACAGCAGCCCTTAAAAACAACAGCAGCCCCTAAAAAGAACAGCAACCCCTAAAACAACAGCAGCCCCTAAAACAACAGCAGCCCCTAAAAGAACAGCAACCCCTAAAAAGAACAGCAGCCCCTAAAACAACAGCAGCCCCTAAAAAGAACAGCAGCCCCTAAAACAACAGCAGCCCCTAAAACAACAGCAGCCCCTAAAAAGAACAGCAGCCCTTAAAACAACAGCAGCCCCTAAAAAGAACAGCAGCCCTAAAACAAACAACAGCAGCCCTTAAAAACAACACCATACCCTAAAAAAACAGGAGCCCCTAAAACCAACAGCAGCCCCTAAAAACAACAGCTACAACAAATCTCCCGAATGTGGTACACTAATGCCCTTAGGGGAAAACCGAAACCCAAACTTCTAGTGTCAGGAATCTGTGAGCTTATTTTCTAAAACCAAACCAAAGCAAAGAACAGATAAACACACAAAAACTCCGTCAAGAAAGCAACAACCGAAAAAACCCTGAAACAACCCAAACCCCCAAAACATAACACAAAAAAATATTTCTGTTTTCGTGTAAACCTCGACAATGCAATCTGCTTGTTGGGTGTGGGGGGGTGGGGGTTGGAACGGTTTTAAAAGAATTGCTGAGGTTTGTTATGACAAACGCATAATCTATGGGAGTAAGATGCTTGTAGAGAGTATTGCATACCTAGAGTAGGGAATGCGTTAATGAGTTTTGCGTGTTTACGAGAAGAAACAAGGGCAGTGGGTGAAAAAGAGGTTACAGTTTGTTGTGGGATTTCTCTGTTAAGAAAACCACAAAAAACAAACCCTCATCATCAGTGTCATTTTTTTTAAACAATGCTCAACATTTGGCGAAATAGAAAAAATCCAATGTGAAATGTCACCCAAACTTGCTGGATACAAACAAGAGAAAAGCAAAAACCATGCAAATAAGCTCACAATTATTTTAAAGAAGGGAAAGATGGATTGGGGTTGTGATTACTGCTGTCGTCATTGTTGTCGATGCTACTGGTGATAGTAGTCGTTTTCTTCTTATGCTGCTTTCTTCTTCTTCTTCTTCTTCTTCTTCTTCTCCTCCTCCTCCTCCTCCTCGTTCTCCTCTTTCTTTCTCCTTCTCCTCCTTCTTTCTTTTTCTTCTTTGTCTTTTCTCACTTTTCTCTTTATCCTTCTTCCTCCTCCTCTTCCTGTGCGTGCTTGCGTACATATGTGTGCGCGCGCGCACGTGTGTGTGTCAACTCAAGTCAAATGTTTAGTTCCAGATTGTACATTGAATAAGCTATGCATTTGCTTTTTTTCATCAAGCCATCTATCTAAGAACAACAATCTCTTAATGATAATACTGAAGTACTACATTTTTACAACCTTGTTTGTGTGTGTGTGTTTACATGTGTGTGTGTGTGATCCTTTGTGTGTATGCATGTGCATGCCTGTGTCTAGTGTATGCACACACACGTGCGTGCACGCGCATGTGTGTGTGTGTGTTTTATTCTAAAAAAAAAGTTAGAAAGTTGGGAACTGCTGTTTAGAAAGCGACTTAAGTTGAAGACAACAAGCTTCACTAGAACATGCACACAGAAGGGCTGAAGAAGACAAGGCATAGGCTATCACTGGTGCAAGTCTGGTGCCATCTCTGTTTCTCTTCAACTCCCACATCTCTCTCTCCCTTCATCCCTCCCTCCCTCTCTCTCTCTGTCTCATGCATCCCTAAGGGCGGGGACTGGGTGCTTATTCATTAGCCTGGAAATAAAGAATTTGTCATTTGTCTTTTCCCTCTCTCTCTCTCTCTCTCTCTCTCTTCTCTCTCTCTCTCTCTCCTCTCTCTCTCTCGCTTTTTTTTCTTTCTTTCTTTCGCTGTTTCCTGGAGTTACCCTATCCTTTTTAAGTCAGTCTGTTACACTGTCTCTTTTATTTGGATTTTATTTTTCTTTCCCCTTTATGTCCTTCCTGTCTTGGGTAATTTGTGTATTGTCTTCTGTTTTCTGCCTTTGTCTCTGTTGTCCTTGTATGTCTGTCTGTTTGTCTCTCTCTCTCTCTCTCTCTCTCTCTCTCTCTCTCTCTCTTCTCTCTCCCTCTCTTCTCTCTCTCTCTCTCTCTCTCTCTCTCTCTGCACATCTCTGACTACATGTGAATGGGTGCAGCATCGAGCGTGGTTACCAGTTGGATGGGTGACCGTTTGCGCGCCTTGGCTTCAGTACAGTCCCCCAGTTCACCCAGCTGTAAATGGGTACCTGCCCTCTTTAGGGTCAGGGAAGGTAAAGCAGCGAGGGAGAGGCAATGGGCGCCGCCCTCAATATGCTGGCCCCTAGAGAAGTGAGGCATCTGACGCCTCGCTCAACTACGACCTTGTAGGTTATGGGACTCCTTTACCTTTACTTCTTACCCGTCTCTCTGGTTCTCCCCTCTTGTGGTCTGTTTGATTGTCTGTGTGTCTGCCTGTCTGTCTATTCCTCTCCGTCGGTTTGTCTCAATGTCCTTGTGTCTCTCCTGTCTCTGTCCCTTTGTTTTTGTCTGTCTCTCATGTTTCTGTCTGTTTGTCTCTCTGTGTCTTTCTGTCAGGGTCTTGTCTGTCTTTCTCTTTATTTCTGTGTGTGTGTCTGTCTATGTCTCTCTCTCCTCTCTCTCTCTCTCTCTCTCTCTCTCTCTCTCTCTCTCTCTCTCTCTCTCTCTCTCGTGAATCTATTTATCTTATCTATCTATCTTCTTATCTTATCTTATCTTATCTTATCTTATCTATCTATCTATCTATCTATCTCTCTTTTATATATTTCAATCTGCATCACACACCACACACTCTCTCTCTCTCACACACACACGCACACAGAAAAACCACCACCCCTACCTCCCCCCACACACAAGTAAACTTTAAACAGCTTACAAATTACAAACCATGTCTCAAAACTTTTGTTCTCCAAATGCAAATTGCTGGAACTACAAGGAAGAGAAAGTGCAAACGAATTGTCTTTCCTTTTTTCTTTCTTTCCCTTATCTCATCAGTCAAAATTGTCGGCGCTATTTTTTTGTCTCAACACCCTGACTGGTTGAAACTTGTGTGCGTGCGTAGAGTAATTTCCACTTCAGCAAAAGATATTCTTTCAGAGTGTCAGACCAGTCTGTCTTTATTACCGTCCGTCTGTCTGTCTCTCTGGTTCTCCCCTCTATTTGTCTATTTGCGTGTCTGTCTGTCGGTCTGTCTGTTTTCTGTATCCTTCTCTGTCTTTCTCTTTCTCTCTATCAATGTCTGTCTGTCTGTGTGCCTCTTTCTCTCTGTTCCTCTGTCTCTGTCTTTGTCTGCGTCTCTGTCTGTCTCTCTATCCATCCTCATCTATCTATCTATCTATCTATCTATCTATCTATCTATTCTGTGCTTACACACACACACACACACACACACCACACACACACACACACAAAACACACACACACACACACACACAAACACACACACACACACACACACACCACACACACACACACACAACACACACACCCCGACACATATATATACACACACAAAACACAGACACTCTGGGGGAGGGATAGCCTAGTAGTCAGAACATTGCGCTCGCAATCTGACGACCCGGTTTCGATTCCCGTTCAAGGGGATATTTTCCCCTGGAGTTAAAGTCAGTGCAAACTCCACTCTCCCCAAAAGTCCTTCGGATGAGACAATGAACCGAGGCCCCGTGTGCGAACGCACGCAGAACATCTTGCGCACACGTTAAATACTGTTCCGCTTTTCGTAAGAGTAGGCAATTGCGTGCCGGTGGGAACAGATGACAGAATTTACAAAACCGCATACACACGGGGACTAGATGTAAAAAAAAGTACATGAGTGCTTATTCCGTTATCATCGATATAAAAGAATAAATAAATAAAATAAACATACACAAAACACCCATCCTTCCACATACACACCCACACACACACACACGCACATAATTATACAACACACCTAACACACACACAGAGCACACACACACACACACACACACACACACACACACCACACACACACACACACACACACACACACACACAAACACAACACAACACACACACACACACACACACACAGAGTAAACTTAAAACCGCTTCCAAATTACAACAAATGTGTCAAAACTTTTGTTCTCTAAATGCAAATTGCTGGAACTACAAGGAAGAGAAGGTGCAAGCGATATATCTTTCCCTTTTTTCTTCTTTTTTCTTTCTTTCTCTGTCTCATCAGTCAAAATTGTCGGCGCTATTTTTTTCCCCAACACCCTGACTGGTTGAAACTTGTGTGCGTGCGGAGAGTAATTTCTACTTCAGCGAAAAATATTCTTTCAGAGTGTCAGTCCAGTCTGTCTTTATTACCGTCCGTCTGTCTGTTTGATTCTTCCGTCTTGTGGTTTGTTTGAATGTCTGTCTGCCAGCCTGTTTGTCCTTATCTCTGTCTGTCTGTGTATGCATTTGATTCTTTCTCTCTGCACTCTTCTCTGTGTCTATGTGTGTGCCTCTGTCTCTTCTGTTTCTGTCTGTCTTTCTTGGATGGTCTGTCTTTCTATCTATATATCTACCTATCTATATTATATATCTATCTTTATTTATTCCTCTATCTCTCTATTTATCCACCTACCTACCTATCTACCTACCTACCTGTCAGTCTGTCTGTCTCTCTGTGTCTGTCTGGGATGGTCTGTCTTTTTATCTATCTATCTATCTATCTATCTACCTATCTATCTATCTATCTGCCTATCTGTCTGTCTGTCTGACTGTCTATCTATCTATCTATCTATCTATCTATCTATCTATCTATCTATCTGTCTGTCTGTCTGTCTATCTATCTATCTATATCTATTTATCCACCTACCTACCTACCTACCTACCTACCTATCTACCTACCTACCTACCTGTCTGTCTATCTTTTTAAATTACAATATTCATGACCAGCCTCGTGTTCACACCACAAACACACACACTCACACACGCACGCACCGACTCACAAACACATACAACACACACACAGACACAAACACATACAAGCACACACACAGACACAAACACATACAAGTACACACACAGACACGCATCCTCACACACTGCACAACACCCACACCCACACATGGAAACCATCCTCCCCCACACCCACACACAGTAAACTTACAGCTTACAAATTACAACCCATGTCTCAAAACTTTTGTTCTCCAAATGCAAATTGCTGGAACTACAAGGAAGAGAAGGTGCAAACGAATTTTCTCTCCTTTTTTTCTCCCTTATCTCATCAGTCAAAATTGTCGGCACTATTTTTTTTTCTCAACATCCTGACTGGTTGAAACTTGTGTGCGTGCGTAGAGTAATTTCAACTTCAGCAGAAGATATTCTTTCAGAGTGTCAGACCAGTCTGTCTTTATTACCGTCCGTCTGTCTGTCTCTCTGGTTCTCCCCTCTTTTTGTCTATTTGCGTGTCTGTCTGTCGGTCTGTCTGTTTTCTGTATCCTTCTCTGTCTTTCTCTTTCTCTCCATCAATGTCTGTCTGTCTGTGTGCCTCTTTCTCTCTGTTCCTCTGTCTCTGTCTTTGTCTGCGTCTCTGTCTGTCTCTCTATCCATCATCTATCTATCTATCTATCTATCTATCTATCTATCTATCTATCTATCTATCTATCTATCTATCTATCTATCTATCTATCTATCTATCTATCTGTCTGTCTGTCTGTCTGTCTGTCTGTCTGATTATCTATCCATCTATCTCTTTTCTGTTTCATTTCAAACCATCGCCTCTATTCTGTGCTTACACACACACGCACACACACGCACACACACAACACACCCCACACAACACACACTCACACACACACACACACTGACACATATATACACACACAAACACAGAGCTAGAACATTGCGCTCGCAATCTGACAATCTGACCAGGTTCAATTCCCGTTCAAGGTGATATTTTCCCTTGAAGTTAACATCAGTGCAGACTCCACTCTCCCCAAAAGTCCTTCGGATGAGACTATAAACCGGGGGCCCCGGGGTGCGAACGCACGCGGAACATATTGCCCCACACGTTAAATCCATTTCCGCTTTTCGTAAGAGTAGGCCCTTACGCACCGGTGGGAACAGATGACAGAATTTACAAAACCGCACACACACTGGGACTAGATGTAAAAAAAAGCGCATGCGTGCTTATTCCATTATCCTAGATATAAAAGAATAAATTAATAAATAAAAAAAATAAAAATACACAAAACACCGATCCACCCCCATACACACCCACCCACACATAATTATACACACACACCTAACACACATACACACACAACACACACACAACACAACACACACAGAAACACACACAGAGTAAACTTTAAACAGCTTACAAATTTGTGGTCAAAACTTTTGTTCTTTTAAATGCAAATTGCTGGAACTACAAGAAGAGAAGGTGCAAACGATATATCTTTTCTTTTTCTTCCCTTTTCTTTCTTTCCTTATCTCATCAGTCAAGATTGTCGGCACTATTTTTTGTCTCAACACCTGACTGGTTGAAACTTGTGTGCGTGCGGAGAGTAATTTCAACTTCAGAAGAAGATATTCTTTCAGCGTGTCAGTCCAGTCTGTCTTTATTACCGTCCGTCTGTCTGTCTCTCTGGTTCTCCCTCTTTTTGTCCATTTGAGGTCTGTCGGTCTGTCTGTTTTCTGTATCCTTCTCTGTCTTTCTCTTTCTCTCTATCAATGTCTGTCTGTCTGTGTGCCTCTTTCTCTCTGTTCCTCTGTCTCTGTCTTTGTCTGCGTCTCTGTCTGTCTGTCTCTCTATCCACCCATCATCCACCTATCTATCTATATATAATATCTATCTATCTATTTGTCTATCTATCTATCTATCTATCTATCTGTCTGTCTGTCTATCTATCTATATATCTATTTAATTATCTATCTATCTAGTTATCTATCTATCTATCGATCTAATTATCTGTCTATCTCTTTTCTGTTTCATTTCACATCATCGCCTCTATTCTGTGTGTACACACAGACACATATATACACACACAAACACAGACATACACAAAACACCCATCCACCCACATACACACCCACCCAAACATAATTATACACACACAGAACACACACACACACAACACACACAACACACACAGAGTAAACTTTAACAGCTTACAAATTACAACCATGTCTCAAAATTTTGTTCTCAAATGCAAATGCTGAACTACAAGGAAGAGAATCAAGCATAATTTTTTTTTTTTTTTAAGCAAAAGGGATATTTTTTCAACACACAGACTGGTGAAACTGTGTGCGTGCGGACGATAATTTCAATTCACTTTATAGTCTTGTCTTTTGAATTCTTCCGTCTTGTGGATTGTTAATTGTCTGCACCTTTTGTCACTATCTCTGTCAGTCTGTGTAGAAGTATTTGATCTTTCATCTGCTCTATTAGCTGTCTATTGGTTGTCTCTGTATCTCCTGATCTGTCTGTCTGTCTGGGAGGCTGTTTTCATCTATATATCTACATCTATATTAATATCTATCTATCTATCATCTCTATCTTCTATTTATCCACCTACAATACCTGTCATCTGTCTTCCCTGTGCCTGTCTGGGAGGTCTGCTCTTTCTTAATCTATCTATCTCTCTATTAATCATCTATCTATCATATATCTATCTCGTCTATCTTATTTATCCACCTACCTATACTACCCGTCTGTCTGGTCTGTCTATCTTTTTAAATTTCAATATTCATAGACCATGGCCTTCCGTGTTATCACCACACACATCAAACACACACCACTCACACACGCACGCACTGACTCACAAAACACATACAAGCACACACACAGACACAAACACAATACAAAGCCACACACACAGACACAAACACATACAAGCACACACACAGTCACGCATCTCACACACTGCAACAAACACCCACACCCACACATGGAAACCATCCTCCCCACACCCACACACAGTAAAACTTACAGCTTACAAATTACAACCCATGTCTCAAAACTTTTGTTCTCCAAATGCAAATTGCTGGA
>CM054145.1:8677305-8679805 GCA_028751875.1 Rapana venosa
GAAGATTGAGAGGCATAACAGGGTTTGATGGAAGTACAAAATAAGATTTGACTCGGTTTATTGCACTGGGTAATTGAGTCAGTGGCCAGTCCAGTTTGTCCACTGTTGTCACTTTCAAGTCTTACAGCTGATGGTCTGTTTATCAAGTTGGGCAAAACAAAACAAAAAGAAGAAGAAACAACACAGGGAAAAATAAGAGAAAAAGGGGGTCAGTTTCTTGCCAGTAAATACACATTTAAAGATTTAGAGGTAGTTTTGTTGTATGTAAGTTTGTAAGGTTTGGCACATTTTTCGAGATATATGAGTCCCATAACCTATAAGGTCGTAGGGGAGCGAGGCGTCAGAGACCTCACTTCTCTAGGGCCAGCATATTGAGGGCGGCGTCCACCTCCTCTCCCTCGCTGCTTTACATTCCCTAACCCTAAAGAGGGCAGGTACCCATTTACAGCTGGGTGAACTGGGGGAACTGTACTGAAGCCAAGGCGCGCAAACGGTCACCCATTCAACTGGTAACCACGCTCGACGCTGCTTAACTTGGCTGAGGGGAAAGCGAGTGCTCCGACCACTGAGCTATCCCGTCCCCTATATTATATATATATTATATGTATAGATTTCCTTTACTTTTTACTCTTTTCTTTTTTTCAGTTTTCTTTGTTTCCTTTGTTTTTCCTCTGTTGTTTTTTGCCTCCCTCTCTTTCTTTTACTGATTTCTCGTTTTGCTGTCTTCTCCCTTTTCTTTCCTATTTTTGAGGCTAATTTCTTTTCTCGTCTCTCTTCTCTTTTCTCCCTGATTTGTTCTCCTCTTTCACCTCTCTCTCCTCTCTCTCCTCTCTTCTCTCTCTCTCTCTTCTTCTCCTTTCTCTCTCCTCTCTCTCTCTCTCTCTCTTCTCTCCTCCTCTCTCCCCTCTCTCTCTCCTCTCTCTCCTCCCTCTCTCTCTTCCCTCTCTCTTATTACGTACTTTCATTCTTTTCTTCTTTTTGCCTGCGTTTCTGTCTTCATTTGTTCTTTGTTTTTGTTTTATTGTTTCTTTCTTTTTTTTCTTTTTTTCCTTCTTTGTTTCTTTTCTTTCTTTCTTTCTTTTCCTTTATTTCTTTTCTCTGTCTTTCTTATGTGTAACCCAAACGGCTGACGTGTATCCAAGTAATGTTATGTATGTGTGTTATGAAAATATGTATATTTTGTTAAGGAAAAAATACTCGGGCAGATGATGTGCTGATTGCAAAGTCACATTGCCTATAAAGGGAATATCAATTGCTGAGACGCATCACATAAACACACACACACGCACGCATGTACGTACGCACTCACGCACAGACATAGACACATACATAAAAACACCGCACACACTCACACACACCTACGCACGCACACACACATCACACACAACACACATGCACGCATATGTGTGTGTATGTGTGTGCTTGCTTCCATAAACGTGGACTACAAATACATCTTATTTCATTTTCGTGGGTTCCTTTTTTTTATTCTGTTCTTTTCTTTCCTTTCATTCTTTCTGTTTTGTCCTTTTAAGTTACCTTCGTTCTTTCTTTACTTTTTTTCTCTTCGCTTTTCTTTTGCTATCTCTCTGTCATGTTTCGTATTCTGTGCTGTTTTGATGTTCCTGGTTGTATTTCTCTTTCTGTGTTCTTCTCTTCATTTTTGAAACTTTATATGATTCAGCTTCCCACTTTTCCCCGTGTCTCATTTTCTAGTGTGAACTGCTGCTTGTTTAGTTTTTGTTTGTTGGTGTGAGTGTTTTTTTCCTTTGTTGTTTATTTGTTGTTTGTTTTTGTCTGGTTTTTTTTATGTGGCAATTTTCCCTGTATTTTTACTGTCTTCTTCTTCCTCTTCTTCTTCTTCTTTTTCTTCTTCTTCCTCCTCCTCCTCCTCCTTCTTCTCCTCCTTCTTCTCCTTCCCCTCCCCTTCTTCTTCTTCGTCTTCCTCCTTCTTCTCCTCCTTCCTCTCCTTCTCCTCCTTCTCCTCCTCCTCCTTCTCCTTCTCCTTCTTCTTCTTCTCTTCTTTCTTCTCCTTCTCTTCCTTCTTCTCCTTCTCCTCCCCTTCTTCTCCTTCTTCCTCCTCTTCCTCCATCTCCTCCATCTCCTCCTCCTTCTCCTCCTTCTTCTTCTTCTTCTTCTTCTTCTTCTTCTTCTTCTTCTTCTTCTTCTTCTTCATGGTACGCTCAGACAGCACCTATTATTGTCTGTCATGATGAGCGAAAATTTGTTGCGTTTGCGCTGCCCTTAAGCGCCTGACCAGTCAGGCCCAGCGCATCCGACTTCGGCGTGGGAGAGAATTTTTATCTTTCAAGTCCTTCTAGGGAAAATAAAAAGGCAGGAGAATGAACCAAAGAGGCAGAAAACGGACAAGAAGGAGGTGACAGGAAGGAAAGAAGCTACAAGGCAGACTGTGAGGGGAGGGGGAGAGAGAGAGAGAGAGAGAGAGAGAGAGAGAGAGAGAGAGAGAGAGAGAGAGAGAGTGAGAGAGAGAGAGAAAGAAGAC
>CM054145.1:8682305-8684805 GCA_028751875.1 Rapana venosa
ACACAGTGGACTGGACAATTGAATCAGTGGCCAGTTCAGCTTTCCACTGCTGTCACTTTCAAATCTCTCAACTGACAGCCTCTGTGCCCAGTTGAGCAAAAAACGGGGGGAAAAACCAAGAGAAAAACCCCACTGGTTAATAATTTTCCCTCGAGGAATTTTGATCTTTTTTGTGGCTGGGTTTGGTGGTATTTTTTGTTGTTGTTTAAGGGTGTTTTTTGTTAAATTATACTCCCACCCTGTGAAATTTCACTTTTTCGGGGTTTTTTGTAAATTCTCTCTCTCTCTCTCTCATCTCTCTCTCCTCTCTCTCTCTCTCTCTCTCTCTCTCTCGGGCCGTGTCTCTCAGTGTCTCTGTCTCTATCTTTCTGTCTGTATCTGTCTGTCTCTCTCTCTCACTGCCCCTCTCCTCTCTCTTTCAATCTCTCTCTCTCTCTCTCTCTCTCTCTCTCTCTCTCTGTCTCTCTCTATCTCTTTGTCTTTCTCTGTGTTTTCCCGTCTGTCTCTCTGTCTTTTCGTTTCTCTTTGCCTCTCTCTTTCTCAGTCTGTATGTCTGCGTCTGTCTCTCTTTTTCTCTCTCTGTATCTCTCTCTCTGTATCTCTCTCCCTCTATCTTCCCCCCCCTCTCTCTCTCTCTCTCTCTCTCTCTTTTCCCCCCCCCCCCCCTCTCTCTTGTATCTACAAGGTTGACAGCGTTTTATTTTTCGTCGCTTTATCTTTCACATGGAGTGTTGTAGAAGTCTGTACACTGACCAGATTTGGGCAATGCAGAATGAAGTTTAACTGGACACAGTGCACTGGACAATTGAATCAGTGGCCAGTTCAGCTTTCCACTGCTGTCACTTTCAAATCTCTCAACTGACAGCCTCTGTGCCCAGCTGAGCAAAAAAAGGAGAAAAAAAGAACCAAGAGAAAAACCCCACTGGTTAATAATTTTCCCTCGTGGAATTGTTATCTTTTTTCTGGTTGTGTTTGGTGGTTTTTTGTGTTGTTGTTTTAAAGGTGTTTTTTGTTAAATTATGCTCCCACCTTGTGAAATTTCACCTTTTCGCTTTTTTTCTTATTCTCTCTCTCTCGGTCTCTCTGTCTGTCTGTCTGTCTGTCTCTCTGACTCTCTGTCTCTGTCTCTCTCTCTCTCTCTGTCCGTGTCTCTCAGTGTATCTGTCTCTCTATCTTTCTATATCTGTCTGTCTGTCTGTCTGTTCTCTCTCTCTCTCTCTCTCATCTCTCTCTCTCTCTCTCTCTTTCTCTTCCTCTCTCTCTGTCTACTGTCTATCTCTGTCTCTGTCTGTCTGTCACTGCCTCTCTCTCTCAGTCTGCTGTCTATCTCTCTCTCTGTCTGTCTCCCTTTCTCCTCTCTCTCTCTCTCCTCTCTCCTCTTCTCTCTCTTCTCTCTCTCTCTCTCTCTCTCTCTCTCTCTTCCTCTCTTTATCTACTGTCTATCTCTGTTTCTGTCTGTCTTGTCTGTCTCTGTCTCTGTCTGTCTGTCTGTCTGTCTCCTCTCTCTCTCTCTCTCTCTCTCTCTCTCTCTCTCTCTCTTCCTCTCTCCCCGACAGCTTTTCTCCCTCACTTCAGCTTTCACAAGAAGTGTTGTGGAAGCCTGTACACTGACTAGATTTTGGCAATGCCCAATGAAGTTAAACTGGACACAGTGCACTGGACAATTGAATCAGTGGCCAGTTCATGTTACCACTGTTGTCACTTTCGGATCTTTCAATTGATAGCGTCTGTGTCCAGTTGAGCGACAACAACAAAAAACAACCCCAAAAACCAAAAACAAAACAAAAACTGGTCACTAAATTTCCCTGGAGAATTTTTTAATCTTCTAAGTGGTTGGGTTTGGGGTTGAGTTTTTAAAAATGTTTTTTACCTATGTATGTATGTATCTATCTTTCTTGCTATCTATCTGTCTATCTATCTATCTATCTGTCTATCTGCCTATCTGCCTATCTTTCTAGATATATATATATATATATATATATATATGGGTGTGTGGGTGTGCATTTTCAAATGAGACCAAAAAAAGCAGGTATATCAATAAAATAAGAAATGCATACGGTGTCTCCATTACATACAAAAATAAAGCACATCACTCGTTACAAAAACAACAACAAAGGAACCAAAAACTCTTGTTTGTTATTCATATTTTTTTGCTTATGATTTGAAATATCGTTTCCCTTGCCACTGACAACAGGAAATAAAGGGCTTTCATCAATTTCTATTTTGATTCACTGTTGTTGTTTTTTTACTTGTTTGTTTTCTTGTGTGCGTTGTTTATTTTATTTTTTATTTGGGTGGGGGTGGTGCTTGTTTGCATAATTCGAATTTGCTCTGTTTCCTTTGTTTAATTTTCTTTTGCTCTTTTCTAACTTTATTGTATTCATTCTTTTGTCATAGTTCTGTCAGCTTTTGTCATCGCATTCTTTGCTACTGGTATATCACACAGAAGTGTATTATTGTTGCTGTTGTTAGTATGATGACTATTATTATTATCATCATT
>CM054145.1:8689805-8709805 GCA_028751875.1 Rapana venosa
GCTAAGGTTAAGTAGCATTGAGCGTGGTTACCAAGTGGATGGGTGATCGTTTGCGCGCCTTGGCTTCGGCACAGTCCCCTAGTTCACCCAGCTGTAAATGGGTACCTGCCCTCTTTAGGGTCAGGGAGGGTAAAGCAGCGAGGGAGAGGAGATGAGCGCCGCCCTCAATATGCTGGCCCTAGAGAAGTGAGGTCTCTGACGCCTCGCTCCCCTACGACCTTATAGGTTATGGGACTTCTTTACCTTTTTTTTTTTTAACTGTCTGCATGTTACCAGTGTTTGCCTATTTATCTTTTTCCACTGTTTCCTTGGGAATAGACATCTAGGGGGCGGGATAGCTCAGTGGTCAGAGCACCCGCTTTCCCCAAGCTAAGGTTAAGCAGCGTCGAGCGTGGTTACCAGTTGGATGGTTGACCGCTTGCGCGCCTTGGCTTCAGTACAGTCCCCCAGTTCACCCAGCTGTAAATGGGTACCTGCCCTCTTTAGGGTCAGGGAAGGTAAAGCAGCGATGGAGAGGAGATGGACGCCGCCCTCAATATGCTGGCCCCTTGTGAGGTCTCGTTGTCACCTCGCTTCCCAATGACCGCATAGGTTATGGGAATACATATACCTTACCTTTACCTTTTAAGCATCATTTAACGTGTGTACACTTCTGTTTTGTCTGTTGTGTGTGTTCATTTATATAAAAAAAAAGAATGAACGCACTGACAGGTGAAGGAACAGACTTGGCAGGCGAAGTACGGACAGACAGCCAGGTAAGTGATTTGAATTGTTATTTGTGTTAGTACGAGTTTTTCACCTATCGTGTTTGTCTTTTCTGGGGCTTTTTTGCTTTTTGTGCTTTTTATTAAATTTTGTGAAATTGTCTAATTTTTTTCTGATTATTTTCTTTGTTATTACCTCTTTTTCTTTTAGATTTTTCTGTCTTTTTTCCTGTTTCTTTCTTTCTTTTTCTCTTTCTTCCTTTCTTTCTTTATCTATTTTCGTTCTTTCTTTTCTTTATTTGTTCATGTCTTTTTTCTTCCATTCTTTCTTTCTTTCTGTCCCTCCTTTTTCATTCATTCATTTTCTCTCGATGTATTTATTCATTTATCCATTTCTTGCTTGCTTTCTTTCTTAATATGATTTTTCATTCTTTCTTAAATTTCCTTTAATTCAGTTTTACTTATTTATTTATTTCGTTCTTTCCTTTCTTCCTTTCTTTCATTTTTACTCTCTCTCACTTTTTTCGTCATCGTTTCCCCTCTCAGTAGCATTGTGTAAATTTGCTTCTTCTTATGTTTTTATTCTTGCTTCGTGTGGTTTTTTTCTTTGGGTGTGCTTGATAGCTGTTTATCAAGCTAGTGAGTCATTTTGTGTGAGTTTGTGTGTGTGTGCGCGCAAGCGTTTGTGTGTATGTGTGTGAGTGTGTGCATGCGCGTGTGTGTATGTGCGTGCGGTACGCACGCGCGATGAACTCTTGCCTTTCGGTTCTTGTTGATATTGATATTAATTTTGGATGTATTGCTGTTAGGTTTATTTTCCTGTGCGCGCCCACTGACACTGTGCAAATACGTACATTCAAATGCATGCAATCACAAAACATACACTATGACATTGCTTAGAAAAAAAAATATCCCGAAGAGAAATTTTTAGACATTAAATCTCGACCGACAAAATAATGCAAAATTGGTGTTACATTTGCCTTCTTGTTTCAAAACTGTTATTGGCAAGTATACAACTTGTTTTCAAGAGGCGAGCTTGGGAGGGAGGGGTAGAGGGGGGGGGGGGGGGCTGAGAGAGAGAAAGAAAGAGAGAGAAAGAGAGAAGAGGGGGTAGGACAAAGAGAGAGAGAGAAGAGAGAGAGAGAGACAAAGAAAGAGTAGACAAAGAGAGAGACAAGAGAGAGAGAGAGAGAGAGAGAGAGAGAGAGAGAGAGAGAGAGTGAGACAGAGAGAGACAAAGAGAGAGAGAAGAGAGAGAGAGAGAGAGAGAGAGAGAGAGAGAGAGAGAGAGAGAGAGCGAGAGAGTGAGAAGGGAGGGGAGGGGGGAAGGCAAGGAGAAAGAGGGGAAAAAGTGAAGGAAAGTGAAAATTACAACAACGTCTTTGTTTTTTGGCTGTTTAAAGGTTAGGAATTATTTCTTAGCTAGTTTTCATTCACTGAGGTTTTCAAAGTGGTTTTAGCCTTGTTCTTCTCTCTTTTGTCTCTGTCTGTGTGTCTGCCTATCTGTCTGTCGTGTCTCTCTTTCGGTCTCTCTCTCCCTACATGTCTGTGTCTCTCACTCTGCTCTGACTCTCTCTTTGTTCTGACTCTCTCTCTTTGTCTCTGTCTCTCTCTCTGTCTCTGTCTCCATGTCTGTCTCTATCTGTGTGTATGTTCCTCTACCCTCCTCTCTCCTCTCTCTCTCTACTCTCTCTCCTCTCACTCTCTCCTCCTCCTCACTCCTCCTCCTCCTCTCCTCCTCCTCTCCCTCCTCTCTCCTCTCCTCCTCCTCCTCCTCATCCCCGCCTCTCCTCTCCTCCTTTTTGTCCTCTTCTCCTCTCTCTCTCTCTTTCTCTCTGACTTCTCTCTCTCTCTTTCTTCTCTCTCTCTCTTGACTTTCTGTCTCCTGTCTGTGTCTATGTCTGTCTCTCTCTGTCTCTATGCCCCCCTCTCTCTGCCTCTCTGCCCCCCCCCCCCCCTCTCTCTCCTCTCTCCCCCCTCCTCTCTCCCCCCCCCTCTCTCTCTCTCCCTCTCTCTCTTTCCTCCCCCATCTTCTTCTTCTTCTCTTCTGCTTCTGCTGCTGCTGCTCCTCCTTCCCTTCCCTTCTTCTTCTCTCCTTTTTTCCCTCTTCCTCCTCCTCTTTCTTCTTGTTCTTGTTCTTGTTTTCTTTCTCCTTCTTCTCCTTCATCACCATTCTTCTTCTTCTTCTTCTTCTTTTCTTCTTCTTCTTTCTTTTTCTTCTTTTCTTCTTTCTTTTTCTTCTTCTTCTTCTTCTTCTCCTTCTCCTCTCCTCCTTCCTCCTTTTATTCTGTTCTTTTCCCTCTCTCTTCCTCTCCCTCTCCTCTCTCTTCTTCTTCTTCTTCTTCTTCTTTCTTCTTCTTCTTCTTCTCTTCTTTTCTCCTCCTCCTCCTCCTCCTCCTCCTCCTCCTCTCCTCTCTTCTTCTCTGCTGCTGCTGCTGCTGCTGCTGCTGCTGCTGCTGCTCCCCTCCTCCTCTCCTCTCTCCTTATCCTTATCTTCCTCCTTCTTTTTTCCCCCACAGACTTAATTACACTATACGATAATTTGCACTTTTCCACTCTCTTTTTCTTCGGGTGTAAATGCCTTTTTAAGTGTGTTTTATTTTTCTTTCTTTCGTTGTTGTTGCTGCTGTTTAGGTTTGGTCTTGGTTGTGGGTTTCTTGTGGTTGTTTCTTTAGGTGTTCTTTTTATAATTGTTGTGTATTTTTTATATGACAAAAAAGAGAAAGAAACGAACGAACTTGCTGACAGGCAAGAAAGCGATTTCGCAGGAAACTTACAGAAAGACAGACAGACGGACAGACATAGGGACAGAGAGATAGGCAGGCAGGCACACAGACAGGCAGGCAGGCAGGCAGGCAGGCAATCAGACAGACGGACAGGCATGCATGCAGGCAGGCAGGCAGTCAGAAAAGCAGACAGGCAGGCAGACATACAGACAGACAGACAGGCAGGCAGGCAGGCGGGCAGACAGATAGAGCAGACATACAGGAAGGAAAATAATTTGATTTGCAGCTTGTATCTGTTCGAGTTTCTCACCCATGCATATCCATCTTTTTTTCTTTTTTTTTGGGGGGGTGGTTGTTTGCTTTTGGGTTGACTGCTTAATTGCTTGTTTGCTTTTCCTTCTTTCCTGTACGTTTTCTTCCTTTCTTCTTCCTCTCTGTCTGTATGTCTGTTTCTCTCTTTTTCTTTCTGTTTGTTTCATGTCTCTGTCTCTATCTCTCTTTGTCTGTCTCTCTCTGTCTGTCGCTCTCTCGCTCTATCTCTATGTCTCCGTATGTATGTATGTATGTATGTATGTATGCATGTATGTTATTCCCTCCCTCCCCCCCCCCTCCTCTCTCTCTCTCTCTCTCTCTCTCTCTCTCTCTCTCTCTCTCTCTGCAACCAACACATATATACATACATTCATACATATATACATACACTATTCGTCCCATATACTTATGACAGTTTTAAATCCAGCCCGAAGACATGTTTATTCCAAGTCTGATTTTCCCCCCTTGTTTCATCTCAAATCTATCTTTGCCTAAAACATCCCAAATCCCATCACCCTGCCAGAGTATATTTTCTCTGTGTGTGTGTGTGTGTGTGTGTGTGTGTGTGTGTGCACGCATGTATGTACGTTTGAATTTGTTAACTGTTTATTGTTATTGGTTGTATGTATGGGTGTGTTGAATGCAAGTGCTTTGATTTCTTTTTCAAGATATAGTGCTATCTAAATTCCATTTATTATTATTATTAGTATTATTATTATTATTATCATCATTATTATTATATAATATTCGCTGAACTATTGCTTGAAAAGAAAAACTACGGACACAAAATTTAGTCATTAAGTCTGAAGCAACATTCAAAACGCAAAATAAGCGTATAGCTTAACATTCTTGGTTCAAAACTTTTCGTGGCAAGTATATACATTTTGTTTTGCATTTTCTAGGAGACGGAATTGGGAGGGAGGGGTGAAGGTGGGGAGGAAGTGTGGGATTACGGGGGGGGGGGGGGAGGAGAGAATGCGGCAACACCTTTTTTGGCCCTTTGAAGGCTAGAATGGAGCCAATGGAACATTCAGGTTTTAAAAGTGGTTTTAAGCGATGTCCTTTTTTCCCCCCCCATTTTTTTTTTACGGATTTAATTATTCACTGCAACAATTTGGCTTTTACTCCCTTTTTGTGTTGGGAGTAAGTGTCTTTTAAAGGGGTTTTTGTGTGTGTCTCTTGTGTGTGTTCAACTGCAAGGGAAAAAGATAAATGAATGGACTCGCACACGCAAAGAAAGCGTAGGCTAGTTATAGAGGTACAAGCTGACAGATAGATGACATCATTTGCAGATCGTCTAAGGACGAATGTTTTACTTATGTACTTCGTTATTGTTGTTGTTTTGTTTTTTGTTGTGTTTTCTTTTGGGGGGTGGGGTGGGGTTGTATGTTTTTTGTTCTGTTTTGATTATTTCTTAGCTTTTTTTTCTTCCTTGCTCACTGTTTCTCTGTACCCCGTTTTTCCTGCTTCTTTGTCTCTTTCTTTCTCTCTTTCATTCGTTCATTTTTTCTTTCGTTCGTTGCCTTTCTTTCATTTTTGTCATTCTTTCACTATGTCCTTAATCTTAAGAGTTAATGAGGTCTCTTATTTATTTTATTTTTTTAAATGTATTAGATTTTTGTTTTTGAATTTGTGGTTATAGTAATTGTGTATTCCTTTGTTGTTTTTGTTTGGTGTGTTTAATCCTGCGTCTAGTAAGTGACTTTGTGTGTACTTCTAATTGATACTTACCATCACAACACTTGTGCATTTTTTTATATTTCAAAGGTAATGGAATAAGCTCTCGTGTGCGTGCGTGCGTGCAATCGTGTATGTAGGCCTATGCAATAGTATGTGTATGTATGCATGTGTGTGCGTATTCAATTCTAATTAATCCAAATACTTTATCATCTCAAAACAGCTTGGGCGTGTTCTACGAAAGGAATTAAGGCACTGGCAGGTCTGCATTTAAACCTGACGTGGGAGATCGTTAAAAAAAATCCAAATCCCTAATTCACCAGACACCGCCAAGATTCGAACCCACGCCTTCAAGGACCCATGGGATTGAACGGTCCTAACCCCTCAGCTAAAGCATCTGTATAGAAAGACATTTTTATTATAAACGCAAGGACAGAGACACCCAGAAATCGAGAAAAAAAACCCAGACACAGACAGAAAAGTCGAAACTCGAGAAAAACTACAAACTAACGATGGTAGGAACATTGTCTTGGTTCAAATTCATTTTTCAAACAGACTCCCCTCATCCCCCCCCCCCCCCCCCCCCACGCCCAGACAAGGTGTCGCTGATCTCCCCCCACGCGCGAGACACCGAAAAAGTGTTGGTAAAGAATTCCTTTAACTGGGTTATGCATCTGGTTCCATGTCCAGTAATCTCATATACCTCACGCCTTGATAAGTTGGCTCAACTTAACGTTACCGCCACCCACGCTTCTCTCTCTTGTGTGTGTGTGTGTGTTGTGTGTGTGTGTGTGTGTGTGTGTGTGTGTGTGTGTGTTGTGTGTGTGTGTGTGTGTGTGTGTGCATTTCACTTCAGTTGGAGACAAGTTTTTTTGTTTAAATAAAAAAGGAGATAGTACTGTGTGGTATGTATATACTACCTTTAGAAAATAAAGTTACTGGACGTGTCGGAAGTCAGGAAATTGGGTTAGGAAGGTGGGGAGGGGGTGGGGAGGGGAGGGGGAGAGGCGCGGTGGGGGTGGGTAGATACTATGAGGGTGAAGAATGTGCTGAAATGTCAAATAGTGGATGCCTAACATGCATCAAATTTTTAGATTTTGTTTCTTTCTTTAGCTAAAGCATCGAGGTTAAATAATGGTGAGATTTTTGTGTATGCAGCCGTTTTTTACCCCCATCCTTAAGGTAGCCGTATTCTGACTTCACGGATGGTGTTTAAACACGACATCTGTGGTTGATGCTGTTTTAAAATTATATCGTCCGTTCTTTTCTGTACAAAATGGCCTACTCTTCAAAAAGGCGGAATGGGGTTTTTGATGTGTACGCAAGATATCCTGCTCCGGGGACCTCGGTTTTTAGTCTCATCGGAAGGATTTTGGAGGAAAGTGGAGTCAGTACTGATGTCAACTCCGGGGGAAAATTTCCTAAAACGGGTGCCTCCTTGGTGGCTCGATCCCGGGCCTCCAGAATACGGGCGCAGCGTTCTAACCACTAGGCTATCCCTGCCCTGCAAAAACTGTAAGCCATACACCGTTAAAACCTCGGGTTCCTATAATAGTAATCTGTTCGCGTACATATAAGCATTGTAGTTTGTGTGTTGTTGTTGCCGTTTCTGTTTGGCTTTCTCTAGCAAAACAGGATAGCTCAGTGGTCAGAGCGCTCGCTTTCCCCCAGCTAAGGTTCAGCAGCGTCGAGCGTGGTTACCACTTGGATGGGTGACCGTTTGCGCGCCTTGGCTTCAGTACAGTCCCCCAGTTCACCTAGCTGCCCTTTTTAGGGTCAGGGAAGGTAAAGCAGCGAGGGAGAGGAGATAGGCGCCGCCCTCAATATGCTAGAGAAGCTGAGGTCTCTGACGCCTCGCTCCCCAACGACTGCAAAGTTGATGGAAAAACTTCACTTTTTAAAAACCTTTTAACATAACATATTATAAATCACTATAAAAAATATTAAATACCCACTGGGTGAGAATTTTGCATATATGACTGTTGTCAAAGACATGGCCTGTTGGGCAAAAGCATGGTCACATGTGCAAAATCTTGCCGTTGGTGAATAGCTGAGGAACTAAAATAAACTGTTCAAACGAACAAAGACGTGAATATAACATAAAGGTTTAACACAAAGGCAGAACAAATACAAACAAACAACACACAATTAATAATGATAATAAAAGCAGCAATAGCGGCTGCAATAGCGGCTGCAACAACAGCAGCAAAACACACACACACAACTACACACACAACTACACACACAACTACACACTCAACCACACACACATACGCAAACACACATACAACCACAAAAAACAACATACACAAACACAACACACATACACACACAGCACACTAACACACACTCACACAACGACACATACACACACACTCCCTCTCTCTGTCTCTCTCTGTCTCTCTGTCTCTGTCTCTGTCTCTCTCTTTCTCATACACACAAAACTCTCTGTCTCTCTCTGTCTCTCTTTTTCACACACAACACACACACACACAAATCCTCTCTCTCGCTTTTTATCTCTCTGTATATCTCTCTCTGTGTGTCTGTGTGTGTCTCTCTCAAACACACACACACACTACACTATACTACACCACACACACTACGCGCGCGCGCGCGCGCCACACACTACACTATACTACACCACACTACACTACGCACACACACACAACACACACACACACACCACACACACGCACCACACACACACACACACACACACACACACACACACCACACACACACAACACAGTTGTCACCAAAAAGACTCTAGGTAGTGAATTCCTATAATTGGGTTAGGTAGCCGTATTGGTGTTCCGTAATCTAATTGGTCAGGCACGTGTGTCTCTGTTTGACTGTTCTTCACACTATCCTCCTCTGGGACTGTCTCTGCATATTTTAAATCGTAGGATGGGGAGGAGGAAGAGGGAAAGAGAGAGGGAGAGCGCGAGAAGGAGAGAGAGAGAGGGAGAGAGAGAGAGAGAACAAAGCAGACACAGAAAGAAAACACAGAGAGAGATAGAAACAGACAGAGAGAAACAGAAAGAGAGAGAGAAAGACAGACACAGAGACAGACAGACAGAGAAATACAGAGAGAGAAAGAGAGACATAGAGACAGAGAATGAGAAACAGACAGACAGACAAACGGGCGGGTAGAGACAGAAAGAGAGAGATAGAGACAAAAGAGAGAGAGAGAGAGAGAGAGAGGAGAGAGAGAGAGAGAGAGAGAGAGAGAGAGAGAGAGAGGAAAAGAGAGAGAGTGAGAGAGAGGAGGGGGAAAGAGATACAGAGATAGAGAGAGAAAACTCTGAACGCAGAAGCGATTTATTGTACTGCGGTCTGTGGTCACAATACGAGAGTGAGAGAGAAACAGACAGATAGACAGTGAGTAAGAGAGAGAGAGAACGAGAGAGAGACACAGACAGACAGACAGAGAGAGAGAGAGAGACAGACAGACAGACAGAGACAGACAGAAAGACATTGAGACTAACCATGTTTCGAGTAATGTTTCACATCCTATGCATTTCAGCTAATCTGCAACCTCATCTGTACAGCTGCCTCTCTGTCTGTCTGTCTGTCTGTCTGTCTGTCTCTCTCTCTCTCTCTCTCGCCTCTCTCTCTCTCCTCTCTCTCTCTCCTCTCTCTCTCTCCTCTCTCTCTCTCTCCTCCTCCTCCTCTCTCTCTCTCTCTCTCTCTCTCTCTCTCTCTCTCTCTCTCTCTCTCTCCTCTCTCTCTCTCTGTCTTTCTTGAAGATGTGAACTCTTTTATTCAAGCGTTCCATAGACCCTCTAGGCTGTGGACTAAGAAAGCAGATATTGTCACCCTATCTACATTAGAGACAGACATTGTCACCCTATCTACATTAGAGACAGACATAGACACCCTATCTACATTAGAGACAAAGACACCCTACATCAAAGACAGACATTGGCACCCTATCTACTTTCAAGACTTTGGCACTCTATCTACTATTTACATTAATGACAGACATTGGCACATTATCTACATTAAAGACAGACATTGTCACCCTATCTACATTAAAGACAGACATTGTTACCCTATCTATATTAAAGACAGATTTTGTCACCCTTTCTACTTTAAAGACAGACTCTGCCACCCTATCTACATTAAAGGCATTGTCACCCTATCTATATTAAAGACAGACATTGTCACCCTATCTACATTAAAGACAGACATTGTCACCCTATCTACATTAAAGACAGACATTGTTACCCTATCTACATTAAAGACAGATTTTGTCACCCTTTCTACTTTAAAGACAGACTTTTGCCACCCTATCTACATTAAAGGCATTGTCACCTTATCTATATTAAAGACAGACATTGTCACCCTATCTACATTAAAGACAGACATTGTCACCCTATCTACAAGAAAGACCGACATTGGCACTTTATCTACATTAAAGACAGACTTTGTCACACGATCTACATTAAAGGCATTGTCACCCTATCTACATTGAAGACAGACTTTGTCACCCGATCTACATTAAAGACAGACTTTTGTCACCCTATCTATATTAGAGACATACTTTGTCACCCTATCTATATTAAAGACAGACACTGTCACCCTATCTACATTGAAGACAGACTTTGTCACCCTATCTACATCAAAAACGGACTTTGGCACCCTATCTACAATAAACACAGACATTGTCACCCTATCTTCATCAAAAACAGGCATTCTCACCCTATCTACATCAAAAACAGACATTCTCACCCTATCTACATCAAAAACAGAGATTGGCACTCTTATCTACATTAAAGACAAGGAATGCAAAGGAAAAGAAAAAGTAAAACAAAAACCAAAAAACAAAAAGTGTGAGAGAAAGGAAGAAGGAGAGTTAGAGAGGATGAAGACGGTGTAGGGTGAGAGAAAAAAAACAAAAGTAAAAGCAAATGAATAAAAGACAAAACAAAAGAAAATATGATATTAGCTGTGATAATTTTCACCTGTACGATCTTTTTGTTTCTTCTCTTTCTTCTGCAGTGTGTATATGTGTGTCAACTTCCTGGTGAGAGAGAAAGAGAGAGAGGGAGAGGTGGGGGGGAGGGAGGGAGAGAGAGAGAGGGTGGAGGGGGGGAGAGGTAGGGAGAGGAGAGAGAGAGAGAGAGAGAGAGAGAGAGAGAGAGAGAGAGAGAGAGAGAGAGAGAGAGAGAGAGAGATGGATGTCTTTGCAGGAATATCTTGCTTCTATTCTAATGTTGATTTTTGTTCTCCTTTTTGATGCTCTCTTGTATTTCTCTCCATTGCCTTCTATCCCTCTCTGTCTCTCTCTCTGTTTCTGTCTCTCCATCTTTCGCTCTCTGTCTCTGTCTGTCGCTGTCTATCTCTCCTCCTCCTCCTCCTCCTCCTCCTCTCTCTCTCTCTCTCACACACTCTCTCAGTGTTTGTCTCTCTCTGTCTGTCTGTATGTCTCTCTCTCTGTCTGTCTCTGTTTTTTTATATTTGTTTTTGTGCCTACTTGTCTGTCCCTTGTTTCTGTCTGTATCTCATTGTATCTGTCTGTATGCCTTTGCTTCTGTCTGTCTGCCTGCCTGCCTCTCTCTCATTTTCATTTCTTGCAGTTTTGATTTCTACGCGTTAATACAGATGCACTGACACACAAACACATATCTTTAAGTCTTTGAATTTAACGTTAAAGTGCGTGTGTCTGTGTGCGCGTGTGTGTGTGTGTATGCGCACACGTGCACACATGTGTGTATGAGTGGACGTGCGCACGAATGCGTGTGCGTGCGTGCGTATGTATGTGTGTGCGCGCGTGCGTATGCACACGCTTGCTTGCGTGTGTATATACACACGAGTGCATACATGTGTGTATGCGTGGGTGCGCGCGCGTATGTGTGTGCGTGCGTGCGCTGGCTCGCGCGTATGCTTGTGAGCAAACGAGGTTTTAGTACCATAATTATTGTCGACGTTTTGCAGATATCATTGGTTTTTTGTACTTAATTTTTTTTGAAGTTAATCCTTTTCTTGTTTAATCTCTGTCCAGGCTGGTTTTGGTTTTGTGTGTGTGTTAATTTGTTTGTGTGTATTTATTTATTTTTAAATTCTTTTATATCGAGGATGATGGAATAAGCACTTGTGTGCTTTTTTTACAGCTAGTCCCCGTGTGTGGGCAGTTTTGTAAATTTTGTCATCCGTTCCCACCGGCACGCACTGGCCTACTCTTCCGAAAAGCGGAACGGGTTTTAACATGTGCGCAAGATGTTCTGCGTGCGTTCGCGCACGGGCATCGGTTTATAGTCTCATCCGAAGGACTTTGTATGACTCTAAACATACAGTGTGTGTGTGTGTGTGTGTGTGTGTGTGTGTGTGTGTGTGTGTGTGTGTGTGTGTGTGTGTGAGAGTGAGATAGAGAGAGAGAGAGAGAGAGAGAGAGAGAGAGAGGGGAGAGAGAGAGAGAGGAGAGAGAGAGAGAGGAGAGAGAGAGAGAGAGAGAGAAGTTAAATCGATCATTTACGCAAAAGACTTAATTCTCCCCCTTATGCAAGTGCTTTCGTTTATAGATTTCTCTGGGAGACAAAAATGATGTCTTCTGCTTTGTTCTTTAAGTTTTGATAACCTTCCCCTTACCCCCCCCCCCCCCCCCCCCCAATATCCCGCCCGTTTTAGCTTTTATAGTTTGTTTTTTTTTAAATTTATTTTTGTTACTTCAGAAAGATGATTTGGTAAAAGTTATGACGTCAGCTGTTAACGATTTGTTAAGCTGTGGACAGCACTCAATTTATTTTGTAGGAGGAATTGTTCTACCTTCTGTCAACTGTTTTTGTCTGTTTTTTCCCGGGTTTTTCCCTCTCCTTCTTTTGCTCTTCGCAAATTCCTGTTGTTCCTTCTCTTTCACTTCACCTCTCCCGTAGTTCCGTGGGGCGGCTTCACTGAAGATTTTGCAACCAGCTTCCTCCACTCCCCGCGGTCCTCTGCTTTCCGTAGCAATTCGTTCCACTCAAGGCCAGTCCACTCTCTGAGGTTGTCTTCCTATGGTTGTTTTTTTTTAAAGGGGGTGGGGGGGTATCCTATTGGTGGATTTGTTTGAATCTTTTTTTAGAATACTAAATGTTTGTGATATTTTCGAGTAATTTTTCAGGTGTTTTCTTGTAACTTTTTTATTCTTACTTATTGATTTATTGATTGGTTGATTGATATATACGGTTTTTTGGTCATACGTTACACTTGCTCGTTCGCTTATGCTCGCAGAACATCTTGCCCACACGTTAAAACCCGTTCCGCGATTGGGAAGAGTAGGTCAAAGTGTGCCGGTGGGAAGGTATGACAAAATTTACAAAACCGCATACATACGGGGACTGAATG
This sequence comes from Rapana venosa, assembly GCA_028751875.1. Taxonomy (NCBI): domain Eukaryota; kingdom Metazoa; phylum Mollusca; class Gastropoda; order Neogastropoda; family Muricidae; genus Rapana; species Rapana venosa. Next base: position 8,702,551 of record CM054145.1, read on the forward strand.
TAGAAATACACATGAGTGCTTATTCCATTATCCTCGAAATAAAAGTAGGGAAAAAAGATGAAATAAATAAAAGAAATTATACGTATACTTGCTCGTTCGTTTATCTCTTTGATCATTCATTCATTTATATTTTCGATCAATTGATTTATTCCTTCGTTCCTTCTTGCATTCATTCCTTGATTCTGTTTATCTTTCTTTGACTGAATCTCTCAGGTTTTTAGGTCTTTCTTTGTTCATTCTTTCTGCTTGTTCTTTCGTCTTTCCTTCTTTATTTGTTTATACGATACGCATATAAACGCAAAAGCTGATATTTCTATTTCACTTCTGTTCGTTACATTATTTATACGCAGTATCTTTTATGATAAAATAGAGTTTTTTAAAATATTTTGTTGAATGGAATAAATATATGAATAAACAATGGATGTGCGAGAGATTGGTTGATCGAACGTTGCATAGATCGATAGATTATTTGATTGAATGATTGATGTGTTGGTTGATTTCATGTTTTCTTAATTCTATCATTTGATGACTTTTTGAAAAAGATATATGAATGTGACAGGGATTGACTGATCGATCATTGAATAGTTCAGCAGTAATTTGATTGATTGATTGATTGATTGATTGAGTGAGTGAGTGAGTGAGTGAGTGAGTGGCGGGTTTATTTAATTTCTTCCTTAACTCTACCATTTAATCATTTTTATTGCAGTCAGTAATTCAATTATTCATTTATTAATTGTTCCTTTACTGTCGTTTCGTTTTGATTCTGTATTTCTTTAATTTGGGCCTTTTATATTTATTTATTTGTTTACATAACTATCTGTGTGTTTATTTACTAATTCTTTATTCATTTACTTATTTATTCAATTTTTTTATAACGTCATTTGTCCCTTTGCTATTTTTTGATGCTTTGAAGCGACATCTGTTTATAGTAATTTATTTTTTCTTTTATCAAAAAACATTTCAATTATTCACAGCACTGAATTGCTTTTAGCAATGTTTTCTTTGGAAGCAAATTGCTCTCTCTCTCTCTCTCTCTCTCTCTCTCTCTCTCTCTCTCTCTCTCTCTCTCTCTCCCTCCCTCCCTCCCCCCTCTCTCTCTCTCTCTCTCTCTCTCTCTCTCTCTCTCTCTCTCTCTCTCTCTCTTCTTCTTCTTCTTCTTCTTCTTCTTCTTCTTCTTCTTCTCAAAACAGTCTTAATCTCCAGAGAAATCGGCAGACAGGCACACTGCACAGCTGAGATTTTTTGCTTGATTTTTTCCCCGTTATATAGTTAAGCTTTTAGCTAAACTAGTAAGTAAATGTCTTACGGTAGCTGTGGATAATTTGATTTTTTTGGTTAGGTTTAAAAAAAAATCTATTCTAATTGCTTTTCCTATAATTTATTTCTCTCTTTTTTCTATACGTCAGTATGTTTGTCTGTCTTTCTTGTATATCTTTATCTTTTGTTTTTCATTCGGGGTTTTTCTTTTCTTTATCTTTTTTTTCTTTCTTTTGTGTATCTCTCGTTTTCTGATTGGACTTCTCTCTCTCTCTCTCTTCTCTCTCTCTCTCTCTCTCTCTCTCTCTCTCTCTCTCTCTCTCTCTCTCTCTCTCTCTCTCTCTCTCCGGATGAAACTATAAACCAAGGCCCCGTGTGCGAACGCACGCAGAGCATCTTGCGCACAAGTTAAATCCTCTTCGCTTTTCGTAAGAGTAGGCCATTGTGAGCCGGTGGGAACAGATGACAGAATTTACAAAACTGCATACACACGGGGCTGGGGACTGGATCTAAAAAAGCACGTGATTGCTTTTTCCATTATCCTGGAAATAAAAGAATAAATCTCTCTTTCTTTCTTTCTTTCTTCTCAATTAGAATGGTCTTAATCTCCAGAGAAATTCGCAGAGAGGCACACAGCACGACTGGCCCTTTGGCTTATCTGTGTTTTTATTTATTTATTATTTTGGGTAGCTTTAGCTTTTCTCTAAACTAGTAGGTAATTATCAGTTTTATTCAAGTTATAATATTTTTACATGATTTTGTTGTGTGTTTGGGAGGGGGGGGGAGGGAGAAGGGGGCAGTTGTCTCTGCTTGGTGTTCCCACCTCCTACATCCCCACTCATCCTTTCTAAGTGACAAAATTTACAAAACCGCATACACACGGGGACTGGATGTAAAAAAGCACACACGTGCTTATTCCATTATCCTTGACATAAAAGAATAGAATAAGTGTTTGTATTTCTCTTCCTTTTTTTAAAAGTTTTTTTTTAAACCTTTTTCAAATTCTTCATAGTTTTTCATAGTTTTCCCATCAAGCTTCAGTACAGTCTCCCAATTCATCCAGCTGTAAATGCGTACCTGCCCTCGTTAGGGTCAGGGAAGGTAAAGCAGTGAGGGAGAGGAGATGGGCGCCGCCTTCAATATGCTGGCCCCTGGTAAAGGTGTCCCATAACCTATAAGGTCGTAGGGGGCTACAACCTTATAGGTTATGGGACACCTTTACCTTTTTCCTTTTTGTTTTTGGGTTGTTCTTTTCTTCTTTATCCAAACTATTACAGCTAGCCACAACAGTGGGTTGCTTTAGCAATGTTTTGTGTTAAAGATTGTTATTTTATTTATTTTTTCTGGTCTCTCTCTCTCTCTTTGTCTTATTTGATTATAATAAATGTATTCGCACATTCATATTTTGTCTGTTTATATAATTATCTTGCTTGTTTCTTTTGTTTAACTCGAAAACACTTCTTACACTCTGTCATCAAAACAGAAAAGCCTTTTACGCTTTGTCATCAATGCACTTTAATTTATTTCTTTGTTTTAGTAATTTATTTATCCATCCTTTGTGTTTGTTTATATTATGTTCATGCATGAGAGTATTTATTCATTTATGTATTCCTTCACCGACCAATCTATTCTGTCTTTCTTTTCAATCAATACATTGAAATCGTGTCTTTTGTAGAGTGATTTCTTTTCTCGAAAATATTTGCTCTTCACTGCACTGAAATGATTTCAGTGATGTTTATTGTTGTTGCTGCTATTATTATTTTCTTTTCTTTTTTTTATAGATCAGAATACTCAGCTATTATTTGTCATTCCTTCTCTGTTCTGTCCTTTGATGTCCTAATCCCCAGAGAGATATTCAAACAGACAGATATGTTTTTGTTTGTTTGTTGTTATATTTTTGTGTGTTTTTTTCAAAATATTTTATCAAAGCAGGTTGGTAATATTGGTTTTGTCATGATTACTTTTATTTTCTCATGAGACTTGCCTGTTTTTTTAATCCTTTTTCTTTTAACTTTCTTTTAAAATTAGGTTTGTTTGTTTCTTTATGTGGGTGGGGACAGGGGTGGGGTGGGGTGGTGGGGGAGGGGGGTAAAGACTTTTGATTGCTGTTAATAATTTTCTCTTTGTAGTGTTAATTTTGCTTGCCCTTTTTAATTCTTTTTTTCTTCTTCCTTCTTTAGGTCAGTCTGTATGTCTGTCTTTTCTTTTGTCTGACCGTCTATCTGTCTGTCTGTGTTAATCTTTCTTTCTTTTTTTGCTTTCTTTCTTTCTCTCTGTCTTTGCTTTCTTGGGTTTGTTTTTTCTTTATTCCCTTGTTATCGCTCTCTCTCTGTCTGTCTCTCATTTACACACACATACACCACACTCACACACACAACAACACGCACGCACGCAAGCAAGCAAGCAACATACACACGCTCTCTCACTCACTTCACACACACACACACACACACATACACACACACACACACCGCGCCACACACCACACACACACACACACACACACACACACACACACACACACACACACACACACACACACACACACACACATGTTCCTTCATTGTGTGTTCTTTCCCATCTCTTTCATCAGTTTTATTTATTGCAACATTCATTTACAAGGCCGTTTGTCTCAGGTAATTTATTGGCTGTTACATAAACATATTTCGCAATAATATATATGCAGAGCTTGGCGTGTCTGTTTCAGCTGTGTATAACTTATTGCTTTCCGGGGCAGTATCTTTTTCCCCGTGGGGATGCTAGGAGGCCTGTCAGTATAAATATCACCCCCACCTTTTGGAAATTCCGTGCTTCAAATCTCCTCTTTTCCATCCCTCTCTTTGTTTCTGCCTTGTTCCTTTTACTTCTTGTCATCTCCTTCTTGTCTACTTTCTGCCTTCTTGGTCCAATCTCCTGCCCTTTTTATTACCAGAAAGATTTAAAAGATAACGATTATCTCCCGCGCCGAAGTTTGATGCGCTGGGCCTGACTTGTCAGGCGCTTAAAGGCAGCGTGACGCATTTTCGCTCATAAAACGGACAGCAATAGTTGCTTGTCTGAACTTTGAACGAAGAAGAAAGAAGTATGTTTTTGTTATGAAAGAAGTTAGTGTTGTATTCTAAATTAATCATGTGATAAATTAATGAATAAATGAACGAATGACTGAATAAATAAATGAATGGCTGATTGATTGATTGATTGATTGATTGAATGAATGAATGAATGAATGAATAAATGAATGAATGAATAGATGGATGGATGGATTGATGGACGGATGGATGGATGAAAGAACGAATGGGTGGATGGATGGATGGATGAAAGAATGAATAAATGGTTCATTCATTCATTTCTACATTTATATATACGTTTTCTCCCAGCCATCTTTCTTTCTTTCCTTCATTCCTTCCTTCCTTCATTCATTTATTTATGTATTCATCCTTGTTCTCGATCTTTATTTATTCATGATAATAGTTTTCATTATTTATGACTTAATACCTTTATATATGATTTTTTGTTCATTTTATTTATTGCTGATTGGTTGGACTTTTTGGTTGTCTTACTTTGTTTTCTTTATCATTTATTCGTTCATCTATTGCATCTAAACATTTATGTATTCGTCGAATACTCTATGTGTTAATCGTTTTTTTTCTTCATTTATTCTTTTGTGTACATATCTAACCCTGTATCCGTCAATGCAATAATGTATGTGTTTATTCTTATAACTATAGATATGAAATTATTCCGTCGGGTTTTGTTGTTGCTGTTTGTTTGATTGCTGTTGGGTTTTGGTTTTTTTGCAGATTCATTTTTTGATTTATTTACGGATTAAAAAAATTAATTTCACCACTTCTTAATATATTTTGTATCTTTTTTCTACCAGTGTTTTGAAGTGGCGTTTTGTATAGTTATTTCTTTTCATCAAAAACATGAGGATTATCTACGGCGTGCAATTACTTCAGCCATGTTTTCTTCTTGAAGACCGTAACTTTCAGTAGTTTTGTGTTCTCTGTGTTATTTCTTTATAAACGAAAGCAGTCGTAATCTCTACAGAACTTCCCCATGGGAATGCCGGGGGGCCTGTCATTATAAACAGCATCCACGCAGTCTGGAATTTCTGTGCTAGGAATTCCCTCTTTTCTATCATTCTCTTTCTGTCACCTCCTTCTCGTCTTTTTTCTGCCTTCTTGGTCCATTCTCCTGCCTTTTTTCCCCCCCAGAAAGACTTAAAAGATTGTCACTCCCATGCCGAAGTCGGATGTGCTGGGCCTGACTTGTCAGGCGCTTAACGGCAGCGTGACGCATTGTTGCTTATATATGAGAGATAACAATAGTTGCTGTCTAAGCGTTCGATAAAGAAGAAATCTCCAAAGAACCTAGTGGGCAGGCAGACGGGTACATTGGAAGGGTGGATTTTGTTCTTTGTTGTTTTGTTGGGTACTTCTAACAAAAGCAGTTAGGAGATGTTAGTTTCATTATGAAGGATTTTGTTTGTTTTTCTCGTACTAGTTCCTTGGTACTGGCTTCTAAGGTTTTTATTTTTGATTTCTCTTCGATTCTTCATTTCTTTATGTTATTTCTTTATTATTTATTGTTTTTTCTTTATTTGTTTTAGGATGATACTGGGTTTTCGGTTGTGTTTATTTTTATCTTTTTCTTTGTTTTGCTTTTATTTAATCGGTATAACTCACTGAAAAAAATTCTTTCTCCATTTTCTTTCGAGTTTTATTTTTTTTCCCGTATTTTTTCATTCGTCTTCCTTCCTTCCTTTATTTTGTCCTCCCTTCCTTTTCTTCTTCTTACTTTTTTTTTTTTTTCGCTCGTTCTTTCTATTGTCCTTCCTTTTTTCTTTCTTTCTTGCTTTCTTCCTTCCATTCCTTCTTTCTTCCTTTCTTTCTGCCTCTCCCTTTCTCTTTCTTCCCGCCTTTTTTCTCCCTTTCTTCCTTCCTTCCTTTCTTCTTCCTTTCTCCCTTCCTTTGTTCCCTTTCTTTCTTTCTCTCTTATTTCTGAGTAGCTTAATTTCTTACGGTTTTCTTTTCATAGGTGTTTGCTACAGCCATGTTTTCTTTTGAAGATGGGAAACCTTTGAGGTTTTTTTTTGTCTACTGCTGTGTTCTTTCTGCGTTAAATGAAAGCGGTTGTAATCTCTAAAGACCTCTGCAGGCAGACAGACAGACAGCTTCACTGGAGGACTGGGGTCTTTTCTTGTTCTTTTTCTGTTTTGTTTTGTTTTGTTTGGTCTTTGTAGCTAAAACAGTTTGGAGATGTTAATTCCATTATTAATGATTGTAATGTTTCTTTTCTCGTGTAATGTCGTTGTTTTTTACTTTTATGGCTTACATTTGTTATTTCCTTCTTCCAATCTTCCTTTCTAAATTGTATTTGCTTATTATATTTTTTGTCTCTGGGTTGTTACTGGGATTTCTGTTGTGTGTTATTTTTTCCTTGTTTTTTTTGGTTGTTGCTTTTATTTTATCATATTACCCTCGTTTTTATCTTTTCACCAGTTTCTTTCGTTTCTTTTCTTTTCTTTATCATCTTTCTTCCTTCGTTCTTCTTTCCTTCCTTCCTTTTCTTTGTCCTTCTTCCTTTCCTTCTTTCTTCTTCCTTCTATCCTTCCTATTCTTTCTTTCTTTTTCTTTCTTTCTTTTTTTTTCCTTTTCTTTCTTCCTTCCTTCTTGTTTTTCTTCCTTCCTTTCTTCTCTTTCCTTTTTTTAACTTTCTTTCTAATTTCTGAGTAACTGAATTTCTTAAGGTTTTCTTTTCATAGGTGTTTGCTACAGCCATGTTTTCTTTTGAAGATGGGAAACCTTTGAGGTTTTTTTTGTCTACTGCTGTGTTCTTTCTGCGTTAAATGAAAGCGGTTGTAATCTCTAAAGACCTCTGCAGGCAGACAGACAGCTTCACTGGAGGACTGGGGTCTTTTCTTGTTCTTTTTCTGTTTTGTTTTGTTTGGTCTTTGTAGCTAAAACAGTTTGGAGATGTTAATTTCATTATTAAT
>CM054145.1:8714805-8717305 GCA_028751875.1 Rapana venosa
TTTGTTCTTTGTTTCTTTCTTGCTTTCGTTCTTTCTTTCTTGCTTGCTTGCTTTCTTTCTTTTTTTTCTTTCTTTTCTTATTTTTCTTTTCTGTCTTTTCTTTCTTTCTTTTCTGTCTTTCCTTCTTTCTTTTATTTCCTCCTTCTTTCTTTCCTTCTTTCTTTCTTGCTTGCTTGCTTGCTTTCTTTTTTCTTTCTTTCTTATTTTTTCTTTTCTGTCTTTTCTTTCTTTCTTTTCTCTCCTTCCTTCCTACTTTTCTTTCTTTCTTTAATTCTGTCTCTCTTTCTTCTTTCTTTCGTTCTTTTCTTTCTTTCTTTCTTTCTTTCTTTCTTTCTGTCTCTCTTTCTTTCATTCTGTCTCTTTTTCTTTCTTTCTTTTCTTTCGTTCTTTCTTTCTTTCTTTTCTTTCTATCTTTCTTTCTTTCTTTCATTCTGTCTGTTTTTTCTGTCTTTTGTTCTTTCTTTCCTTCCTGTTTTACAAGCTTTCCAAGGCTTGCTGTTTTGGAGCTTTTTTGGCATCACGGTATTTTCTGCTTTAGAAAAGGATTGGTGGTGGTGGTTTTGTTAAAAATAATAAAATCGCCGTCAATTTAAATCTTATCTTGAAGCGGAAGGAGAGAGTGGAAGAGAGAGAGAGAGAGAGAGAGAGAGAGAGAGAGAGAGAGAGAGAGAGAGAGAGAAGAGAGAGAGAGAGAGAGAGAGAGAAACTCGAACTCGAAATGTTTATTGGGAGTAAATGGAAGAGAGAGGAAGGGGGAGAGAGGGGAGGGTGGGAGAGAGAGTGGCAGATAGAGAGAAAGAGATAGATAGAGAGGGAGAGAGAGAGGGGGGGGGAGAGAGAGATAACTCGAAATGTTTATTGAGAGTAGATGGAAAAGAGAGAGAGAGGGCGGGGAGAGTGAGAGAGAGAGAGAGTGGCAGATAGAGAGAGAGGGAGAGAGTGGGAGACAGAGAGAGAACTCGAACTCGAAATGTTTATTGAGAGTAAATGGAAGAGAGAGAGGGGGTAGAGTGAGAGAGAGAGGAAGGGGGGAGAGGAAGAGAGAGAGAGAGAGAGAGAGAGAGAGAGAGTGGCAGATAGATAGATAGATAGATAGAGAGAGAGAGAGAGAGAGAGGAGAGAGAGAGAGAGAGAGAGAGGAGAAAAGAGAGAGAGAGAAGAGAGAGAACTCGAACTCGAAATGTTTATTGAGAGTAAATGGAAAAGAAAGAGATAGAACTCGAACTCGAACTCGAATATTTTAATGAGGGTAATTGGATAAGCCAGAGGCTTCTTTACACCAGGCCCTCATGGGGAAAAACGTGAAACAAACATAAATAAACCAATAGATAAACAAACAAGATAATGTCAAAAAGCAAAGAAATGAATCATTCAAATTGCCATTGAATTATTGACTGAAGTCATGAAATCAATGAAAGACCACAGAAGTAAACCAATCGAATAAACAAACAAAACCAATTAAACACTGACAAACTCCCATCCTTGAAACCCGCCTCCCCTAAACAGCAACCCTCCCCCCAAAAAATCAACCACACACCACACACACACACACACACACGTGCGCGCGCGCGCGCGAGAGAGAGAGAGAGAGAGAGAGAGAGAGAGGAGGGGGGGGGGGGAAGAGAGGAGGGAGGGGGGGGGGGAGAGAAAGTGAGAGAGTGGTAGATAGAGAGAGAGAACTCGAACTCGAAATGTATATTGAGATTAAATGGAAGAGAGAGAGAGAGAGAGAGAGAGAGAGAGAGAGAGAGAGGAGAGAGAGAGAGAGAGAGGGGGGGGGAGAGTGAGAGAGAGGGAGGGAGGGGGAGAGAGAGTGAGAGATTATGGGGAATGAAGGTTCGATAGAAATTGTGTGTGAATTGCTGTGTCTGGTTTTTTATTTTTTTATCTAACCTTCCTCTCCCTTCTGCCTTTCCCCAACACTTACCCCAAAATATCATCGCGCTCTTGATTTCGTCTCTGTTTGTTTTGGGGGGTTTTTTACCATCTATTTTCTTTTAATTTGTTTCAGCTTGTTTGTAGGGAGTATGTTTTTCTTTGTGGGATTTGTTTTGCTTCCTGGTTTGTTTCTGTCTTGTTGTTGGGTTTTTTAAAATTCAGGTTCGAATGGTTTTATTTCTTTGTTGCTCTCTGTCTGTCTTTCTTTCGTTGATTTGTTCGTGTGTTCTTTCTTTCTTCCTTTTCTTTCCTTCTTTTCTTTGTTCTTTCTTTGTGGTTTTCTTTGTATCCTTTTTTCTTTCTTCTTTCTTTCTTTCTTTTCTTTTTCTTTCTTTCTTTCCTTCTTTTTTTCCTTCTTTCCTTCTTTCTTTCTTTTCCTTTCTTCTGTCTTTATTTTTTCCTTCCTTCTTTCTTCCATTCTTTCCCTCTTTCTTTCTTTTTTAAAATTTTCCTTCCTTCTTTCTTGTCTTTTTCCTTCCTTCCTTCCTTCTTTCTTTCTTTCTTTATTTCTTTCTTTCCTTCTTTCTTTTGCTGCTGTTGTTTTATACTTCTTCTTCTTCTT
>CM054145.1:8724805-8737305 GCA_028751875.1 Rapana venosa
TTATGGTGTTATGAAACATCTAGTTATGGTGTTATGAAACATCTAGTTATGGTGTTATGAAACATCTAGTTATGGTGTTATGAAACATCTAGTTATGGTGTTATGAAACATCTAGTTATGGTGTTATGAAACATCTGGTCATGGTGTTATGAAACATCTAGTTATGGTGTTATGAAACATCTAGTTATGGTGTCCTGAAACATCTAGTTATGGTGTTATGAAACATATAGTTATTGTGTTATGTAACATCTAGTTATTGTGGTACGAAACATCTAGTTATGGTGGTATGAAACATCTAGTTATTGTGTTACGAAACATCTAGTTATGGTGGTATGAAACATCTAGTTATGGTGTTATAAAAATCTAGTTATGGTGTTATGTAACATCTAGTTATGGTGTTATGAAAGATCTAGTTATGGTGTTATGTTTGAAACATCTAGTTATGGTGTTATGTAACATCTAGTTATGGTATTATGAAACATCTAGTTTTTTTTGTTAGTTTTCGGGTAATATTGGATTGTGGATTTGGCTGGGAATTCTTTTTTGTTGTTATCAGTTTCGTGTGTGTGTGTGTGTGTGTGTGTGTGTGTGTGTGTGTGTGTGTGTGTGTGTGTGTGTGTGTGTGTGTGTGAGGGGGACAGAGAGACGGAGAGAGTGTGTGTGTGAGAGAGAGAGAGAGGCTGAGAGACAGAGAGAGAGAGTGAGTATGTGTGAGTGTGTGCGTGTGTGTGTGCGCATGGTATACATGCTCTTTATACATGGATGCATGCCTGCGCGCAGGCGTGTGTGGCACGTGCGCAAACATGCATGTTTGTTAAGTGTGTGTCCTTTTTTTTCTTTTTCTGTTCGTTTTTACGTAGCTTGAGTGCGTTTATTTTGCTTCGTTTTCATATTTACTCGATCTTTTCCTGTGTTTGAGTAGTCCTTCATAATGTATGTGTGTGTGAAAGAGAGAGAGAGAGAGAGAGGAGAGAGAGGAGAGAGAGAGAGAGAGAGAGAGAGAGAGAGAGAGAGAGAGAGAGAGAGAGAGAGAGAGAGAGAGAGAGAGGGAGAGGAGGACAGGAAAAAGACAGAGACCTAAATCAAAAATTCAAATACAAAGACGCAGACAGACTATAAACAGACAGGAAGAAAAAAAAAAAAGAGAGAGAGAGAGAGAGAGAGAGATAGAGAGAGAGAGAGAAACAGAGAAACACAGAGACAGAGAGAGAGAGAAAAACAGAAGAGAGAAACAGAGAAACACAGAGACAGAGAGAGAAAACAGAGACAGAGAGAGACAGAGAGAGAGAGACAGAGAGAGAAAACAGAGCCTGTACACAGAGAACAACAGAGACCTACTAAAAAAAACAAGCCGAGAGACAGAGACAGAAAGATGGAGGAAAGAACCCGGATATAAGCCAGAGCAAAAATTAAAAAAAAACAAGAAAAAATAATACTGATGCCCATCAGAAAGTTGATTTATAAACAATAAAAAACCAACTCGACGCTTAACAGATATTTGGCTGTTTCAAAGCTACATTAAGCTAGGTAATGGGTATCTTAGCATGTTTCCGGGTAAACATTAGCAAATCCTGTACGACTTCCGTTGGGAGGAAATAGAGAGGTGATGTTCTTTATTTTCGTTCCTTTTTGCCTTTACGGTGACTTGTTCCTTCTCCTCTGTCTGTCTGTGTGTCTGTCTGTCCATCCGTCTGTCTGTCTGTCTGCCTGTCTGTCTATTTGTTTTGTTTTTGTTTTCTTTATTTTAACGTCTGTTCACTCTCAGTGATATTAGATCGGTGATTTGTTTATTTTTTCTTTCTGTTTGCGTTATGTCAATGTTATGATTGTATTTTTACTATATCTTAAGCTTAGAGTGATTTGTTTATGGTTTTTTTATATTTGGGGGGGGATGATTGGGTTGTTTGGTTGGTTGAATGGGATTTGTGTGTGTGCGTGCGTGTGTGTTGTGTGTGTGTGGTGCGTTGCGTGTGGTGTGGTGCTGTGTGTGTGTGTGGTGCTGTGTGTGTGTGTGCGTGCGTGCGTGCGTGTGTGTGGTGTTTGCGTGTGTTTTAGATGGCTGGTTACACGCGGGGTTTTAGTGTTGCGTTTTGTTTCGTGTGGGGTTTTTTGTAGTTTCATAATTATGCTTTTGTTTCCTTTCGTGCTTGGGTATTTTTTATTGGACTCCCCCCCCCCCCCCCCCCCCCCCCCCCCCCCCCCCCCCCCCCCCCGTTCTCTTTATTTTGTCGTTGTCCGGTTTTTTTCTTTGTTGTCTTTCTTTCCTTTTGCCTTTTCTTCTTTTTGACTCTTTCTGTTCCTGTAGATGATGATTTTTATGTCACTATTTTCTTACTGTTTTCCTGAATTTGGGTTGCTTGTTTCTCCTCCTCCTCCTCCTCCTCCTCCTTCTCCTCCTCTCCCTCCTCCTTCTCCTCCTCCTCTACTTCTCTCTCTCTTTCTGTCTGTCTGTTTGTCTGTCTCTACCTCCCTCTGTCTGTCTGTGTTTCTTTCTCTGTGTGTGTGTGCGTGTCTCTGTCTCTCTTTCTGTCTCTCTCTCTGTTGTCTGTCTCTCCCTCCCTCTGTCCGTCAGTCTGTCTCTCTTCTTCTCTCTCTCTCTCTCTCTCTCTCCTCTTCTCTCTCTCCTCTCATCTCTCTCTCTCTCTTCTCTCTCTCTCTCTCTCTGCTTCTGTCTCTGTCTGTCTGTCTAGTCTCTCTTTCTCATTATCTCTTTCTATTTCTCTTCTCTCTCTCTCTCTCTCTCTCTCTCTCTCTCTCTCTCTCTCTCCCTCCCTCTATTCGTCTGTCTGTTCTCTCTCTCTCTGTCTGCCTGTCTGTCTCTGTCTGTCTCTCTGTCTGTCTGGCTCTTTCTCTCTCTGTCTCTATCTGTTTGTCTCTACCTCCTTTGTCGTTTGTGTATATGTCTGTCCGTCTGTCTGTCTGTCTGTCTGTCTGTCCTCTCTCTTCTCTCTCTCTCTCTCTCTCTCTCTTCTCTCTGTCTTTCTCTTTCCATCGCCCTTTGCATCCCTCATCTTCCCTCATCATCTCTCTGTCTATATATAGATAGATTTCAATTTGTCCTGACATAATCTCTGTGAGAAGACCATCCCCAATTTTACTCAGAAAGATCTTCTTCAGACGACAGAAAATGCTATACAGCACAGCACAGAACAGCACAGCAGAGCACAGTACCGCGTAGCACAAGAGATTACGATACAATCTAATACAACACAGTACAATTCAATACAACACAACACAATCCATTACAAATCAGTACAATACAACAAAAGTCAATAAAATGCACTCTATTGTTAATGAAATGACTCAAAATCTCTCAGGTTATTTTCAGCCACAAAAGGGAAAAGTGCTTTACGGACTTTAAAAATCATAATGGCATGACCCGGAAAAAGGACAATGATCAATCCCACACACACAACACACACACACACACACACACACACACACACACACACACACACACACACACACACACACACACACAACAAAATAATGCCAACATAACAAATCTTAAGGAAACAAACATCAATAAATCGTTAATGTAACATCACAACAATACCACTTTTGTAATATATAAATACATACAGATAGATAGATAGATAGATAGATAGATAGATAGATAGATAGATAGATAGATAGATAGATAGATAGATAGATAGATATTAGCGTGATGAATGAATGGCATTATGTGGCTAAAAGCAGGAAATATTGCATGTCTCTAACAACGTCCAAAACATTGCCAAAGCTCAGATTACTGAAGAAACGAACACGAACTCCGGAGACTATAACAATACTAAAAGAAAACATGTCTTGTCTATTATGTTAACAAACGAAACAACGCTGTAAAATAAACAAAGAAAAGGAAACAGCAACAATGACCAGAAGAAGAAGAACAATGGGGAAAAACACAACAAATAAGTTATAATACAAAATAATTTTTGTGGGTGCTAAATATAGAGCGTCATTTGGCAAATTTCGGATAATGGTTTTGTAGAAAATACTGTTGGTATGTCTGTCTATGTCTATATTGTTCAAAAAGTGAAACAATGCTGTGAGCAAAACAAAAATGAAACTAAATCATACAAAGAAAAGTTCGCAGAAACAATAACAATGTAAAATAATAGGCGAGGAAGGGGGGGGGGGACACAAAAGTGAGATGTACTACAAAATGGTATGGGTGTTAAGTGCTAAATATTGAGTGTTTTTTGTAATATTTCAGATGTTGGTTTGCTAGAAAATACTGGTTTATTCTGAACAAATATAACTTTTTTTCAGAACTGTCGTTGCACACAATATTAAATTCGTTGCGCTCCCGTTAAGTGCCTGGCAAGTCAGGCCCAGCACATCCTATTTAGGCATTGGAGAAAGAGGAATGCTATCTTTTAAGTATTTCTGGTAATAAAAAGACTGTTTCTATACTATACGTTCATCAAGGTGCCTCATCGAATTTACAGTTTTCTTTAAAATTGATGCAGTTAATGGTATATAGACAATGATGTATACATATTGTTCCTGCCTGACAATGTTTGAAACATTTGTTAATGTTCATGTATGCCTGAATCCCACGATAATTATGATTTCTTCTCTTCAACACTTTCCATGGTAGGCAACTTTTTACACATTCAAATCGATTTCGTGTAAATGGTATGATAATGGTGTGTGTAAAATGTGTAAAGGTTTGGAGACGGATAGCTCAGTGGTCAGTGCATTCGCTTTCCCCAAGCTAGTGTTAAGCAGCATCCAGCGTGGTTACCAGTTGGATGGATGACCGTTTGTGCGCCTTGGCTTCAGTACAGTCCCCCAGTTCACCCAGCTGTAAATGGGTACCTGCCCTCTTTAGGGTCAGGGAAGGTAAAGCAGCGAGGGAGAGGAGATGGGCGCCGCCTCAATATGCAGGCCTCTGGAGAAGTTGAGGTCTCTGATGCCTCACTCTACGATCGCATAAGTTATGGGACACCTTTACCTTTTTAAAACGTTTATAGCTCTTTCCAAACACAATAATTTCAATTTAGACATTTAAGAAAAAAAAGAAAGAAAGAAAATTGTCAAAATGAAATGAAGAAACCCCAAAGACAGAAAGAAAACCAACACAATGTGGAAGAAGAAGCAAGCTTTAATTTGAATAACATGGAAATCTCCTTCTCTTTACAAGTTATTCAACTATACCGCCCACTAGACATGTAGGATAGAAAGGAAATACACGAAAGAAAGGAAGGAAGGGAGGAAGGAAGGAAGAAAGAAAGAAACGAAGAAAGAAAGGAAGGATAAGAAAGACAGACAGACAGAAAGAGAAAGAAAAAAAGAGAAAACAAGACAGAAAGAAAGAAACTAAAGGAAGGTTAGCAAAACGAAAAGACATACACTTTTTGAAAGCTGAATCAAAAGTTGATTGGATAAACATGAAAATCTCTGAGATAAAGAAAGAGAGAAAGAAGGAAAGAAAGGAAGGCAAAAAGGAAGAAAGAACGAACAAACGAACGATCGATCGATCGATCGATCGATAGATAGATAGATAGATAGATAGATAGATAGATAGATAGATAGATAGATAGATAGATAGATAGATATAGATAGATAAGCAAACAGGCAGACAGACAGACAGATAGACAGAAAGAAAGAGAGAAAGTAAGAAAGAGAGAAAAACAAAGAACGAAAGGAGGAAAGAAAGAAAGAAAGAAAGGCAGGCAGGCAGGCAGGCAGGCAGACAGACAGACTGAATGAAAGACTGAAAGAAACAAAGAAAGAAAGGAAAAAGAGAAATAAATAAAGAAAACCACAAAGATTGTCAAGAAAAATGAAAGATACTTTTTGCAAGATGAAATAAGTGTTAACTAGATAAACATGAAAATCTTCCTTTTACCACTGATTTTATGGAACAATACCGCCTACTAGGTGCACGCATGCGTGTAAGTGTATGTTTGCGCGCGCGCGCGCGTGTGTTTGTATGTGTGTGTGAATCACTTCTGTTTTGTGATCGATGGCATGATTGTGTAAGATTAGACTGATTATAAATAACAACAACACTAATAACGATAGCACTATCAGCAGTTATGCATCAGCACCAACGGCAGCAACAGCAGCAGCAACAGCAGCAGCAACAGATGCATTGCCAGTGCCCTAGTATGCAGCACAGTATTAGCGAAGAGCATCAAATCCCAGAAACTTTACCATGGTCGAAGATCGTATAAGTTTGGACACACAGAGAGTGGCAATGGGTATATCTATCACACCAAAGCCTCGGGGGTTGGGGGGGTCTATTTTGGTAAGAGTAATTGGCAGAGAGAATATGATATCTTGGAATGAACGGCAGAGAGAGAGAGAGAGACAGAGAGAAGAGAGAGAGAGAGAGAGAGAGAGAGAGAGAGAGAGAGGAGAGAGAGAGAGAGAGAGGAGAGAGAGAGAGAGAGAGAGAGAGAGGATGGCTCCGCCGAAAGCATTCGATATGATAGTTTACACTGTGGAGCTTATTAGGGTTGGCAGAAATAAGTACCCTTGAAGGTTTCGAGCAAAAGTATGCATTTTGAGTCAAGGGGACTCGGCTTGAAGAAATGGAAGTACGGTCGTTATATGGTATAGATCAGACCTGTAGGCATGTGTGTTGTCTCATTTTATTTATTTTATTTATTTCATTTCATACCCCTTTTAAGTCACGGCAGATTTCTCTGCGTCAAATTCGGGCTGCTCTCGCACGGGGAGAGCGACTCGCCACAAGAGCAGCGCCACCTATTATTTTTGTTTCCTGTTTGCAGCTATATTTTGTTTTCCTATCAGGGTTGATTTTTTTCTACAAACTTTTGCCAGCGACAACTTTCTTGTTGCCGTGGGTTCTTCTACGTGCGCTAAATAATGTAACACACGGGACCTCGGTTTATTGTCTCATCCGAAAGACTAGCACCCAGACCACCAGGGGAAAAGTTTCTGGCCCAAATAGGGATTAAACCACCGCACACTTCCGACCCGGATTTTTCGCTTTCTAGGCAGGCGTGTTACCTCTAGACCACACACACACACACACGCGCGCGCGCGCACACACACACACACACGCACGCACGCACGCACGCATGCACGCACACACACACAAACTGAAAACAGAAAGACGACATACAAAAACCACACAAACAAATGACCTGACATAATGGGCTCAGTATTATTATTTTTTTTAATATTTTCCATCATCAAAAGCCATTGTGGGAATAAATCCTTGTAACTCCCAAAGGAGTTCCTGAAACTCCCCTAAGGCAGCATTCTAAGGATTTAACAGAGCGAATCCCTTTTAGGGCGCCAGCGTGTTTCATTTCTCCCTTGAAAGCAACAAAGGCTGCTGTGTAATCATATTGAGAAAGTTCTGCATTTATTTTGTTTGTTGGGGCTTAGGGTTTGCGTGTGTGGGGGAGGGGGGGAGGTGTCTGTGGGGTGGAAGGACGTGGGTGTGTGGGGTGGGTGGGGTGTGAAGTGAGGTTAAGTGTAGGTGGGTGTGTGGGAGGTTTAGGGGGGGGGGGTACGTTTTTTGCTCTTTGAATATGTATGTGTTTGTTTTATTTGATAGCAGTTTGGGTGTTTAGTTCATGTGCGTGTCAGTGGTTTCCGTAAAATTCTGAATGAATAGACAGCATATGATGACTGTCTCTGTCTACTACCATGTCTGTCTATCTGTCTGTCTCTGTCTCTATTTATCTATCTGTCTGTCTATCTATCTGTGCATCTCTGTCCTCTCACTTTCTCAATCTTTCTCTTCCTCTCTCTGTCTCTGTCTGTCTGTCTCTCTGTCTGTCTGTCTCACTCTCTCTATCTTTCTCTCTGTCCATCATCTCTGTCCCTCAGTATCCCTCTATTTCTCCTCTTCCTTCCTGTTTCTATTTTTCTTACACGTCTTTATGTCTTGTCTTGTCTTCTCAATGTTAGTATTGTCCTTGGCTGCGCGTTTTAGATATTTTTGTTTTTATTTTATCAAAAGGGAAGCCTTTCAAAATGTCAATCATAACATCACACATTGAATGAATGATGGATCTTTTAGGCATTGAGGGTTTTCATATACTTTTTGACTGTCCGTGAGAAAAAGAAAGTGAACCTTCTGTTCATTTCATTGCTGCATGCTGAGTGCACGAACAGCAAGATGTATTTCCGTTATAAAGCAAAAACGTTACATGTGGTCGGAGCACTTGCTTTCCCCCTGCCAAGGTTAAGCAGCATCGAGCGTGGTTACCACTTGGATGGGAGACAGATTGCGCGCCTTGGTTTCAGTATAGTCCCCCAGTTCACCTGGCTGTAAATGGGTACCTGCCCTCTTTAGGGTCAGGGAAGGTAAAGCAGCGAGGGAGAGGAGATGAGCGCTGCCCTCAATATGCTGGCCCCTATAGAAATGAGGTCTCTGATACCCGCTCCCTTACGAACTTCTAGGTTATGGGACACCTTCACCTTGATCACTTTACGTGAACATGAAAGTCAACAACAACACCTTCACCTTTTTTTTTATAAAGCTTGAAAGAGTTTAGTAAAGCAGTCTTTGAATGCACGCAAGCATTTGTCAGGGCCTCAGGAGTTGCTGTCTGAGCAATCGACGATAAAGAAGGAGCAGCAGTCATTTATCATGCAATCTTGATCCCTTGGCGGGGATGCCAGGGACCTGTCAGTATAAACAGCATCCCCATCTTCTGGAAACGCTGTGCTCTAAATTCTCTCTTTTCTATCCCTTTCTGCTTTGTTCCTTTTTTTCCTGTCACCTCCTTTTTGTCTGTTTTCTGCCATCTTGGTCCATTTTTCTGCCTTGTATTTTCCTCAGAAAGACTTAAAATATAACAGTTCTCTCCCACGCCTTAGTCGGATGCGCTGGGACTGACTTGTCAGGCGCTTAACAGTAGACGCAGACGCATTTGTGCTTATGAGATAGACAATAGTTACTGTCTGAGCGTTCGATGAAAAATGATGTAATCTTGTTAACAAGGAGATTTTCGTTTTAGATCGAAGAACAATTTTCAGTAAAAACAATAACTGAAGATATGCTTGTGTTATAACATAACTTCTGCTATTTTTTTTTGTAATGCAGACTCTTTCATAAAATAACTTTCAAAATAAAATAATCCCTACATAAAAAACCCTTAAGTTTCAAAATCTAAAATAAACAGAAACATTCAGCCTTTTGTGTATTTCAGGATATCGTTCTTCCTTTCTGCTTAGTCCATTTTTGCCAGAAAGCAGCATAGCAGCAACCACCACAGAAGCGGCAGAAGCAGCTGCAGAAACGACAGCAATGAAAACAAAACGACAGTGACGAAAGCATGATAACAACACAAAAGTGACAGTTTAAAAAAAATTATATCGAGGATAATGGAATAAGCACTCATGTGCTTTTTTACACCCAGTCCCCGTGTGTATGCGGTTTTGTAAATATTGTCATCTGTTCCCACCGGCACACAATGGCCTACTCTTACGACAAGCGAAACAGGATTTTAACGTGTGCGCAAGATGTTCTGCGTGCGTTCTCATACGGGGCCTCGGATTATAGTTTCATCCGAAGAACTTTTGGGGAGAGTGGAGTCTGCACTGATGTTAACTCCAGGGGAAAATATCCCCTTGAACGGGAATCGAACCCGGGTTGTCAGATTGCGAGCGCAATATTCTAACAACTAGGCTATCCCGCCCCGCAGCTGCAGAAACAGCAGCAGCAACAGCAGCAGTATCGGCAAAAAAACCTTGACCTATATTGTTGAGAAAAGATTGATAATGATGGAAAGTTGAGAGGTTTCATAGAACAGCCAGAGGCAAGCCATTTGGCCTGGCGTAAGGGCAGAAAGCAAATCTTATCATTAGTCTGCAGTGAGAGTGGTATAGGTTTAACACCCCCCCCCCTTCACACAGACACAGACACACACACACACACACACACACACACCACCCTAACTGCCACATGATTCAGTGTGTATGGGACAGTGCTAGAGGGTGGATTGGTGGTCTAGAGGTAACGTACGCGCCTGCCTAGAAAGCGAAAAGTCCGGATCTGAAGTGTACTATGGTACGATCCCCGTTTGGGCCAAAATCTTTTCCGCCATGAGTGGTGGTCAGGGTGCTAGACTCTCTGATGAGAAGATAAACCGAGGTCTCTTCTGTTACATAACATTATTTAGCGCACATAAAAGAACCTACGGCAACAAAAGAGTTGTCCCTGGGAAAAATTATGTAGAAATAAAGCCGCTCTGATAGGGGAAACGATTTCTGTTGCAGGCAGGGGGAAAATGGGTGGCGCTGCTCTTGTGGCAACGCGCTCTCCCCGGGAAGAGCAGACCAAATTTCATGCAGAGAAATCTGCCAGGTCTTTTGTAAAATTTTATTTCAAGGACAAGGGAATAAGCACTCATGTGTTGTTGGTTTTTTTTACATCTAGTTCCCGTGAGTGTGCAGTTTTGTAAATTTTGTCTTCCGTTCCCACTGGCACACAATCGCTTACTCTTCCGAAAAGCGGAACGGGTTTTATCGTAAGCGCAAGATGCTCTACATGCGGACACGGGATCTCGGTTTATAGTCTCATCCAAAGGACGTTTTAGGGAGAGTGGAGTCGGCACTGATGTTAACTCCAGAGGAAAAAATCCTCTTCAACGAGATTTGAACCCGGGTCATCCGATCATGGGCGTACTGCGCACATCACTCTAACCACCATGTACACATGACTCAGTGTGTACGAGGTAGTGGTGGTAGAGAGAGAAAGATGGTTAGTGAAATCTCTATACGGTGCTGCTGTATAAATGGAGCAACTGGATACCAGTAACAAGCGGTGTTGGCCAAAAAAGCCTTGATTTTCTTCTCCAATTCAGAGTCGGCTTGGTGGTTTTTTCTCCAATTGTTCCTGACTTACTAATGCATGCTTTCAGGCAAATACATTTGCAAACATGTACATGTATGCATGCATTCTGTCTCTTGTGTCTGTGTCTGTCTGTATGTCTGTGTATCTCTGTATGTCTGTGTATCTGTCTATCTCTGTGTCTGCCTGTCTGTCTCTCTGTCTGTCTGTCTGTCTCTCTTGCTCTCTCTCTCTTTCTCTCTCCCTCTATCTCTCTATCTTTCCCTCTCTGTCTGTCTGTCTGCCTTCTCTCTCCCCCTTTCTCTGCCTGTCTATCTGTCTGTCTGTCTGTCTGTCTGTCTGTCTGTCTGTCCTCTTCTCTCTCTCTCTCTCTCTCTCTCTCTCCTCTTTCTCTTTCTCTCTTTCACATGCACACACAAACACACACATACACATGGGGACTGGATGTAAAAAAGCACATACGTGCTTATTCCATTATCCTCGATATAAAAGAATGACATAAATAAATAAAAATGTAAAAAAAAATTAAAACACAAACACACACACACAAACACACTCACGCGCTCACACACACATAGAACCCCCCCCCCCCCCCACACACACACACACGCACACACATCACACACACACACACACGCACACACATCACACACACACACACACATACACCACTCACACACACACACACACACACCACCATAGTGAAATATCACACCCTTTTGAGCTAAGTATTCTAAACTACCATACCAACCAAACCCTACAGGCAAGCCATCTTGGCAGAGTAATTGGCAGAAAGTCTATCTCAGAACTATCTATGAGGACAGAGATGATGCCCGCATCCATTCGTTTGTCCGTGGCTCAGTGGTCTAGAGGTACCATGCACCTGCCTATAAAGCAAAAAGTCCGGCTTCAATGAGTGTGGTGGTTCGATCCCCGTTTGGGCCAAACACTTGGTTTTATTTTATTCTTTTGTTTCGAGGATAATAGAAAAAGCACTGGTGCTTTTGTTTTTTTATCATAGCCTCTCCCCGTGTGTATGCAGTTTTGTTAGTTTTGTCGCGTGGTGTGTGTGTGTTGTTGCGTGTGTGTGTGTGTGTGTGTGTGTGTGTGTGTGTGTGTTGCGTTGTGTGTGTGTGTGTGTGTGTTGTGTGTGTGTGTGTGTGTGTGTGTGTGTTGCGTGTGTGTGTGTGTGTGTGTGTGTGTGGTGTTGCGTGTGTGTATGTGTGTGTATGCATGTGTGTGTTTGTGTGTTGTGTGTCTGTATGTATGTATATGTGTCTATCTGTCTGATAGATGGATGGATGTGTGTGTTTCAGTGTGTATGTATATGTGTGTATGTGTGTGTGTACGTTTGTATGTATGTATGTATGTGGCATGCGTGCGTGCATGTGTGTATTGGCGCGAGCGTGTGTGTGTGCGTGTGTGTGTGCGTGCGTACGTGTGTGTGCGTGCGTGCGCGTGCGCGCGTGTGTGTTTAACGTACATCAAGAACCAACCAAAGCAAATCTAACTTCAGAAGCAGCAAAAAATAACACGAAATAATCGCCTTCCAAATCTCTAGTGAATGAAAATAATTGTATTCTTTCACTTAGGAAAAGGTTTCTTTTAAAACTCCCTGAAGGAAGCATTCTAAGAACTTGTCGGGAAAATAAACAACTTCTTTCTGTGGCAACAAAGTGTTTTGTTTGTGCTTTGGCCAGAACAGGCCGTG
>CM054145.1:8742305-8747305 GCA_028751875.1 Rapana venosa
TCTTTTCTATCACTCTCTTTGTTTCTGCCTTGTTGTTCCTTTTCTTTCCTGTCACCTCCTTTCTTGTCTATTTTCTGCCTTCTTGGTCCATTCTCCTGCCTATTTTTTTTTTATCAGAAAGACCTAAAAGATGACAATTCTCTGTTATGCCGAAGTTGAATGCGCTGGTCCTGACTTGTCAGGCGCTTAACGGCAGCGTGACGCATTTTCGCTCATAAGGCAGACAATAGTTGCTGTCTGAGCGTTTGATGATGATGAAGAAGAAGACGAAGAAGAAGAAGAACAAGAAAGAAAGAAAGAAGAAGGAAAGAAAGGAAGGAAGAAGTAAAGAAAGGAAGAAGAAAGGAAGAAGAGAAGAACAAGAAATAAGTAACAGAAACAAAAATAAGAAGACGAAGAAGAAGAAGAACTACAACAAGAACAAACCTAAGAAGAAGAGGAGGAGGAGGAAGAAGAATCCGAAGAAGAAGAGACAGACGAAGAAAAGAAGAAGGAGAAGAAGAAGAAAGAAGAAGAAACGAATGAACAGAAACAAAAAAAAGGAATACCAACATCAAAAAATTAGCGGGATGGACTACGGGGAGGTTTTTGGGTACGCATACCAAACTAAAAAAAAGATAAAAACGAAAATGTCTAAGTGCAGAATACTCCTGACTTAATAGACTCAGTAACGACGTAAATTTGCAGCATTTCGGAGTTAGTCATCTAAATGATCGTCTACTAGTTAAGTTTCGAAGACTTCCTGCATTAATGAATCAAGTATGTATTGAAAATGAATTCCTATTCAGAGAGAGATGGAGAGAGAGAGCTTGTGTGTGTGTGTGTGTGTGTGTGTGTGTGTGTGTGTGTGTGTGTGTGTGTGTGTTGGTGTGTGTGAATAGTGAGTGAGTGTGTGTGTATGATCGTGTGTGTGTGTTGTGTGTTGTGTGGTGTGGTGTGGTGTGTTTTGTTGTGTGTGTGTAAATTGGCAGTATTTCGGAGTCAGTCGTCTATATTATCTTGTTTTAGTTAAGTGTCGAAGACTTTCTGCAACTAATGAATCAAATTACGTATTGAAAATGAATTCTTATGCAGAGAGAAAGAAAGAGAGAGAGATATATAGAGAGAGTGATAGAGGCAGACAGACAGACAGGCAAAGCCAGAGAAGAAAAAAACGAAGCAGAAGTTGAAGAAGAAGAGGAAGTTGAAGAAGAAGACGAAGAAGAAGAACAAAAACAAGAAAAATAAACAGAAGAAGAAGTTGAAGAAGAAGAAAAAGAAGAACAAGAAACAGAGAGAAAGAAGAAACAAAAAGAAGACGACGAAGAAGAAGAACAAAAACAAGAAAAAAAAACAGAAGAAGAAGTTGAAGAAGAAGAAAAAGAACAACAAGAAACAGAGAGAAAGAAAGAAACAAAAAAGAGACGACGAAGAAGAAAACAAAAACAAGAAAAATAAACAGAAGAAGAATGGAGAAAGGACACAAGAACAAGAAAAAAGAGAAGAAGAACATAAAGAAAGGCCGAAAAAAGAAGGCAAGAGAAGAAAAAAAGAAGAAGAAGACAGAAGCAAAGAGAGCAACAAGCAAGCAGAGCAACAACAACACAACAACAAACAACAACAACAAAACAACAACACCACAGAAACGACTAGAACTAGAAGAACAAGGGGGAAAAAAGGAAGTACAAGAATAAAGTACAGGAACGAAAACGTCCGCAAAAAACACTGTGCAAGGCAAAGAAAAAAAAGGAAAGAAAATAGCATAGAAAGGCACTGCATGAGTTCAAAGTGCAAGCTTTTTTTTTAGAGGTTTTAATGGACTGGCGAAAGAAAAAGATAAGGATTTTTCTTTTACTTAGCCTCCTTTGCTAGTTAGTTACACGTTAACGACTTCCTACTCTTAAGGACCCCGTCTGCATTTATGGGGCCAAAGCGTTCATGCAAAAAGGAGAGAGCGAGAGAGAGAGGGGGGGAGACAGATGGAGGGATAGAGAGAGAGGGAGGGGGAGAGAGAGGAGAAGAAAGAGGGGGAGAGATGGGGAGAGAGACGGAGACATAGAGAGAGGATGGAGGGAGAGAGGGAGACAGAGGGAGAGAGACAAACAAATAAGGGAGAGAGAGAGAGAGAGGGGAGAGAGAGAGAGAGAGAGAGAGAGAGAGAGAGGGGAGAGAGAAAAACATGAAATAGAGAGAGCGTGTTTATGCGCACAAACACGCGCGCGCGTGTGTGTAAATGTATGTGGGTAATCGTATGTCCATGTTTAGATAGATAGATAGATAGATAGATAGATAGATAGATAGATAGATAGATAGATAGATAGATAGAGAGACAGACAGACAGACAGACAGACAGACAGACAGATAGATAGATAGATAGTTGACGTATAGATAGGTACATGATAAATATATAGATGGATAGATAGACAGACAAACAGACAGATAGACAGACAGACAGATAGATAGATAGACAGATAGACAGATAGATAGATTGATAGATAGATAGATAGATAGACAGACAGACAGACAGACAGACAGACAGACAGACAGACAGACAGACAGCAATATGAGTTTTCCGTCTGTCTGTCTGTCTGGCTGGCTGGCTGCTGGCTGTCTCTCCTCACTCTCTCTCTGCTCGTCCTCTCTCTCTCTCTCTCTCTCTCTCTCTCTCTCTCTCTCTCTCTGTGTGCCTTGTTCGTTATCTTCCTGTTACCTCCGTCTTGTCTATGCTCTGGCTTCCTGGTTCCATTCTCCTGCCCCCCCTTTTTCCCCAAAGAGAGACTTAATACATAACGATTCTTTCCCACACTGAAGTGAGATGCGCTGGGCCTGACTTGTCAGGTGCTTAACGGCAGCGCAACGCACGTTCGCTCGTACAGTAAAAAGGTATAGGTGTTCCATAACCTATACGGTCATAGGTGAGTGAAGCATCAGAGACGTCAACTTCTCTAGGGGCCAGCATATTGAGGGCGGCGCCCATCTCCTCTCCCTCGCTACTTTACCTTCCCTGACCCTAAAGAGGGCAGGTACCCATTTACAGCTGGGTGAACTGGGGGACTGTGCCGGAGCCAAGGTGCGCAAACCTTCGCACATCTAAGTGGTAAGCACGCTCGATGCTGTTTAACCTTAGCTGGGGGAAAGCGAGTGCTCCGACCACTGAGCTATCCTGTCCCCTAAGACAGACAACAATAAATGAGCGTTCCATGACGACGATGAAGAAGAAACCAAAAATGGAAACTATGCTGCTGATGATGTCTTGAAGAAACAGCCATCAAAGGATGTGACTATCACGTTCTCCCCTCTCTTGTTATCTTGAGAAGGGATTGATACATTTCGAAACACAGAGAGGCTTGGAGGGTAAAAGACAAAGAAAAGATAGAAAGCAAGGAAGGGAGGAAGGAAGGATGGATATATAGATAGAATGAAGGAAAGAAGGAAAGAAAGATATAAAGAAAGATATAAAGAAAGGAAGATAAAAAAGAAACAAAGAAGGAAAGAAGAAAGAGGGAAAAAGAAACAAAATAATGAATTCAGGGACAGAAGAACAGTGGATAGAATGAAAGAAAGAAAGAAGAGAAAGAGAGAAAGAGAGAGATGAGGGAGAAAAGAATGAATGAAAGGAAGAAAGAAAAAGAGATGGGGGGAGGAGGAGGAGAGAGAGAGAGAGAGAGAGAGAGAGAGAGAGAGAGAGAGAGAGAGAGAGAGAGAGCAAAATGGAGAGAAGAGAGAGAGAGAGAAGAATGACGAGAGAGAGAATTAAGAAAAATAAAGTAAAATAATGAACAAAGAGTTCCCCCAAAAAAAGAAATAAAACAAAATCAAGAGAGGCACAATCAAAAATAACGAAAAAAAGAAAAGAGAGGAAAAGTGAAAAAAATATAAATGAACAAAAAGAAAGAAGGAGAAAATATAAAGAACAGATAGAAACACACAAAGAAGAGATAGAGAGAGAGAGAGAGCGTGGGGGAGAGAGAGAAAGAAAGAGAGAGGGAGGGAGGGGGGGGGAGAGAAAGAGAGAGAGAGATCAAGTAAAACGAAAGGAAAGAAAAGAACGGTAAATAGAAAGAAAAAGAAAAAAAACCGACAATTTTTAAAAAAAAATGAAAAGAAGGGGAGAGAAAGCACAACAAATTACAGAGAAAAAATAAGAAAAAAATAATTAAGAAAAACACCTCTACCACCACCCCCAACAAAATAGGGAAACCCCCCCCCCCACCCCCACCCCAAAGGAGGAGGAAATGAAATATGACAAAAAGACCCTCCTACCCCCCACCCCCGAAAAAACCCCCAACAACAACAAAAAACAAAACACGGATGTAAGTCAGATGAAAAGAGGAGGATGAGGATGATGGGGTGATAACGAACACAAAATGGGGTATTTTAAGAACCTCACATGTAAAATTAGCTGGAGGATTGCTAGTGTATAAGGACATATTATGTCGTGTTGGTACAGTTTTACAGTTTGTTTGTTTCTGTAATATGTTCTCTTCAAATGGGGAAAAAAGGACAAATTGAAGGAAAAACTATAGAGGGAACACAGTAAAGGGGGAACAGAAAAGATATTAAGAACAAGAAAGACTCGTAAGTGA
The DNA here is from genome assembly GCA_028751875.1 of Rapana venosa. Classification (NCBI taxonomy): domain Eukaryota; kingdom Metazoa; phylum Mollusca; class Gastropoda; order Neogastropoda; family Muricidae; genus Rapana; species Rapana venosa. Next base: position 8,746,871 of record CM054145.1, read on the forward strand.
AAAGAAGAAGAATGCATCAATAGAAAGGGCTATTCTTTTCTTCACTCATAATTATTATTTATATATAATTGTGACTCTTATGATGATTAGTGGTGGTGACTGGTGATGATATGGTGATGTTTATTGTGTTATTATATTCTTTTTTTTTTTTTCGATGTATTACTTTAATTTCTTTTTTTTTCGAGGCTGGATGAAAAAAAAATTGTATTTTCTTATTGCTCTCTCGAAAAAAATTCTTCTTACGTTATCGCTCTTCTTCTCCTCTCTCTCTCTCGTCTCTCTTGGCTTATCGCTCTCTCTCTCTGTCTGTCTCTCTCAATACGACACACTCGATCGACACACACAAAAACCCCACATAAAACACCACACACGCTCTTTGTTGTTTTGTGGGTGTACTCATAAAAAATAGTTTATTTTAAAAAACCACTACGCAAA
>CM054145.1:8749805-8764805 GCA_028751875.1 Rapana venosa
CCTGGGTCAGCAGATCACGATGAAGTGTGCATCACTCTAACCACCAGGCTGTCCCATCCCCCTCACCTAGCGAGTGAATGTTTTCCAGGATGAAGCACAAACCACCACCCCTGATTTTCCATGTGTACTGTGTGCTTGGTCTAGTCAGACAGTGTGGGGCGTAGCAGACGACCCTAGCAGACATTGAGGCTCATTTATAGCAATGAAAAGCTGACTGCCTCGACCCTCACTCTGACTGATAATAATGTCTGGGCTGCACTCTTGTCTGACCCACCACGTACAGACAGACAGACAGACAGACAGGCAGACAGACAGTATAGTTCCACTACTATCATCAAAAAGCCATGAATGTAAATTCCCACCCTTTTTATCCAGATTGATTGATCAGAAATACAACACTTCAGATGACACAATTTCTAAGTGTTTTTTTTAAAAGTACATTTATTTATTTATTTACCTAGTTATTTAGTTAGTTACTTACTTAGTTAGTTAGGTAGTTAGTTAGCTAGCTAGCTAGTTAGTTGGTTGGTTATTCTTTTTATTTATTCTTTTATTTCAAAGATAATGGAATAAACACTCATGCACTCTTTTAATCCAGTCCCAGTGTGTTTGCAGTTTTGTAACATTTTGTCATACATCCCCACAGCACTCAGTGGCCTACTCTTCCGAAAAGCGGAACCGGTTTTAATGTGTGTGCAAGATGTTCTGCATGCGTTTAAACATGGAATACTGGTTTATAGTCTCACCCAAAGAAAATTTATGGGGGAATTGAGTCGGCACTGATGTTACCTCCAGAGGAAAAATCCTCTTGAACGAGATTCGAACCTGGGTCAGCAGATCACGATGAAGTGTGCATCACTCTAACCACCAGGCTATCCCGTCCCCCTCACGTAACGTGTGAATGTTTTCCAGGATGAAGCACAAACCACCACCCCTTATTTTCCATGTGTACTGTGTGCTTAGTCTAGTCGGACTGTGTGGGGCGTAGCAGACGACCCTAACAGACATTGAGGCTCATTTATAGCAATGAAAAACTGACTACCTCGTCCCTCACTCTGACTGATAATAATGTCTGGGCTGCACTCTTGTCTGATCCACCACGTACAGACAGACAGACAGACAGACAGACAGACAGACAGACAGTCAAACAAACAGATAGTACCACCACTATATTCAAAAAGCCATGAATGTAAATTCCCACCCTTTTTCTTCCAGAAAGATTGATGACAAATACAACACTTCGGATCACACAATTTCTAAGTTGTTTTTTTTAAAGTACATTTATTTATTTATTCACCTAGTTAGTAGTTATTTAGATAGTTTAGTTAAAGAGTGAGTGAGTGAGTCAGTCAGTTATTTAGTTAGTTACTTAATCAGTTAGTTAGTTGGTTGGTTGATTTTTTAAAATATTCTTGTATTTCAAGGATAATGGAATAAACACTCATGCACTCTTTTAATCCAGTTCCTGTGTGTATGCAGTTTTGTAAACTTTTGCCATACGTTCCCACAGCACTCAGTGGCCAACTCTTTCGAAAAGCAGAACCGGTTTTAATATGTGTGCAAGATGTTCTGCATGCGTTCAAACATGGGATACTGGTGTATAGTCTCATCCAAAGAACATTTTAGGGGGAATGAAGTCGGCACTGATGTTAACTCCAGAGGAAAAATCCTCTTGAATGAGATTCGAACCTGGGTCAGCAGATCACGATGAAGTGTGCATCACTCTAACCACCAGGCTATCCCGTCCCCCTCACGTAACGTGTGAATCTTTTCCAGGATGAAGCACAAACCTCCACCCCTTATTTCCCATTTGTACTGTGTGCTTAGCCGAGTCCGACAGTGTAGGGCGTAGCAGACGACCCTAACAGACATTGAGGCCCATTTATAGCAATGAAAAACTGACTACCTCGTCCCTTACTCTGACTGATAATAATGTCTGGGCTGCACTCTGTCTGACCCATCACGTACAGACAGACAGTCAGACAGACAGGCAAACAGACAGTATAGTTCCACTACTATATAAAAAAAGCGTTGAATGTAAATTCCAACCCTTTTTGTCCAGAATGATTGATCAGAGATACAACACTTCGGATGACACAATTTGTAAGGTTGTTTTTTAAAGTACATTATTTATTTATTTACCTAGTTAGTTAGTTAGTTAGCTAGTTAGCTAGTTAATTAGCAAGTTAGTTAGTTGGTTGGCTGGTTGATTATTTTTTATTTATTCTTTTATTTCAAGGATAATGGAATAAACACCCATGCACTCTTTTAATCCAGTCCCTGTGTGTATGCAGTTTTGTAAACTTTTGCCATACGTCCCCACAGCACTCAGTGGCCTACTCTTCCGAAAAGCAGAACCGGTTTTAATGTGTATGCAAGATGTTCTGCATGCGTTTAAACATGAGATAGTGGTTTATAGTCTCATCCAAAGAACATTTTAGGGGGAATGCAGTCGGCACTGATGTTAACTCCAGAGGAAAAATCCTCTTGAATGAGATTCGAACCTGGGTCAGCAGATCACGATGAAGCGTGCATCACTCTAACCACCAGGCTGTCCCGTCCCCCTCACCTAGCGAGTGAATGTTTTCCAGGATGAAGCACAAACCTCCACCCATGATTTTCCATTTGTACTGTGTGCTTAGTCTAGTCGGACTGTGTGGGGCGTAGCAGATGACCCTAGCAGACATTGAGGCTCATTTATAGCAATGAAAAGCTGACTACCTCGTCCCTCACTCTGACTGATAATAATGTCTGGGCTGCACTCTTGTCTGACTCGCCACGTACAAACAGACAGACAGACAGAAAGGCAGGCAGGCAGGCAGGCAAACAGACAGTACTACTACTGTCCTCAAAAAGTGATGAATGTAAATTCCCACCCTTTTCATTGCAGAATGATTGATCAGATATACAACACTTCGGATGACACAATTTCTAAGTTGTTTTTTTAAGTACTTTAAAAAAAAATTCACCTAGCTAGTAGTTAGTTAGTAAGTTAGTTTTGTGAGTCAGTCAGTCAGTCAGTCAGTCAGTCAGTCAGTCAGTCAGTCAGTCAGTCAGTCGGTCGGTCGGTCGGTCGGTCGGTCAGTTGGTCGGTTGGTTGGCTGGTTGGCTGGCTGGTTATTTTTTATTTATTCTTTTATTTCAAGGATAATGGAATAAACACTCATGTACTCTTTTAATCCAGTCCCTGTGTGTATGCAGTTTTGTATTATTTTGTCATACGTTCCCACAGCACTCAGTGGCCAACTCTTTCGAAAAGCAGAACCGGTTTTAATATGTGTGCAAGGTGTTCTGCATGCGTTCAAACATGGGATATTGGTTTATAGTCTCATCCAAAGAACATTTTAGGGAGAATGGAGTCAGCACTGAGGAAAAAATCCTCTTGAATGAGATTCGAACCTGGGTCAGCAGATTACGATGAAGTGTGCATCACTCTAACCACCAGGCTATCCCGTCCCCCTCACGTAACGTGTGAATCTTTTCCAGGATGAAGCACAAACCTCCACCCCTTATTTTCCATTTGTACTGTTTGCTTGGTCTAGTCAGACAGTGTGGGGCGTAGCAGACGACCCTAGCAGACATTGAGGCTCATTTATAGCAATGAAAAGCTGACTACCTCGTCCCTCACTCTGACTGATAATAATGTCTGGGCTGCACTCTTGTCTGACTCGCCACGTACAGACAGACAGACAGACAGACAGACAGCCAGCCAGCCAGCCAGACAGACAGACAGACAGACAGTATAGTTCCACTACTATCATCAAAAAGCCATGAATGTAAATTCCTACCCTTTTTATCCAGATTGATTGATCAGAAATACAACACTTCGGATGACACAATTTCTAAGGTTGTTTTTCTTAAAAAGTACATTCTGTATTTATTTACTGACCTAGTTAGTTAGTTTGTTGGTTATTTTTGTATTTATTCTTTTATTTCAAGGATAATGGAATAAACACTCATGCACTTTTTTAATGCAGTCCCCGTGTGTATGCAGTTTTGTAAACTTTTGTCATACATTCCCACAGCACCACTCAGTGGCCAACTCTTCCGAAAAGCAGAACCGGTTTTAATGTGTGTGCAAGATGTTCTGCATGCGTTCAAACATGGAATACTGGTTTATAGTCTCATCCCAAGAACATTTTAGGGAGAATGGAGTCGGCACTGAGGAAAAAATCTTCTTGAATGAGATTCGAACCTGGGTCAGCAGATTACGATGAAGTGTGCATCACTCTAACCACCAGGCTATCCCGTCCCCCTCACGTAACGAGTAAATGTTTTCCAGGATGAAGCACAAACCACCACCCCTTATTTTCCATTTGTACTGTTTGCTTAGTCTAGTCAGACAGTGTGGGGCGTAGCAGACGACCCTAGCAGACATTGAGGCTCATTTATAGCAATGAAAAGCTGACTACCTCGTCCCTCACTCTGACTGATAATAATGTCTGGGCTGCACTCCTGTCTGACTCGCCACATACAGACAGACAGACAGGCAGGCAGGCAAACAGACAGTACCAGTACTATCATCAAAAAGCGATGAATGTAAATTCCCACCCTTTTTATCCAGAATGATTGATCAGAAATACAACACTTCAGATGACACAATTTCTAAGTATTTTTTAAACGTACATTTATGTATTTACCTAGTTAATTAGTTAGTAGGTTGTTTGGGTTTTTTTATGCATTATTTTGTTTCAAGGATAATGGAATAAACACTCATGCACTCTTTTAAATCAGTCCTTGTGTGTATGCAGTTTTGTAACATTTTGTCATACATTCCCACAGCACCACTCAGTGGCCAACTCTTCCGAAAAGCAGAACCGGTTTTAATGTGTGTGCAAGGTGTTCTGCATGCGTTCAAACATGGAATACTGGTTTATAGTCTCATCCAAAGAACATTTTAGGGGGAATGGAATCGGCACTGATGTTAACTCCAGAGGAAAATTCCTCTTGAACGAGATTTGAACCTGGGTCAGCAGATCACGATGAAGTGTGCATCACTCTAACCACCAGGCTATCCCGTCCCCCTCACGTAACGAGTGAATGTTTTCCAGGATGAAGCACAAACCACCACCCCTGATTTTCCATTTGTACTGTTTGCTTAGTCTAGTCGGACTGTGTGGGGCGTAGTAGACGACCCTAGCAGACATTGAGGCTCATTTATAGCAATGAAAAGCTGACTACCTCGTCCCTCACTCTGACTGATGATAATGTCTGGGCTGCACTCTGTCTGATCCACCACGTACAGACAGACAGACAGACAGACAGACAGGCAGGCAGGCAGGCAAACAGACAGTACCACTGCTATCCCCAAAAAGCCATGAATGTAAATTCCCACCCTTTTCATTCCAGAATGATTGATCAGATATACAACACTTCGGATGACACAATTTCTAAGTTTTTTTTTAAAGTACTTAAAAAAAATATATATATTCACCTAGCTAGTAGTTAGTTAGTTAGTAAGTTAGTTTAGTGAGTGAGTGAGTGAGTGAGTGAGTGAGTCGGTCGGTCGGTCGGTTGGTTGGTTGGCTGGTTGATAATTTTTATTTATTCTTGTATTTCAAGGATAATGGAATAAACACTCATGCACTCTTTTAATCCAGTCCCTGTGTGTATGCAGTTTTGTAACATTTTGTCATACATTCCTACAGCACCACTAAGTGGCCAACGCTTCCGAAAAGCAGAACCGTTTTTAATGTGTGTGCAATGTTCTGCATGCGTTCAAACATGGAATACTGGTTTATAGTCTCATCCAAAGAACATTTTAGGGGGAATGGAGTCGGCACTGATGTTAACTCCAGAGGAAAATTCCTCTTGAATGAGATTCGAACCTGGGTCAGCAGATCACGATGAAGTGTGCATCACTCTAACCACCAGGCTATCCCGTCCTCCTCACGTAACGAGTAAATGTTTTCCAGGATGAAGCACAAACCACCACCCCTGATTTTTCATTTGTACTGTTTGCTTAGTCTAGTCAGACAGTGTGGGGCGTATCAGACGACCCTAGCAGACATTGAGGCTCATTTATAGCAATGAAAAGCTGACTACCTCGTCCCTCACTCTGACTGATAATAATGTCTGGGCTGCACTATGTCTGACCCACCACGTACAGACAGCCAGCCAGCCAGACAGACAGGCAAACAGACAGTATAGTTCCACTACTATCATCAAAAAGACATGAATGTAAATTCCTACGCTTTTTATCCAGAATGATTGATCAGTAATACATTTCAGATGACACAATTTCTAAGTATTTTTTAAAGTACATTTATTTATATATTTACCAAGTTAGTTAGTTAGCTAGTTAGTTAGTTGGTTGGTTGGTTGGTTGGTTGGTTATTTTTTATTTATTCTTTTATTTCAAGGATAATGGAGTAAACACTCATGCACTCTTTTAATCCAGTCCCTGTGTGTATGCAGTTTTGTAACATTTTGTCATACATTCCCTCAGCACCACTAGGTGGCCAACGCTTCCAAAAAGCAGAACCGGTTTTAATGTGTGTGCAAGATGTTCTGCATGCGTTCAAACATGGAATACTGGTTTATAGTCTCGTCCAAAGAACATTTTAGGGGGAATGGAGTCGGCACTGATGTTAACTCCAGAGGAAAAATCCTCTTGAATGAGATTCGAACCTGGGTCAGCAGATCACGATGAAGCGTGCATCACTCTAACCACCAGGCTATCCCGTCCCCCTCACCTAACGAGTAAATGTTTTCCAGGATGAAGCACAAACCACCACCCCTTATTTTCCATTTGTACTGTGTGCTTAGTCTAGTCGGACTGTGTGGGGCGTAGCAGACGACCCTAGCAGACATTGAGGCTCATTTATAGCAATGAAAAGCTGACTACCTCGTCCCTCACTCTGACTGATAATAATGTCTGGGCTGCACTCTGTCTGATCCACCACGTACAGGCAGACAGACAGGCAGACAGGCAAACAGACGGTATAGTTCCACTACTATCATCAAAAAGACATGAATGTAAATTCCTACCCTTTTTATCCAGAACGATTGATCAGAAATACACTTGAGATGACACAACTTCTAAGTATTTTTTAAAAGTACATTTATTTATTTACCTAGTTAGTTAGTTAGTTGGTTGGTTATTTTTTTTAAATTCTTTTATTTCAAGGATAATGCAATAAACACTCATGCACTCTTTTAATTCAGTCCCTGTGTGTATGCAGTTTTGTAACATTTTGCCATACGTCCCCACAGCACTCAGTGGCCTACTCTTACGAAAAGCAGAACCGGTTTTAATGTGTGTGCAAGATGTTCTGCATGCGTTCAAACACGGGGTATTGGTTTGTAGTCTCATCCATAGAACATTTTAGGGGGAATGGAGTTGGCGCTGATGTTAACTCCAGAGGAAAAATCCTCTTGAATGAGATTCGAACCTGGGTCAGCAGATCACGATGAAGTGTGCATCACTCTAACCACCAGGCTATCCCGTCCCCCTCACGTAACGAGTAAATGTTTTCCAGGATGAAGCACAAACCTCCACCCCTTATTTCCCATTTGTACTGTGTGCTTAGTCTAGTCAGACAGTGTGGGGCGTAGCAGACGACCCTAGCAGACATTGAGGCTCATTTATAGCAATGAAAAGCTGACTACCTCGTCCCTCACTCTGACTGATAATAATGTCTGGGCTGCACTCTGTCTGACTCGCCACGTACAGACAGACAGACAGACAGACAGACAGACAGACAGACAGGCAGGCAGGCAGGCAAACAGACAGTACCACTACTATCATCAAAAAGCGATGAATGTAAATTCCCACCCTTTTCATTCCAGAAAGATTTATGAGAAAAACAAGACGGATGAAACATTTTTAGATTATTTTTCAGTATACTTTATTAGGGGACGGGATAGCTCAGTGGTTAGAACACTGAGCGTAAATACGTTGCGCTGCCGTTAAGCGCCTACCAAGTGAGGCTTAGCACATCCAGCTTCAACCTGATAGAGAACTGTTTATCTTTTTAGTGTTTTTCTGGAGAAACAAAGGACCGGAAAATGGAGGCAGAAAATAGACAAGAAGGAGGTGACAGGATGGACACGAACAAGGCAGAAAGAAAGAAATGGAGGTATAGAGAAGAGGGACCCTGGCATACCCACAGTGGGGAATGTATAATTTATACTAGGTTGATAGATTCAGACATGATTGTGATTTTTTTTAACGATTAATACTTAAGGAAATTGCGGTCTTCATGTGGTGAACTATTGTTTGGACCCAATGCACTCTTCAAATTCATCATCTTCTATTTGGGTCTGATATTTCTATTTTTTTGTTTTCTATAAACCTTTTCGAGAGCACGATTTCAGCCTTTTGAACTAGGAAGAGTGCTCAAAATATGGCTTGATTCTTTGTCGCACGATCTGCTATATTTGCTCTGGAATAAATAATGGAGATTACATCAAGATTTAATTTATCTGACGTCAGCAAGTGATTTAGAGAGATAGGAAATAGCACACACACACACACACACACGCGCACGCACACACGCACGCACACACATACACACGCACGCACGCACGCGCGCGCGCACGCACGCACGCACGCACGCACGCACATAATATAACATAACACGACACAACACACACACACACACATACACACACGCCAGCAATGCACAACACAACACTCATGATACACACACACACACACACACACACACACACACACACACACACACACACACACACACACACACACACACACACACGTATGTCAATCATATGTCAATGATATAGTTCAATATACTGATGAGAAAGATTCGCCATATATAACCGCAAAAGACAGAATTCCTTGTTTACTCTATGCTGATGACCTGGCATTGCTATCAACAACCAAAATAGGTCTTCAAACTAAACTGAATAAACTGCAAGAATACTGTTCTAATTGGGGTTTAAAGATAAACAAAACAAAAACAAAGGTAATAGTCTTTACGAGATCACCTCCTAAAATTCCAATTCATTTTAAATGTGGAGAGCATGTAATTGAAACAGTAGAAACTTATAAATATAAAGGTGTCGTTTTTCATCAGAGCGGGAAATTTCAAGCAACACAAGAACATTTAGTAAAACAAAGCAACAAAGCAATATACGCCTTTAAAAGGGCAATTCATGGACAAAATTTAAAGACTACTATAATAATGCGTTTATTCGACTCACTGATAACCCCTGTTTTAACCTATGGAGCAGAAGTTTGGTTTCCTTTTTGTTTTAATGGGGATACAGAATTTCATATTGATAAAATGTTCAAGGCATGCTTATCCAATCAGTTTTTATATGAGAATTTTCATGTAAACTTTTGTAAACAAATGATAGGAGTTCATAAAAAAGCATTAGTACTACCCGCTTTGGGTGAATTAGGGAGATTTCCACTGACCCTTAAAATCATATGCCAGATAATATCCTTTTGGATTCATTTGACAGAATCAAAACCAGACTCTTATATTAGAATAGTATACGATTATTTGTATCAGAAGAATACATACGATAAATGGATAAACACAGTGAAAAATATTCTGTACACAATTGGATTCAAACATGTCTGGAAGAACCAAAGCACTCTTAATGTTCATCGGTTGAGTTATGCTGTTAGAAGAAAACTTGAGGACATGTATAAAACATTTTGGATCTACCAAAAGAAAGAGTTTGCAAAACTAAAATTTTATGATTTTGCTACCAAAGAATACAGATTGGAACCATACTTAGTAAACTATGAAAACAAAACTCATAAGAAGACATATTGTAAATTTCGCACAAGCTGTCACAATTTAATGATAGAGAAAGGGAGACACCAAAATATATCCAGAGAGGACAGAAAATGTAGACACTGTAACAAAATTGAAGATGAATTTCATTTACTTGATGAATGCATTTTATATGATGAACTCAGAAATAATTTGTTATTAAAAATCAAAACGAGAGACAAAGAACGCAAAAATTGTGTACATAAATTAAGTGACATAATCACAGTTGATATATATCAAGCAGATATCATCAGATATGTGTATGAGTGTTTTGAAAAAAGAGAGAAAGAGAAGTAGAATACAACATGTTTTTTAGTGTACATCACTTTTAGCCAAAATAGATAATTATAGTTGATGTTTTTGTTGTGTCAAATAAGTCTACATGACTTAAATGGCAATAAAATATTCTGAATCTGAATCTGAATCTGAATCACACCATACCACCTCACACCATACCACCACCCCCCTCCCACACACACAGAAACACTACAGTTACAGCAGAAATAACAGCCAGAAGCAACAACACAAACAATAACAAGAAAACAGCGCAATTTTGAATGCCATGTACGTCTATAAAACAGAATGGAATTCTCTGATGTATTATAATAGGGAACGGGGTAGCTCAGTGGTCAGAGCACTCGCTTTCCCCCAGCCAAAGTTAAGCAGCATCGAGCATGGTTATCACTTGGATGGGTGACCGTTTGCGCGCCTTGGCTTCAGTACAGTTCCCCAAGTTCACCCAGCTGTAAATGGGTACCTGCCTCTTTAGGGTCAGGGAAGGTAAAGCAGCGAGGGAGAGGAGATGGGCGCCACCCTCAATATGCTGGCCCCTAGAGAAGCTGAGGTCTCTGATGCCTCGTTCCACTACGACCACATAGGTTATGGGACACCTCTACCTTTTTCTCTTGATTGGGTGATGGGGTGGAGGTGGGTTTGAGAAGAGAGGAACGAAACAGTGTGTGTGTATTTATTTATTTTTTTTTTTAGTTATTCCTTTATTTCGAGGATAATGGGATAAGCACTCATGTGCTTTTTACATCCAGTCCCCGTGTGTATGCAGTTTTGTAAATGTTGTCATCTGTTCCCACCGGCGCACAATGGCCTACTCTTCCGAAAAGTGGAATGGGTTTTAACGTGTGCGCAAGATGTTCTGCGTGCGTTCGCACACGGGACTTCGGTTTATAGTGTCATCCGAAGGACTTTTTGGGAGAGTGGAGTGGGCACTGATGTTAACTCCGGAGGAAAAATCCTCTTGAACGAGATTCGAACCTGGATAAGGATATCACGAGCGCATCACTCTAACCACTAGGCTATCCTGTCCCCGAGAAGAGAGATGTGTATAAAAAAAATGATAAGCCTTAGAGACAGACAGACAGACAGACAGATTGGTCTGGGAAAAAATTAAGTAAAGACTTAAATTCATGAGTTACTTCTTCTATGTACAATTTTACACACACACACACACACACACACACACACACACACACACACACACACACACACACACACACACACACAGAGTTAGTTATTGTCGCTGTTGTTGTTGTCTACGCATGTTTGTGTGTGTTTGTTTATTTGCTTGTTGTGGCTGTTCTTGTTGGTTTATCTTATTGTGTGTTTTATTCAGTTGTTTGTATGGTTGAAGGTTTTGTGTGTATGTGTGTGTGAGGGGGTGGGTGGGTGTGTGGGAGGGAAGCAGTTGGTGTGTCTTTTTTAAATTTTGTTTTGTCTTCTTTGTTTGTTTTTGGTTTTGTTTTTCTTTGTTGATTGTTTGTTTGTGTTATGATAGATATATTTTCAAGATTTTTTAATTATTTGAATTGTATGGTTTAATATTTTTCAGGGTTTTTTGTTTTGGTTTTAATTCCATGTATGCATATGTTATTGTCTTCTCTTGTTTGATTCGTATGGTTAACCATTGATTAGGTTTTTTATTCTATGTCTGCATATATATTTTTTTCTCGCTTTTTTTCTTTACATAGATGGCTTGATGAAAAAAGCAAATGCACTGCTTATTCAATGTACCATCGGAATATAAAAGTTTGACTTTGACACACACACGCACACACACACACACACACACACACACACACACACACACACACACACACACACACACACACTAACACACACACACACACACACACACAAACACACACACACACACACACACTATATGCATTAAAAAATGTTGTTGTTGGTCCAGACAATTTAATTCTTATTTTCTATTCTGTTTGTTTTGTTTGCTTTGCGCTGTATTGGTGTAATGTATAGATGTCTGTCTGACATAACACCCTTCCTTCACAGTCAGTCTGGTTCATTGTGATCTGCGTTCATAACTTGTGCTGCTGAATGTACATTCTTCTCCTCCTCTTCTTCCTCCTCTTCCTCCTCCTCCTCTTCTACCTCCTCTTCCTCCTCCTCTTCTACCTCCTCTTCCTCCTCCTCTTCTACCTCCTCTTCCTCCTCCTCCTCTTCCTCTTCCACCTCCTCGATGTTGTTGATGAACGGAATGCCCTTTTCAAAACTAGCACGCATATGGGGAGGAAGAGGAGAACAGATAACGATAACGATAACGAAATGTTATTTCCGTTAAGCTGATAAGCTCATACAGCAGCGAAGCGTTGCAGCACAACGCAATGACATGACATGGAAACCACGGCATTGATCTTCATAATGTACAGCCAATCACGAAACTCATTACTGTCCAGATTTGTTAAGACATTCCCAGCCTTTCTTGAGCCAAGTCTCTGCCACACACACTGTCAGCCAAGGTAAAACTGCAGGAGATCAGGAAGAGTGCTAAATCCAGTGAAGCACTTGCTAATGTTTCCCTGTGTAGTGTGTCCTGGATTCGCTTCCCTTTCCGCAAACTGGCGAGCCTGACACCTTCCTCTTTTAACATGTTTTTGTCTTGCTGTTTGACAAACCAGTACACACACTCTGCATCAGTGTCTGATTTGTATACGTATTGGATCACAATGTCATCAGACTCGTATGTCACAAAATCTTTACCATCTGAATGATGGAGGACAGTTTTTCTGAAGTGTTTATTTCTGTGGCTGTCTCTCAGTTGTTTCTGGGCAGATCTGTCAGTCAGAGTAGCAACGTATCGTGTGACAGTCCGTGTGTCAAATCCACCAACAATATTATCAATCCTTGATTGATAGTCCACATCAGGCTGCACAACACACACATCAGTACTGCAGTCAGACACAGTTAGGGATTCCATGTCAACCGATGATGGCAATACATCTGATGTTTTCTTGCTGCTATCGTGTATGTGTACAGTTGGCATGTCTATTTCATGTGTATCTGCACATACTGCACTCGACTGTTCCACACCACTGTCAGGCAGACACAAGGCACTGAAGACACAGTCACTGTCACACACAACACCTGCCTGCTTCTCTCCCTCCACCAAGCAACAGGGCCTACTTTTTCAGAGCTGCAGGAAAACTTGTAATTCTGTCATAAAATGCCAGTTACTGGACTTCCAGCGCCTGTGGAGAAAACCTTAAGCGCCCTGCTGACTGATAATGCAGTCTCCAGCTGGAAGGTGGCAGGGGAGGGGGACAATGTGGTTTTTGTCTTGCGACTGAAGCCAGTTGACACAGCAGTGTCCACAAATATGGCGGATCCTACAGTGAATGGCAACATGCAAGTGCAGTACTACAGGAAAAAAAACTTTCTCCCAAATTCGCCGCGACCAGGAGCGTTCCAGAAACATGAAGAGGAGAATAGAACTCTGAACTCTGAACTCTGAACTTTGAACTGGTTTAATGGTACATCGGCCTTAGGCCACAATAGAGAAAGAGAGAGAAGGGGGAAGAGGGAGGGAGGGAGGTAGAGAGAGAATGAATGAATGAATGAATGAATGAATGAATGAATGAATGAATGAATGAATGGTCTTTTTTATGAACGATCTTTATTTTCCATGGGTAACAGAGTAAGTATTCAAACACTTTTTTTTTCAAAGAGAGAGAGGAGAAGGAGAGAGAAAGAAAGAGAGCGAGAGAGGGAGGGAGGGATGCAAGAGAGACAGAGACATTTGTCTGAAAAAATAAAGACTAAAAGTCAAGAGGTACTTGTACAACTTTCAAAACTGCAACAAAAATCAATGATTATTATTTTTTGTCTCAGACAATCTTTTTTTTATTATTTCGTGTATTTTTGTTGTGCACTGCACTCTATTGGCGTCATGTATAGATGTTTGTCTGACATAACACCCTTCCTTCAGAGACGGTCAGTCTGGTTCATTGTGATCTGCGCTCATAACTGGTGCTGCTGTATGTGCATCCTCCTTCTCTTCCTCCTCTTCCTCCTCCTTTACCTCCTCCTCTTCCTCCTCCTTCTTCTCTTCCTCCTCCTCCTCTTCCTCCTCCTTCTTCTCTTCCTCCTCCTCCTCTTCCTCCTCTTCTTCCTCCTTCTCCTTCTTCTCCTTCTCTTCCCCTTCTCCTTCTCTTCCTCCTCCTTCTCCTTCTCCTCCTCCTTTTCCTCCTCCTTCTTGTCCTTTTTTACCTCCTCCTTCTTCTCCTCCTCTTCCTCCTCTTCTTCCTCTTCCACCTCCTTCTCCTCTTCTCTTCCTCCTCCTCTTCATCCTCCTCTTCATCCTCATCTTCCTCCTCTTCTCTTCCTCCTTTTCCTCCTCCTCTTTCCCCCTCCTCCCCCCTCCTCCTCCTCCTCTTCCTCCTTCTCTTCCTCCTCCTCCTCCTCCTCCTCCTCTTCCTCCTCCTCCTCCTCTTCCTCCTCCTCCTCCTCCTCCTCTTCCTCCTCCTTCTCTTTCCTCCTCCTCCTCCTCCTCCTCCTCTTCCTCCTCCTCCTCCTCTTCCTCCTCCTCCTCCTCCTCCTCTTCCTCCTCCTTCTCTTCCTCCTCCTCCTCCTCCTCCTCCTTCTCTTCCTCCTCCTTTCCTCCTCTCCTCCTTCTCTTCCTCCTCCTTCTCCTCCTCCTTTTCTTCCTCCTCCTCCTCCTCCTCCTTCTCTTCCTCCTCCTTCTCCTCCTCTTCCTCCTCCTTCTTCTCCCCCTTCTATTCCTCCTCCTCCTCCCCTTCCTCCTCTTCTTCATCCTCTTTGTTATCGTTGAACGGAATGCCCTTATCAAAACATGCACGCACATGGGAAGGGGAGAGAGATGGGGAGGGGGAAGAGGGAGAGAGAGAGAGAGGGAGGGGGGGGGGCGGAAGGAGAGAGAGGGAGGGGAGAAAGAGAGGAGGGAGATAGACAAAGAGAGAGGGGCGGAGGGCAGCGG
>CM054145.1:8784805-8809805 GCA_028751875.1 Rapana venosa
TAAACACTATTTCGGCAATTTGCTTTTACAATACAATAAAAAAAAAAGAACAGTACCAAAGTAGTCTTCACAACGTAAAGCCTAGCACATGTGGATCTTATATTTTGGCAGTAGCAAATGAGAGAGAGAGAAAGAAAGATTGTGTGTGTGTGTGCGCGCGCGCGCGCGCGCGCGCGTGTGTGTGTGTGTGTGTGTGTGTGTTGTGTGTGTGTGGTGGTTGAGGGATGGGTGGTTTCTGAAACTAAAACTCCCTTTTCTTCATTGTGTGATACTGCACGTTGATACGTTTGCTGTTTGTTTGTGGGAGGCTTTTTTTGGTATGATACTGATTATGCCATTGGCCCATTCATCATTAGACTATGCATTTGTCTTCAAGTGTTCATTATTCACTAGAGAGGGGATGTGAGGAGAGAAGAGAGAGAGAGAGAGAGAGAGAGTGAGGAGGAGAGAGAGTGTGTGTGTGTGTGTGTGTGTGTGTGTGAGTGTGAGAGAGAGAGAGAGAGAGAGAGAGAGAGAGGAGGGGAAGAGAGTAGAGAGAGAGAGAGGAGAGAGTGGAGGAGGAGAGAGAGGAGAGGAGAGACTGGGGTCTGAGGCCAGAGTTGTAAGATGATGGATGGGAATGTGAGCAGGAATTCATTGTGCAGGTCAGCAGTTTATCGTCAGCGGAGAACACAGGCTGTGGTGCCTCAGTGTTCTAGATTAGCCACGATCCATTCTGTGTGTGTGTGTGTGTGTGTGTGTGTGTGTGTGTGTGTGTGTGTGTGTGTGTGGAAGGAGGGGGGATGTAGGTGGGTGGGTGCAGGGGGGTGAGTGTGTGGGTTGGATGGGTGAGTGAGTGTGTGTGTGTGTATGTGGGGGGGTGAGTGTGGGTTGGTGGGTGAGGTGTGTGTGTGTGTGTGATGTGGGTGGATGGGTGGTGATGGTGTTGGTGGTGGTGGTGGTGTGTGTGTGTGTGAGGTGGGTGGTGGTGGTGGTGGTGGTGGTGTGTATGTGTGTACTGGGCCATGGTGTGCACATGCCTGTGTGTTGTGTGTGTGGAGGGGGGATGGGTGTATGTGCATGTGTGTATGTGCGTGTATGTGTGTAATATGTATGTATGTTTGTATGTATGTGTGTGCGTGTGTTTGTACATGTATGTGTGTAATTTTGTGTGTGCTTGCACGCATATGTGTTAGGATGTGTGTGTGCGCGCACGCATGTGCGTATATGTGTATGATCATTTTTCTGTTCCATGGCTAGAGCTCCAAGGTTCATCAATGGTGTGACTTTTGCATATGCGATCGGATTTTCCTAGCCTTACCATCAAGGTAGCCACATTCCAACCTTTGGGGATTCTTTCTTTAGAAATAGCCATGGAACCATTCATTATTAGATAATGTCATTGTAGCCAAGCGTTCATTGTTCACTAGGGAGGGCAATTTTGATAGGGAGGGGGGGGGTGGATGGGTTGGGGGGGGGGGGGGGTGGGGGCTGGGGTCTGAGGCCAGAGTTGTAAGATGATGGATGGGAATGTGAGCAGGAATTCATTGTGCAGGTCAGAGTTTATCGTCAGCGGAGAACACAGGCTGTGGTGCCTCAGTGTTCTAGATTAGCCACGATCCAGTGGGAGGGGGGGGGGGGAGGGAATTGAGTGAGTGCGTGAGATGGGTGATCGTGTGTGTGTGGGTGAGGAGGTCAGGTGTGGGTGAGAGAGGGAGGGAGAGAGAATGAATCAGAATCAGAAATTATTTATTGCCATTAAAGTCGTATGGACTTATTTGACACAAGCGAAACCAAGTCTTCATAATTCAGGAATGCAGCATAGTATTCATTGGTCAGCATGACTGAAACGATGCTCATGAAAACACACGCGCGAATGCGCATGCACACACACACACACACACACACACACACACACACACACACACACACACACACACACACACCACCTACGCTATACTACACTACACTACATTAAACCAGACACAGACACACACTCACACACAAACACACAAACACACACACCACAACACACTGCTCTACACTACACTTCATTACACTACACTTCACTACACTACACTTCACTACAATGCCCCACCCCCTTTTAAAACCCACACTACACACACCACCCCCTTGCACACCCCAACACACACACCCACACACACACACACACACAACACACACACACACACACACACAAACAAATAAACACACGATCTCTCACCCCCCCTTTTAAAAAACCCCACCCCCCAAACCCCATAAAAAATTTTAAAACTTGAAAGCTTGCCCAAAACAAACACCTCGGAGATTTGTTTTTAAAAACGCAAACAAAAACGCAGTGTTGCGAAAGTTAAAGGGGCCCAAGGAATTCCAAATTTTTGGGGGACAGTGAAAAAAAAAACCCTTTTCCCTTTACTGTTAGCGCTTGGTCTGGGAAGGAAAAACAGCTTTTTTTAGAGGAAAAACACAGAGAAAAGGCAGCTTCGAGTACACTTTAAAATTCGATAGACGGGGTGGAAGGGATCATCAGAGTGTTAAACCCTGATTTGAAAGTTTTGTATTTGCACTCAATTTAAAGTGGGAAACCAGTAAAGTTTAAAAGTTGGAAAAAAAAGCTCACAGTGTTTTTTCTCCTTTCTTTTTTTTTTTTTTTTTTATTGCAGCAAAAGTTAGAAGGAAAGCCGGGGAAAAAACCCTTTTAAAATTTGGAAAAAAAGCTAAACGGTATTTTTTTTTTTCTTTGATGTTTTTTTTTTCGGGAAAGTTAGAAAAAACCCATTTAAAACTTTTAAAGGGTTGGAAAAAAAACCCACGTACTTTTTTTCTGTTTTTTTTTTCCCAGTGAGGTTAAAAAAGGGAAAGCCATTTTAAAACTTTTTTTAAGGGTAAAAAGAAAAGCTCACGGGGGCTTTTTTTCCTTTTTTCTTTTTTTTCTTTTTTGCAGGTGCTAAAGGAAAAAACCAGTAAAATTTTTAAAAAGTTGGAAGAAAAGCCACATATTTTTTCTTTTTTTTTTCCTTCTTTTGCCCCCAAGTTAAGAAGGAAAGAAAGGGTAAAACGGGAAATGGGGGAAAAAAAGCCCACAGGGGCTTTTCTTTCTTTCTTTTTTTTTTAAAGCAAAGGGTTAGGGGGAAAAAATTTAAGAAAAAAAGCTCACGAGGCTTTTTTTTCCCTTTTCTTTTTTTATTTTTTTTTTTTTTCCCCTTTCCCCTCTCAGAACTGCCCACTACGTTTCCCATCCCCCCTTTCCCCAATGTGTACCCCTTCATGTGTGTGTGTGTGTTGTGTGTGTGTGTGTGGTGTTTTGTGTGTGTTGTTTTGTGGTGTAATTTGTGCGCGCATGCCGGGGTGTATGTATGTGCTTGTATGTGACGTGTAGTATGTTTGGGGGTGCTGTTTTGCGGCGCCGTGCGTGGGGGGGGTATGTACTTTCTGCGTGCACTTTTATTTTGGCATCTCTTGTATTCTCGTTTTTTATGCGCATGCATGGGTTTTTTTAAAAAAAAAATTTTGGAGGGGGTGGGATGAAAAGGAAAAGAATTTTTCAGCCCTTGCTTTCTCCTGTTTTTTAAACTTTGATTAATGTTTGATGTTTTAACGTCAAAAAAAAGGGGTTTAAATGAAAACACACGTGTTGGCCACAGAGGGAGACAAAAATGCCCCCGGTGTTGCCCAAAATTTAAAGAAAAGAAAGGAGGGCTCCCCAATTTTGTACTGATCCCCTCAATATCATAAGAAAAAAAATCGAGAAATAACAAAAAAAAAACATGAAGGCACGGGCCCGCACAAGACAAAAAAGAGCAAAATTTATATAAAAAGGAGAAAAAGGGCCCTTGACAGAGACACACAGAGAAAAGACAAAACTCACTGACAGACTTACAGAAAAAGACCCTGATGTCTCCCAATTCATTTTGAAGGGAAAAAGATAATTAGTTTTGAAAACTTACTTAGAAATAACTCTCAGACAACAAGAAAGAGGGAGGGAGGGGGAAAGAGGGGAGGGAAGATTAGAGAGAGGGGAGGGGAGAGAGAGGAAAAGGAGGGGGAGAGAGAGAAGAGGAAAGAAAAAGAGAGAGGGGAGAGAGACTTTGCCAACAACATAAAGACAGAAAGAGACAAAACAAAAGAAAAGGGAGAGAGACAGGGGAAAAGAGGGGGGGCAGAGAGAGAGAGAGAGAGAAGAGAGGGGGAAGGGGAACGATAGAAAAAAAAGGAAAGACACAGGGGAAAACAGACAAAAAAGAAAAGAAAAAAACAAAGCCGGGGAAAACAGAAAAGGGCCCCGGGGAAAAACTGAAAAAAAATACCCCAAAGAAAGCAGGAGGCAGGCAGACAGACAAACCATCATGCATAAAAGACTGAGAGAAAAAAGTTTAAAAACAGAACACAGAGACAAACACAGAGACAGACAAAACGACTTAAAAAACAGGCAAGGGGGCAGGAAGACGTACCACCGAGAGAGAGAGGGGAGAAGAGAAGGGGGAAAAGAGAAAAAGAAGAAGAGAAAAGGGGAACGAACATGAACACTGAACACTGAAATAATTTTTTGCCTTTAAAACAACAGTTTTTTTTGGCGAAGAAAGAGAGAGAGAGAAAAGAAAGAGGGGAGAGAAGAGAAGAGAGAGGGGAGGGGGGGAGGGAGGGGAGAAAGAAAATAAAAAGAAAAAGAAGAGAGAGAAAAGGGGAGAAGAGAGAGAAGAAGAGAGAGAAAGAGAGAGAGAAAAGGGGGCCGGCGGCGGGAAACAGGAAAGGCAGAACATAAAGACCAGACAAAAAAAACAGATGGCCAGAAAAAAAAGGGCACCCCCGGGCAGGCAGAAAAAGACAGGGGACACATGCACAGACAAGACAACAAAAATAAAAACCCCCCAAAACAATTTTCCAAAAATCCCCCCCCTCCCCCCCCCAAATCCCCCCCCCCCCCCCCCCCTCCCCCTTTCCTCTAACCCCCGGGGGAAAACCCGGGAAAAAAAAAAAAAAAATAAAAAAGGAAAACTGAAAGGTTGTTTTCCTTACCTTTTACTTGTAGTTCAGTGGCTTGGGAAAAGGGGGGTGGCAGGGGGGTTAAGATTTTGCCTGCCAAAAAGGGGTAAACCGTGATTTTTCTGGGTTCTTTCCCCAGCCTCCCCCTTTCTTCACATTTGAAAAAAGAAACAAAATGAATGTCAAAAAGCCCCTTGGGTTGAGACAAAAACCCCAAAGGCCCGTGTCGAACCATCAGAACATCATCGCACACGTTAAATCCGTTCCGCTTTTCAAAGAGTGGGCCATTGTGTGCAGGGGGGAAAGAGGGACAAAATTTCCCAAAACCCCCGCTATAAAAGGGGGACGGGAAATGTAAAAAAAAAGCCCCAAGAGTGCTTATTGGCTTTATCCTCGTTTAAAAAAAAAATTCACCGAGCGCTTTGATTTGTTGCTTTAAAAAGTTTCAGCACTAATTTTAAATTTCCATACTTTTATTATTAAAATTATTAATTTAATTACTTAGGCAGACAGTTTTGTCTCTTTTGTTTGAAAATTTTTAAAAATTTCTATAATCATATATAAATAAACTTTTTTTTTTGTTATCCCCTTTAAAATTACCCCTGCGTAAAATTTGGGGCCCTGCTCTTCCCGGGGGAGAGCGCGTCGCTGAAATAGCAGCGCCACCTTTTTCGGGCAAGGTATTTTTTTTCCCCTACAGGGGGCCTTTTTTTCTACAATTTTTTCCCGGGGAAAAAGCTCTTTTTCCGGGGGGTTTTTTTTACAAGCGCTAAATTTTTTTTTGTGTAACCACGGGACCTGGGTTTTATCTTTTCATCCAAAAGGGATTTAGTCCCAGGCCACCCCCCCATGGCCCTAAGGGAATGGGGGGAAATTTTGGGTCCAAACGGGTTTCAAAAACCCCCGCACACTTCCGACCCCGGATTTTTCGCTTTCTAGGCGGGCACGTTCCCTCTGGGCCCCCCCGATCAATTAAAAATAAAAATTTAATAATAATAATAAATTTTTTTTTAATAATAATTTTTAATAATATTTTTTTAAACCCAATAATAAAATAATTTTAATAATAAAAATTTTTAAAAAAGAACAATATTTTAATAATAATAATAATAAAATTTTTAAAAATTAATAATAAAAATTTTTTAATAATAAAAACAATAATAATTTTTTTAAAAATATTAATTAATAATAATAAATGTAGGGAATTTATTAGCGCTGAATCTTGAAAAGCAAAAAATCAAAGCGCTCTTTTAAAAAAATTATTTATAAATAAATATATATATAATATATATTATAAAATATATATATAATATAAACTGAGAAAAAAAGGGGTGAGGAAAACAAGTGCGGGAAAACCAATTACAACCTCATTCTGATCAAAAAACAAATTTTTGCCCTAGATTCGAGGGAAAAAAAATTTCACTAAAAAGATAAAACTTTAAAGGGCCCGCATTAGGGGAATTTTTGGAGAAAGGACCAGGGCCTTTTGGGCCTGCCCTGACCCCGATTTTGGGTCCTGGTTGGCACTCTTCAGAGCCCCAGCCCCTTTTTGAAACCTCACTCCCCCTTTGTGGAAAGGTAACAGAAAGAAAAACCCCCCAGAATTTAAAGTGTCTTTTGCCAGCCTAAGAAAAAAATAGTTTAATTTTGTGGCCAAACACCGCGGGCCACGAAAGATGAAAAACAGAAAAGAGAAAAAAAACGAAAAAAAATAATGGGGTTTAAAAAAAAAATGTTTTTTTAAAAAATGCGTATGAAGATAATGGTTTTAATGAATCTTTTGCCTTATGTTCTTTGGGGACCCTTTTTTCTATAAAAAGGTCCCAAGGGAGTTTCATACAGTCGGGTGCCACCCAAATTTGGGTAATTTTTTAAGCGGGATAGCAATGTTAACCAAACATTGTCAGCCACATTTGAGTGTTGACCAGGCAGAAAAAGGGTTGAAAATAAATGGCCTTTACTTGGTCTCAAAAGAGATCTTTTTCCCCACTTGACAATCATATAACTGGACAAAAGAGGAGGAAAAACAATGAAAGGAAAACCAAATTTAAAACCTCATTCTGATCAAAACTAATTTTTTTTCCTTTGGGATTCGAGGAAAAAAAAAAAAATTACTACAAAGTAAAACTTTAAAGGGCCACTTTTTGGGGGAAATATTTGAGAAAGGGACCAGGGCCTTTTGGGGGCCTGCCCTATTTCCAGTTTCGGCCCCTGGTTAAAGCACTCTTCAGAGGTCCCAGCACTATTTAAAAACCCACCCTCCTTTGTGGTAGGAAACCAGAAAGACACCCTCCAGAAATTTATAATGTCTTTTGCCACCTAAGAATAAATAGAAAATTTTGTGGCCAAACCACCCCGCTGCCACAAAAGGGATGAAAAACAAAAAGAAAAAAAACAAATGCAAAAATAAAGTGGTTAAAAAAAAAAATGTTCAAAAAAAATGCGTATAAGATAAGGGCTAATGAATTTGTCCCCTTATGTTTTTTTGGGGGATCCTTTTTTCTTTAAAAAGGATGCAAGGGAGTCATACAGTCTGTGTCCACCAAGGGGTAAATTTTGGGCTGGATGCAAGGTTAACCCGAACATTGCCCAGACACTTTTGGGAGTGTTAAAAGGGGCAAAAGAAGTTAAAAATAAAGGCCTTTACTTGGATTCTCAAAGGGGATGCTTTTTCCCCCCTTTTGACCAATCTATAACTGAGCCAAAGGGGTGGGGAAAAAAACAATTCAGGAAACCAATTACAACCTCATTCTGTTTCATAAACAAATTTTTGCCCTAATTCGGGGAAAAAAAATTCACAACAAGTTTAAAATTTTTAAATGCAGCATTGGGGGAAATATTTGGTAAGGACCATCCCTTTTGGGCCTGACCTACGGGAGTTTGGGCCCGGGTTTGAGCACTCTTCAGGTCCCACACAATTTGAAACCTCACTCCTCCTTTGTGGAAAGGAACGGGAAAGACACCCTCCGGGAATTTTATAAGTGTTTTTTCCCAGCCTAAGATAAATAATAATTTTTTTTGGCCTACCCCCGCTGCCAGCAAAGAGGGAAAAACAGAAAGAAAAAAAACTATGCAGAAAAAAAAAAGGGGTTTTAAAAAAAAAATGTTTTTTTAAAAATGCGTAAAAGAAAAGTGGCTAATGAACCCTTTGTGCCTTATGTTTTTTTGGGGGACCCTTTTTTTCTATCAAAAGGATCCCGGGGAGTTCAAAACAGTCTGTGTCCCCAAGGGGTAAATTTTTTTAGCTGGATAGCAATTTTTAACCCGAAAAATTGTCAGACACATTTGGTTTTTGACACAGGCAGAAAAGTTGAAAATAAATGGCCTTTACTTGGATCCAGAAGAAGCAAATTTCCCCATTTCCCCCAAATCATAAAAACGAGAAAAAAAAAGTGGGGAAAAAAAAGTGAGGAAACCCAAATTAAAAACCCATTCTGATAAAAAAACTAATTTTTGTCCTAGATTCGAGGAAAAAAAAATTTCATTTCAAGATAAAATTTATAAAGGGCCAGAAATTGGGGGAATATTTGGAAAGGGCCCCTCCCCTTTGGGCCTGACCTGACTCGATTTCGGCTCCTGGTTGAGCACTCTTCAGGGGTTTCCCCGCACTATTTGAAACCTCACCCCTTTCCTTTGGGGGTGGGTATCAGCAAAACACCCCCCAAATTTATAATTGTCTTTTCCCCAGCCAAAAGAATAAATAGAAATTTTGGGCCCTACCACCGCTGCCGCAAAAGTTTGAAAACAAAAAGAAGAAAACTATCAGAAATAATAGTGGTTAAAAAAAAAATGTTTTTTAAAAAAAAACGGTTTAATGAAGAAAAGGGCAAATGAACCTTTGTCCCTTTATGTTTTTTGGGGGACCCTTTTTTTTCTATAAAAAGGTTTGAAAAGGGAATCATACAGTCTGTGCCCAGCCCAAGGGGTAAATTTTACTGGAAGCAATTTTAAAACCAAACTTTGGGTAAACCCACATTTGAGTTTTGACACAGGCAAAGAATTTAAAAAATAAAGGGCCTTTTTACTTGGATCTCCAAAAGAGATCTTTTTCCCCATTTGACCAATCATATAACTGAACAAAAGAGTGGGGGAAAAACAATGAAAGGTAACCTTTTACCACCTTTTTCGGGGATCAAAAACCTAATTTTATGTCCAATTTCGAAAAAAAAAAAAAATTCACTACAGATAAACTTTAAGGCAGCATTAGGGGAATATTTGAAAAGGGAACCATCCCTTTTGGCCTGCCCCGACTGATTTGGCCCCTTGGTTTTGGGGCACCTTCAGGGGGGTCCCCCACCCTTTTTGGGAAACCTAAACCCCCTTTTGGGGGGAAGGGAACAGCAAACACCCTCCAAAAATTATAAGTTTTTTTGCCACCCTAAAAAAAATAGAAAATTTTGTGGGCCTACCACCGCTCCCAAGCAAAAGGGATGAAAAACAAAAGAAAAGAAAAAAAAAGCGAAATAATAGGGGTTTTAAAAAAAAAAATTTTCTTTAAAAATCCCGTTTTGAGAAAAGAGGGCAAATTTGAATCTTTGTCCCTTTTATGTTCTTTGGGGCCCTTTTTTCTTTTAAAAAGTGCAAGGGGAATACGCCCGGGGGGGTCCGGGGGGGCCAATTTGGGTAAATTTTTAGCTGGATAGCAATTTAACCCCCAACCCTTGCAACACATTTGAGGTTGAAAACAGGCAAAAAGTTAAAAAATAAGGGCCCTTTCTTGGTTTCCCCAGAAAGGATCTTTTCCCCACTTCCCAAAATTCAATAACTGAGACAAAAGGGGAAAAACCCCCTTTTTTGGCATAACCAATTAAAACCCTCATTCTGATCAAAAAATAATTTTTGTCCTAGATTCGGGAAAAAATTTCACCTACAAAAATAAAACTTTAAGGGAAAGCATTGGGGGAAAATTTTTGAGTAAGGTTTTTGCCTTTGGGGCCTAAAAAAACCTCCCTCAGTTTGGGCTCCGGGTTGGAAACCCCTTCAGAGGTCCCAGCACTTTTTTAAAAACCTCACTCCTCCTTTGTGGTAGGAAACCCACAAGACCCCCCCAGAAATTTTTATAAGTTTTCTTTTGCCAGCCTAAAAAAAAAATTTGATAATTTTGGGGCCTACCACCGCTGCCAAGCGAAAGTTTAAAACGAAAGAGAAGAAAAAAAGCAAAAAATAATAGGGGTTAAAAAAAAAATTTTTTTTTAAAAATGCGTATAAAAGTTTAAGGGGCTAAAAAAATCTTTGTCCCTTTAAAGTTTTTTTGGGGACCCTTTTTTTTTTCTATAAAAAGGGAAAAAAGGGGGAGACCCATACAGTCTGTGTCCACCCCAATGGGTCAATTTTAGCGGATAGAAATTAAACCCGACTTTGTCAGACAAAAATTTTGGGGTTTTTAAACACAGGCAAAAAGAATTGAAAATAAAGGGCCTTACTTGGTTTCTCAAAGAATGCTTTTTCCCCAAATTTAAACCAATCTTAAACTGAGACAAAAAGAGTGAGAAAAACAAGGCAGGAAACCCCAAAAAACCTCTTTAAATATAATATATATATGCGTGGGTTTTTTTCTTTTTGCGCTAAATAATTTTTGTGAAAACACAGGGGCCCTCGGTTTATATAAAATATATATATATATATATATATATATTAAAATATAAATATATTTTTATAATATATATATAAATAAAATAAATAAACAAGGCCGTTACATAAAAATTTTTCGCCTTTCCCGTGAACCTCTGAGCTCTAGCGGGGGAATGAAAAAAAATTTTACACCGTTTATTTTGCCGAGCTTTTGGGAAACTTTAAAATTTTTTGGGTTTTTTGTTTTTATTGTTTTTGTTTTGTTTTGTTTTTTTTTGGTGGTTTTTTTTGGGGTTTTTTTGGGGGGATGTTTTCAAGATTTTCTTTTGGGGTGTATCTTTTTATAAAAGGGGTAAAGGTGCCCCAAAAACTATTTTGGAAAAGGGGACGAAGCATCAGCCCACAGCTTCCCCCAGGGGCCAGAATTTGGGGGCCGGCGCCCATCCCCTCCCCCCGGGCGTTTTCCCTTTCCCCTGCCCCCAAAAGGGGGCAGGTACCCATTTACACTGGGTGAAACTGGGGGAGGGGTAGTAAAACCAAAGGGTCCCGCAAACGGCACCCCCCCAAAAGGGGAACCACGCTCCAGGCTGTTTTAACCGGGGCTGGGGGAAAGGGGGAGTGCTCCGACCACTGAGCTTTGCCCTTTCCCCTCTTTTTTTCTTTTATTCTTGGTAAAAAAAAACAACGTGTCTTTTTTTTGGTACCCTACTCCAAAAGTAGATAAAAATTTTAATGTAAAAAATACTGAAAAAAAATTTTTGTGTTTAAATCATTTTTTTTTTAAATTCTTTTTTTGCACAGGGGGGTGTGTGGGGAAGGGGCTCCCAAAATTTCTTAAAGGGCCCCCCAAAGATTTTAAAAGGGCCCCTGAGGACAGGTGGGGTGTTGTTTTTGGGTTTGTGTTGTGGTGTTGTTTAATTTTCTTCATTTTTAACGCCCTTTCCCCAAAAAAGAATGATATCGGGACGATTTTGGTGTGTGTGTGTGTGTGTGTTGTTTTGTGTGTGTGTGTGTGGTGTGTGTGTGGGTGCGTGCGTGCGTGCGTGCGGGGGTGCGTGCTGCGGGCTTTGGTGCGTGCGTGCGTGGGGGTGCGTCGTGTTGTGTGTGCGTGCATATGTTGTGTGGCTGTGTGTATGAAGTGTGTTTACTCCGGGGCAGTATGTGTGTGAAAGTATAAATGTGTGTGGTGTAGTGTGTGTTTTGGGGTTTTGTGTGTGGTGTGTTGTTTTTGGGGTGTGTGTGGTTTTGTTTGTGTGTGTCCCTTTGGCGTGCGTGCGGGGCTTTGTTGTGTTATTTTGTGTTTTTGGCATATGCATGGATGTGCTGTACAAGTGCCCTGTGTGGGTGGGGGGGAGACTGTTCCTCAGGCACGGTGTGTGTTTACTTTTTTTTTTTTTTTTTTTAATTTTTATTTATTTTTAAAATTTCGGGGGGTAAGGGAAAAAAGCATTTAAAGGCTTTTTAACATCCATCCACGTTTTATTGGTTTTGTAAATTGTCATCTGTTCCCACCGCCACAAAATTGGCCTCCTTTTATAAAACCCGGAAAACGGGGTTTTTAACGGTCGCAAGATTTTTTTGCGTGCGTTTGCACACGCGGCCTGGGTTTTTAACACCCAAAAAACCAAAGGGACTTTTGGGGAGAGGGGGTCTGCCCTAAAGTTAACCCCCCCCAGAAAAAATACCCCTTTTTGAAGGGGAAATTTCGAACCAGGTCGTCAGATTGCGGGGCGCAATTTTCAAACCAAGGCTACCCCCGTCCCCTGGTGTGTGTGGTGTGTTTTTTTGATGTGGGTGTGTGTGTGTGGGGGTGTGTGTGTGGGGGTGGTGATGGGGTGTGCGCGCGCGGCGCGCGCGCTCATGCTGTTTGTTAGTGTATTTGATAGGGGGTGGGGGGGGAAAGGAGTTTTTTTTTTTTAGGTGAGGGGCGTGTATGTGAAATTCCCCTTTTTTGTAAATTTTTTTTTAATTTTGCTTTTTTTGGGGAAGGTCTGTCTATTGTCGTCTCTGTCTTTTCCCCCTTTTCCCCTTATCCCCTCTCTCTCTTTGTCTCTGTCTCCCTCTCTCTGTTTCCCCAAACTGCCTTTTCCTCTTTGCCTGTCTGTCTGTCTGTCTGTCTCTCTCTCCTCTTTTCCTCTCTCTCTCTCTCTCCCCTCGTCTCTCCTCTTCTCTCCCCCTCCCTCCCCCCCCCTTCCTCCCCTCTCTCTCTTTTCCTCTCCCCTCTCTCTCTCTCTCTCCTCTCTCTTCTCTCTGTTTGTCCAAAAAACCCAAAAACCGATCTTTTCTCTGCTGGGGCAAACTACTTAAAAAGGGTTTTAAAAGTGCCTCAAAAAGCTGTTTTATATCTTGTTGACAGTCTCCCCCCTCTCTCTCCTCTTGAGTGTGGGGGTGTGTGTGTGTGTGTGTGTGTGGTGTGTGGTGTTGTGTTTTGCGTGGGTGGGGGGTTTTTGTGTGTGCTTTTTTGGAGAGAGAAAGAGAGAGAAACTGCAGAAAAGATATAAAAACGGGAGATACAGAGAGGGGGACTGACAGAAAAACGGGACAGACAAAATTACAGAGGGGGATAGCCCAGAAAAAACCCGACGGACGACAGACGGGACAGGTTTAAAAACTGCACAAAACAAACACCTAGACAACCTCCCCCCCACACCACACTCACACACACCCTCCCCCCTGGGACCCCCCATCACCGCCCAAAACCACATACAGAAACCAAACCAAACCCAAATTTTTTAAATTCCCAAATATCAGTTTTTTGGTAATGTAGCACAATCATAGGGGAAATTCAAAGGGGAAGCTCTAAAAGTTTCAAAAATGACCCAATTCAGGTACGTTTTTCCTAAACGGGAAATTCCGCTTTACTTTTCGGGGGGGGGGGGGGGGGGGGGGGGGGGGGGGCCCATAACGTCCCCGTTGCTAAAGTTTTTATATTTGGGCATAAAATAAACCCAATTTCCCATTTTTCTCAAAAAGGGAAAGCTTTCCCAAACGGAAGGGTGGGGAAAGTTTTTTTTTCCAAATCTTTACAAAACAACAAAGATTCATACAAAAACACAAAGATGTCATTGAAAAAAAAGGGGATAGAAAAAAAATTTGGAAATACATGAAATAAGACAGGGGAAACCCGGATAAAGTTAATCTATAATACCAAAACCCAAAAAAAAGGAAAAAAACAAACATATCGTAAAAAAAAACAAGGGAGTAAGTAAAAAAGAAAGAAAAAAAAAAAAAATCAAATTTAAAAATTTTATCATTCAAACATTCGAATTTTCAAAATTTTTTGACACAAAAAAAAATCAAAGGGAAAGAAAGAAAAAGAAAACAGCTCCCGGGAAGAGAGGAAAAGGGAGAGGAGAGAGAGAGAGGGGAAAAGGGAGGAGAGAAAAAGGGGAGAAGAGAGAGAGGATAGAGAAGAGAGAGAGAAGAGATGGAAAGGGGAAAAAAAGGGAAAAAATGAAAAAAAAAAAAGAAAAGGAAAAAATAAAAAAAAAAAATAGGAGGGAAAAAAGGAAAAAAAGTAAAATATGTTAAAAACCCAAAAAAAGAAAGAAAAAAAGGGGGCAAAGCAAAAAGAAAAGGAAGGAAAGGCAGAAAAAAAAAAAAAGAGGAAAAAAAGAAGAAAAAAAAAAAGAAGGGAAAGAAAGAAAAAAAAAAGAAGGAACGAAAAGAGGGAAAGAAAGAAAGAAAGATAACCCAAAAAGAAAACCAAAAACAAAAAAAAAAAAAAAAAAAGAAAAAAGAAGGGGAAAAGAAAAAACAAAAAAAAAAAAAAGAAGGCAAAAAAAAGAAAGGGAAAAGGGAAAAAAAGAAAAAAACCCCCCGCATGAAAGCAAGAAGAGGAATAAACAATTTTCAAATAAAAAATCCATCATTGAAAAATTTGTACACTAAAAGATGTTCAAGTGGAAAAAACAAAAAACGGAAAAGAAAACCAAAAAGAGAAGAGGGGGGGGGGGGGGGGGGGAAAAAGAAAAAAGAAAAGGGGGAGAGGAAAGGGGAGGGAGGGGGAAAAGAGATAAAACCGAAAAAAAAGTTTAACCCTAGAGAAGAGACAAGAAAAGGGAGAGATACGACATAGAAAGATGGAGAGAGAGACTGAAATGTATGAGAGGACGGAGATACACAAGAAAAAACAGAGAAAGAGAAACGGGCACAGACCGGCAGACAGACAGAGAGAGCAACCCTGAAACACCCCCCAATTTAAAAAAGGAAATAAGAAAAAGGAAAGAGGAAAAAACATTAGGGAAAAAAATACACAAAGTTTGCAACGCGTTCCCCAACCCAAAACCCAAAAAAAACCAACAACTCCAATGATTTTCGTCAAGAAAAAAATTTTTTGCTGTTTGGGGACCCCCCAGCCTTAAAATACTGAAGTGCACCAAGAATAATTTAAAGTACACACTTTTTATTTTGATCAACATCCGTGGATTACAGTTTTTCCATAAGAACCAGGGAATGAAGAGATTTCGGGTGTGGCTGTTTTGAAGTAAGGTAAAAAAAGTCAAAAATAAAGGGGTTCCATACCTTATCTGGGCCCCTAGGTGAGCGAGGGATCAGAGACCCACCCTTTTTAAAGGGGCCCCCATATTGAGGGGGGGCGCCCATCTCCTCTTACGCTGCTTTACTTTCCCGACCCCAAAGAGAGAAGGTACTCATTTACAGCTGGGGGAGCTGTACTGAAACCAAGGGGGCGCAAATGGTCACCCAAACCACTGGGAACCAGAAAAAATGCGCTTAACCTTTGGGGTTTAGGAAAGGAGTGCCCCTGACCACTGAGCTACCCCTAAAAAAAAGGAAATTTTAGACCGCTGTTTTTATTTCAGATAGCTTTTTTTCCCCGTCATTGGGGGGGAGTGTTGCTTGCCGTGCTAAAAAACTTTGGGCGTGAATAAAGATTTAAACCTGTAAACAGTTTTAAGGTGATGGAAAATTTCAAAAGTAGGCTTTGGGGGCTTTTTAAACGTCCCAAAACTTTTAAAAAAATTTTTTTGGCCTTGGCTAACTCAAAAGGGCAGATAGAACGTGAAAAGACTTGTGGGAAGTAAGGTTTCTTTTAATTTAATGAGAAAGGAACGAGCTTTTAAAATGGGTTTAAACACAAACACACGCAAAAACAAGCAAAATAGTTATATTGGGCCCCCGGGGTAAACATCCCAAAATTCCACTTTAAAAGGGTTCCCTTTTTTAGGGCTTTTTTTTTCCCCTGAAGCTTTTAAACAAACTAAACCAAATTTGGCTTTTATTTTCATGAAACTTAAAACAACAAAGCGAACACAGTACTTTCCCCAAACTGCTGCCACACTAGTCCCTTGCTTTCCCATCTCAAAAGTCTTTTTTTTCCATAGTCTGCAACAGAAAAATAAAAGGGAAAAGGGGTCTCATAAAACCCATTTGGTTCCCTAGGGGGGCGAGGCATCAGATTCCCCAGCTTTCCAGGGGGCCCGCATATTGAGGGCGGCGCCCATCCCCCTCACCCTCGCTGCTTTACCTTTTCCCGACCCTAAAGGAGGGTACCCCCTTTAAAAGTCGGGTGAACCCGGGGGAAATGTACTGAAGGGAAAAGCGCGCAAAAAGGTCACCCATCCCCTCGGAAACACCTTTGGAAAGTGCTTAACCTTGGGTGGGGGGAAAAACCGGTGCTGTGACCCCCTGACTATCCAGTCCCCATACCGAAAACAGTCAGCGATTCATCAATTAATATGTCTATTTAAAAAAGGGCAAAGAAAGTAAGCGTTTCCCAGGGCCCCTCCTTCTGTTAAATTATCATCACAGATTTTTAAATTTTTTGGAAAGTCAAAAGGAGAACATTTATACAATTATATCATCCCTCATCCTAGCATTCTTCTTCCTCCCTTCCCCTTTTTTTCTTCTTTTTCTTTACTTTCCTCCCCCTCCCCTTCCCTCTTTTTTTCATTATTTTATTATTATTATTATTGTTATTATTAAATTTTTATTTTTTATTAATTTGGGAGTAGTAGTGGTAGTTTTAGTAGAAGGGGGTAGTAAATAGTAGTAAAAGGTTTGTAGTAGTAGGTTTGTATTTGTATAAATACCATCATTAAACACCACCATCATCATCATCACAAACCCCTTTTATTTCATCATCACAATCATCATCCTCAACATCCTCAAGTTAACATTATTTTTTGTTCTGTTGTTTTTTCTGTTGTTTATGATATTGATGACGGGAATGTCCCTCCCTTTTTCCAAAAAATAAAAAAAGATAGATTTTTCCCATTAAAAACTGAACAAACACCCATGTTTTCTGACCTTGTGCAGCAAAAAAGTCCCCTGACTATTTTAATGCCATAGAAAATTTTTTTTTCTTGCATATTGCATTCCTCCCCGTTCGTCTTTTTTCCGTTTCCTTTCATCCTTTAAAAGCACCAGCAGGAAAACACACACCAAAACACACAATATTACTTTCCCCCCACGCAGCACACACTATAAAACATACAAACAGGAAAACACATACTCAAGAAAGCGATTGCTCTGACCACTGAGCTGTCCCGTTCCCTCGTTTTTCTATATACTCTTGGTAAGAAAAACAACGTGTCGTTTTTTTGGTACCCCTACTCCGAGTAGATATACAAATTAATGTAAAAAATACTGAAACAAAATTTGTGATTATCATTTTGTTTTTATTCTTTTTTTGCACAGATGTGGGTGTGTGGAGGAAGCTGGCTGCAAAATCTTCAGTGGCGCCCCAAAGATCTACAAGACGAGAGGACAGGTGAGGTGTTGTGTTGTGTTGTGTTGTGCGTGTTGTGTTAGTTCTTCAGTTTAACGTCCTTCCACAAGAAAGTGATATCGGACGATTTTGTGTGTGTGTGTGTGTGTGTGTTGTGTGTTGTGTGTGTGTGTGTGTGTGGTGGTGTGCGTGCGTGCGTGCGTGCGTCGCGTGCGTGCGTGCGTGCGTGGTGCGTGCGTGCGTGCGTGCGTGCGTGCGTGTTGTGTGTGCGTGCATATGTGTGTGTGAGTGTGTGTATGAGAGTGTGTATACGTCCGTGCATGTTTATTGTGTGTGTGTGTGTAGTGTGTGTGTTGTGTGTGTGTGTGTGTGTGTGTGTGTGTGTGTGTGTGTTGTGTGTGTGTGTGCGTGCGTTGCGTGGTTTGTGTTATGTTGTGTGTTTGCATATGCATGGATGTGCGTGTACAAGTGTCTGTGTGTGTGCGTGCGAGACTGTGCTCTCATGCACGTGTGTGTGTTTACTTTTTATTTTATTTTATTTAATTTTATTTTACTCTTTTATATCGAGGGTAATGGAATAAGCACTTATGTGCTTGTTAACATCCAGTCCACGTGTGTATGTGGTTTTGTAAATTGTCATCTGTTCCCACCGCCACACAATGGCCTACTCTTATGAAAAGCGGAACAGGATTTTAACGTGTGCGCAAGATGTTCTGCGTGCGTTTGCACACGGGCCTCGGTTTACAGTCTCAACCGAAGGACTTTTGGGGAGAGTGGAGTCTGCCCTGATGTTAACTCCAGGAGAAAATATCCGCTTGAACGGGAATCGAACCCAGGTCGTCAGATTGCGAGCGCAATGTTCTAACCAGTAGGCTATCCCGTCCCCCTGTGTGTGTGTGTGTGTGTGTTGTGTGTGTGTGTGTGTGTGTGTGGTGTGTGTGTGTGTGTGTTGTGTGTGTGCGCGCGCGCGCGCGCGCCTCATGCTGTTTGTTAGTTGTAGTGATAGGGGGGTGGGGGTGGAGGAGTTGTTGTTTTTAGGTGAGTGCGTGTATGTGCAGTTTCTCCTTTTTGTCATTTATTTTTATTTTGCTTTTCTTAGGGAAGGTCTGTCTATCTGTCTGTCTCTGTCTGTCTCCCTGTGTCTCTATCTGCCTCTCTCTCTTTGTCTCTGTCTCCCTCTCTCTGTTTCTCTACCTGCCTCTCTCTTCTTCTGCCTGTCTGTCTGTCTGTCTCTCTCTCTCTCCTCTCTCTCTCTCTCTCTCTCTCTCTCTCTCTCTCTCTCTCTCTCCCCCTCCCTCCCTCCCTCCCCCCTCTCTCTCTCTCTCTCTCCTCTTCTCTTCTCTCTCTCTCTCTCTTTTCTCTCTCTCTCTCTCTCTCTCTGTGTCCGAATCCAAATCCGACTCTCTCTCTGCTGTGCAAACTACTTCAACAAGGTTAAAAGTGCCTCTATAAGCTGTTTTATATCATGTTGACAGTCTGCCCCTCTCTCTCCTCTTGAGGGGGGTGTGGGTGTGTGTGTGTGTGTGTGTGTGTGGTGGGGTGTTTTGGGGGGTGGGGGGGTTTTTTTGGGTGGGGGCCCCCCCCGGGCCCCCACTTTGGGGAAATTAATTTAAAAATTGTTTTTTGGGACATTCCCTTTTTTTTAAAATTTTTTTAAAAATTTTTTTCGGGGAAGGTTGTTATTTTTTCCCCTTTTTCAAAGCTCTTTTTGTTCTGTTCCCTCCCTTTTTCTCAAACTCCCCCTTTTCCCTGCCTGTTTTTGTTTTTCCCCCCCTTTTTCCCCCTTTTTCCTTCTTTTTCCCCTTTTTTAAAACCCCCCCCCCCCTTTTTTTTCCCCCTTTTTTTTTCCCCCTTTCCCCCCCAAAATTTCGGGGAAAAAAATAAAAAAAAAACCCCCCTTTTTAAACAAAAATTTTAAAATTCAAAAATTTTTAAAAATTTTGGAAGCCCCCCCCCCCCAAAAAAGGGGGGTTTTTGGGGGGGGGGTTTTTTTTTCCTTGGGTTTTTTTTTTTGGGGGTTTTTAGGAGAAAAAAGAAAAAAAAAGGGAGATTAAAAAGGGAGATAAGAGAGGGGGAGAAGGAAAAAAGACAGTAAGAGGGGTGAAGAAAAGAGGAGAAAAAGGGAAGGAAAAAGGGCCCCAAAAAATGAAAAAAAAAAAAAAAAAGAAAAAAAAGAATAAAAAAAAAATTTTTTTTGGGGTAAGGAAAAAAGGGGGGGAAAGGGGGGAAGTTAAAAGAAAAAGAAAAAGGGGGAAAAAGGGGATTTTGGGGGGGGGGGGGGGGGGGGGGGGGGGGGGGGGGGGGGGGGGGGGGAAAGGGGAAGAAAGGGGAAAAAAAAAATTTTCTTTTAAAAGGGAAAGATTAGGAAGGGGGAAAGTTTTTTTAAAAAAAAAAGGATTATAAAAAAAAAAGAGAAAAAAAAAGAGAACAAAAAATTGAAAAAGTTAGAAGGGGAAGGAAAGAAAAATTTTTAAAAAAAAAAGAAAAAAAAAATCGAAAAAAAAAGGGGGAAAGAAAAAAGAAAAAGAAAAAAAAAAAAAAACAAAAAAGAAAGGAAAAAAAAAAAGAAGAAAGAAAAAGAAAAACCCCAGGGAAGAGAAAAGAGGGAAAAAAGGGGAGAGAGAGAGGGAGGAGGGGAAGAAAAAAAGGGGAGAGAAAAAAAAGAAAAAAAAAAAGGGAAAGGAAAAAAAAAAGGAAAAAAAAAAAAAAAAAAAAGGGGAAAAAAAAAAAAAAAAAAAGGAGAAAAAAAAAAAAAGGGAAAAACCAAAGAAAGAAAAAGAAGGGGGAAAAGAAAAAGAAAAGGAAGGAAAAAAAAAAAAAAAAGAGGAAAAAAGAAAAAGAAAAAAAGAAAAAAAGAAAAAAAAAGAAGGAAAAAGAGGGAAAAAAAAAAAAGAAGAAAAAAAAAAAAACCCAAAAAAAAAAAAAAAAAAAAAAGAAAAAGAAGGGGGAAAAGAAAGAAAAAAAAAAAAAAAAAGGAAAAAGAAAAAGGAAAAAGGAAAGAAAAAAAAAACCCCCCAGCATGAAAGCAAGAAAGGAATAAACATTGTAAATAAAGATCCATCATTGAAAAAATTTTACACTAAAAGATGTTAAGTGAAAATCAAAGCGGAAAAAAACCCAAAGAGAGAAGAGGGGGGGGGGGGGGGGGGGGGGGAAAAAAAAGGGGGAGAGAGGACGGAGAGGGGGGGAAGAGAGAATAGGAAAAAAAAGAAAAACGGAGAGAGAAAAGGGGAGAGATACGACATAGAAAGATGGAGAGGGACTGACTGTTGAGAGGACGGAGATAACAGAAAAAACAGAGAAAGAGAAAGGCACAGACGGCAGACAGACAGAGAGAGCAACCCTAAACACTATTTTAAAAAAGGAAAAAGAAAAAGGAAAGAGGAAATACATTAGGGAAAAAATACACAAAGTTTGCAACGCGTCCAACTAAAACAAAAACACCAACAACTCCAATGATTTTCGTCAAAAAATAATTTTGCTGTTTGGGGACCACAGCCTAAAATATGAAATGAAACCCAAAAATAATTTAAAGTACACACTTTGATTTTGATCAACATCCGTGGATTACAGTTTTGCCTAAGAACCAGGGAATGAAGAGTTGCGGGTGTGGCTGTTTTGAAGTAAGGTAAAAAATGTCAAAGTAAAATGTTCCATACCCCTTTTCTGGGGTAGGTGGCGAGGGATCAGAACCCACTTCTTAGGGGCCACTATTGAGGGGGCGCCCATCTCCTTTCCCCCTGCTTTCTTTCCCGACCCCAAAAAGAGAAGGTACTCATTTAAGCTGGGGGAGCTGTACTGAAACCAAGGGGCAAATGGTCACCCATCCACTGGGAACCAGAAAATGCGCTTAACCTTGGTTGAGGAAAGGAGTCTCTGACCACTGAGCTACCATAAAAAGGAAATTTTAGACCGCTGTTTTTATTTCAGATAGCTTTTTCCTCGTCATGGGGGGGGAGTGTGCTTGCCGTGCTAAAAGCTTTGTCGTGAATAAAGATAATCCTGTATCAGTTTTAAGGGGATGTATTTCAAAAGTAGGCTTTGGGGGCTTTTTAAACGTCAAAACTGATAAATTTTTTTGGCCTTTGGCTAACTCAAGGCAGATAGAACGTGAAAAGACTTGTGGGAAGTAAGGGTTTCCAATTTAAGAGAGGAAGAGCTTTTCATGATGAAACACAAACACACGAAAAAACAAGCAAAATAGTTTATTGGGGGGGTAAAACAAACATTCCCCTTTAAAAGGGGTTCCTATTAGGGCTTTTTTTTTCCTGAAGCTTCAAACAAACTAAACCAAATAGGCTTTTTTTTTCATGAAACTTAAAAAACAAAGCGAACACAGTACTTTCCCCAAACTGCTGCCCACTAGTCATTGTGCCCATCTCAAAAATCTTTTTTTTCCATAGTCTGCAACAGAACTAACGGGAAAAAGGGGTCTCATAACCTATTTGGTCCCTAGGGGGGCGGGCATCAGATCCCCAGCTTTCCAGGGGGCCCGCATATTGAGGGCGGCGCCCATCTCCCCCACCCTCGCTGCTTTACTTTTCCCGACCCTAAAGAGGGGGATACCCCCTTTACAGTCGGGTGAACTGGGGGAAATGTACTGAAGCAAAAACGCGCAAAAAGGTCACCCATCCCCTCGGAAACACCTTTGATGTGCTTAACCCTTGGGTGGGGGAAAAACGGTGCTGTGACCATGACTATAAATCCCCATACCGACACAGTCAGCGATTCATCAATTAATATGTCTATGAATAAGACAAAGAAAGTAAGTTGCGAGGGCCCCTCCTTTTGTTAAATTATCATCAAGATTTTTAAATATTTGGAAGTCAAAAAGGGGAACATTTTTTACAATTATATCATCTCATCCCAGCATTCTTCTTCCTCCCTTCTCTTTTTTTCTTCTTTTTCTTTAATTCCTCCCCCTCCCCTTCATCTTTTTTTATTATTTTATTATTATT
Source organism: Rapana venosa (assembly GCA_028751875.1). NCBI lineage: Eukaryota > Metazoa > Mollusca > Gastropoda > Neogastropoda > Muricidae > Rapana > Rapana venosa. Next base: position 8,806,988 of record CM054145.1, read on the forward strand.
ATTATTTTTATTATTAAATTTTTATTTTTATTAATTTGTGTGTAGTGGTAGTGTAGTAGTAGGGGAGTAAGTAGTAGTAAGTAGTAGTAGTAGGTTTGTATAGTAAGTACCATCATTATCACCACCATCATCATCATCACACCTTTTATTTCATCATCCAATCATCATCTCAACATTCAGTTACATTATTGTTGTTCTGTTTTTTTCTCTGTTGTGTGATAAATTTTGAAGGGGAATGTCGTATTTTCCTTTAAAAAAAAAAAGATAGATTTTTCCCATTAAAATTTAACAAACACCCATTTTTCTGACCCTTTTGCAGCAAAAAAGTCCCATGACTATGTCAATGCCATAGAATTTTATTTTCTTGCATATTGCATTCCTCTCGTTCGTCTTTTGTGCCGTTTCCTTTCATCCGTTTAAAAGCACCAGCAGACACACACACACACACAACACACATATATACTCCACACGCAAAGCACGCACACACTCATAACACATACATACAGACACACATACTCAAACACACACATATAACACACACACACATTTGCGCGCACGCGCGCACACACGAACACACACACACACACCACGCACGCGCGCGCACGCAACTTACACTGCACTCACAATAAACACACACACACTACACTCACAATTCTCACAATACACACACACGCACGCACGCACACACGCACTCACAATTCAATCAAAACACACACACACACACAACCACACACCACAACACACACACACACACACACACACACACCACAACACACACACACAACACATGCACTACGAACGACGCATTTCACACACACACACACACACACACACCACACACACACCACACACACAACCACCACACACAACACTACCCTCAAACACACACACACCACACCAAAACCACTCACAATACACACACACCACACTCACAACACACACACACAAACACACACACATGCACGCACGAACGTTGCACAACACCTACCCCAAAACACACACACTACACTACAATAACACACACAACTCAAAACACACACACTACACTCCAACCACACACTACACTCACAATACACACACACACACTCAACCACACATAACTCAACACACCACCACACACAATACACACACACTCCCACTCACAAAACACACCACACACATCACTCAAAACGCAGCGCACACGCACACACATCACACACACACACACGCACACACTACACTCACAATACACACACACTAACTCAAAATACACACCACTAAACTCAAAACACACAACACACACACAACACATAAGCACGCCGAAGCACGCACACACCCCCAAAAATCACAGCACACACACTCACTCACAATACAACCACTACCTCACAACACGCGCCACGCGCGCCACACCACCCACACACACACAAAACACACACACACACACACCAACACACACCAGACCATTAAACTTGGATTAGGGGGGTATTGTAAGAAAAATAAACAACATTGACCTCGTTAGCTGGGAAAGATCTGATTAATCTTTACTTTATGTTGTCTCTCACTTTCTCCCTTTCCCTCTCTTCTCCCTTTCTGCTCTCTTTTTCTTTCTCTTCTTCTCTGTCTCGGTCTCGCCTCTCTCTCTCTCTGTCCTCCCCTTTTTTCTCTGTCGTGTGTGTTCTCCACCCCCTCTCTCCTAAAATGAAATTAATAAAGAGAGAGAGGAGGGGAGAGAAAAGAGAGGTTCAAAAAAAAGAAGAGAGAGAGAGGAGAGAGAAAGACAGAAAAACAGACAACAGACAACAGACAGACAGACAGACAGACAGACGAAAGATAGATAAAAAAATAAAACAGCACAAGAGAACAGATAAATGGATTTTATTTTTCATTGTTTACTTTTTTTATAGTGTAAGTAGTAGTAGTTATAGTCTTTCGTAGTAGTATAGAAGGAGATAGAGAGACAGACGGCAACACAGTAAGAGAGAGAGAGATGACGAGATTTTTTTTTTATATCGGGGATAAGGGAATAATCATCATGTGTTTTTTTTTTTACACCCAGTCCCGTGGTAGCGGTTTTGTAACTTTTGTATCTGTTCCCACCGGAACACAATGGCCTATCTTTCGAAAAGCGGAAAGGTTTTTAACGGTCCCAAAAAGATGTTCTGCATGCGTTCGCACACGGGCCTGGGTTTATATTCTCATGGGTGCTTTGACATTCAGTTCGATTTTTTTTGTCAAACTGGGAAAAAGGCGAGGCGGGGAATCGAACCCAGAACCTCACGGTTACTTTTGGCAGCAAACGTTTTAAACCATCCTGCCACCTTCCGAGAGAGAGAGAGAAGAGGAGAGAGAGGAGGAGAGAGGAGAAGGGAGAGAGAGAGAGAGAGAGGGGGGAAGAGAAATACGATAGGTATCAGACTAAGATGTAGAGATAGATAATTGGAGTTTACTTTAATTATTGCAAGGATAATTGCTACAAGAAAGTTTAGGCGAGAAAAATATACATAAATATGTATTTGTATAATTAGATACAATAGCCATTTGTTTATTCATTCAGTATATTGTTTATTTCTTTGTTTATTCATTCACTTGCCTATTTCTATTTATTTCTGATGTGGGTGGTCTTTTCCCCTTTCACCTCTTTGGCTTTACCGGTTAAAAGAATCATGTGCGCGCACGCGGTGTGTGTTTTGGGGGTGTGTGTGTGTGTGTGTGGTTTTTGTGTGGTGTGTTAAATTCTGTCTGTCTGTCTGTCGTCTGTCTCTCTCCTCTCTCTCTCTCTCGCTGCATACATACATACATCAACATACATAATACATACAAACTACATACATAATACATA
>CM054145.1:8817305-8829805 GCA_028751875.1 Rapana venosa
CTCCCTCCCTCCCTCTAACACTCTCTTAATAAACCACTGTTTTTCACGCAACAGCACTGACATGTTTTGTGTTATATAATTACCAGGACATCCCTCAACTGCCAATCTAGAATCCAAACACTTTCAAAAAACCAAAGAAAGAAAGCAGCCGCACACAACATAACATAATAGACATCTCCAATGTGGTAATTACTGGAGGAGGAAAAGAAAGATCGCCGCACATAACATAACAGACATCTCCAGTGTGGTAATTACTGGAGGAGGAAAAGAAAGATCGCCGCACATAACATAACAGACATCTCCAGTGTGGTAATTACTGGAGGAGGAAAAGAAAGATCGCCGCACATAACATAACATAACAGACATCTCCAATGTGGTAATTACTGGAGGAGGAAAAGAAAGATCGCCGCACTCAAGAACACGAGGTCAGAACCACACATCCCGCTGTGATGGATTCAGTGGTTTCAGAGGTAACGCACGCACATTTAGAATTTAAGCGAGAAGTTGGCGGGGTTCCATTTAAGCTTTGAGCCATGTTCCCATCCGTCCACTCCTAGACCTTGAGTGGTGGTCTGGGTGCTAGTTTTTTGGATGAGGTGACGACGTCCTTCTATTTAGTGGATTTGTGGTTTCAGAGGTAACGCACGCAATTTAGAAAAGCGATGTGTGGTGGGTTCCATCCAAGTTTGGGCTAAAAAATGTTTTTTCTTGCTTCCCTTCGTGCTTGAGTGGTGGTCTGGGTGCTAGTGTCTTGGATGAGACGATAAACGGATTTACCAAGTGCAACAAGCATGGCTGCTTCTAAATCCGCGGCAATATCCACGGTTTATGGCCAACATTATGTAAGGAAAAAAGCCACGGTCGTGGGAACACACACACACACACAACACACATGGAGACAGAAAAAAGGTTTACATTTGGGGTTTTTTTTTTTTTTAGTTAGGGGTATGGACTCTCTTTTCCACCTCTCCATCCAATTTCCTTTTCCCCTTCCTCTCTCCCCCCTTCCCCCCCTACTCTCCCCTCGCTCTCTTTCCATAGCCCCCCCCCCAACTCCTCCCTCCCCCCCTCCCTCTCTCCCCCCTTCCTCCCTCCTACGCTCCCTCCCTCCTCCCCCTCTTTCCCTTTCCCATCCCTCCATTTCTTTCTCCCCTTCCCCCCTCACCCCACCCCCCTTTTTCCCCACCCTCCTCCTCCCTCTAACACTCTTTTAACAAACCACTTTTTTTTCTCCCTCACTGCAATAACATTTTTTTGTGTTTATAAAATTAACCAGGACATCCCAAAACTTCAATCTAGAACCAAACACTTTCAAAAACCAAAGAAAGAAAGAGCCGCACAGAACATAACAAACAGACATCTCCAAAGTGTAATTACGGGAGGGGAAAAAAGAAAGATCCCGCACTAACATAACAACATCTCCAATGTGGAATTACGGAGGGGGAAAAAAAGATCGCCGCACATAACATAACAACCCTCCAGTGTGGAAATTACTGGGGGAGGAAAAGAAAATCGCCGCCAAAACAAAACAGACACTCCAATGAGGTAATTACTGGAGGAGGAAAAAAAGATCGCCGCCAAAAACATAAAAAAACAACATCCCCAATGTGGTAATTACTGGAGGAGGAAAAGAAAGACGCCGCCATAAATAACATAACAAACATCCCAATGTGTAAAAAAAAAAGGGGGAAAAGAAAGATCGCCGGGCATCAAAACACAGTCAGAACCACCATCCCTGTGATGGATTCAGTGGTTTCAGAGGAAACGCACACACATTTAGAATTTAAGCAAGAAGTTGGCGGGTTCCATTTAAGCTTTGACCCATTTTCCCATCCTCCACTCCAACCCTTTGAGGGGTGGTCTGGTGCATTTCTGGGATGAGGTGATGACTCCTTCTCTTTATGATTATTGGTTTTAGGGGAAACCACGAAATTTAGAAAAGCGAAAGTGGTGGGTTCCACCAATTTAAGCAAAAAAGTTTTTTTTTTTCTGTTTCCCCTCGTTTTGAGGGGTGGTCTGGTGCTAGTGTCTTGGAGAGATGATAAACGGTTTCCCATCAACAACATGGGATTCAAAAAACCGGGCAAATTTTCACGGTTTGGCAAAAATTGTGAAAGGGAAAAAACCAGGGCGTGGAAAAAAACAACCACACACACACAAAAACAGGAGACAGAAAAATTGGTGACTTTTTGTGGTGTTTATTTTTTTTTTAGCGTAGTGCGACTCTTATCTCCACTCCCCCTCCATTCTCATTTCCTTTTCCCCCTCTCTCTCTCTCACCCCCCCCCTATCTCTCTCTCCCCCCTCACTCTTTTTTCCATAGCCCTCTACTCCCTCCTTCCCTCTCCCTCCCCCTCTCTCGCCCTCCCTCCCCCCTTTTCCCTCCACCCCTCCTCCCTCCCTCCCCTCTCCCCCTCCCACCCTCCTTCTTTTTTTCTCCCCCCCCTTTTTCTTTATCCCCCCTTCCTCTCTCTCTCCCCCCTCTCTCCCCCCCCCCTCCCTCTCTCTCCCTCCCTCACTCCCTCTCCTCTCCCTCCCTTTTTTTCTTTATCCCTCCTTTCCCCTCTCTCTCTCTCCTCTCCCTCCCTCCCTCCTCCCCTCCCCACTCCCTCTCCCTCTCCCTCTCTCTCCCCCCCTTTCCCTCTCTCTCCCTTTTCTCTCCCTCCCTTCCCTCCTCCCTCCTTTCCTCCTCCCTCTAACCCCTCTTTAAGAACCACTGTTTTTTCCCCACGCAAAAAACAGTTTTGTGTTAATAATTAAAAGGGACACCCACAACCGTCAATCAAACCAAACATTCCCAAAAAAAAAAAACCAAAAAAAGAAAGAGCCCGCACAAAACAAACATAACAGACATCCCAATTGTAATTACTGGAGGAGGAAAAGAAAGATCGCCGACCAAGAACAGAGGTCAAAACCCACACATCCCGCTTGAGGGATTCAGGGGGTTTCAAGGTAACGCACCACTTTTAAATTAAGGGCGAAATTTGGGCGGGGTTCCTTTTAAGTTTTGAGCCTTTCCCATCCGCCCACTCCTAGACCTTGATGGTGGTCTGGGTCTAGTTTAGGGAAAGAGGTGATACGCCCTTTCTTTTTAGGTTTAGGGGTTTCAAGGTAACGCACGCAATTTAAAAAAGCGAGAAGTGGGGGGTCTCATCCAATCTGAGCAAAAACCTCTTTCTCTGTTTTCCCTCTATCTCTCCTGTTTCGTCTGTTTTCTGTCTGTCTGTCTGTCTCTCTCTCTCTCTCTCTCTCTCTCTCTCTCTCTTTCTCTCTCTTTTTCTCTCCTCTCCTCTTTCCCCTCTCTCTTTTCCTCTCTCTCTCTCCTTTCTTCTCCTCTCCTCTTTCTCCTCTCTCCTCTCTCTCTCTCCTCTTTCTCTCTCTTCCTTTTCTCTCTCCCCTCTCCTCTCATTTTCCTCCTCCTCTCCTCTCTCTCTCTCCCCCTCTCCCCTCTCTCTCTCACTCCTCTCCTCTCTCTCCCTCTCCTCTCCCTTTACAATTTCTTATAAAAAAAGGGGTTTTGAACTCTACATAACCAGTTCTGGAATCCCGAATGATACTATTTGGGCTGAAATTGTTATTTCCGGGTATTTGATAATGTTTTTGTGCCCAGCCCCCCCCCACTGCCCCCTTGTAAGGGGGCATCTTGCTTATCACAAAAACCTTTGTCATTGTCTCCCCTCTCTCTCTCTCCCTCTCTCTCTCCCCTCCTCTCTTCTCTCCTCCCTCCCCTTCTTCTCTCTTCCCCTTTTCCCCCTCTATTTTCACCTAATTATGTAGTCTTTTGAATTTTCCTTTGAAGTTTCTAAAGCTGAAAATATTACGTTTGCAACGTTTTTTTTATTGGGGGGTTTTTTTTTTTTTTTTTGCTTTGGCGCTTTTAAATTTTTTTTGTTGCTTTTGGGGTTTTGGGTTTTCGGTTTTTCTTTTTTTGAGTGTGGTGTGGTGTGTGGTGTGTGTGTGTGTGGTGGTTGTGTGGGGTTGTGTGTGGTGTGTTTTTTTTCTTTATTTTTTTTCTTTTTTTCTTTTTTTTTTTCTATATTTTTTTTTTGTTTTTGCGAAGCATGGTTTAAACAGTCTGTGCTTTCCATTTTCTCTCAAAAAACACTTCGAGCCGAGTTCCTCTCTCTCTCTCTCTCCTCCTTTCCTTCTCCCCTCTCTCTCTCCCCCTCTCTCTCCCCTTCTCTCTCTCTCTCTCTCACTCTCCCCCCCTGTCGTCTGCTTCTTCTGCCTCCCTCCACCTCCTGTCTGTCCGCTGCTGCCTTCTCCGCTCCCTTTCCCTCCCTCTCTCCCTCCCCTCCCTCTCCCTCCCTTTCTCTCCCTCCCCCTCCCTCTCTCTCCCCCCTCTCTCCCTCCCCCCCTCTCTCCCTCTCTCTCCCTCCCCCCCCCTTCTCTCCTCCCCTCAAAGGAAAAAGGGGATGGGTGATTTGACTCATTTCTTGACTGACCACACGTTTTTTTTGGGAAACCTCCCGAACTAATTAAATATTGTTGAAGTAATTTTTTCTTGCACTTTACAACTTGGTTTTGGTGGGCGATATCGACAACGTGGTAATGAATGATCAGCTTAAAAAACAAAAAAAAAACCTTGAAAAAATAACCCCCCTGCCTGTTCATAAATATTGTTTTTTTCTTTCTTTTATGGACCTTTTCTTAAGTACGATTGCTCTTTCATAGAAAAGGGGCACGTTCGTGACAAATATGCACTTGTAATTGATTGATTATTGTGTGTGTGTTTTTTGTGGGTGTGTTGGTGTGTTGGTGATGGTGTGTTGGGGTGTGTGTGTGTGTGTGTGTGTTGGTGTGTGTGTGTTTTGTGTGTGTGAAAAAGATATCTGTTATTCAATATATCTGAAGAAAGTTGCATGGGGAAAAATGATTGAGTGCAACGTTTGGGTTTTTTTGGGTTTACAAGATTCACGCTGTATAAAATTTCGAAAATTTTATTACATTATTATCTGTTTTTTTCATTCCCTTTTTTATTGCGTAAGTGAAAATTGAATGTAAGAGCTTTGTTTCACGCCTAAAATTCCACGAAATGTTGTTATTATTATTATTATTATTATTATATTTTATATCAATTATTATTAAATTTTATTATAGTAATAATTTCTTCTTCTTTGTCATACGCTTAACACTAACAATTGCTGTCTGTCAAAATGAAAAATGCTTTGCGCGCCGTTAAGCGCCTACAATCGGGCCCCAGAATATCCGAAACCCCCATGAGAGAGAATTGTTAAATATAATTCTTTTGGGGGGGGAAAAGGTCAAAAAATAGACCCAAAAAGCAAAAAAGGAGGGAAGGAAAATAAAATAACAGGGAAGGGGAAAAAAAAGGAATCCTCGCACAAAATTTCCAGAAGGGGGGAACTCTTTTACGCAGGCCCCCAAAGGGGGAAAAAACAATTTATATCCACCATGTGTTCGTTGCAGTTCAAAATTTTTGGCTGGGTATGTTCAGGTAACCTGGACCATGGATGGGCATTCCCTCCTCCCCCCCCTCCCCCCCCTCGCAGCAGCAAACAAAGAGGAACACAGGTAACATGAGCAGAGAGAAACGGTAGTGATGTTGACTGGACAGCAAGATTTTCCCTGTCCCCCCCCCTTTGTCTAGACTGAAATTGGTACCACACGACGGCGCACAGATTTTACAAGCACCAACAGCAAAAAAGGGGGAACAGGGCACTTTCAAAAAATTTGGTCTGCATGTGAAAAGACGTCAGCAGCGATGTCCGTATGTGAAATTTTCATCACCAAAGATGTGACATGTACGCAAAAAGACATCAGCAGTGATGTGGCTGTGCAGAAAAGACATCAGCAATAAGGGGCCGCAAAAGGGAAAAAACATCAGCTCAAACAAAACGGATCTTTGGGGAGGGAAAATGATGCAAAAAGGAAAAAATGTTGTGCGACGGAAAACGAAAATTAACAAAAAATGGTCTGGTTTGAAAGAAACTAAAGAAAAGAGAAGAGCATTTTGGCGCCTGGGAAACAAATAAGACAATTTTTTCTGTGGGGTTTTTCAACAGTGCAAAAACGAAGACTGAAGTTGATAACTCGAAGAAAACCGGACAATTTAGAAATCTGTACAAGAAAGACAGTCTCGTTTCTGTGGAGCCACCAAATGAAAATTTAAAGCTACAGCAGTGTGCTTCTACATTGCTGCTTTTACACTGGGAATTCAGATCTATTTACAAAGCCAGTAAAGAGAAAGTCGAAAGCGAACCAAACCCACGATTGTACCTACGCCTCCTATCATAATGATACCTGCGTCAACCGGGGCCCCGGGAGATACAGCACCCCTGTTTGGTCAGATAATTGAGCAACCTCCAAAATCACATCCCTAAAACTGAAAGCTCGATGTGTGGTCCCAGTCTTTTTCCAATAAAAACCCATAGAAAACTCCTCGGGGGGAGGAACCGGCCGGGGTTCGACAAATCCCTTAGGGGGTTTAAACCCCGACCTCCGTCCCAATCCAGGACCAACCACTGCGCCATGGCAGCTGGTCACGCGTAGAAGATTTTCGGGAAATCTGAAAGGGAACTGTGGGGGTCACCGTACAGTGGGCACAGAAAGAATTTGGCAAGAGGGCAGGGGGAACGGAGGATGGGCTGGGGTTGGTGGCAGCATGGATGATCATCTCATTCCTCAGGGGGGGGTGGTCAGCATACATGTACTGCAATCCTGCACGTGACGGGCAAACACACCACAGAGACCAAGGTAATTGAATAAATGAACTTTGATTGTAAAGATAGTTGAAGGGTTTTTTTTTTTTTCTTTGTTTTTTTTGTTTTAGCGCCTCGAACACAGAATGAAGATGATTTGTGGGGGGGGTTTTTTTTCGTTTTCTCCCCCTCTCTCTCCTCCTCTCTCTCTCTCTCTTCCCCAACTCCTCTTTCTCTTCTCTCTCTCTCCCTCCCCTCTCCCTCTCTCTCTCTGTCTTGGTGTGTGTGTGAGTGCATGTCTTTTGCTTTGTGTTGTATTCCCTAACCTCGTTTTCCCCCCCCGCCTTCTCTTTTTTCCGTTTACCATTTAGTCTCTCCTCCTGTCTCTGTTCTCATCCTTTTAAGCGCCATTTCGCATAAACACACACAAAAGGGCGCGCGCACCCCCCCCCCCCCACAACCACACAATACACAAACACAAACTCTCTCTCTTTCTCTCCCCCCCCCTTCCTCTTTCTCTCCTCCCTTCTCTCCACACCACACACACACACACACACACACATTTCCCCAAACCCACAAAAACCCACCCCACTAACAGACACTACACAAACACACAGTACAACCCCCCCACCCCCCCCTCCCCCCGCCCCCCCACCCCCACCCCCACACCCCCCCCCCAACCCCCACCCCCCCCCCCCCCACCCCCCCCCACCCCCACCCAAACCCCAAACCCCTCCCCCCCAAACCTTTACAAACACCAACTTTCCTTATCCAACCCCACGCCAATCCCCAAAAACCACCAACCTCAAAAAAACGAAAACCCAAACCCTTCCACCGCCCATCCCCGCCTGCCTTTGGCCCCCCACCCCCCAATTTTTTTACTTCAAGGCCCCCCCCCTTTATCAGGAATTTAACCAACAACAAAATCTTTTTTTCCCTAGGGGGGGGTACACGTCAAATTTAAAAAAAATTTTCCCCTTACTTAACAAAAAACGTGCCAAACGGGGGGGGAAAAAGGGGAAAACCGCCGCCAAAACGAAAACCCTCATTGCTTTTCAACCCCTTTTTCAAACCCCCCATCCCCCAAAATTAAACTACAAAAAAAGAAAAAAACCTTTCCTTCCCCCCCCTTTTTCCCCACTTTTCCCCCCCCCCCCCCCCCCCCCGCACCTTTTTTCCCTTTTCCCCCCCCCGCCCTTTTTTCCCCGCCTTTTTTTTTTAAAACCCGAACTTTCCGCCAACCACCCCCTCTTTTTACCCCCCCCCTCCTTCACTCCTCCGTTACACCACACACGAAAGCAAACCCCCCCCCACAAATGCCCCGGCCCTTCAATAAATTTCCCCCCCTTTTTTCACCCCCTTTTGGGCCCGGGGGCCCCCCAACCGGGGGAAAAGAAAATTTTAAAAGGCAAATTTCCCCACCCCGTTTTTTCCAAAGTTTTGAAAAGGGGAAAAATAAAAAAAAGCAAATTTAAGTTGGACCCATTTACCTTTCCGACAAAAGAGCCCCCCCCCGGGGCCCCTCCCCCCCCCCACCCGACCCCACCACTTTTCCGGGGCCCCCCTTTTTCCCCCGTCACCCCCATCTCACCCCCCCAAAGGGTCCTCCCTCTTTATCGGGGGGTCGCAGGGAAAAACCCCCCTCAAACTCCCTAAAAACCAAACCCCCCCCACCCCCACAAAAGGAAAACCTTTCCTTTACCCACCTTCCGCCAATTTTAAACTACAAAGTTTGCAACACCCTAAGGACAGGGAGAAATCCCCGCTTTAACTTTTTTTTCTTCTTTTCGTTTATTCCCCATCTACCTGTTTATTCTTTTGGCCCCCTTGTATCCCTGTTTTTCCCTGATCGTATTTTTTCCCTGTTGTTGTTTTCCCTCTTCTTTTTCCCCCCCCCCCCCCCCCTTTCTTGATCTGTTTTTCCCCTTGTTGTCTGTTTCTGGGTTTTTGCCTTCCTCCTTTTCCCCTTTTCTTTCTCCCCTTTTCTCTTTTCCTCTTGATTTAGTGTTTAGTTGCCCGTTGGCTAAATTTGTTTGTCTGCGTATTCTTTCCCTTCCCCTTTCCCCCCTTTTTCTTTTTCTCTTCTTTCTCTGGTTCTTTTCCCCCCTGTCCTTTCTTATGTTTTCGGCTTTCTTCCCGCCCTTTTTCCTTTCCCTTCTTTCTTTCTTTTCCTTTTCTCTTTCTTCCACTCTTTTTTTCTTTCCCTTTTTTTCTTCTTTCCTCTTCCCCCTCTGTTTTTTTTCCTTCCTCCCTTTTCCTCCCTTTTTCCTTTCTAAACCCTTTCTCACCTCCTTGCCCTCGCCCCCCTCCCTTTATTCCTTTATATTTTCTCTCCCTTTTTTTTCCTCCCCCCCCCCTTTTCCTCTTTTTTTTTGAACCTGTCCCGTATAAATTGTTTCCTTATGTTTGTTTTCTAAACCCCGTTGGATGAAACTTTTTTTGTTGGGGGGGGGGGGGGATTGTCTGCGTGCTTGATTATCTATCAATATGTTTGTCTGGCTGTTTCTCTATTCCACCATTCCGTCTGCTTCAGCGGTCTAGAGGAAACGCATCTGACAGGGAACCAAAGACAGTTAAAGACAGGAAAATAAAGTAATAACCGGTGGTGCTGCTCTTGTGGCGACGAACTCCCCCCGGGGAGAGCGAGCCCAAATTTCAACTCAGAGAAATTTGCCGTGACTTAAAGTGGTACATATATATCATCTTTATACCACGCACCAACTGATCACACCTTATCTTGCCCAAACAAGAGGCATATGATAAGCTAAGTACCTCAGCGAATGATAAACGGGGTACGGAATAGCCCTAGTGGTTAGAAAATTGGGCTCGCAATTTGATATGATGACCCGTGTTCGAATACCGTTCAAGGGGACTTTTCCCCTGGAGTTCACATCAGTGCCGACTCCACTCTTCCCAAAAGTCCTTCGGATGAGACTATAAACCGAGGCCCCGTGTGCAAACGCACGCAGAACGTCTTGCGAGCACGTTAAATCCTGTTCCGCTTTTCGAAATAGTAGGCCAATGTGTGCCGGTAGAAACAGATGACAAAATTTACAAAACCGTATACACGCGGGGACTGGATGTAAATAAGCACATGAGTGCTTATGCCATTATCCTCAATATGGGCCCTGCTCTGTTCACCCTCTACACTGCTCCACTTTTGCATATAAATAACCGCCATCAGATCAACCATCATTTTTATGCAGATGACTCTCAGATTCTAAGCAGCGACACTCCAGAAAATCTGCCTTCTCGCTTTACAAATATGGTCCACTGCTTTCAAGATATCCAAAACTGGATGATGCAGAACAAGTAACAGCTAAATTAAGATAAAACGGAAACCATGCTTGTAGGGACCAAACACAAACTCTCTTCCATGACAACAGCTTCAATACAATTTGGCAATGCATCAGTTCCTCTATCCACTGCTGTAAAGTATCTAGGGGTCATTATTGACAGCACACTCTCTATGCAAAAATTCATCACCCAGACCTGCCAGTCCTGCTACTATCAATTACGCGTATTAGTGCAATTCGAAAGTACCTGTCCACAGATGCAACATCCCTTCAACGTATACAAAACTCTGCAGCTCGACTAATCCTCAGAAAGAAAACAAATCTGAGCACATTACCCTTCTCTTGCGATCTCTCCACTGGCTACCTGTGCCACAGAGAGTAAACTATAAATAAGTACGCTCTGTTACAAATATCTCCACAAAACAGCACCCGCCTACCTCTGTGAATGTCTTCACCTGTACATTCCTTCTCGTTCCCTCCGCTCTGCTGCAGATACCTTGTCCTTACGAATACCTAGATTCAGCCAATCCACCGTCGGCCGTCACTCTTTCTCTATTTCTGGTCCATCGATTTGGAATGACCTCCCTCTCTCTCTCCTCGCCAAAAGCTTCTTATGACACTTTTAAATCCAGTCTCAAGACATATTTAGTTCAAACCTAAGATTTACCTCTCCTGCTTCATCTCATAGCTTTTCCCTGCCTTCAACAGCCAAGATTCTATTGCCCTACCAGGGTGTGTGACCCGTGTGTGTGTGTGTGTGTGTGTGTGTGTGGGCGTGCGTGCGTGCGTGCGTGCGTGCGTGCGTGCACATTTGGACTTGATGGAACTATTAATTGTTACTGGTTGTATGACTGTGTAAGAGTGAGATCAGTGCAAGCGTTTTGATTTGTCTCTGCAAGATATAGCGCTATATAAATTCCATTTAATAATAATAATAGTAATAATAATAATAATATAAAAAATAAATAAATAAGTAAAAAACCAATCAGATAGATAGATAAATAAATAAACTCCAGACTTCTCCAACGAATTGTTCTGCACAGTACATCCCTACCTACTTTACGACAACAACCATCCTCCTTCAAATTTGTTTTTGCTTCTGAAGGACAAAAAGTGCATGAAGGTCATTTTACCACACCGATGGACAGATACTTAAGAGGCATTTTTCTCTTTAGGTTGTAGCAGAGAGGATTAGAGGCTATTCTCAGAGAATGGGGCGATATTTTGAGATGACGTAGATGAAGCGGGTCATTGACACTTTAAGAATGTTTTTGTCTAAGGTCGGGTTTGGTTGGTTTTTTTAACGTCCTTCCTGATTTCATTGACACTTAAAGAATGTTTTTGTCTAAGGTCGGGTTTGGTTGTTTTTTTTTACGTACATCCTGGTTACATTGACACTTTAAGAGTGTTTTTGTCTCAAGTTGTTTGCTTCTTTTTATGTCCATCCTGATTTATGTGGTTGTTTTGCTTCTTGGAGTTCGAAGTGTGTAGTGGCGATCACACAAAATCAGTTGTCGCCATTGCCGCTGTCGTGGGTAAGAGGTCCTCGTAATGTCACCAGGGCTGGCATTATTTCTCTGTTTCTGCTGAGAGTCTACGATCTCCTGCAGTTCTCCCAGACTGCTGGTCTCAGTGATGTTGGCAATTTAGGATGTTGGTGGTGGTCTGTCTCTTTTCCTTCTGCCCTCAACCTTACCTTGGAGAACTGCCGTCGTCAGGTGTGTGTGTGTGTGTGTGTATGTGTGTGTGTGTGTGTGTGTGTGTGTGTGTGTGTGTGGTGTGTGTGTGTGTGTGTGTGTGTGTGTGTGTGTGTGTGTGTGTGTCTGTTTGCGTGAGCAACGTATCTCAGTCTGCGTTTATCAGTTTCAGTAAACGTTTGTCTTTGAGAGTTCTGAGAGTTCATCAAGACTGCTTTCATCTGTTCTCATTTCTGACCATTTGACCCTTAGAAGTCGCCTGAACATCTATTTTTGGCTGCGTTTATACCCCCGGGGGCTTACCGGTATAAATAGCATCTCCACCTTCTGGAAATTCTGTGCTACAAATTACCCCTTTTCTATCCCTCTCTTTGTTTCTGCCTTGTTCCTTCTTGTCACCTCCGTGTCGTAGTGTATGCCTTCTTTGTCCATTCTGCTGCTATTTTCCCCAGAAAGACATGAAATAACAATTCCATCCTATGCAGAAGTCGTATGCGCTAGGCCTGATTTATCAGGCGCTTAACGGCAGCGCAACCCTTTTTCGCTGATGTGACAGACAACTGTATCGCTGTCTGAGCGTTTGACGACGACGAAGAAAGACTGTTTATTTTGTCTCCTTTCCAACTGTCGTAGTGTCCAGTTTTCTTTACCCATACAGCAATATAGGTCAAATGTGTGTTTTAACAATGATGATTTTGATATATTTAGGCATGCCTCTGTCTTTTCAAATGTTAACTGAATCATCCTATGCATATCCATACCTATATTGTAGCTTTGACATCTTTTAGACACATTAAAGTGAGGTAAAGGTGTCCCATAACCTATAAGGTCGTAGAGGAGCGAGG
>CM054145.1:8834805-8837305 GCA_028751875.1 Rapana venosa
CAATCTGACGACCCAGGTTTGATTCCCGTTCAAGGTGACATTTTCCCCTGGAGTTAACTTCAGTGCAGACTCCACTCTCCCGAAAAGTCTTTCGGATGAGACTATAAACCGAGGCCCCGTGTACGAACGCACGCACAACATCTTGCGCGCACGTTGAAACCTGTTCCGCTTTATGAAAGAGTAGGCCATTATGTATCGTTGGGAACAGATGACAGAATTTACAAAACCACATACACACGAGGAGTGGATGTCAAAAAGTACGTAAGTGCTTATTCCATTATCCTCTATATACAAGAATAAAATTCAAAAAAATATTTTTAAAATCTCTCTTTCTTTTTGTAATGGTAAGGGTCTACGCAATTTTCTGTTGGTTTTGTGTTTCCTCTTTTCATTATCTTCTTGCTTTATTTCAATCTTCTTTTTGTTTGACCCTTTTAAGGGGGTGGGGGGGGGGGGGGGGGGGGGGGGGGAGGGGAAGGGGGTTGGTAGGGTCGTTTGTTGTGCATGATACTTTGATTTTTGTTTTGTTTTGTTTGTTTTTTCTTTCTTCATTCTTGCACTCTTTTTTTTCTGCGTGTTTTTGGTGTGTAGTCTTGTGTTTCTTCTGGATTGCACTGTTCTTTTGTATTTATTTTTTTATGTTTTGAATCGTTTGTTTTTCTCTCTTTTCTTCTGTCTTTCTTGTTGTCTTTCTGTCTCTCTATCTATCTGTCTGTCTGTCTTCAATTCTTTCTTTTCCCCATGGGATACCGGGAAGCCTATCAGTATAAACAGCATCCCCACATTCTGGAAATTCTGTGCTAGAAATTCCTCTTTTCTATCACTCTCTTTGTTTTCTGCCTTGTTCCTTTTCTTCTTGTCATCCCCTCCTTGTCTACTTTCTGTCTTTTTGTTCCATTCTCCTGCTTTCATCTAGAAATACCTTTTTAAAAAAAGAAGCACTTCTCTCTTAATATGTCGAAGTCAGATGCGCTGGGCCTGACTTGTTAGGCGCTTAACGGCAGCGTGACGCATTTTCGCTTATATAGCAGACAACAATAGTTGCTGTCTGAGCGTTCGACAAAGACGAAGAGGAAGAATTCTTTTTTTTGCTTTCTTTCCATCTTTCCTTTTTTCTTTGTTTTCTTCCTTTTTTTCTTTCTTCCTTTTTCTGTCTTTCTTTCCTACCTTCCTTCCTTCGTTCTCTCTTTATTTCTTTTCTTGCTTTCCTTCTTTCTTTTTCTTTCTTTTTTCTTCGTTCTTTCTTTTCTGCTTTCTTTGTTTCTTTCCTGCTTTCTGCCTGTCTTTTTTTCTTTTCCTTTTTCTTTCTTTTATTTCCTTCCTTCCTTCCTTCCTTCTTTCTTTCTTTCTTTTTTGCTTTCATTCTTTCTTTTCTGCTTTCTTTCGTTCTTTCTTTCGTACTTTCTTTCTTTCTTGCTTGCTTTCTTTCTCCCCCCCCCCCCCCCCCCCCCCCTCCTTTTCTTTCCTATTTTCTTTCTTTCTTCTCTTTTCCCACTCAGAAGTGAACACCAATACTGACTCCATTCCCTTTAAGTCCTTCAGATCAGACTATAATAAACCGAGATCCCGTGTGCGGACGAACACACGCAGAACATATTGCGCGCACGTTTAAAACCCGTTCCGCCTTTCGAAAGAGGAGGCCATTGTGTGCCGCTGGGATGAATGACACAAAACAAAAAAAACAAAAATCAACAACATTAACAACAACAATAACAACAACAAGAACAACAACAAGAAACCCACATGCACACAGATGTCGTGTTTAGACACCAGCCCCGAAATCGGATTGTGGCTACCTTAATGGTGGCGGGGAATAAACGGTGGTATACGCAAAAAAACATCTCATTATTAGTGAACTGTGGAGCTCTAGCCGAGGAGAGAAAAAAGAAAGATTTACCCGTTCTGCTTTCTGCAAGAGTAGGCCGTACAGACAGTAAGGACAGATGACCAGTATATATATATATATAAATATATATATATATATATATATAGAGAGAGAGAGAGAGAGAGAGAGAGAGAGAGGGGGGGGGCATAGAAAGAGAGAGAGAGGGGGGGGGGGGCATAGAAAGAGAGAGAGAGAGATAGATAGATGCACACACACGCACGCACGCTCACACTCTCTCTCTATATATATATCTCTCTGTCTCTCTCTCTCACTCACTCACACATACACACACGCATATACACACACGCACTCTTTCACTCGCTCTCTCTCTCTCTCTCTCCTCTCTCTCTCTCTCTCTCTCTCTCTCTCTCTCTTTCTCTTTCTCTCTCTCTCTCTCTCTCTCCTCTCTCTCTCTCTCTCTCTCTCTCTCTCTCTCTCTCTCTCTCTCTCTCTCTCTCACGCTCTCTCCACGCTCAGAACGAGCACAAACTCGGAAGACACACACAGTACACACAGACACACACACAAACAAATACACACGCGCACACTCGGCAGACAAACACAGCACACACACACGCACACGCACACACACTCACATGGGACAAGCTCAAACAT
>CM054145.1:8844805-8857305 GCA_028751875.1 Rapana venosa
GGGTGCGTGTGTGGGGGGGGGGGGGGGGGGGGGGGGGGGGGGGGGGGGGGGGGGGGGGGGGGGGGGGGTAGGTGGAGGTATTTTAGCCTCATCCGAGTAAACATTGAAGTCGTGTACGGTACCATCAGTAACTACATAACTACTACTTACTGGCTACTACTAAACTACTACTACTACTACTACTACAGACTTACTACTAATAATATAATTTGGTGTTTTTAAATGAATTTAAGGGGAGCGCTGAGTCTTGTAAAGCAACAAATCAAACGCTTTATAAACATATATATATATATATATATAATTATATATTATATAGTATAATATATAATATATATATATGTAAGCGGTTTGAAAATTCTGTCATCTGTTCCCACCGAACCAATTGCCTAACACTTTTCGAACAAGCGAACAGGATTTAACTTGTGCCAAGATGTTCTCATGCGATCGCACACGGGGCCTCGTTTTATAGTCCTCATCCGAAGGACTTTACATTCAAATCCCTGATGTTTTTTGTTCAAACTGGGAAGAAAAGGCGAGCTGGAATCGACCCAGAACCACAAACGGTTTACTTTTTTGGCAGGCCAACGACTTAACCATCCGCCACCTTCCATCCCATATAACCATCAACAATATACACATGCCAAAGAAGAAGTGGTCCACTGTATCTGCATTGTCTGCCTGTTCTCTCTCTGTCTCTACCTTTGTCTGTCCAGTCTGACTTCTGTCTCTCCATCCACTATTTCCTGCCTCACATCCATCTCCTCTCTCGCTCTCTCTCTCTCTCTCCTTCATCTCATCTCCAATCTCTCTTCTCTCTCTCTCCTCTCCCTTCCCCCTCTCCCCCTCCCCCCCTCCATCCCCCCATGCTCTCTCCGTCTCACTCTTTGCAGTCTACCTGGCTTCTTTCCTTACGAGAAGAGAGAGAGAGAGAGAGAGAGCGAGAGGAAGAGAGAGAAGAGAGAGAAGAGAGAGAGAGAGGGGCATCATTCGTCCTGTTTGACGGCAATATAACGAAATCAGCGATGTAAACAAACACACTGGTTTTTGCGCTTCACTCTGTTCATTTTCCTAAGCTGGCTCCAGACAGTTCCATACAGTACAGTGTAGCAGAGTACAGTGTAGTAGAGTACAGTGAAGTACAGTACATCACAGTACATTGAAGTCCAGAAGTTTACAATGCAGAAGAGTACAGTACAGTACAACGCGGTACAGTGCAGCATAGTACAGTGCAGTATAGTACAACAGAACACAGTACAGCACAGTGCAGTGCAGTAGAGTACAGTGATGCAACACAATGTTAGAATAAACTGACTGATAGAGGCAACAAGGCAGGTTGCATTGGCTTTGGGTACGTTGCAGTTCTGCTGCTATGTTTTACAAAAGACAGGCACCCTCCCGATTCTCTTTGTTAGAAGCTTTTGTACTGTGTATCTCTTTTGCTGTATTGTTGCTGTTGTCTGTCTGTCTGTGTCTGTCTCGTTTGCTCTCTCTCTCTCTCGTCTCTCTCGTCTTCTCTCACTCAATCTCTCTCTCTCTCTCTATCACTCTTCTGTCTGTCTGTCTGTCGTGCATGCCTTGTATGTCCTCTGTGTCTGTCGTCTTTCTCTGTTGTCCGTCTTCTCTATAGGCTGCCTCTCTCCTCTTCCTCTCTCCCTCTTCCTTCATCTCTCACTCAGCTCTCTCATCTTCTCTTCCCCCTCTCTCACTCTCCTGTCCCACCTCTCCCTCTCTCATCTCCATCTGTCTGTTTGTCAGTCTGCCTGTCTGTCTGTCTGCACACTAATGCCAGTTCTGCTGGGGATTTCTTGAGATTTTCTTCCCTGCCGTAGTGAAATTGTCGAGTATTTGTTCCTCTCCTTCCCACCCCCATCTCTCTCCCACTTCCTCCCACACTCTCTCTCCTCTCTCTCTCGTCCGCTCTCTCTCTCTCTCTCACGTCTCGTCTCCTCACTCTCTCACTCTCTGCTCTCTCTCGTTCTCTCTTCATCTCTCTCAAGTCTCTTTCTTTCTCCTCTCTCTCTCATCTCTCTCTCTCTGCACTTGGTGTCTTCCATCAGTCATCTTGTCTGTCTTTCTCTCTCACAATCTGTCTTTCTGTACTTGATATGGTCCTCTTTTCTGCTAACAACCTACAAAACCTTGAGTAGCATGCTTTTTGCCTTGAGCATATCTCACAGCATCGAACATGGCTAAACCCGTTGTGGATGGGTGCCTTGGCTTCAGTATAGTCCCCCAGTTCACCCAAGTGTAAATGGGTACCTGCCCTCTTTAGGGTCAGGGAAGGTAAAACGGCGAGGGAGAGGAGATGGGTGCCGCCCTCAATATGCTGGCCCTAGAGAAGTGAGGTCTCTGACGCCTCGCTCCCTTACAATTTTATAGGTTATGGGACACCTTTACCTTTTTATATCACAACCACCAAGATTCGAGGTCTGAAGTAGCCGTGCATGTCTAAAAAAGATAAAGGAAAAAAATAGAAGCAGGTTCTGTTACAAGATAACATTTTAGCATTAAACGCATACCAGAAGAAATGAAAGGAGATAAAAACAAATTGTTGTTGTCGTGCGAAAATAGCATTAAGGGATAGATAGCTAGATAGATAGAAGAAACAAGAGCTATGGTAAAAGACAGAATGAAACAAAGAACACAAGGACTGACAGATAACATGATGCCAACATGTCAACGCTGCTCCCTTATCTGTTTCCCCGTTCGGTTTTTTTTCTTCTCGAGTATTCTTCTTCTTCCTGTCGTCAAAAGATTAAGTTTTGTCTAAATGTTATCTACCTACCTCCCGTGAGGGGATGCTGAAGGGAGGGCTGTCAGTATAAATAGCATCCCCCACTTTCTGGGAATTCTCTGTGCTAGGAACCCCCCCCCCCCCCCCCCCTTCCCCGTTGGGGATAGATTCCGGAGGCCTGTCAGTAAAAAAATAGTATCCCCCACCTTCTGGAAATTCTGTGCTAGAAGTTTCCTCTTTTCTATCCCTCTCTTTGTTTCTGCCTCGTTCCTTTTCTTCCTATCACTCCTTCTTGCCTATTTTTTGCCTTTTTGGTCCATTCTCCTACCTTGTTTTCCAGAAAAGCTTAAAAGATAATAATTACTTTGTTTTGGTTTTTTAGGATTATAGTACAGTCACAGCGGGGCTGTTTGATTTAGGGACTGTGGTAGCGGAAAATCTGTCAAATTCAAAAGCATACAGTATAAATATCAAGGTGTGTAAAATGTTGGTTGTGTTTTTATCGTAGCAAGACGAACAAACAAGCTTGCGCGCTCCCAAACGCTACTAACAAACATGCACTTACACGCACGCACAAATGCACACACGCACGCACACACACAGGCGCGCGTGCACGCACGCACGCACGCACACATACACACACACACACACACAAACACACACACCACACACACACACACACACACACACACACACAACACACACACACACACACACACACTTACAAGTCCTTCGGATGAGACTATAAACCGAGGTCCCGTGTGCGAACGCACGCAGAACATCTTGCGCACACGTTAAATCCTGTTCCGCTTTTCGTAAGAGTAGGCCATTGTGTGCCGGTGGGAACAGATGACAGAATTGACAAATCCGCATACACACGGGGACTGGATGTAAAAAGCACATGAGTGCTTATTCCATTATCCTCGATATAAAAGAATAAATAAATAAATACAATTTAAAAAACAAACACACACACAGGCGCGCGCGTGCGTACTCACGCATACACACCCACTGACTCACACACACGCACGCACAGATAATGCGCACACATGCGCACACACACCATTCTCCACCACCCACTTCCATCCCACTGCCCTCCTTCCTCCTCCCCCCCCCCCCCCACACACACACGCACAAACACACGCACGCACACACAAACCCACCCCACCCCCTACCCCACAATACCACCACCTCTACACACAAACACCAATAAACCCCCCCCCCCTCACCCCCGACCCCAACCCCCTCCCCCTCCCACCCCCTTAAAAAAGAAAAGAGAGACAGAGAGAGAAAGAGGAGGGGAGAACTTTAAAATTTGGGAGAGAGACGGAAAAAACCCCCAAAGAGCCCGGGGAGAGAGAGGGGAGACGGGAGAGAGGACAGACACAGAGAGAGACGGGGGAGAGAGAGACGGAGACAGATAAGGCAAGAGGGGAGAGAGAAAAGAGGGGGAAGGGGAGAGGGGAGAGAGAGAGAGAGAAGAGTAGAGAGAAAAAGAAGCACCCCCCAAAAGCTTTGAAAAAAGCAGCTGATGATTCGTGTTGGGGTTTTGGATTAAAAAAAAAAAAACAAAAAACAGAAAAAGAGAAGCTGTGTGGTGCGGAAGTTTTTTGAAAAAAAGCTTCTTGATCCTTTAAACATTTCCCCGCCCAGTGAGCCTTAAAGACTTGATGCCTCTGTCTGCCCTGCTGTCTGTCCTGCTCTCGCTCGCTCGCCCCGCTCGCTCGTTTCGCTCGCTTCTTCTCTTCTCTCTCTCTCCCCTCTTCTCTCCTCTCTCTCTCTCTTTTCTCTCCCCTCTCTCTCCCCTCTCGCTCGCTCCCCAAACCTCTCCCCCTTTCTCTCTCTATTTCCTCTCCCTTTTCTATCATCTATCAAATCTGCCCCTTTATTTTCTGAGGGCCCCCTTTGGGGGGCCCCCTTTCCCAAAGCCAGAAACCCATTTCCCCTCCATTCTTCTCTCTTTTTCCGGGGCCTTTCTCAGGGTTTTGTTGATTCTGGGCCCTTTTGTCCATTACTGTGTTATCCTCCCATTTTCCCTTGGCCCTCCCCTCTTCTTTTTCCCTCCTTGGACATGCCTTAAAAAACCCTGTCTTTGTAACCCCCTTTGGGGATTTTTGTGAAAAATTGCCCATACCCAATTTAAGTTTACGTTTTTTTAAACGACCCGTTAGAAGGTTCTCTTGGGGTTCCAAGGGTTTTTGCGGGGATTCTTTTATGCACGCTTTCTTTGGGCTTTGTGGTCTTTGTGGGGAATCCCAAGGAGTCCCGAAAGCTTTCTCATCCCCTTTGGCCTTTTATTTCTTCCCCAAATCTGCAGTCAGGGTCCCATGATTCAAAAAGGCAACAAAAAATTTATAGTTTTAAAAGGGGGGAGCGAAATTAGTTGATTTTGGGAAAGAAAGTGAATTTTCCCTTATCTCTCCAGATGGTGTTTATTTTTTGAAAAAAGCTGTTTTTGGGTCTGGAAAGTCCGAAAATTTTCTGGTTTGGACCCCTGGTCGGAAAACAAGGGCTCCCAGGTACTTAAAGGGCTTTAAAATTTTTCCCACTTCTGGTCATTAACCCTGATTTTCAGTGTTTAATCCCGTTGGTTTTAAATTATCATCATTTTGGTTCTTCTCTGCACTGATTTCCATGCGTATTTTTTGGGAAAGGCCTTTTAATCCAAGTGTTTGTTAGGCTGGCAAGCTTTTTTTTCAAAATTTTGCTATTCCATCAAGGGTAAATCTGCGAAGCGGTTTGGTTTTGGATCGTTCTGCCCCAATGCGATTTATCCTTCATGAATTTTTCCCGTGCATCAGCCATGATTTCTCAAGGGAAAATGTTAAAAGGGTGGGTGAGAGTAGACAGCCCTTTTCCTTACTCCAACTGTTGTTCGAAACCATTCTTTCCCAAAGTTTTTTGTTTAGTACACTGCAAATGGTTTGGGCCTTTGCTGTAAAGCTTTTTTGGACTTGATTTTGGTTTGCATTGATGCTGTACAAGTTCAGGGTTCCCCCAAAAAACTGCAAAGCCCAAAAACCCCTTCAAAAGCCTTCTTAAAATCGTTAAAAACGGGGGTAAAGGGCTTTTGAAAAATTTAAAAGGGACCGCTCAACCCTAGTAAACCCGTTTTCCCCTGCCTTTATATATATATATTATATATATATATATTTTTTATTTTCTATATAATATATATTTAATTTTATAATACCCCCTCTCTCTCTCCCCCTCCCCCTTCCCCCCCCCTCTTCCTTCCCCCCCTTTTCCTTTCTATCAGTTTGCACATTTTCCCGAAAATTGCTTTTGGAATTTAAATTAGAGTGGAAGGGAAAAGCTTTAAGGCCTTTAAAGTACTTTCTTTCTTTTTTTCCCGGGGGTTTTTCTTTTGGGGGTTTGGCCCCCCAACCCCCCCCCCCTCCCCCCCCCCCCCCCCAAAAAACCCCCCCCCTTTTTTTTTCCTTCCCCCCCCAAAAAAGGGGTTTTTTCCCGGGGGGGCCCCCGGGGTTTTCCCCCCCACCAAACCCCCCCCCCTTTCTCCCCTTTTTCAACCCCCCCCATTTTTCCCCCTTTTACCCTCCCTCCCCCCCCCTTTTTTTCGTTTTCCTCCCCTCCTTCTCTCTCTCTTCTTTTTCCTTCCCCCCCTCTCTCTCTCTTTTCTTCTTCCTCCTTTTCCTCTCTTCTCTCTCTCCCTCTCTCTCTCTCCCCCCCTTCCCCTCTCTCTCTCTCTCTCTCTTCAACTTGCATTTTTTTTTAAAAAAGAAGCTTTATTTGTAAAACAGCAGGTGAAATCCCAAACGTGTGTTCAGGGAAAGTATTGACGGCCAAATTATTTTCATTCTCTCTCTGTCTTGGGCTGTCTTGGGTGGAAACGGTTTTGTTCGCCCCTCTTCTGGCTCTCTCTCTTCTCTCTCTTCCCGTTTTCTCTCCCCTGTCTCTCTCTCCCCTTTTCTACCTCCCCTCTTTTCTCTCTTCTTCTTCTCTCTCTCTCTCTCCCCTTTCTCTTCTTCCCTTTCTCCATTCCCCTTTTCCCCTCCTTTTTTTTCCCCCCCCCCCCTTCCCCCAAAAAAAAAAAAAAAAACCCTTTTTTTTTTTTTTTTGGCCCACGGCCCCAAAAAATTTTCATATTAAAAGTTCAAAAGTTTTTTCCCCTCCTTCTTTTCCCCCTCCTCTTTTTCCTCCCATCTTTCTCCTCCTCCTTTCTTTTACTCTCTCTTCTCTCTCTCTCTCTCTCTCTCTCTCTCTCTCTCTCTCTCTTCCCACCTCTCCCTATCTCCTCTCTCTCCCTCTCTCTCTCTCTCTCCACTCTCCCTCTCTCTTCCTCTTCTCTCTTCCTCCTCCTCCTCTCTCTCTCTCTCTCTCTCTCTCTCTCCTCTCTCTCTCTCTTCTCTCTCTCTCTCTCTCTCTCTCTCTCGCAACTTGCATTTTTCTAGAGAAGCTTTATAGCTAGACGGCAGCTGAAATGCAGCAAATGTATTCAGGTAAAGCATTGGACTGGCCAAATTATTGTCATTCTCTCTCTGTCTCTGTCTGTCTGTCGATTGGTCGTTCGCTCTCTCTCTCTCTCTCTCTCTCTCTCTCTCTCTCTCTCTTCTCTCTCTCTCTCTCTCTCTCTCTGTCTGTCTCTCTCTCTCTCTCTCTCTCTCTCTCTCTCTCTCTCTCTCTCTTCTCTCTCTCTCTCTCTCTCTCTCTCTCTCTCTCCCCCCCCTCTCCCCGCCCCTCTCATTTTCTGTCTTTCTCTCTCTCTCCCTCCCCAACTTTCTATCTCTATCTCTCCTCTCTCCCCCCTTTTTCTCCTCCCCCTCCTCCTCCTCCTCCTCTCCTCCCTCCCTTCCTCTCTCTCTCTCTCTCTCTCTCTCTCTCTCTTCTCTCTCTCTCTCTCTCTCTCTCTCTCTCTCTTTCTCCTCTCTCTCTGTCTGCATTTTTCAAGAGAAATGCAGCAGTGTATCCAGGTAAAGCAAGCGTTTATTGGTCTGGCCATGTGCGTGTGTGTGTGTGTGTGCGTGCGCGCGCGCGCGCGCGCGCGCACGCACGCGCACGCACGCGTGTGTGTTTGTGTATGTGTGTGAGTGTGTGTGCATGTGCGTGTGTGTGTGCGTGAGCGGTGTGTGTGTGTGTGTGTGTGTGTGTGTGTGTGTGTGTGTGTGTGTGTGTGTGTGTGTGTGTGAAGCAGACTGCCAGACTGAAAAGAGCGACAGACAAATCCACAACGACATTCGCCGCTAAAACCGCCATTGATGCCTGCTGCGACGAGTATTATCAGGAGGAGAGAGAGAGAGAGAGATGAGAGAGAGAGGAGAGAGAGAGAGGAGAGAGAGAGAGAGAGAGATGAGAGAGAGAGAGAGAGAGAGAGAGGGAGGGAGGGAGGGAGGGAGGGGGTGGGGATTGGAGGGAGGGAAGGAGGGAGAGAGAGGAGAGAGAAGGGGGGGAGAGGAAGGGCCAGGGAGAGAGAAGGAGGAGGAGAGAGAGAGAAAGAGAGAGAGAGGCTGGCAGATTATCATCATCATCATCAGTCCCGTGACCTTGGCGGTCGTGGAGGAGACACGAAAGACGATGCCGTGGTAAGCCTCCTCCATCCATCTCGGTCTTCGGCTCTGCGCAGTAGTGCCGAGTCATTCATCCTGGTCCATTCTCTGATGTTGTCCATCCATGACTTGTTCTGTCTTCCCTTCTTTCTTCCACCTTCGAGTGTTCCCCGCAGTACTGTTTTTGGCAGAGTGTTGTGGCGGGTGACGTGGCCGAACCATGTCAGCTTTTTCTTCTTGACGATGGTGAGAAGGGGTTCCTGTGGACCTGCCAGCCGTGTTATTTGGCTCTTGACAAATTCATTGGTCTTTCGTTCTCTCCAGGATATACCCAGCAGTTTTCTATGGCATTTTGTTTCAAATGACTGGATTTGCTGTTTCAGCAGTCAATGTCCAGGTTTCACTTCCGTACAGCAGGATAGTTTGAATTAGGGCTTTGTAGAGCTTTAGTTTGATTGGGAAACTGATCTCTTTACTTTTCCATATGGTGGTGAGTTTTGTCATGGAAGATGTTGTCATGGCTAGTCTGACTGATTTCTGTCGTCGATCGCCCGTTCTTTTGTGAGTGTAGCGCCAAGGTATTTAAAAGCGTCTACCTCCTCCAGTTGCTGGCCGTTCATGTAAATTTTAGCAGTGGTGCTGCTCGTGCTGTTCACATGTACTTTACTTTTCTCCGAACTCACCTCCATCCCATATGCTCCAGCTCTGTTCTCAGTCTGGTCGTAAGATCTTGCAGCTCTGAGTTACTTCCGCCCATGAGGTCAATGTCATCAGCAAACCGCAAGTTGTTGAGGGGTCTGCCCGCCAATGGAGATGGTAGAGTGGAAGTCATGGAGGGTCTCTCTCATAATGTTTTCCAAGAACAGATTAAACAGGACTGGAGATAACAGGCATCCTTGTCGGACCCCAACTGTGGTTTTGAAGTAGTCTCCGACCTGATTGTTCAGAAGGACTGCACTGCTTGCGGTGTTGTATAGTGCTTGAATGGTTTGCACTAGTCCTTCTTCAATGCCAAACATTCTGAGGACTTGCCACAGGCCTTCGTGCCATACTCTGTCGAAAGCCTTTTTGAAGTCGATGAAGTTGTGGAACAGGTCTCTCTGATGTTGAAGATGTTTTTCCATCAGGATGTGGCAGTTAAAAATCTGTTCGATTGTGCTCCTGCCTGCCCTGAACCCAGCTTGTTCCCCTGCAAGGTGTTCTTCTGTCCCCTTCTTGAGTCGATTCAAAATAACTTTGAGCATGATCTTGCTGGCGTGGCTGATGAGGCTGATTGTTCTATAGTTTTGACATTGGCGTAAATTCCCCTTCTTGGGCAGAGGTATGATGAGTGATTGTGTCCATTCTGTTGGCCACTGTTTTGTCTCCCAAATCTTCTGACAGATAGCTGTAACATGTGTGATAACTGTTTCGCCACCATGCTTGAGCAGCTCTGCTGGTATGTTGTCTGCTCCTGGGGACTTTCCTACTGGTAAACTGGGGATGGCTTCTTCCACTTCTTCCCTCAGTATAGGTAATGGCGAGGGTACTCTTGATGTTGCTGCTTCCTCTTCTATTATGCTCTTGTCAGGTTGGATTGGGTAGTTCTTGACAGTACTCAGACCACCTGTTCAATGCAGCTGAGCTTTCTGTGAGGAGGTTTCCGGAGCTGTCTTCAATGACTGATGATATGGTTTGAAGTGGTTTTGTGAGTTTCTTCAGGGTGTCGTATGCCTTTTTACTGTTGCCCACTTTCATGCTTTTTTCGATCTTATCACATTGATCACTGATCCACTTCTCTCTGGCCTCTCAGGCAGATATGGAGAGACAGAAACAATAACAGATACAGGTAAACAGTGACAGACAGACAGGCAGACAGAGAGCGAGAGAAAGACAGACAGGCAGACAGAGAGCGAGAGAAAGACAGACAGACAGAGGAAGTGTCCGCGTATGCACTCGAAAGTAAAGTGATAAATATTTTTTTAATCCATAAATTCCATAATGTGTACAATGCGTCCACGTAAACAAGTAGCTAAAATGATGAGTACGTAGTTAACTCACTAACTTACCGTCTGACCAAGTACCTTTCTACCCACCTGCCTACCTACCTACCTACCAACCTACCTACCTATCTTCCTACTTATCGACCCACCTACCTACCTGCCTACTTACCTTCCTTCCAACCTACCTACCTACTTATCTACCTACTACCTATCTAACCACTTAATCAGATACCTAGTTGCTTGCAAGCCAACTTAGTGACTGTAAGGAAGAAAGGAAGGAAGGAAGGAAAAAAGAACGGAAGGAAGGAATGAGTGGGGGGGGGGGGGGGGGATCAATCAAGCCAACATGTCTGTAGGTAAATAAGTAAGTACCTAGATAACTACTTAAATAACTACCCCCGCTTCTCCCCCCTCCCCCCCTCCCCCCCCCCCCCCCCCCCCCCCCCCCCCCCCCTCCCACCCCCCCCCATGTCCCTACCTGCCTAAGTTTCTGACTATTAGCTATTTGGCTCGCTCGCCCACACACTTACTCACTCACTCACTCACTCATTGACTCACCCACTCACTAGCTAGCTAGCAAACAAACAAACAAACAAACTTACTAGCTCAATGACTGAGTGGCAGACAGATAGACAGACAGACTAGCTAACAAACTAATATATTATCTAATCTAATCTAACTAAATATTGATCGATATACGTACTAACAAGTTGACCGAGTGACTGACTGACTGACTGGCAGACTGACTGGCTGACTGACTGACTAACTGACTGATTTATTTATTGACTGGCTGACTGACCGATTGATTGACTGACTGACTGACCTACTAGATAAATGATCGAACCATCCTCATCCTCATACTCAATATCATTTTTTTCTGTCGATGTCTCTGTCAATAATCATGTGTCTGTGTGTCTGTATGTGTGCCTGTCTGTGATGTATATAATGACGAAACCATAGTCTGTTGTGTGTATATGCGTTGTACTGTGTTCATTATGATATTCACAATATTGTTTTTTTCTGTTTATTGGCCTTGCATCTGGTTGATTATTTTGTCTGTCTTTTTGTCTCTCTCTCTGTGCATGTCTGTTTCTGTCTCTGCTTCTCTGTCTTTTTGCCTGTTTCTTTATCTGTCCCTCTCGCTGTATTTCTGTTTGTCTCTTTCTCTCTTCTCTCTCTTTCTCTCTCTATCTTTGTCTCCCTTCTTTTCAGTCTCCTCTCTCTATCTCTCTCTCTCTCTCTCTCTCTCTCTCTCTCTCCATCTCCTCTCTCTCTCTCTCTCTCTCTCTCTCTCTCTCTCTCTCTCTTCCTGAACATCAAAAAATATAAACCAGCACATCCTCTCCCCAAAATCTGCATAGATGTCAAACAAAACAGCACACCAAAAACCAAAACCAAAACAAATCTGAAACTGTAGATGAAAACATGCTACAAAAACTAGTTGCCTTTTTTGTTAGTTGGTGCCCTAGTGTAGTGATCTCCACTCACAATGCGTGTCTTTAACTGTGTTTAGGATGAGAACTCTCGGCCTCCTGAAGTTTTGCAGGTATATTAAGTTGGGAAGCAGAGGTCTGGGAGGATTGGAATCGTCTGTTGTTCCTGTCTGGAAGCTGCAGGGAAGCTGACCATTTAGCGGATCAGGTTTTTGAGCACGCTGTGGGAAGTCTAGTCAATAACTCTGCTGACTAGGAAAAGTCCTGTCTGGAGCATGCTGACTAGGGAAAAGTCCTGTCTGGAGCATGCTGACTAGGGAAAAGTCCTGTCTGGAGCATGCTGACTAGGGAAAAGTCCTGTCTGGAGCATGCTGACTAGGGAAAAGTCCTGTCTGGAGTATGCTGACTAGGAAAAGTCCTGTCTGGAGCATGCTGACTAGGGAAAAGTCCTGTCTGGAGCATGCTGACTAGGGAAAAGTCCTGTCTGGAGCATGCTGACTAGGAAAAGTCCTGTCTGGAGTATGCTGACTAGGAAAAGTCCTGTCTGGAGCATGCTGACTAGGAAAAGTCCTGTCTGGAGCATGCTGACTAGGAAAAGTCCTGTCTGGAGTAATTTGACTAGGAAAAGTCCTGTCTGGAGCATGCTGACTAGGAAAAGTCCTGTCTGGAGTAATTTGACTAGGAAAAGTCCTGTCTGGAGCATGCTGACTAGGAAAAGTCCTGTCTGGAGCATGCTGACTAGGAAAAGTCCTGTCTGGAGCATGCTGACTAGGAAAAGTCCTGTCTGGAGCATGCTGACTAGGAAAAGTCCTGTCTGGAGCATTCTGTGTTTGGGATGCAAGTATAT
>CM054145.1:8867305-8874805 GCA_028751875.1 Rapana venosa
CATTACTTTGTTGTATCTCATTTCATGTCTTTTCATTTACCATATTTTGTTTTTTCTCTTTATTTCAGTTTAGATTATTATGTATCATTTTTTGGTCATTTTAAAAAAAATATTCTAACTTTTCGTGTGAATTATGTGGTTTTTTATGGGGTTTTAAAAATGGATTTTTAACACAGTTCTTGTATTCATCTTAGTCATTGATTTTCTGTGTGATGTTCCACCAGACACCATTTTTAACTTCCTGGGAGAATAGGGATTTTCCTTTTTAATATAAGTAAAAGTGTTACAGTTGGTCACTAAGAAAAAAGGTCGTTTTAAGGAATCTGGCTTGGGTTTTATCTCATTTCATGTGCGGTTGATTTGGCTTTTTCCCCCACAACGCGGTGCCCGTCCTGGGTTGACCCTTATGGTTGGCCAGGGCGTTGCTACAAGGAAGGACAGTAGAGTTGGTTTTATTCCCTGTTTTAATCTGTATATAGCTGCACAGTTTTAATCTTGAGATTTAAAAGTTGACAGGTGACAGCCCTGATATGGCCTCTGTGGTCGGCGGGGCTATAAAGAACAGGATTGGATTGGATTGGTGTGAGTTCTTATTTTTCATTTGTTTGTTTATTCATTTCCTGTGTGAGGAATTACGTGTTGTTTTCGTTTACAAACCAGAACATAGCTTCGGGGCGAAAATGCCATTAAAGAATGGTGTGGCCGGTTTTTTTTTTCTTTTAATTTCCTTCTTTGTTTTAAAAGCAGTTTCTTATTTAGTTCTAGTTGACCTCTTTTCACCATTATTATTATTATTATTATTGTTATTATTATCATCATCAGCATCATCACCATCATCATCATCATAATTATATTATTATTATCATTATTGTTTTTCTTCTTCTGCTTCTTCTTCTTCTTCTTCCTTTATTTCTGTCCCTGCCGGCAACAACCAACTCACCCCCCCACACACACATCACCCTGCCGGAGTGTGTGTGTGTGGGCGCGCGCGCGCGTGTGTGTTTACATTTGAATTTGTGAAAACTATTAATTGTGCGCGCGTGTGTGTTTACATTTGAATTTGTAAAAATCTATTAATTGTAACTGGCTGCATGTGAAAGACTAGGATGAATGAAAGCGGTTTGATTTGGATTTTTGTGTGCAAGATATAGCGCTGTATAAATTCCATGTATTAATAATAATAATATTATTATTATTATTATTGTTATTATTATTATTATTATTATTCCTCTTCTTCTTCTTCTTCTTCTTCTTCTTCCTCCACCTCTTCTTCTTCTTCTTCTTCCACCTCTTCTTCTTCTTCTTCTTCTTCTTTCTTCTTCTTCTTCTTCTTCTTCTTCTTCTTCTTCTTCTTCTTCCTCCTCCTCCTCCTCCTCCCCTTCCTCCTCCGCCTCCTATTCTTCCTCCTCCTCCTTCTTCTTCTTCCTCTTCTTCCCCCTTCCTCCTCCGCCTCCTATTCTTCCTCCTCCTCCTCCTCCATCTTCTTCTTCTTCTCTGGTATATATTCGAGGTCACGCTTGCCTTTAGGGGCAGACGCATCGATTGATACACGGCAAAAAAACCGAAACAAAAATGTGGTTTGTCTTTTTTTTCTTTTTCTTGGTGTGCTTTTTTGGGTTTTGTTTTGTTTGTGGTCTTTGTTATTTCCGCCACCCCCTTAATGCGCTGGCCCCTGGAGAAGCTGAGGTCTCTGATGCCTCGCTCTCCTAAGACCACATAGGTTATGGGAACACCTTTACCATTATTATTATTTTTGCTGTTGTGGTGCAGTATTTTTCTTTGAATGTTATGACGTGAGTGTCTATGCTCGTTTGATAACTTAATGCTCATAAGCAGTGTGTTTCTGTTTGTCCCTATCTCTCTCTGAATATTCTTCCTTGCTCCCTTTCTTTCTGTTTCTGCCTTTCTCTGTCTCTCCGTCTGTCTTTCTTTCTGTTACTTTTCTCTCTTTTTTACTTTTCTTTTCTTTTTTGTGTGAGAGCATGGTGTAAAGAAGCCCTGCGCTTATCCATTTACTCTCACTAAGCATTTCGAGTTCGAGTTCTCTGTCTATCTCTGTCTCTGTCTCTCTCTCTCGCGCGCTCTCTCTCTCTGCCTCTTTTTCCCTTCTTTCTATCTCCTTCTCTCTCCCTCTCTGTCTCTGTCCCCCCCCCCCTCTCTCTCTCTCTATCTACCTATGTCTTTCTCTCTGTCTCTCTTTCCCTCTGTCTCTTCACCCCCCCCCCCCCCATCTCTCTCTCTTGCTTGTGTGTTCTCTTTTTTGCCCAATCGTATTCTCTCTCTCTCTGTGTGTCCTCTGTCTCTACTCTCTCTCTCTGTCTCTCTCTCTCTCTATATATATATATAGATCTGTCTGTCTGTCTCTTTCTCTCTTTTTAGTGGGGGTAGGGGGTTGAAGTGGGGGCTGGTACTGTTGTTTTGAAACTCCCACACCTGTCGCAGCTGTCTTGGTCTCTGATTATCGTAACTATTGTGTTTAAATTGACGTAGGAAAGATTTAACGTCACCACCTCGTTGTTTTGCAACATTTGAGTAGCGTTACAACGTTGGTGGTCTGTCGGCCATGAGAGAGAGAGAGAGAGAGAGAGAGTGTGTGTGTCACAGTCAGACAGACATAGAGGTAGAGTGAGAGAGAGAGAGTAACAGAGAGAGAGAGAGAGAGAGAGAGAGAGAGTCACAGTCAAAGAAACAGGGGTAGAGAGAGAGGGGGAGAGAGATAGTCAGAGAGAGTGAGAGAGAGAGAGAGGAAAAACAAACAGAGAGAGAGAGAGAGAGAGAGAGAGAGAGAGAGAGAGAGAGAGAGAGAGAAATGGGGGGAGGGGGGAACGGGATAGCCTAGTGGTTAGAACATTTCGCTCGCAATCTGACAACCCGGGTTCGAATACCGTTCAAGGGGATATTTTCCCCTGGAGTTAACATCAGTGCAGACTCCACTCTCCCCAAAAAGTCCTTCGATGAGACTTTAAAAAAAAAAAAAAAAAAAAAAAACCGAGGCCCCTGTGCGAACGCAAGCAGAACATCTTTGCGCACAACGTTAAATCCTGTTCCGCTTTTCGTAAGAGTAGGCCATTGTGTGCCGGTGGGAACAGATGACAATTGACAAAACCGCATACACACGGGGACTGGATGTAAAAAAAAAAGCACATAAGTGTTTATTCCATTATCCTCGATATAAAAGAATAAATCAAAAAGATAAATAAATGAAAATAAATAGACATATAGAAGGACAGGCAGACAGACATACGGACAAACAATCAGACAAACAAAGCCGGAAGCGGACTATGGTCTATATATATATAACGATGCTGCTGACATACCGGAAATTGCGCAAGAATGCTGGGAAAGTACCCTCCTAAAAAAAAGTTTTTTCAAAAAGAAAATAGAAAACCCAAAAACAGATTGGAAAGGGATAAACATTCCATCTACCTGCCCTGAGAGGCCATTTTGTTTAGCAGGGTGAAAAAATATACTTTCAGCGAGGACATTTTGTGTGATAGCTATCAAGTGTTATTATTGTTGTGGGAGGAGAGAGGCGAACTGTGTGTGTTTGTGTGCGTGTGTGTTTGGGTGGGAGGAAGGGTGTGTGTGTGTTTGGGTGGGAGGAAGGGCGTGTGTGTGTGTGTGTGTGTGTGTGTGTGTGTGTGTGTGTGTGTGTGTGTGTGTGTGTGTGTGTGTGTGTGTGTGTGTGTGTGTGTTGGGGTGGAAGGAAGGGTGTGTTGTGTGTTGGGGTGGGAAAGGGTTGTGTGTGTTGGGGTGGGAGGAGGGGTGTGTGTGGTGTTGGGGTGGGAGGAAAGGATGTGTGTGTGTTGGGGTGGGAGGAAGGGTGTGTGTGTTGGGGTGGCAGGAAGGGTGTGTGTGTTGGGGTGGCAGGGAAGGGTTTTGTGTGTTGGGGGGAGGAAGGGTGTGTGTGTGTGTTGTGTGGGTGGGAGGAAGGATGTGTGTTTGGGGTGGGAGGAAGGGTGGTGTGTTGGGGTGGGAGGAAGGATGTGTGTGTTGGGGTGGGAGGGAAGGGTGTGTGTGTGTTGGGGTGGGAGGAAGGGTGTGTGTGTTGGGGTGGGAGGAAGGGTGTGTGTGTGTGTTGGGGTGGGAGGAAGGATGTGTGTGTGTGTGTTTGGGTGGGAGGAAGGATGTGTGTGTGTTGAGGTGGGAGGAAGGATGTGTGTTGGGGGGGAGGAAGAGTGTGTGTGTTGGGGTGGGAGGAAGGGTGTGTGTGTGTGTGTTGGGGTGGGAGAAAGGATGTGTGTGTGTTGGGGTTTGGGGGGAAGGGTGTGTGTGTGTGTGTGTTGGGGTGGGAGGAAGGATGTGTGTTGGGGTGGGAGGAAGGGTGTGTGTGTTGGGGTGGGAGGAAGGGTGGTGTGTGTGTGTGTTGGGTGGGAGGAAGGATGTGTGTTGGGGTGGGAGGAAGGGTGTGTGTGTTGGGGTGGGAGGAAGGGTGTGTGTGTGTGTGTTGGGGGGGGAGAAGGATGTGTGTTGGGTGGGAGGAAGGGTGGTGTGTTGGGGTGGGAGGAAGGGTGTGTGTTGGGGTGGAGGAAGGTGTGTGTGTGTTGAGATGGGAGGAAGGGTGTGTGTTGGGTGGCAGGAACGGTGTGTGTGTGTGTGTTGGGGTGGAATGAAGGGTGTGTGTGTTGGGGTTGGAGGAATGGTGTTGTGTGTGTTGGGTGGGAGAAAGGGTGTGTGTGTGTTGGGGTTGGAGGAAGGGTGTGTGTTGGGGTGGGGAGGAAGGGTGTGTGTTGGGGGTTTGGGGGAAGGGTGTGTGTGTTTTGGGTGGGAGGAAGGGTGTGTGTTGGGTTGGAGGAAGGGTGTGTGTTGGGGTGGGAGGAAGGGTGTGTGTGTTTTGGGGTGGAGGAAGGATGTGTGTGTGTGTGTTGGGGTGGGAGAAAGGATGTGTGTGTGTTGGGTTGGGAGGAAGGGTGTGTGTGGGTTGGGGTGGAGGAAGGGTGTGTGTATTGGGGTGGAGGAAGGGTATGTGTGTGTTGGGGTGGCAGAAAGGGCGGTGTGTGTTGGGGTGGAAGGAAGGGTGTGTGTTTGGTGGAAGGAAGGGTGTGTGTGTGTGTTGGGGTGGGAGGAAGGGTGTGTGTGTGTGTTTGGGGTGGGAGGAAGGATGTGTGTTGGGGTGGGAGGAAGGATGTGTGTTGGGGTGGGAGGAAGGGTGTGTGTGTTGGGGTGGGAGGAAGGGTGGTGTGTGTGTGTGGGTGGGAGGAAGGATGTGTGTTGGGGTGGAGGAAGGGTGTGTGTTGGGGTTGGAGGAAGGGTGTGTGTGTTTTGGGTGGGAGGAAGGTGTGTGTTGGGGTTGGAGGAAGGGTGTGTGTTGGGGTGGGAGGAAGGGTGTGTGTGTTTTGGGGTGGGAGGAAGGATGTGTGTGTGTGTGTTGGGGTGGGAGAAAGGATGTTGTGTGTGGGTTGGGAGGAAGGGTGTGTGTGGGTTGGGTGGGAGGAAGGGTGTGTGTTTGGGGTGGGAGGAAGGGTATGTGTGTGTTGGGGTGGCAGAAAGGGCGTGTGTGTTGGGGTGGAAGGAAGGGTGTGTGTTGTTGGTGGAAGGAAGGGTGTGTGTGTGTGTTGGGGTGGGAGGAAGGGTGTGTGTGTGTGTGTTTGGGGTGGGAGGAAGGATGTGTGTTGGGGTGGGAGGAAGGATGTGTGTTGGGTGTGGAGGAGGGTGTGTGTGTTGGGTGGAGGAAGGGTGTGTGTGTGTGTGTTGGGGTGGGAGGAAGGATGTGTGTTGGGGTGGGAGGAAGGGTGTGTGTTGGGTTGGAGGAAGGGTGTGTGTGTTTTGGGTGGGGGAAGGTGTGTGTTGGGGTTGGAGGAAGGGTGTGTGTTGGGTGGGAGGAGGGTGTGTGTGTTTTGGGGTGGGAGGAAGGATGTGTGTGTGTGTGTTGGGGTGGAGAAAGGATGTGTGTGTGTTGGGTTGGGAGGAAGGGTGTGTGTGGGTTGGGGTGGGAGGAAGGGTGTGTGTATTGGGGTGGGAGGAAGGGTATGTGTGTGTTGGGGTGGCAGAAAGGGCGTTGTGTGTTGGGGTGGAAGGAAGGGTGTGTGTTGTGGTGGAAGGAAGGGTTGTTGTGTGTGTTGGGGTGGGAGGAAGGGTGTGTGTGTGTGTGTGTTGGGGTGGGAGGAAGGATGTGTGTTGGGGTGGGAGGAAGGATGTGTGTTGGGGTGGGAGGAAGGGTGTGTGTGTTGGGGTGGGAGGAAGGGTGTGTGTGTGTGTTTGGGGTGGGAGGAAGGATGTGTGTTGGGGTGGGAGGAAGGGTGTGTGTTGGGGTGGGAGGAAGGGTGTGTGTGTGTTGAGATGGGAGGAAGGGTGTGTGTTGGGGTGGCAGGAACGGTGTGTGTGTGTGTGTGTTGGGGTGGAATGAAGGGTGTGTGTGTTGGGTTGGGGGAATGGTGTGTGTGTGTTGGGGGTGGAGAAAGGGTGTGTGTTTTGTTGGGGTTGGGGGAAGGGTGTGTGTTGGGGTGGGAGGAAGGGTGTGTGTTGGGGTTGGAGGAAGGGTGTGTTGTTTTGGGTGGGAGGAAGGGTGTGTGTGGGTTGGAGGAAGGGTGTGTTTGGGGTGGGAGGAAGGGTGTGTGTGTTTTGGGGTGGGAGGAAGGATGTGTGTGTGTGTGTGGGGTGGGAGAAAGGATGTGTGTGTGTTGGGTTGGGAGGAAGGGTGTGTGTGGGTTGGGGTGGGAGGAAGGGTGTGTGTATTGGGGTGGGAGGAAGGGTATGTGTGTGTTGGGGTGGCAGAAAGGGCGTGTGTGTTGGGGTGGAAGGAAGGGTGTGTGTTGTGGTGGAAGGAAGGGTGTCTGTGTGTGTTGGGTAGGAGGAAGGGTGTGTGTGTGTTGGGGGTGGAAGGAGGGTGTGTGTGTGATGGGGTGGGGGAAGGGGGTGTGTGTGTGTTGGGGTGGGAGGGAGGGTGTGGTGTGTTGGGGTGGGAGGGAGGGTGTGTGTGTGTCTGTTTGGGGTGGGAGGAAGGGTGTGTGTTGGGGTGGGAGGGAGGGTGTGTGTGTTTGGGGTGGGAGGGAGGGTGTGTGTGTTGGGGGGGGAGGGAGGGTGTGTGTGTGTCTGTTTGGGGTGGGAGGAAGGGTGTGTTGGGGTGGGAGGAAGGGTGTGTGTGTATTGGTGTGGGAGGAAGGGGTGTGTTTTGTGTTTGTGTGTGTTTTTATTTATTTATCCTAGTTTTATTTATTCTTTCATTTCGAGGTTAATGGAATAAGCATTCATGTGCTTTGTTTCATCCAATCCCCGTGTGTATGCATTTTTGGAAATTTCACCGTTACCACCGGCACACAATGGCCTACTTATCCGAAAAGTGTGTGAGGGGGCGGGGGGCGGAGGGGGGTGTACGTGTGAGAGAGAGAGAGAGAGAGAGAGAGAGGAAGAGGGGAGAGAGAGAGAGAGAGAGAGAGAGAGAGTGTGTGTGCGTGTGTGTGTGTGTGTGTGTGTGTGTTTTGTCAGCGGAAACATCACACACAGAGAGAAACACACACACAAATATACTCAAGCGTAAATACACAAACGCACACACGTATA
>CM054145.1:8884805-8897305 GCA_028751875.1 Rapana venosa
TATATATAATATATATATATATATATATATTATATTATAGTATATATTACATTATGTCATATTATATTATATCATAAAATATTTCACATTATATTATATACATATATTACAAAGAGGAAGAGGTAGATAGACTGAAAAGAGAAAAAAGACAGAAAGAAAGACAAGAGAGCTTTTGATTGTCAATGAATAGATATGTTGCATCCTTGAACGAGTTTGAAAATGGGAGTTTTCGAAAAAAAAGGGGGGAAATTGCATTATGAACAATGCATAAAGAGCAACCCTTAGAAAGTGAAAACAACAGGCTCACATTTGATTTTATTTTTATTTTAGCTTCAAGGCACCCTGCAAGGTAAGAATAGGAGATTGTAATGAGACCTGTTCGAGAAAAACATTGAATAAAATTTTTAAAGAAACAGGAAATGTTATTGTGTAGGAGTTTCTGTATTTTTTGTCTTTGTTACTTTGGTTTTTTGGGGGGGTTTTGTGGGGGTTTTTTGGGGGGGTACATTCCATACTGAGAGACAGAAAGAAAGAAAGAAAGAAAGAACGAAAGAAAGCAAGAGAGAGATTTATTCTTTTATATCCAGGATAATGGAATAAACACCAAACCTCCAGCCCCTGCGTGTATGCGGTTTTGTAAATTCTGTCATCTCTTCCCACCGACTCACGATGGCCTCTTCTTCCGAAAAGCGGAACAGGATTTAACGTGTGCGCAAGATGTTCTGCGTGGATTCGCACACGGGGTCTCGGTTTCTTGTGTCATCCGACGGACTTTG
Source organism: Rapana venosa (assembly GCA_028751875.1). Taxonomy (NCBI): domain Eukaryota; kingdom Metazoa; phylum Mollusca; class Gastropoda; order Neogastropoda; family Muricidae; genus Rapana; species Rapana venosa. The sequence goes on from CM054145.1 coordinate 8,885,582, forward strand.
GGGGAGAGTGGAGTCGGCACTGATGTTAACTCCAGGGGAAAAAATCCTCATGAACAAGATTTGAATCCGGGTCGTCAGATTTTAACGCGATGTTCTAACCACTAGGCTATCTCGTCCCCCAACGGACAGACAGACATATAGAAAACCGACACACAGATACGAGAAAAACCAATAAAATTTAAAGAAACGGAAATTATTGTGTATGATTTCTTTTTGTCTTTTCTACTGTTTGGGGGATGGGATAGCTCAGTGTTCAGAGCACTCGCTTTCCCCCAGCCAAAGTTAAGCAGCATCGAGCGTGGTTACCACTTGGATGGGTGGCCGAAACGCACCTTGCCTTCAGTACAGTCCCCCAGTTCACCCAGCTGTAAATGGGTACCTGTCTCTTTAGGGTCAGGGAAGGTACATCAGCGAGGGAAAGGGGATGGGCGCCGCCCTCAATATGCTGGCCCCTAGAGAAGTTGAGGTCTGTGATGCCTCGCTCTCCTACGACTGTATAGGTTATGGGAACACCTTTGCCTTACTCTATTTGGGTGGGGGATATTTTGTAGCAGGCATTACCTAGTTGTCGTGTTTGTTAGTTTGCAGTAAGAGGTTTGCTTGTCAATGGTTTGTTTCACTGGTTGTGTTTTGTAATAGTCGAACGCTCAGACAGCATCTATAGTCTGTCAAATGAGCGAAAATGCGTTGCTGCTGCCGTTAAGCGCCTGACAAGTCAGGCCCAGCACATCCGACTGCGACGTGGAAAGAGAGAGTTGTTCATCTTTTAAGTCTCTTTTGGGAAAAAAAGACAGGCAGGAGAATTGATCAACAAGGTAGGGGATAGACAAGAAGGAGGTGACAGGAAGAAAAAAAAACAAGGCCGGAACAAAGAGAGAGATAGAAAAGAGGGAATTCCTAGCGCAGAATTTCCAGAAGGTGGGGATGCTATTTATACTGACAGGCCCCCCAGTATTCCTACAGAGGGAAGGGCTGGTTGTTTGGATAGTTCGTTTGTTTCCCTTTTGCTTTGTTTGTTTGTTAGGTTTGTTTTGGCTAATGCATATGGTTTTTTTTATAAATTTTTTATGTTAAACGGTTACATAGTATTGCATAGCTTGGATTTTGGAACCACTCAGTCTCTTTCTCTGTCTGTTTGTCTGTCTGTCTTACTGTCTCTCTGTCTCTGTCTGTCTGTCTGTCTGTCTGTTTGTCTGTCTCTCTCTCTCTCTCTCTCTCTCTCTCTCTCTCTCTCCTCTCTCTCTCTCTCTCTCTCTGCTTTTTGAGATATCTTGTTTATTAGTTCATTGATCTATTCATGTTTGTTTTCACTTTTCGCCCATGAGGGCCCGGTGTAAAAGAAGCCTCTGGTTTATCCAATTACCCTCAATAAAATATTCGAGTTCGAGTTCTCTCTTTCTTCCTCTCTCTGTGTCTCTCTGTCTCTGTCTTTGCCTTGTCTGCCTGTTTGTCTGCCTCTCACACACACACACACACACACACACACACACACACACACACACACACACACACACACACACACACAACACACACACACACACACACACACACACTCTCTCTCTCTCTCTCTCTCTATATATATATATATATATATATGTGTGTGTGTGTCTGTCTCCCTCCCTCCCTCTCTCCCTCTCTCTCCTTCAACGTATCCCCACCCTCTCGAAACTAGAAATTCCCTCTTTTCTATCCTAAACTTTGTTTCTGCCTTTTTTCTTTTCTTCCTGTCACCTCCTTCATGTCTGTTGTCTGCCTTCTTGGTACATTCTTCTGCCCTTTTTACCTGAAAGACAAAATATGAAAATTATCTCCGAAGCCGAAATCGGATTCGCTGGGCCTGACTTGTCAGGCGCCTAACGGCAGCGCAGAGTATTTTTGCTCACGTGACAGACAAGAGTAGTTGCTGTCTAAGCGTTAGAAGAAGAAGAAGAAGAAGAAGAAGAAGAAGAAGATGACGACGACGACGACGACGATGATGATGATGATGATGATGATGATGATTATTAGAACTGCCTTGTAAATGTAGCCACACGATTATATCGACAGGTGTTGTATACTGTTTTTGCTTATATGACAGACAACATTAGTTGCTGTCTGAGCGTTCGACGACGAAGAAGAAGACAGAAGTATACCATTCCATTGTTGTCGTTATTCGATTGATACTTTCCGGTTGCACTTCTCTGTTTATAAAACTGCCTTCTGACCCGGGCCAAAAGCTGTGTCAGTTATTGGTGTCAGCTAACTGCCAAGGCCTACACTAAAATGTTGTAACATGTTGTGTCGAGATTGTACCTTCCGCCATGACATGCTCTTAACGTAACAACCTGCACTCTACTTTTAAAGGAGAGAAAAATCCTCTGAAGTCGGAGTATAGCCTCCTATATGGTGAGGTACTTAAAAACAAGTCATACACGCAAACTTTTCATTCAGTCAGTGTGCAGTTTCAATCTCAGTACAGTGATTCACTGGTGGAATGATTGAGTCAGATTCAGGGTGACCCCCCAGAGTGTTAAACTGGGGAACGCACAACAACAACAACAACAGCAAAAATAATAATAAACCCGCCTGAATGATAGAAAGACTGAGGGGGGGCCAAACCACAGACACACAGGAACAACAGCCACAAAAGCATTCTTTTTCTCAAAGTAATTATCTTGTCCCCAAAGGGGAAATACATGGGGGGGGAAGAGGGAGGAGGAGGGGGGGGGGGGGTTGAAAGGATAAAGTGAAAAAAAGCAAACCAAAAATGGCGATACTTATAGAAAGTTACAGAACGAAGCACATGAAATGGACAAAAAAAAGTTTTAAAGGAAAAAGAAGGAAAAATTTATTGCTTCCCGGGCAAAAGGCCATTCCCTTTGGAGGAGGAAAAATGAGACGCTTTTTTCTTGATGGAACCAGAAATGGCAAAAATTTTTTAGGGCTCATTTTGTGTGTGTCTTTTTTGGGGGAAATTTGTTGGGTTTTTTTTTTTGGTTGATTAGCTGCATATATTTCAAGGGTTTAAAATAGGGAGGATTGTTGTGTGAAGAGAGAGAGAAAGAGAGAGAGAGGGAGAAAAGAGAAGAGGAGAGAAGAGAGAGAGAGTGGGTGTGTGTGTGTCTGCGTGCTGTGAGAGAGAGGAAGAGAGAGAGAGAGAGAGAGAGAGAGAGATTTGGTTGGTGTGGTTTTGGTGTTGGGTGGTTGGTGTGTATGTGTATTGGCGCGGCGCGCGCGCAAAGAATTTTTCTCTTAACTAGTGGGTTTTTTTTTATCTTCGTTTTTTTGGTTTTATTTTTTGTTACTCATTTTATTCATGACATACGTATTTTATTTTTTGGGGAGGCCTTTCAAAGAGAAAAAGGAAAAAAAAAAGGGACAGTGCATTTGATGTAGAAACAAACCCCTCAGTCACGCAATTTAAAACAGAAGAAAATCAAAGATCGATTTTAATGGCTTGGAAATTATTCATAAAGACATAAGATGATTTTTTTAATCCCACGTGCAACACATGTTGTGTGCTTGGCAGTACTAGGAAGAGCTCAGTTCAGAACACCGCTATCCTTAGCTAAAGCACGTTGACGTGTTACTAGTTAAGGGGGACCTTTTTGCGCACCTTTGGCTTCATACAGTCCCCCAACCCCCACTGTAAAGGGGTTCCTGCCCTCTTTAGGGTCGGGGAAGGGTAAAGCGCGAGGAGGGGAAAGGGGGCGCCGCCCCTCAATTCGGGCCCCCAGAGAAGCTAGGTCTCGATGCCTCACTCCCCAACACCACATGGGTTAGGGGGAAACCCCCTTTTACCTTTATGATATTGGGTGAATTTTGAACAACTTCCTTTTACTTGTAAACTGCAGTTAAAAAAAAAGCACATCTTAACCAAGGGTTCGGGACAGATACCTGGGGTTTAGAATATGCCTCGGCCTAGACGCTGACCGGTTCAGAAATCTCGCAAAAAGTTTTTTCCTCTGGAGTTACACAGGGCCGACTCCCCCCCCCAAAAGTCCTTTGGATAAGAAAAAAACCGAGACCCCCATGTGCGAACGCATGCGAAAATCATTGCACACAAAAAACCCGTTCCGCTTTCAGAAAATTGGCCTTGGGCCAGTAGGATGGATGACAAAATTTTAAAAAACTACAAAACCACGCGACGGGTTAAAAAAAAAGCACATGGGCAATTCCGTTATCCCGAAATAAAAAAAAAGAAAAAAAAATAAAATGAAAAAATAAAAAGGGTTTTTTCTGGGATTTCCTTCGTTTTGTGGACTCATACTGATTTTATTCACCGGGATATATAATTTCAGAGCCACTCTCCCGATAACAATTTAACTTAAAACGGCCAAAACGACAATTTTATCAGGAAACCGCCGGAAAAACTGGCATGGAAACCGTTTGCAAATTTTCCCCCAAAGGCTTGGGGGGAAGGGAAAAAAATTTACCCAAAAAAAAAATCCATTTTGGGGAATTTAAATAAAAAAAATCACCAAAAATTCCCTTCCGCATTTAAAAAAAAATAATAATTTTTCCCCTGTAAAAACCCTTTTTATTTATTTTGGGCAAAAAAATCCACTCTTTTTTTAAAGGGGAATTTTTTCAAATTTTTGCCGCCTCCCCCACACAGGCCTTTTTTTAAAACGGAAAAGTTTTTAACATTTTCCCAAATTTTTTTTTTGAAAGCCTAAAAAGGCCCCCCTAAAACTTATCTTTTGCGAAATTAAAAAAGGGGTTCCCCACAAATCATTTTTTTTAATTGGGTTTTTAGAAAAAACCCCCTTATTTCTTATTCAAATACCCCCGCCTGCAAAAAAGTTTAGTTTTCTTTCACCATAGCTTTTCCCACTTTTTTTTTTCCCTTTTTTTTTCTTTTTTTTTTTAAAAAAAAATTTTTTTTTTTTTTTTTTTTTTTTTTTTTTTTTTTTTTTTTTTTTTTTATTTTTCTGGGGGGTTTTTTTTTTTAAAAAAAAGGGGGGGGTCCCTGCCGGGTCCAAACGGACAAAATTTTTTGGGGGGAAATTTACCCCCCAATTTCCCCCCTTTCCCTTTCCCCTCCCTCCTCCCACTTCCCCCTCCCTCTCTCTCTCTCCTCTCTTAAATCTCCTCCCCCTCTCTCTCTCTCTCCTTCTCTCTCTCCTTTCCCTCCCTTTCCCCTCCACCCTTTGGGGGTACCCCTTTCTTAAGGAGCTTACTGGGAAAAAGCTGTTAACATCCCCCTCCAAAACCCCTCAAGGGTAAACCGCTAAACGGTTCTGCCAAAAGAGTTTAACCGGCCCAGGGAAAAAAAAATTTAAAAAAAAAAAAAAAAAGGTCATTTTCCCCCCTCTCTCTCCCCCTCTCTCTCTATCTCTCTCTCTCTCTTATAAATATAATATATTAAATAATTTTAAAAAATAAAACCCACCCCGCAAAGCACGCACACCCATAACCATACAGCCAGCACACACAAACTCCCAAAAACACATACACACACACTAACCCCCCCCCCCCCCCCATACACATCCCTCCTCCCTCCTCCACCCTCCCTCCACCCTCACCCACACACACACCTAAACAACTCAACCAATACAATAAAATCTATTCAATTTCGACTCTTGAGCAATACTTTAACCCCCCCCCCCATCCCCCCCCCTCTCTCTCTCTCTCTCCCCGAGACAAGACTGGCATCACGCATCTGGTGCCTTAGCCAGCCTTGCCAGCCAGTTAGAGAGCTTGAGGGAGCTTGCCAGACCTCTGCCAGATTTGCCAGGCGCTTGTGGGCTGATAACGTTAATGAAGTGTCAGAGAGAGATCCTGGTCTTAGACTTGATTAGTAGGGTCCCCATCCCTACCTCCCTTCTCGCCTCACTCCGCGTACAGTAAGTAGACTGGTAGCCTAGTAGCAGTAGTAGTAGTAGTAGTAGTCTGTGGGACTTTTGTCACACTGTAAGGTGGGATTTTGGCTCTGTGATTGTTTCTGGGTTGTGTGTCTGTATGCCTGTGCGTCTGTGTGGGTGTCTGTCTGTCTGTCTGTCTGTCTGTCTCTCTCTCTCTCTCTCCTCTCTCTCCTCTCTCTCTCTCTCTCTCCTCTCTCCACTCTCTCTCTCTCTCTCTCTCTCTCTCATATTGTTGATTGTATGTTTGTTTAAATGTTTCTGATGATTTGGTTTTTTTGTTCACTGTCCCCTTTATTATGGGGTATGGCCTAATGAATAAACATCCGAATCCGAATCTCTCCTCTCTCTCTCTCTCTCTCTCTCTCCTCTCTCTCCTCTCTCTCTCTCTCCTCCCTCCCTCTCTCTCCCTCCCTGTCTCTCTCTGCTGGATACAAAAAATTACTTGTACACATTCTATCACCCTCGGAATTTTTTTTTCGCTTTGTTTGTCTCTGTCTGTCTGTTCCTCTGTGTGTCTTGCTATCTCTCTCTGTCTTTATTTTTCTCTCTCAAAAAGTGTAATGCATCTGGAGAGTTTTACCAAAAAAAACGAGTTCCTATTGTAAATCTTACTGTTTTTAATAAGTGTACCAAGATGCCAGATACTGATCTCCCCACTACAATAGTTAGAAAAGTCCTGATCACCTCGCTGACATAACAACACTATCTGCAGCTAGAAAAAACAACAACACACCAACAACAACAAGATTCTGATAGTGTTTATCTCTTAACTCTGGCAGGGACAATGCAATGCGAACATAAAAAAGTGCGGTAAACCCTGTCTGAACCGAAACACAGAGGCCCATTACAGGAAGAAACCACCCTGTCAGGTTCATTGGGACTAAACACGTGCACCGATAGAAGTAGCAGCAGGGAAGCAATCAGAAGTCCTGACAGATCTCATAATCAAAGTTCTATTCAGTGTATCAAAGGATTTTCGTGTACCCAGTGCAGAAACAATGTAAGCAAATAGGTACAGACAGGGAGATTACACAGCAGACTGTAAACACAGCTACACGCGATGCAGCAGCAGCACAAGGCAGCAAAGAGAACGTGAAGAAAAGCTGCAGCCCAGACAGACAGACCAGCATCAGACTTCCTCTGTGCCCTCTGCCATAGACACTGTCTGTCATTCCCGTGTCAGACTGGCCAGTCACACCCGATGCTGTACCAGAGTAAACACCTAGAGTGCAACTCCATAGTCTTCCGAGACTGAAGTTTGCCTATAAATGTAACACAGGATGTATGTTGTAGTAGTAAAGTGACCGCTTACGACTTCTCATTAGTTTAATTAATGTCAATTCACTACATAGACATATTTTATTTCGAAGATAGTGGAATAAGCACTCATGTGCTTTTTAATCCAGTCCCCGTGTGTATTCAGTTTTGTACATTTTGTCATCCGTTCCCACCGGCACACAATAGCCTACTCTTCCGAAAAGCGGAACGGGTTTTAACGTGTGTGCAAGATGTTCTGCGTGCGTTTGCACACGGGACCTCGGTTTATAGTCTCATCTGAAGGACTTTTGGGGAGAGTGGAATTAGCACTGATGTTAACCTCAGAGGAGAAATCCTCTTGAACGGGAATCAAACCCGGGTCAGCAGATCGCGAATACATCCCTCTAACCACCAGGCCATCCCATCCTCCAGCGTACAAGGTGATTTAGACAATGGCACATTCCTGTTAAGAATGTACAGGAAAAAGGGGAAGGATGAAGAATACCATGAATGTTGATAAGTCTGTATTATGATTACATTTACAGGAACTCTCCTAGTGGTGAATGGCGAAATACTTTCTGCAACTGATACTAGCACATGCAACTTGAAATCATACAGAACACTTTCGATATTTCCATATTTCCACTGCAGATGAGAAACAAGAAATTCGGGATTGTTGAAGAGAAATTCAAAATTATGTGTCGCATTATTGTAACATCCCCCTAGGTATTAAGTTTATTATTCTGGTTCTTGTGGTGCTTCTAAGTGTGCATGCGTTTGTTGTTACTGAGTGTTTTGATATTAAGCCTGTGGTCGATTGATTAAGTAAAAATCGACGCTGCACCGAGATTTCATCAAGAATGCTTTCATTTCATTCTTCCGTTTGATTTTTTGATTCTGAGAAGTGGCCCGGAGAGCCCCATTCTGGCTGTGCATAATTCGTCTCTTTCAAAATTAAGATATGATAACAGCATTAAACTTGGCTTCGTTGTTCGTTGGTCTGCTTTCACATATTGCCGTGCGTGCGGTCAGAGTGCAAAGGGCTCCCTTCTTTTAATCAGCATGTCATTACCAGGCCCTCCAGCCTCCATCTCTCTCTATCTACCTCTCTCTCTCTCTCTCATCTCCCTCTCTCTTTCTCTCTCTCCTTCTCTCTTTCCCTCTCTCCCTCACATACACACACACACGTGCGCGCACTCGCACTCAAACAGTCACACGAACACGCACGCAGGCGCGGGTGCACACACACGCATGTATGCACACCACCCCGCGCGCGCACACGCACGCACACACATAATTATATATATATATATAATATATACAGAACACACTGAATACTGAACATTGAACAAATTCATTGTACATCAGCCAGGGGCCACAAGGTATGGGGTTTGGGTGCGAATAAAAACACAGTGAATTTAATCATATTCACGAACGAAAGTGATGGATGAGAGAGACAAAGGGAGAGGCAGAGGCAGAGAGAGAGAGAGAGAGAGAGAGAGAGAGAGAGAGAGAGAGAGAGAGAGAGAGAGAACGAAAGAGAGATAAAGATTGATAGATAGATAGATAGATAGAGAGAGAGAGAGAGAGAGAGAGAGAGAGAGAGAGAGAGAGAGAGAGAGAGAGAGATAGATAGATAGAAAGACAGACAGATAGAAGATAGAGAGAGAGAGGCAGGCAGGCAGACAGACAGACAGACAGACAGATAGATAGACGATAGATAGATAGATAGATAGATAGACAGGCACAGATATAGATAGATAGACAGACAGACAGACAGACAGATAGATAGAGAGAGGAGGGGGGGGGGGGGCGGGTGTTGTCCAAGAAACGCGTGCCAGACGAACTTTTAAAGTTGACCTCATCTATCATGCGGACGTGTGCATAGGTTGCTGGGTACATGAATAACAAATGTATGGCGCTCTGTAGTATAGTTGTTACAGTTATTCCTTATCACCCTCTCATGGTTTTTGTGCATCTGTATGCCAATCTGTCTGTTTGTCTCTTTCTCTCTATCTCTCCCTCTCTCTCTCTTTCTCTGTCTCTCCTCTCTCTCTCTTTCTTTCTCCCCTTCCCCTTTTCTCTCTCTCCCTCTCCCTCTCTACCCCCTGTCTGTCTCTCTGTCTCTGTCTCTCTGGATAGCCTGGAGGCTAGAGTGATGCATTCGGATCTGCTGACCCGGGTTCGAATCTCGTTCAAGAGGATTTTTCCTCTGAAGTTAACATCAATGCCGAATCCACTCTCCCCAAAAATCCTTTGGATGAGACTATTAATCAAGGTCTCGTGTGCGAACGCACGCAGAACATCTTGCGCACACGTTAAAACCCGTTCCGCTTTTCGGAAGAGTATGTCATTGTGTACAGGTGGGAACGGATGAAAGAATTTACAAAAATTCCATACACACGGAGACTGGATGAGAAAAAGCACATAAATGCTTATTCCATTATCCTCGAAATAAAAGAATAAAGAAAGAAATAAATAAACAATACCCCTCTCCCTCTCTTTCTGTCTCTCTCTCTCTCTCTCTCTCTCTCTCTCTCTCTCACACACACACACACACACACACGCACCCACACACACACACACGCACGCACACACACACACACAGAGTGTCTATATCGCTTGTAAAAGAAGCAGCAGTGACAACAGGCACCACACGTGTGTTACAGACACAAGGACGTTTCTTGAATCCAGATAACAGCGTGGTATCCCGTTGGATGTCTTCTGTAGTCTGTTCACCCCAAATATCAGTTTCATCCAAATCGTTTTCAGGAATGCTATGACGGATGTATGGATGCATGGAGCGAAATGTGCCATCATCTGTGCTCTCTGTGTCTGCTTCTTTATGTATACCACCAACCCCCCCCCCCCCTCTCCCAATCTCTCTCTCTCTCTCTCTCTCTCTCTCTCTCTCTCTCTCTCTCTCTCTCATCTCTTGCTCTTTTGTCTCTCTGACCCCCCTCTGTCCTCCCTCCTTAACTCACACTTTCTCTCTACCCCTCCCTACCCCCTCTCTCTTTCTCTCTTCCCCCTCTCTCTCCCTCTCCCACCCTTTCTCTCACTCCCCTTCCCTCTTCCTATCTCTCTCAATCTCTTTCTCTTCCCCTCCTCCCCTCTCTCTCCGTCCTTCTCCCTCTCTCTCCGTCCTTCTCCCTCTCTCCCTATCTCTCCCTATCTCTCCTCCGGCCTGCCTCCCTCCCTCCTGCCCCTCCGTCTCTTGCTCCCTCTCTCTCTCTCTCCTCCTGTCTCTCTCTCTCTCTCTCTCTCTCTCTCTCTCTCCTCTCTCTCTCTCTCTCTCTCTCTCTCTCTCTCCTCTTGTGTCTGTCTTCCTCTCTCTCTCCCTTCCCTCTGCCTATCTTTCTGTTACTCTCTGTCTCTGTCTGTCTGTCTGTCTCTCTCTCTCTCTCTCTCTCTCTCTCTCTCTCTCTCTCTCTCTCTCTCTCTCTCTCTGTCTGTAAAAGAAGCAGCGGTGACAATAGGCACCACACATGTATTAGCAAATGTCCATGTCCTTTATCACAGACACAAGGACGTTTGTTGAATCCAGATAACAGCGTGGTATCCCGTTGAATGTCTTCAGTGGTGTGTTTGCCCCAAATATCAGTTTTCAGCAAAATCGCTTTCACGAATGCTATGATGGATGCACCATGGATGCATGGAGCGAAATGTGGCCATCATCTGTGTTCTGTGTGTGTGTGTGTGTGTGTGTGTGTGTGTGTGGTGTGTGTGTGTGTGTGTGTGTGTGTGTTTCTGTCTTTTCTTTGTGTGTGTCTGTCCGTGTGTGTGTCTGTCTCTCTCGCTCTTGTGCTCTCTCTCTCTCTCTCTCTCTCTCTCTCTCTCTCTCTCTCTCTCTCTCTCTCTCTCTCTCTCTCTCTCTCTCTCTCTCTCTCTCTCTCTCTCTCTCTTTCTCTCCTGTCCGTGTGTGTGTCTGTCTGTCTCTCTCGCTCTTGTGCTCTCTCTCTCTCTCTCTCTCTCTCTCTCTCTCCTCTCTCTCTCTCTCTCTCTCTCTCTCTCTCGCTCTCGCTCTCCCTTTCTCCGTTCAAGGAGACATTTTCCCCTGGAGTTTACATCAGTGCAGACTCCTCTCTCCCCAAAAGTCCTTCGGATGAGACTATAAACCGAGGCCCCGTGTGCGAACGCACGCAGAACATTTTGCGCACACGTTAAATCCTGTTCCGCTGTTCGTAAGAGTAGGCCATTGTGTGCCAGTGGGAACAGATGACAGATTTACAAAACCGCATACACACGGGGTCTGGATGTAAAACAAAAGCGCATAAGTGCTTATTCCATTATCCTCGATATAAAAGAATAATAAATAAATAAATAAATAAATAAAACAAGTGAACATTGTGATCCTTTGTCACAGATCTTGATTGTGTGTTTGTGTGTGGGCACGCGCGTGTATTCGTGTGGGTAGTAGACTGTCCTACAGGGAACAGTACAAGGAGGGAGACAGAAGAGGCAGACAGAGAAAACGATGGGAAAACAACATCAGAGAGTGGACTGGCCTTGAGTGGAAGAACGATTTGCTACGGAAAGCTGAGAACCACGAGGAGTGGAGGAAGCTGGCTGCAGTATCTTCAGTGGTGCCCCCAACAGTTTACAAAACTAAAGGGCTAGT
>CM054145.1:8912305-8913579 GCA_028751875.1 Rapana venosa
CTCCCCCCCCCCCACACACACAAGACCCCCCTCCACCCCCACACACACACACGCGCGCGCGCGCGCACACATGCATATATAAAAGGAAAACTTCTGAATAACAGGAAAATCCAGAGGGTTCACATAGCATCTGGTCGGTCACTGGGTTTGTGTGATGTCGACTTCATTTAGTTCTCTCTCTCTCTCTCTCTCTCTCTCTCTCTCTCCTCTCTCTCTCTCCTCTCTCTCTCTCTCTCTCTCTCCTCTCTCTCTCTCTCTCTCTCTTATTGATTTGTAGGTAACATGACAATGGTGTGCGTGCGTGCGTGCGTGCGTGCGTGCGTGTGTGTGTGTGTGTGTGTGTGTGGTGTGTAAGCTTGTGACAATAATTCATGTATGATAACAATTAATGTATTCGGTTGAATATTGAATATTGGAGATGCCTTTTCTTCTTTCGGTTTTCATTATTTCCTTGTTGCAAAAAGCATATTGTTTATATTGTGTTCATACTGTGCTCCTTGCCAAAAATACTGTATTGTTAATGGCAATAAATTACTTTCAGTGTTCAGTGTCCCTCTCTCTCTTTCTCTTTCCCTCTCTCTCTCTCTCTCTAATTTTTTGCCCTTCAATGTGTATTGTGGCCAAAGGCCGATGTACATTAAACCATTTCAGAGTTTCAGAGTTCTCCCTCCCCCTCTCCCTCTCCCTCAATCTCTCCCTCTCTTCTTTTCTCTTGCACACATATTTGCTTACAGTGATCTATAGCTTCACAAAGAAAAAAAATTGGGTTTTGAAATAATTCTCTCTCTCTCTCTCTCTCTCTCTCTCTCTCTCTCTCTCACTTTGCAAATGTACTTGGCCTCTGAGCAAACCCTTATGCTTTAATGCCCACGCAAATCGACTTTTTGTAACTTACCAGCTGTATATTTAGCTTGACCTCATGACTTTAGGGTCACCCCGCATGGAAAATCTCATTAAAATCCTATTCTCTGGGTCCACCTGGGAGTTCTTCACACTCTGAGGTATGTGTTATTAATTAAAAATAGGAAATAGAATCTGTAGAAATTACCACAACAGGGCATTTCATGTGTGTGATTTCCCTAGGCGTGGTGTTGAAATTCAGTTCCATTTCTATGGGTGGGTGATAGTTGAGAGCCCAGTTCACAAGTGTTTACTCTCTCTGTCTGTTTCTGTCTGTCTGTCCTCTCTCTCTCTCTCTCTCTCTCTCTCTCTCTCTCCTCTCTCTCTCTCTCTCTCTCTCTCTCTCTCCTCTCTCTCTCTCTCTCCCCTCTCTC
>CM054145.1:8924079-8931579 GCA_028751875.1 Rapana venosa
TCTTCTTCGTCGACGTCGTCGTCGTCGTTGTCGTCGTCCTCGAACGCTTAGATAGCAAATTCTTGTTTTCTTCTATATGAGCGAATACGTGTCACGCTGCCGTTAAACGCCTGACAAGTCAGGACCAGCGTAGTGAAGGGGGTGATGTAGAAGTGAGTTTCATTTAATTTCATACCACTTTAAGGCACAGCAGATTTCTCTGCATGAAATTTGGGCTGCCCATTTTTTCTTCCTGTCTGCAGCTCTGTGTGTGTTTTCCTATCAGAGTGGCTTTTTTCTACACGACTTTTGCCAGGGACAACTCTCTTGTTGCCGTGGGTTCTTTTACGTGCGCTAAGTAAGTATATGTTACACACGGGACTTTATCGTCTCATCTGAAAGACTAGCATCCAGACCACTACACTCATGGTCTAATGGATGGGGGGCAATTTTTGGGCCCAAACGGGGATCAAACCACCGCACACTTCCGACCCAGACTTTTCGCTTTCTAGGCAGGTGCGTTACCTCTAGATCACCGATCATATAGATAATGTATAGACCAGTTGAAACGTAACTTTACACGGCTAGATAAACAGGGAGACAGGATAGCCTGGTGGTTAGAACATTGCGCTCGCGATCTTCCGACTCGGGTTTGAATCCTGTTCCAGGGTAATTTCCCTCTGGAGTTAACATCAGTGCCGACTCCACTCCCATCCCCTGAAAAGTTCTTCGAATGAGACTATAAACCGAGGCCCTGTGTGCGAAAGCACGCAGAACGTCTTGTGCACACGTTAAAATCTGTTACACTTTTCAGAAGCGAAGAGTAGGTCATTGTGTGAGTGAGAAATGATAACGAAATTGACAAAATTGCATAATACACGGGGAATGGATGGCAAAAGGTATATGAGTATTTATTCCATTATCCTCGAAATTAAAGAATAAATATATATTTTTTTTAATGAATAAGTAAAATAAATAAACAAACAAATGAATAAATACATCATTTTAAAGATCAGTTACAGGCACAGAGAGACAGAGACAGGCAGACAGAGAGACAGACAGACAGACAGACAGACAGACAATGGCATAGAAAGAAAACACTGAAGACACTGAATGCTGAAAGTAGTTTACTGCTGGAATTAATAATGGGGTTTCTAGTGAATTACAGTTAGGTTTGATCTTCTTTTATGCTTGTTCAGTCTCTAAAGGTAAAGGTGTTCCTATAACCTATGTGGTCGTAGGGGAGCGAGGTGTCAGAGACCTCACTTCTCTAGGGGCCAGCATATTGAGGGCGGCACCCATCTCCTCTCCCTCGCTGCTTTACCTTCCCTGACCCTAAAGAGGGCAGGTACCCATTTACAGCTGGGTGAAATGGGGGACTGTACTGAAGCCAAGGCGCGCAAACGGTTACCCATCCACTTGGTAACCACGCCCGATGCTACTTAATCTTGGCATGGGGAAAGCGAGTGCTCTGACCACTGAGCTATCCCGTCCCCGTTTATACTCTCCCATACCACTAAACGAATAAGAGAAGTAAACTTTACAACAATCTCGAGAGAGTAAGCACGAACATTCACAAACTATCCCTATACAGTTGATAGCAGACTGATAAATTCCACTACTTTGTTATATATAAATCGGTAAAATATCCCTTCGTGTAGACTTAAATCCAAGTACACGATGTCATGCTTGTTTGTGTTCATCTGCCTTTATATGCGTCTGTGTTCGAGTAATATTTCTCCAAACAGATTCAAACAAACATAAAAACCCTAACATTTAAACAAAACACAAAAAGCAAACAATTGGAAAGCCATCCAAGTAAGCTTTAGATACGACTGTAAAGAGTAGGTTTAATGCGAACAGGAAACGAAGAGTCGTAAGGGATCCAGGAATAGCGGCCATAACTTTTTCTTTCCTTTTTTATATCACAGTGCAGAAACCAGTACTGTTGCTTTCTGTCTCGTGGGGTGAGAGAGAGAGAGAGAGAGGAGAGAGAGAGAGAGAGAGAGAGAGAGAGAGAGAGAGAGAGAGAGAGGAGAGAGAGAGAACGGATAGGGTGTAGAAAATGAGAATTGATTGACGGGAGGGGAGAAAGAGAGAGAGAGGGGGGGAGAGATGGAGACAGGGGGAGAGAGAGAGATGAGAGAGAGAGGGGCGAGGGGAGAGAGAGAAAGGAAAAAGGAGAGAGAGGGCAGGGGAGAGAGAGAGAGGGGGGAGGGGAGAGAGAGAGAGGAAAAAGGAGAGAGAGGGCAGGGAGGAGTAGAGATGGAGAAAGAGGGAGGGAGAGAAAGGGAAAGAGAGAGAGAGAAGGAGATGGAGGGAGATAGAGGGAGGAAAGAGAGAGAAGGAGGGGAGAGACAGAGAGAGGAGGGGGGGAGAAAGGGAGATAGATAGAGGGGGAGAAGGAGAGGGAGGGAGAGAGAGATTGATTCCTTGATCGATTGATAATCTTTATTCCTAAGGGTAACAGATAAGTATTGACATACTTTTCTCCATTCGACCCTTGAGAAAAGGAGGACAGACAGACAGACAGACAGACAGACAGGCAGGCAGGCAGGCAGGCAGGCAGGCAGACAGGCAGGCAGACAGACAGACAGACAGACAGGCAGACAGACAGACAGACAGACAGACAGACAGAGATAAATACAATGAAATGAATATGTTTTATTTACTGTTGCTTTCTATCTCATGGGGCGAGAGAGAGAGAGAGAGAGAGAGAGAGAGAGAGAGAGAGAGAGAGAGAGAGAGGAGAGAGAGAGAGAGAACGCATAGGGTGTAGACAATGGAAAGTAACGGGGGTAGAACGAGAGAGGGAGAGAGGGGAGAGAGAGAGGGGGGGGGGAGGGAGGGAAGGAGAAGGAGGGAGAGAGACAGAGAGGGAGGGAGGGAAAGAGGCAGGCAGGGAGAGAGTAAAAAAGTATGTTCTTTCGAGCCAGAAGGCCCATAGAGCCGGAGCTTATCCCGGTTTCTGTAGCGTTAAGCGAACTGATGGTTTTTCACCACCCCTGTGACAGGACGCTAGTCTGTCGCCAGATACTTCCCCAGCAGAGCTGGTACCCACTTGTACACCTGGGTGGAGTGAGGAAAATAGGAGTAAAGTGTCTTTCCCAAGGACACAACACCGAGCCGAGCGGGGATCGAACCCGCGACTCTGGATCACGAGTTGACCGTCTAAACCACTCGACCACGGTGCCTCCTTAAGGCAGGGAGAGAGAGAGAGATGAAAGGGGAGACAGGCAGGCAGAGCGAGAGAGAGGAGAGAGAGAGAGAGAGAGAGAGAGAGAGAGAGAGAGAGAGAGAGAGAGAGAGAGAGAGAGAGAGAGAGAGAGACAGGCAGACAGACAGACAGACAGAGATAAATGATATGAAATGAACATGTTTTATTTACTGTTGCTTTATATCTCATGGGGAGAGAGAGAGAGAGAGAGAGAGAGAGAGAGAGAGAGAGAGAGAGAGAGAGAGAGAGAGAGAACGCATAGGGTGTAGACAATGAGAAGTAACGGGGGTAGAAAGAGAGAGAGAGAGAGGGGGGGGTGAGAGGGAGGGAGGGGAAAGAGAGAGGGGGGGAGGGAAGGAGAAGGAGGGAGAGAGAGAGACAGAGAGGGAGGGAGGGAAGGAGGCAGGCAGGAAGAGAGAGGGGGGGGGGGGCAGTGAGAGAGAGATAGAGAGAAAGGAGAGGCAGGCAGGAAGAGCGAGAGAGAGAGAGAGAGAGAGAGAGAGAGAGAGAGAGAGAGAGAGAGAGAGAGAGAGAGAGAGAGACTAAGAAAAAAAACACTTCAAGGAGAAAGAAACAGGAACACAATTTAAAAGTTTTAAACTCAAAAGATGATTGGAAAAAAAATTCAAACCAGAATTGATAGAAAAACTGTAAGAGAAATATTATACGTAGACATTACGAACGGAAAACAATAATTATGTGATGTTAACATACGTACCTGCACAAAAACTCTGAAGATCTCCTTACCTCCGAAAATGTAGTATTTTAAACATGTGTGACAACTTCACGTGGACCATACACCAAGACAGTGTTTGATGAGAGAGACACAGCAGACAGACGGACAGAGATAGAAACAAATAGAGACACAGAGAGAAACAGAGACAGAGAAAGAGAGAGAGACATAGAGAGACGAGAGAGACAGAGAGAAAGAGTGGAAGAGAGACACAGGGAAAGGACACAGACAGACAGACAGACAGAGAGCGAGAGAGAGAGGGGGAACTCTGAAATTGTTTAATGTACATCGGCCTTAGGCCACAGAGAGAGAGAGAGAGAGAGAGAGAGAGAGAGAGAGAGAGAGACAGAGACAGAGACAGAGACACACACACAGAGAAAGAGACAGAGGAAAGGACACAGACAGAGAGCGAGAGAGAGAGAGAGACAGACAGACAGACAGACAGACAGACAGACAGAGATGATAATATTCTACATAAGCATGCCAAAGCGGACCACCGGCTTACAGACAGGATGTTTCAGAGATTGTTTTTGAAACAAAGTGAAAAACACTTAGCGGAACGTTTTGAGATTCCGACCCCTAGACAATAGTGGACAAAAATGGTGTGTCGATATTGCGCTGGCTGTGTCGAAAAGGGGTTTTTGTCGTTAAGTGGACAAGGCTCAACGGAGTTAAGCCTTTTCTCCTTTGGTTTGGAAACTTCCTGTTTAAACAAAATAATGAAACCTTCATTTTAAAAAAAATTCTGCTGCCTCATCTTCTGTGACATTCCCGTCCTGCTGTTCCCACGCCGCTCATTTCAATCTCTCTGCCATACCCAGATTCGTTATGTCGCATTCTCAGGGTCGGAAGTCCACAGGGAGCCTATCAATATCAGGCTGCCGCGGGGCCACCAGCCAGAGGGGCCCTGCACTGCTCCTGAGTCACTTTGAAGGTGTTCAGTGGTGCTTTTTTATGAGGTAACATACGCAGGACACACCTACGTAGTCCCCTGCTGACAACAGTTTTAGCTCAGTCGCGGAGCCAGGCTGAGTGAGTTACCCACCCGAGGTGGCAACCACCACAACGTCCCTCTAATGACCGTCCCCCGTGAACCTCCAACCCAAAGGCTCACCACAGGCACAGAAGTGTATGGGGAAACCAAATCTGAGGTCACCATGAGACCAGAGCAATTAGGGCCACTGAATCAGAGGCAGTTCTTTGTATTGCATGATCAGTGATTCTGAGGCTGACGTAATGATGCTGCTATATTCAAATTTTGCCCAACATTTACTAATAAGTTGTTGTGGTTAATGATGAACTATCATCATCATCATCATCATTATTTTTTTTTTTTTTTCAAGTATACTGGAATAAACACTTGTGTGCTTTTTTCCCATCAGTGTGAATGCAATTTTGTCAACTTTGTCATCTGTTCCCACCGGTGGCCTACTCTTCCGAAAAGCGAAACAGGCTTTAACGTGTGCGTAAGATGTTCTGCGTTCGCACACGGGACCTGTTTGTAGTCTCATCCGAAGGACTTTTAGGGGGAGTGGAGTCGGCACTGATGTTAACTCCAGGGGAAAATATCCCCTTGTACGGGAATCGAAGAGAGAGAGAGAGAGAGAGAGAGAGAGAGAGAGAGAGGAGAGAGAGAGAGAGAGAGAGAGAGAGAGAGAGAGGAGAGAGAGGAGAGAGAGAGAGACTGACTGACTGACTGACAGACAGACACATAGACAGACAGACCATTTGGAAATAAAATTTTGACTTGACTTGACTTAACTGACAGACACACACAGAGAGGGTCGACGGATAGACAGACAGAGACAAACACACACATACACAGAGAGAGGGACGGACGGACAGACAGAGACAAAAAACAGAGAGAGAGAGAGAGAGACGGACGGGGACACACACACACACACACACACACACACACACACACACACACACACACACACAGAATCAGTGTCTGGTAAATCTCGAACGCGGCCGATGACTGGAAACAAATTGAAAGGTAATCCATCTTTGTGTAAGCAGGTTTGCATACATACAGACATGTATTCATCATCATAAGACTTCTTGGAAACAGACACTCACGCCGAAGTCGGATGCGCCGGGCCTGACTTGTCAGGGGCTTAAAGGCAGCTCAACGCATTTTTGCTCATGTAACAGACAACAGAAATTGCTGTTTGAGCGTTCGACGACAACGACGAAAACAAAGACGAAGACGAGGAAGATGATGAAGTAGTAGTAGTAGTAGTAGTAGTAGTAATAGTAGTGGTGGTAGTAGTAGTAGTAGTAGTAGTAGTAGTGGTGGTAGTAGTAGTGGTAGTAGTAGTGGTAGTAGTAGTAGTAGTAGTAGTAGTAGTAGTAGTAGTAGTAGTAGTAGTAGTAGTAAACCATTGACGCTGGGGGCAACAGCAAAGTGAGAAGCTATATGACCAGTGGCTTCCACTCATGGAATTCCACTTTACAGCTTAGTCTTTAGTGGTCGACTATGACTCTCTGACTAGGAGGCTTGACTTGCACATTCCTTATGTGCTGCAGCCCTTGGGGCTAGTTGGCCTTTGGAGAACATCTCCAACGCTGACTGTCCTTATGCCCACTTGGCCGAGAGAGTGGGGATGTACTGTGGGCAAGGCATCTCCACTAAAATAAAATTTCTGCCCAGTTTCCAAAACAGCAGCTTCCTTCTCTGCTGTTTTGGAGGTCATCGTCGAACACGACGGACAAACATACACATACACACAGTAGTAGAAGAGGAAGGAGGATGAGAAGAAGAAGGAGGAGAAGGAAAAGACACAACAAAGGTCTTCTTGCATGCTGAAAGATTTTTCCATCTTTGTCTCTGTCTTAACAGGTCAAGCAACGAGGAGGAGGAGGCTGGGATAGCCTAGTGGTTAGAGCGTTCAGCTTTTGCAATATAACGGCCTGGGTTTGGTTCCAGCCTCCTTCCAGCCAATTCTCATTCCCGACCCAGAGTACAGAAGGACGACTACCACCATCTCAAAAGAGAAGAACGAGTCATCATTCTAAGACTCTGCACTGGGCACAACAGGCTAAATCACCACATGTCCACAAAGCTGAAACTCGTTCCTTCTCCCCTGTGGTAAAGAAAACCAGACTGGTGAACACATCCTTCAGAGGTGCACGCTATACAGCGACCTGAGGAAGATTGTGTGGGCGACGGAGATAACCCTGCAAACCAAGCTGTACGGCCCACGAGAGGAGCTGGAAAGGACTTGCCAATTTTTCCCCCAACCACATCTGACGGTGCAAAAAGCGAACGAGAGAAGAAAAAGATTCCAGTCTGGGAAAAAGGTAAAGTTTGTATGCAGTTTTGACATGTTTTCGTGCGTGTGTGTGTGTGTGTGTGTTCGTGTGTGTGTGTATGTGTATGTTTGCGCGCACGCGCGTGCTCTCGCCTTAATCATTACATTCCATCATAATATAAAATTACAACATTGAGATAACCAGCAGTATGATATTTTCATCAGCACAGTTTTAAATAATGTGCACTTTCTCAAGTTCCAAATTATCATGTTCTGAATCAACTGGCCACACCCCCCCCCCTCCCCCCCCACACACA
>CM054145.1:8934079-8971579 GCA_028751875.1 Rapana venosa
ACTACCCCCCTCACACACACACACACACACCATAACCACCACACTACACTACCCCCCTCACACACACACACACACACACACACACACACACACACACCATAACTCACACCACAACTACACTACCCCCCTCACACACACACACACACACACACCATAACCACCACACTACACTACCCCCTCACACACACACACACACACCATAACCACCACACTACACTACCCCCCTCACACACACACACACACACCATAACCACCACACTACCACTACCCCCCTCACACACCACACACACACACACACAACACACACACACACACAACCATAACCACCACACTACACTACCCCCCTCACACCACACACACACACACACACACACACACACACACACAGAGGCAACAAAGACCTCACTCGCTATATAACACACTGCCCTCATTGTTAAACTTCAAAAACCCTCTTAACAGTTTCTCACAATGTTACCAAGTACAGGTGGCCGTCCCAGATAAACCGAACTACCTTTTCTATCACCAGCTAGAAAAACCATCACACGTTATGCGAGGGAAATGAGATGAGAAACGAGGCAACGCACTTAATACGTGTGTGCTCCCCGCTTTTGAAAACAAACGAAAAAGTAAACCTAGTTGCTAACTAGGCAAACACTCCCTATACCAAAATGCTGTCTTTCACCAACTTTGTAAAACTTGGTGTGAAACTCTCTTTTTTTCCTAGAGTTTGAATTAATAGTTGATCCAGAGAGCGAGGGAGAGATGGAGGGAGGGAGGGAGAGAGAGGGGGGGAGAGGAAGGAGAGAGAGAACACTGAACACTGAAAGTAATTTATTGCCATTAACAATACAGTCTTTTTTGGCAAGAAGCACAGAGAGAGAGAGAGGGGAAGGGGGGGGGGGGAGAAGGGAGAGAGAACCCACTGAATACTGAACTGAGGGAGAGAGAGGGGGGGGGGGAGGCGACAGAGAGAGAGAGGAGGGAGAGAGAGAAACACTGAAAGTAATTTATTGCCATTAACAATACAGTCTTTTTGGCAAGTAACACAGAGAGAGCGAGAGAGAGAGAGAGAGAGAGAGAGAGAGAGAGAGAGAGAGAGAAGAGAGAGAGAGAGAGAGAGAGAGAGAGAGAGAGAGAAAGAAAGAGAGAACTCTTAACTCTGAGAGACAGAGAGAAAGGTAGAGAGAGATGGTAGTGGCTGTTTAGATTTGGGAGAGAGAGGGAGGGGAGGGGGAGAGAGAGAGAGGGGGGAAGGGAGAATTTTAGTTTGCACAGAGAGAGAGAGGGGGGGAGGGGAGGGAGAAATTTAGTTTGCACAGAGAGAGAGAGGGGGGGGGGAATATAGTTTGCAGAGAGAGGGGGGGGGAAGAGAATTTTAGTTTGCACAGAGAGAGAGAGGGCAGGGGAAGATAATTTTAGTATGCACAGAGAGGGGGGGGGGGAGAATTTTAGTTTGCAGAGAAGAGAGGGGGGGGTAACAGAATTTTACTTTGCGCAGAGAGAGAGAGGGGGGGGGGGAGAGAATTTTAGTTTTCAGAGAGAGAGAGAGGGGGGGAGAAGAGAATTTTACTTTGCGCAGAGAGAGGGAGGGGGGGGGGGGGGAGAATTTTAGTTTGCACAGAGAAAAGAGAGAGGGGGGGGGGAGAGAATTTTAGTTTGCAAAGAGAGAGAGAGGGGGGGAAGAGAGAATTTTAGTTTGCACGGAGAAAGAGAGAGAGGGGGGGGGGGAGAGAATTTTAGTTTGCACAGAGAGAGGGGGGGAGAGAGAATTTTAGTTTGCACGGAGAAAGAGAGAGGGGGGGAGAGAGGAATTTTAGTTTGCACAGAGAGAGAGAGGGGGTGGAGAGAATTTCAGTTTGCACATAGAGAGAGAGATGGAGGGGGGGGGGGGGGCAGAGAATTTTTGTTTGCACAGAGAGAGAGGGGGTGGAGAGAGAATTTAGTTTGCACAGAGGTGATATGGGGCGGGGGGGGGGGGGGGGAGAGAATTTTAGTTTGCACAGAGAGAGAGGTGGGAAGAGAATTTTAGCTTGCACAGAGAGGGGGGAGAGAATTTTAGTTTGCACAGTGAGAGGGGGAGAAGAATTTTAGTTTGCACACAGAGAGGGGGGGAGAGGATTTTAGTTTGCACAGTGAGAGGGGGGAATGAGAATTTTAGTTTGCACACAGAGAGAGGGGAGGGAGATAATTTTAGTTTGCACAGGAGAGGGGGGAGAGAATTTTAGTTTGCATAGAGAGAAGGGGGGGGAAGAATTTTGTTTGCACAGAGAAAGAGAGGGTGGGAGAATTTTAGTTTGCACAGTGAGAGAGAGAGGGGGGAGAGAAATTTAGTTTGCACAGAGAGAGAGGGGGGGGGAGAATTTTAGTTTGCACAGAGAATAGAGAGGGGGGGGAGAATTTTTAGTTTGCACAGTGAGAGAGAGAGGGGGGAGAGAATTTTAGTTTGCACAGAGAGAGAGAGGTGGGAAGAGAATTTTAGCTTGCACAAGAGGGGGGGGGGGGAGAGAATTTTAGTTTGCACAGTTGAAAAGAGAGGGGGAGAGAATTTTAGTTTGCACACAGAGATGGGGGGAGAGGATTTTAGTTTGCACAGTGAGAGGGGATGAGAGAATTGTAGTTTGCACACAGAGAGGGGGGGAGAGAATTTTAGTTTGCACAGAGAGAGGGGGGGGGGAGAGAATTTAGTTTGCACAGAGAGAGAGAGGGGAGAGGGGGGGGGGGCAGAATTTTAGTTTGCACAGTGAGAGAGAAGGGAGGGGGAGAATTTTAGTTTGCACAGTGAGAGAGAGAGGGGGGGCAGAATTTTAGTTTGCACAGTGGAGAGAGAGGGAGGGGGGAGAATTTTAGTTTGTACAGAGAGAGGGGGGGATTTTAGTTGCACAGAGGAGAGAGAGAGAGAGTGGGGGGGGGAGAGAATTTTAGTTTGCACAGAGAGAGAGGGGGGGGGGGAGAGAATTTTAGTTTGCACAAGAGAGAGTGGGGGGTGGGAGAGAATTTTAGTTTTCAGATAGAGAGAGAGGGAGGGAGGGAGAATTTTAGTTTGCAGAAAGAGAGAGGGGGGAGGGAGGGAGAATTTTAGTTTGCAGAGAGTGGGGAAGAGAGGAGGGGGAAGGAGAGAGAATTTTAGTTTGCAGAGAGAGAGGGGGGGAGAATATTAGTTTGCAGGAGAGAGAGAGTAGGGGAGGGAGGGAGAATATTAGTTTGCAAAAGAGAGAGAGAGAGGGGAGGGAGGGAGAATTATTAGTTTGCAGAGAGAGAGAGAGGGGAGGGAGGGAGAATATTAGTTTGGAGAGAGAGAGAGAGAGGGGAGGGAGGGAGAATATTAGTTTGCAGAGAGAGAGAGAGAGGGGAGGGAGGGAGAATTTTGTTTGCAGAGAGAGGGGGGGGAGGGAGAATTTTAGTTTGCAGAGAGAGAGAGAGAGGGGAGGGAGGGAGAATTTTAGTTTGCAGAGAGAGAGAGAGAGAGGGGGAGGGAGGAGAATTTTAGTTTGCAGAGAGAGAGAGGGGGGAGGGACGGAGAGTTTTAGTTTGCATAGAGTGAGAGAGAGAGGAGGGGAGGGAGAGAGAATTTTAGTTTACACAGAGAGAGAGAAATAGGGAGAGAGAGAAATTGAGTTTGCACAAAAAGAGAGAGAGGAGGGAGAGAGAGGGGAAG
This sequence comes from Rapana venosa, assembly GCA_028751875.1. Lineage (NCBI taxonomy): Eukaryota > Metazoa > Mollusca > Gastropoda > Neogastropoda > Muricidae > Rapana > Rapana venosa. The sequence goes on from CM054145.1 coordinate 8,937,735, forward strand.
AGAGAGAATTTGTAGTTTGCACAAAGAGAGAGACAGACAGACATACAGAGTGAGACAGACACAGTCACGGAGTGAGAGACAGAGAGACAGAGCTAGAGGGAGAGAACTGTGAACTCTGAACTGGCCTACTGTGTATATCGGCCTTAAGGTCAGAAAACATTTCAAGCAGTAGGAATGGAGACCATGAAGAAGATTAAAGATAAAATAACGGGACGGGATAGCCTAGTGGTTAGAACATTGCGCTCGCAATCTGAAGACTCGGGTTCGATTCCCGTAAAGGGGATATTTTCTCCTGGAGTTAACATCAGTGCAGACTCCACTCCCCCCAAAAGTCCTTCGGATGAGACTATAAACCTAGACCCCGTGTGCGAACGCACGCAGAACATCTTGCGCGCGCGTTAAATCCTGTTCCGCTTTTCGTAAGAGTAGGCCATTGTGTGCCGGTGGGAACGGATGACAGATTTACAAAACTGCATACACACGGGGACTGGATGTAAAAAAGGACAAGGGTGCTTATTCCATTATCCTCGATATAAAAGATTAAATAAATAAAGAAAAGAAAATAACCACTCACTAGATTTAATAAGACACTTGCAAAACATACACCTTGGTATTGGTGTGATGTCGATTGATGTGAATTGATGTGAATTGATTTGATTTGATTTGCAGGCTGGTCAGTGTACTGGTGAGTGGGGAGGGGAGGTGTTGCAGAGGGAGGTGGTCACCCTAGTGTCGGACTACATCACCACTGTCCAGTCCCTCACCCTTGACCCCTCTGTCAAGGTCAGTGTGTTATAGTATAGAATCTACTATTTTGTTAATGTTTCCTTTTAACTTTTTTTTTCATTACGAGGATAATGGAATAGGCACTTGTATGTGTGTGTGTGTGGGAGGGGAGTAACTACTTTATATTACGAAGATAATGGATTAAACACTCATGTTGTTTTTTACATTTAGTCCCCGTGCGTATGCAGTTTTGTAAATTTTGTTATCCGTTCCCACCGGCACACAACGGCCTGCCTACACTTCCGAAAAGCGGAACAGGTTTTAAGTGTGGATAGAGTGTGTGTGAAGTCAAGTCAAGTCAATTCAAGTCAAAATGATCTTTATTGAGGGTAAAAGAGTAAGCTTACAAGCTTCTTTTCATCCTGTCGTCATCCTCTGTATTCAATTTCATTTTAATCTCTGTGTGTTGTTGTGTGTGGTGTGTGTGTGTGTGTTGTGTGTGTCCATGCACGTATACGCATGAACGTACATAAGTAAGGATACCCACCAAGGGTGTATGTATTAGGCATCTACATAAACATGTTCTGTGCCTCTTTTATTTCGAAGTTAACGGAATAAGCACTCATGTGCTTTTTTTTACATCCAGTCTCCGTGTGTATGTATAGTAAGCAAAAAGCATTACAATCATGTTTTTCAACAGATATTTATTTTCTTATCATCAGAAACTTTCTCACCAGCTGATAATGACAATGGAAGTCAGCAATAATAGTGGGGGATAAGGGGGGGGGGGGGGGGGGGCAGGATAGTCTAGTGGTTAGACTGTTGCACTCGTGATCTGACGGCCCGGGTTCGAGCCACCACGGAGGCACCCGTTCCAGGGGATATTTTCCCCTGGAGTTAACATCAGTGCAGACTCCACTTCCCCCAAAAGTCATTCGGATGAGACTAGAAACCGAGGCCCCGTGTGCGAACGCATGTAGAACATCTCTTCACACACGTTACAAACCCGTTCCGCCTTTCAGAACAGTAGGCCATTATCGTGGTGGGAGGAGCGAGTGACAGAAGTTTGTAATAAAGGCATGCACACGGGTCAAGTCAAGTCGAGTCGATTCAAAAATGCTTTATCCATCCCATGAAAGGGCAATTACAATACTGATAGAATGCTAAGTTTTATTTATCTATATATTCCAAGAGTACTTTACACACACTCTCCCTCTCTCTGACATATCAGTGAGCTCACTACTGCTGCTGCTACTCCTCCTACTACTACTACCACCACCACCACCACTACCAATCCTCCTTCTACTACCACCACCACCACCACCAATTACTAATCTCCTCCTACCACCACCACCACCACCACCACCACCACCACCACCTCCTCCTCCTCCTCCTCCTCCTACTACTACTACTGCTACTGATAACGACAAACATAATGACAGGTAAAGAAAACAACAACAGCGACGTTGATAATAGCACTGACGTTGATGATTTTATTTTTCAGAAAATGGCGGATGTCCAGTATAACTATGACCTCGTCCGACAGCTGCTGTTGCTGCTGCAGCTTCACCCAGGCTTCCGTGACGTGCTGCATACGCTGCACAAGGGCTGCGTCACCTGCGACACACCATCGACAGAGGCTGAATTTTGGTTTAAGGAAAAGTGGCTGGTGGTGGTACGGGAGGGAGAGAGAGAGATCTACCCTCTCACTGTGTGTGTGTGTGTGTGTGTGTGCATGTGCAATGCGTATGTAGTATGCGTTTGTGTGTGTGTTGCGTCTATATGTGTGTCGCGTGTGTATATGTGCAAACGCACGGCACACACAGGCAATACGTGTTGCGCGAGTGCGTTGCGTGTGTGTAGTGTGTGTGTGTTGCGTGTGTGATGTGTGTGTGTGGTGTGTGTGTGTGTGTGGTCGTGTGTGTGTGGTGGGTGTGTGGTGTGTGTGTGTTGGTGTGTGTGTGTGTTGCGTGTGTGTTGGTGTGTGTGTGGTGTGTGTGGTGTGTGTGTGTGTGTGTGGTTGTATGTGTGTGTGTGTGTGGTGTGTGTGCGTGTTGTGTGTTGGGTGTGTGTGATGGTGTGTGTGTGTTGCGTGTGTGGTGTGTGTTGTGTGTGTGTTGCGTGGTGTGTGTGTGTGTGCGTGTGTGTGTGTGTGTTGTGTGTGTGTTGCGTGTGTGTGGTGTGTGTGGTGTGTGTTGCGTGTGTGTGTTGCGTGTGTGTGTTGTTCGTCGTGTGTGTGTGTGTGTTGCGTATGTGTGTGTGTGTGTTGCGTGTGTGTGTGTGTTGCGATGTGTGTGTGTTGCGTATGTGTGTGTGTGTTGCGTATGTGGTGTGTTGCGAGTGTGGTGTGTTGCGTGAGTGAGTTGCGTTTTGTGTGTGTGTGTTGCATGTGTGAGTGTTTGCGTGTGTGTGTGTGTGCGTGTGTGTTCGTGGTTGGATGTGTGCGTGTGTGTTGCGTGGTGTGTTGCGTGAGTGTGTTGCGTGTGTGTGTGCGTTGCTTATCACACTTACATACACAACACACATCACGAACAACACGTTTGTGTGTGTTGTGGTGTGTTGCGCATGTGTGTAAGTGTGTATAGGATCCACACACAAACACGCACACGCCGCAACACCACACACACTCCAACAACACACGCAACACACACAACACAACACAAACCACACACCAACGCACACACCACTCACGCAACACAATGCAAACACACCACACACACACACACTGACACACACGCAGCAACACCACACACTCATGCAACACAACACACAACACACGCCCACACACACACACGCGCAAAACACCACCACACGCAACACACACCACACGCCCAACACACACCACACCCCAACAACACCACCGCCCAACACACACCACACCGCCCAACACAACACAACACGCAACACACACCACACACACGCCATCACACGCAACACGCAACACGACACACACACACGCAAACCGCCACACGCACCAGCGCCACACACGCCCCACACGCCACACCTCACGCACACCGCAGCGTGTGTGTGTGTTGCGTGTGTGTGTGTTGTGTTGTGTTTTGGTGTGTTGTGTGTGTGTGTGTTGGTGTGTTGTGTGTGTGTTGGTGTGTTGTGTGTGTGTGTGTTGGTGTTGTGTGTGTGTGTTGTGTGTTGTGTTTGTTGTGTTGGTGTTGTGTGTGTGTTTGGTGTTGTTGTGTGTGTTGGTGTTGTGTGTGTGTGTGTTGTGTGTTGTGTGTGTGTGTTGTGTGTTGTGTGTGTTGTGTGGTGTTGTGTGTGTGTTGGTTGTGTTTGTTGTGTGTTTGGTGTTGTGTGTGTGGTGTTGGTGTGTGTGGTGTTGTGTTGTTGTTGTGTGTGTTGTGTGTTTGTGTGTGTTGTGTTGTGTGTGTGTGTTGGTGGTTGTGTGTGTGGTGTGTTGGTGTGTTGTGTGTGTGTGTTGGTGTTGTGTGTGTTGGTGTTGTGTGTGTTGGTGTTGTGTGTGTGTGTGTGTGTGTTGTGTTGTGTGTGTTGTGTGTGTGTGTGTGTGTGTGTGTGTGGTGTGTGTGTGTTTGTGTGTGTGTGTTTGTGTGTGTGTGTGTGTTTTGTGTGTGTCGTGTGTGTTGTGTGTTGTGTGTGTGTAGTGTGTGAGTTGTGTGTGGTCATTGGCAGCGGTGTGTTGTGTGTTATTGTGTGTGTGTTGTGTGTGTGTTGTGTGTGTGTTATGTGTGGTTTTGTGTGTTTGTAGTGTTGTTGTGTGTGGTGTGTGTTGTGTGTTGTGTGTGGTGTGTGTTGTGTGTGTTGTGTGTGTGTGTTGTGTTGTGTTGTGTGTGTTTGTGTTGTGTGTGTGGGTGTGGTGTGTTGTGTGTGGTGTGTGTGGTGTGTGTGGTGTGTTGTTGTTTGGTGTGTTGTGTGTGGAGTGTGGTGGTGTGTGTGTGTGTGGTGTGTGTGTGTGTGTGTGAGTGTGTGTGGTTGGTGTTGTGTGTGATGTGTGTGGTTGGTTGTGTTGTGTGGTGTGGTGTTATGTGTGTTGCGTGGTGTGTCTTGCGTGTTGTGTTTGCGGTAAGTGGCTGGTGTGCGTTTCGTGTGTGTTGCGAATTTGTGTTGTGTGTGTGTAGCGTGTGTGTGTTGGTGTGTTTGGCCTATAACACTTACACACGCGCATTCGCATCACATACACACATACGCAAAAAACGTTTTTTGTAGTGTTGTGTGTGTTGTCGGGGCGTGTGTTGGTATGTATGTATAAGCAATACACACCACACACACGCAAACACACACACTCGCAACACCACACTCAACACAAAACACACCACTCACTCGCAACACACACACGAACACACACTCACGCAACATACACGCAACACATACCAGCAACACAACACTCACGCAACACATACAGCAACAACACACACGCAAACATCACACACGGCAACACACACACCACACACGCAACAACACACGCTACACACACAACGCAACCACCACACACAACCACACACGCAAACACACACACACACACGCACAACACACACGCAACACACACAACACACCCACCACACACACAACCAACTACACCGCAAACACACACTACACACACAACACAACACACGCAACTCACACACACGCAAACACACAACACACAACCACGCAAAACAAACACACGGAACACACGAACACACAGCACACCACTACACGCGCTAACACGCAACACACACACCAAACACGCAACCACACACCACCACGCAACTCCACACAGCAACACAACGCAACACACCACGCAAACACACAACACGCAACACACACCAGCCGCAAACACACACAACATCACACACACACACACACACGCAAAACACACAACCACAGCAACACACACACACACGCACCACACACACGCAACACACACCACGAACACACACCCACGCAACACACGCGCAACACACACAACCACACGCAACACACACGAAAACACACACCCACCCACACACGCACACACAACACACCACGCAACACACACGATCCCACACACAACACACACACACACCACAGCAACACACACACACACACGCAAACACACGGCAACTCACACGCGCAAAACACACACACGCAAACACGCAAAAACACACACACGCAACGCAAACACGCAACACACACCAAACATCACACACACGCAACAATACTACACACACACGCACACAAACATACACACACAATACACACGCGCGCAAACACCAACACACACAGATAGAAGGGGAAAGGAGTGCGGTTAGAGAGAAAGAAGGGGGCCGAACGATTTCCCCCCCTCCCCCCCCCCCCCCCCCCCCCCCCCCCCCCTCCCCCCCCTCCCCCCCCCCTCCCCCCCCCCACCCCCCCCCCCCCCCCCCCCCCCCCCCCCCCCCCCCCCCCCCCCCCCCACCCCCCACCCCCCCCCCCTCCCCCCCCTCCCCCCTCCCCCCCCCCTCTGTTCTATCCCTCTCTCTCTCTCTCTTCCCCTCTCTCTCTACCCCAGAGAGAGACCGAGAGAGGAGAGGAGAAGGTGGATTTCCATACACACATTTGTGGTGATGGTATTTGTGTGTTGTGTGTGTTATTTACTTTGATGTGTTTGTGCACTATACTGAAGTAAACTTCATTTCAATTTACAATGTTAGTTTGTTAAATGCATCGTTATTAATTCTTCTTTCTCTGCCCTTTCTTCCTCTTCTTTCCAATCTCCCTCCCCTTATCTCTCTCACTTCTCTTTCCGCCACCCAACTTCTCTTTCTCCTATCATCTCTTTCACCCCAAAACACATACACTCCACATACACATCGCACATGCAAAATTTACCCTGGAGTTAACAACATCAGTGCTGACTCCACTCCACTCCTTCAGAGGGGAATATCATTATAAACGAAAAGCCCACGCAAACACCTTGACATCTCTTTAAAAAACGCTTGTCCAGTTCAACAGAATCGAAAACTCGAATCTTTTCTTCCAAAAAAGGCCATTTGGCCCCATACATGAGAGGTTACCCGAACCGTTCTATAACAACACGTTAAGACATAATTCCGAAGTCGGAATGCGGAATGACTTAAATGGAGTGTGTGTCGGGGGGGGGTGGGGGGGATTAGGGATGCTGGTTCGCGTACGCACGTGGTATACCTCGGAGAGCTCTAGCCAAGGAACAACAAAACAACAGCAACAAAACCGAACGAATCAGGACCAAAGGACATTGGTCAGTTGGGTTTAACCTACAGGGCAACACACTTACTGTGTCTCTGACGTTTTCTTAGCACCACGTCTGTTGCTGTTTTCTGACCATTTGCTGTTGTTGCCGCTGCTGTCGTTGTTGCAGCGGTTGTTGCTTGGTATTGTGTTGTTGTTACTGATGCGGTCGTAGGTGGCAGTGTTGTTGTAGTATCTGGTTTGTTATTTGCTGTTGCTGCTGTACTGTTTTATGTTGCGGTTGTGTTGATGTTTGTGTTGCTGTTATTTTGTTGTGCTGCACGTCTGTAGCTGTTCTGACGATTCTGCTGTTCTGTTGCTGCTGCTGTTGTTGTTGCTGTCGTTCTGCTCGCTGTTGTGTGGTCTTTGTTTTTGTTGTTGTTGCTGCTGTCGTTGCGGTTGCTGCTATTGTTATTGTTGTTGTTGTTGGGTATTGTTGCTGTTACTGTTTTGTTGTGTTGTTGATGTTCTCTGTGATGATGTTGTTGCTGCATGCACAGTCTGTAGCGTTTCTGGACTTAGTGCTGCTGTCGTTGTAGCTGTGCGGTATTGTTTCTGTTGTTCTTCCGTGTTCTTTAGTTCAGTTGCTGTTGCAGTTTTTGTTTGTTGTTGCGGTTTTAGTGTTCTTGCTGCTTGTTGTTGTTACTGTTATGCTGGTGTTGCTGTGCTGTTGCTGGTGGTTACTATTGTTGTTGATGCTGCTGCTGCTAATGTGCCGCTGTTGTTTTGCTATTGTTGTTGTGCTTGTGTGTGGTATTGTTGCTAGTTTCTGTTGCTGCGTTTTGTGTTGTTGATTGCTGGTATTGTTGCTGTTCGTGTGATGTTTTGCTGTTGATATTTGCTGTCGTTGTTTGTTGTTAGTTGTGCTGTTTGACTTGTAGTTTTGATGTTGGCTTGGGCATTAACAGAAGATCTGAAGGTTTTGCTGTGTCAACTGACTCAATGTCAAAACCTGCAGGTTTGTGTGATGCTCATGGTATCTGAAAAATAAGGAAGAAAGGAAGAAGAAGAAAAGGGACGGCATTACATTAGGACCTTATTGAAAATAAATGCCTTTTAAAATACAAATACACACAGACACTCACTGGACACAACATACACACACTCATACACATAGAAAATTCGGAAAAGGTATTATATACCAACATACATACATTATATATATATTTATATATATATAATATCGTATCTTATAATATTATATATCTATATATATATTTCTATATACACAACCACAATATTATCTATATTGATAGGTAGCTGGATAGGTCTAATAAGAGGATAGAAGGACGACACATTATAGATAGATTAGGTACATAGCTAGACAGACAACCCTATTTCGTTTTCTTTCTTTTTTTTGTTGGTCCCTTATCAAATGATGAGCTTAGTGCATTTGTCTAGAAAATCGGTTCTTTGTTTTACGCTAACTTCTTTTTACAGTGGTGATCGGTTCGATAACGCAGAAGTTCTTACACACTTTGGGTCGATCCCGCCACGGGATTTTCAGCAAGCTGAGGGCTGACAGCGATCTTCTGGAATACACCGAGAGAGAGAGAGGAGAGAGAGAGAGAGAGGGAGAGAGATGGATTGAGAGAGAGAGAGGAGACTGTGGCGAGTGAGGGAGGGACGGGAGGGGAGAGAGATCGAGAGAGAGGAGGGAGGGAGAGGGAGGACGTTGAGAGGAGAGGAGTGAGACGGATGGGCAGGGAGGGAGAGAGAGGGATGAGATGAGAGTAGCGAGGGAGGGAGGTATTGAGCGGAGAGAGAGAGGGAGGGAAGGGGGAGAGAGAGCGAGCGAGTGAGAGAGAGAGAGTGGGGGGGAGAGAGAGAAGGGAGGGAGAGAGAAGAGAGGAGGGAGGGAGGGAGAGAGGAGGGAGAGAGAGAGAGAGGGAGGGAGGAGTGAGAGAGAAAGAGAGACAAAGAGAGAGAGAGGGAGGGAGGGAGTGAGAGAGAAAGAGAGACAAAAGAGAGAGAGAGAGAGAGAGAGAGAGAGAGGGGAGAGAGAGAGAAGAAAAGAGAGAGACAGAAAGAGAGACAGAAAGAGAGATAGAGAGAGAGAGGAGAGAGAGGGGACCCCTCGTGGAAGTACAGTGTTCCCTTTGTACGTTATCTGTCTCTTTTTCGCGATGGATTCTAAGAAGACAGTTGATTGGGTGGGGTGGGAGATGGGTGGGGTGGGGGGGAGTGTGAGGTGGCGGTGGGGAGTGTGCGGTGGTGGGTGTGGGTGGGTGTGAGGTGGCGGTGGTGGTGGGTGTGAGGGGTGGGGTAGTGTGGGGTGGATGTGAGGGTGGGGAAGTATGAGGTGGCTGTGGTGGGTGTGGGTAGGTGTGAGGGTGGGTGGGTGTAAGGGGTGGGTGGGTGTGAGGGTGGGGTTGGAGGTGTGCATAAGAGAGAGAGAGAGAGAGAGAGAGAGAGAGAGAGAGAGAGAGAGAGAGAGAGAGAGAGAGAGAGAGAGAGAGAGAGAGACGCAAATGCAGTTTTATTTCACGAGGGAAATAGATTAAGTTACAAAACTTTTTTTTCCCATCCAGCCCTCAAAATGAAAAGAAAGAAAACGCTGCAGAAAACACATAAGCATATGATGACAATCAATGAGAGAGAGAGAATGTGTGTGTGTGCATGTGTGTGTGTGTGCATGTGTGTGTGCATGTGTGTGTGTGTGGTTGTGTCTCACTGGTGAAAAGGCAGGAGAATGGACACAGGAGGCATAAAAAAGACACAAAGGAGGTGACAGGAAGGGGAAAAAAAGCAAAAAGCCCAAATCGCGAGAGGGATGGAAAAGAGGAAATTCCTAGCACAATATTTGCAGAAGGTGAGGATGCAATTTTATACTGACATCTCCACGGAGTAAATTCCTTACTTGAAATTTCCAAAATTTGCCTGAAGCAGGGAGAACAGAATACTCTCCTGTTCAGTGTACATACAAAAACACAACAGTTCACACAAAAAGCATGTGTGTCATACCTAAAAAAGTGAAAAGGTAAAGGAGTCCCATAACCTATAAGGTCGTAGGGGAGCGAGGCGTCAGAGACCTCACTTCTCTAGGGCCAGCATATTGAGGGCGGCGCCCATCTCCTCTCCCTCGCTGCTTTACCTTCCCTGACCCTAAAGAGGGCAGGTACCCATTTACAGCTGGGTGAACTGGGGGAACTGTACTGAAGCCAAGGCGCGCAAACGGTCACCCATCCAACTGGTAACCACGCTCGACGCTGCTTGACTTGGCTGGGGGAAAGCGAGTGCTGTCATACCTACGACTTGTCTATAAGCTAAGGTTAAGAAATCATAACGAAGCCATAGCTGCGGTTCTGTTACAAAACCAAGATACGAACCTCATGAAAACTGTTACGGCAAAAGAAAAAAAAAAGTTGTTCTATAACCTACGCGGTCGTAGCTGGGTGAACTTGGGGAACTGTACTGAAACCAAGGCGCGCAAACGGTCACCCATCCACTTGGTAACCTCAAACTTGGTAAGTTGGTAATTTCTCTAGTTGAGACATCAAAGTATTCTTGAGTCTTGAGTAATCACGCTCGATGCTGCTTAACCTTAGCTTCGGGGAGAAAGCGAGTGCTCTGACCACTGAGCTATCCCGACCCCCGAGATAGATAGACGGCTTAATTAAGGGATTGTGCCCGTGGGATGAGTTTAGTTATCTGTGTTTAATTATCTGACAGGATTGGTGATAGCTCCCTTGTGCCCATGTCACACTCCCTAAACTAATGACTTAAAAGACGTTAAGCTCTGTGGTGCGCTCTCTCTCTCTCTCCCCTCTCTCTCTCTCCTCTTCTCTTTTCCTCATCTCTCTCTCCTCTCTCCTCTCTCTCCCCTCTCTGTGTGTGTGGTGAGAGGAGAGAGAGAGAGAGAGAAGAGAGAGAGAGAGAGTGAAATAAACGAATGTTTGTTTGTTTGTATGTTATGTATGTGTGCGAGAGAGAGAGAGAGATGGAGAGGGGAGAGAAAAAAGTGAGTGTGTGCGTGTGTGTGCGAGTGTGTGCGTGATTGTGTGTGTATGGTGTGTGCGCGAGCCGCGTTAGTGTATGTGTGTGCTTGTATGTGGTGAGGGAGAAAGAAGAGAGAGAGTAAATTATGTGCGTGGGGTGCGGTGTGTATGTGTGAGAGAAGAGAGAGAAAGAGAGAGAGAACGAAAACAAGGAAGCAGAGAGAGAAAAAGAGAGATAGAGAGAGAGAGTGGGGTGTATATGTGTTATATTAATATATATATATATTATATATATACAGATAGATAGATAGATTCGATATAGTAACACTATATCCTCTAAAACATTTCAAAACGCTTGCATTCGACCTATTCTTACACGTGCAACCAGTAACAGTTAATAGTTTTTACAAATTCAATCTACAACCCCACACTCACACGCACGCTCGCACACACACACAACACACCACACACCCCCACAACCCCACACACACACACACACACACACACACACACACGCACGCACACACACACATGCACGTACCCGCGCGCACGCATGCACGCACACACACACACAGATGTTTTGTCTTTAATTCCACGTATGCATATATTATTGTCCTCTCTTGTTCGATTTGTATGGTTAATGATTGATTAGGTTTTTGTTCTATGTCTGCATATTTATTATCTTTTCTCTCTCCTTTTTTCTTTAGATAGATGGCTTGAAAAAAGGCAAATGCACTGCTTACTCAATGTACCATCTGAAAATAAAAGTTTGACTTTAACACACACACACACACACTCCATATGCGGGTCAAGCAAAAGTCATTATCCACCACACGCGCGCGAGTGCACACACACACACACACAAAACACACCCCGCACACACACGCACGCACGCACACCACACGCACGCACGCACGCACCACACACACAAACGCACACACACACATACACACTCACACCCAAAACACACACAAAAAACGCACACACAAAACACACAACCCACCTCCACACACACACCTTCTGATTTAACGGCAATAAAGTTTTCCTATTCTGATTCACACACTCATACAGACGAACAGAGAGAAAGATAGACTTGCAGACAGACAGACGCAGAAACAGGCAGAAACATGCAGACACATGCTAAACAGAGAGGAAAACATTGCCCCCTGTGTCCTATGTCTCATCACTGCACTGTCAAAGAGTAAGTTTCAAACTTTTACTGCACACACACACCACACACACCACACACACCCCAAAACCCCACACAAACACTAAATAACACACAAACAATAACACAAACACGGGACGGACGGGACGTGAGGAGCCTGGTGTAGAGTGATGTATTCGTGATCTACGACCCATGTTCGATCTCGTCAAGAGAATTTTCCTCTGAGTTAACATCGTGCCGAAATCCACTCCCCCCCCCCCCCCCCCCCCCCGCCCCCCAAACCTTCGATGAACCTATAACCGGTCCCGTCGAACCCCAGAACATCTACACACTAACCCCCCCCCCCCCCCTTTCGAAAGATTTTCCATGTGTGCCCCGGGAACAGTAAATTTAAACAAAAAAATTTGACAAAAACCGCATACACACAGGGACAATATGTGAAAAAAGCACATGTGTGCTTATCCGTTATACTCGAAATAAAGGAATACAAAAAAAATAAAATAATAAACTCACCCACACATACACGCACGAATGCAACACAACACACCACACACACACAAAACACACACACACACACACACACACACACACACACACACACGTGCGCATACACTCATACACAACGCACGCACCGCGTGATAGAGACATACAGAAACAGAGATGTAGATACGAGACAGAGAGAAACTGAAAACTTTGAACTATATTGTCATTATGTCAGCCTTGGGCCACAGTGTCTGAGGTTGGGGACGAATGGAGAGAGAGTGGGAGGGAGGGAGAAGAGAGGGGGAGGGAGGGAGAGAGAGAGAGAGAGAGAGAGAGAAGAGAGAGAGAGAGAGAGAGAGAGAGAGAAAGAGTGGGAGGGAGGGATGGAGAGATAAAGGCGGGGGGCCGAGAGAGGGGGGGGGGGGGCGAGAGAGAGAAAGAAAGAGAGGTGGGATGGAGAGAGAGAAAGGGGGGGGGCGAGAGAGGAGAGAGAGAGGAGAGGGGGGGGGGCGAGAGAGAGAGGGAGAGAGAAAGAGACACAGTGGGATGAAAGGATGGAGTGAGAGGGCGGGGAGAGAGAGGGGAAGGAGTGGGAGGGAGGGATGGAGAGAGAGTGGGGGGGGAGAGTGAGAGAAAGAGAGAGAGTGGAAGGGAGGAATGGAGAGAGAGGGGGGAGGGAGTGGGAGGGAGAGAGAGAGAGAGAAGAGAGAGAGAGAGAGAGAGAGAGTGGAAGGGAGGAATGGAGAGAGAGGGGGGAGGGTGTGGGAGGGAGGGATGGAGAGAGACAGAGGTACAGACAGTCAGATAGACAGAGACAGCGAAAAAAAAGAAAGTTTTGAACGTGAGGCCCTGCCCTCCAGTCAAGCACGTGTCTCCTACAACATGTAGAGGGACAGGTGTGGGGGAGGGGGGGGGGAGAATGAACATGGAGGTGTCAAGCAAGAGATGTTGTCCACACACGCACACACACACAAACAGAAACACACATGGGTGCACGCAAGCACGCTCACATACCCACAGACATGCGCGCACGCGTGCAAGCAGGCACATAGACACACATGCGTGCGCGCACAGACATGAACCATAATTATGACTTAGCAAGGAAACAAAACAGAAGAGAGAGAGAGGGGGGGAGAGAGAGGGAGAGAGAGAGGGGGAGAGAGGGGGAGAGAGAGGGGAGAGAGAGAGAGAGAGAGAGAGAGAGAGAGAGAGGAGAGAGAGAGAGAAAGAGAGACAGACAGACAGAGAGAGAGAGAGAGACAAACACAGAGAGAGAGGGGGGGGAGAGAAACACAGAGACAGAGGGAGAGAAAAAGAGACAGATAGACCACATAGACAAACAGCCAGACAGACAAATAGACAGGGGTAGAAAAACAGACACAGACAAACAGACACAGACGCACAGACAGACAGACAGACACAGACAGAGAGGCAGACACACAGGCAAAAGCAGACGGACGAAACAAGCAGACAGACAAAAACACAGACTTAACTTGACAGAAGAGGAGACATCCTTAAAAACAGACAGAAAAAAAGGATGGAGTCCCATTAGTGTCAAAAAAAGGAAAGTTTTCAACTGGTGGCCCTCCCTCCAGTCAAGTAAGTGTCTCCCATAACATGTAGAGGGACAGGTGTGAGGGACGCACGCATACACACATACGCGCGCGTACGCATGCACACACCACGCACGCACGTACGCACACATACACACACACATTGTTGAGTTTATATTTTGCTTCTTCTTCTTCTTCTTCTTCTTCTTTCATCTTCCGCTGGTGCCCTTCGGCGTCGCGGGGAGACACAGACGTCTGTCTGCAGCTAGGCGGGAGGCTTGATGTAGTGACAGGTCATGGGCTCGTAGGGTGTCAGCCACAGAGTCGCTCCATCGTCTCCTTGGTCTACCTCTGGCTTTCCAGCCATTGTGTTTGGTGGTGTATGCCCGTAGGGCTGGTTGGTTGGGCGGCATTCTAGTGAGGTGACCAAACCACCTGATCCTTTGTTGTTCGATATGGTGGAGAATTGGTGTTAGTCCGACCATGTCTCTGATCACCTCATTCTTGATCTTGTCGCGTCTGGTTTTGTTGACAGCTTTTCTCAGGCAGCGCATTTCACATGTGACCAATTTTCTCTCTAAGGCTTTTGTTAGGGCCCATGTCTGACACTGGTATGTGAGTGTTGGAACGAAGATGGCGTTGATGAGTTTTGCCTTAGTGCTCATTGGGATGCTGGAATGTTTTAGAAGGGGGGCGAGTTGGTAACTGACTGCGTTCGCTTTCTGGCATCTTGTTTCTATCTCTCTGTCCAATTTTCCATCTTCAGTGCTCCTGTTTAAAAGTACTATCCTTACTTTTCTAGGTTTTTTTTCTCACAAAAATACCAATATTGATGCTATTTCTTAACCTTTTCTCCTCTCCCTTCTTTAACTTCCATTACACAATCTATTTTCCTCGTCTAATATCACTTAGAGTGAACAGACGTTAAATTGAAGACACCAACAACATACACACACACACGCACGCACGCATGCGTGCCCAAAAACACATACGCCTAGGTCTGCACACACACATAAACACACACACACACACACACACACACACACACACACACACATACATTCACACACAACTCAGCTAGTATATGAAACAGATGTTTGAGAGAGAGACAGAGACAGACAGAGACAAAGAGAGACAGAGAAAGACAGAGACAAAGAGAGACAGAGAAAGACAGAGGGAGACATTGAAACAGAGGGAGACAGACACCCAGAGACAGACATAGAGATCCAGATAGACAAGGAAACAGACATACATAGAGAGCCAAGACAGACAAAGAAGACGGACGAAACAAGCAGACAGACAAACACACAGGCTGAAATAGAAAGAAGAGGAGACATCCTTAAAGATGCAGAAAAAAAGGATGGAGTCCCATTAGTGTCAAAAAAAGAAAGTTTTCAACTGTTGGCTCTGCCCTCCAGTCAGCAAGTGTCTCCTGTAACATGTAGAGGGACGGGTGTGAGGGAGGGAGGGGGGGGAGGACAAGGGAGGGGGTCAAAGCAAGAGACAGTGTCCACACACACGCACCCACACATACAGACACATGTACACATGCATGCACGCACATGTACATGCGCACACGCATGCACGGACGCATGGACTCACACACACGGACGCATGCACAAACGCACATATACCTACGTCTGCACACACACACACACACATGCGCGCAAGCAGGCACGAACGCACGCACGCTTACACACACACATACACACACTTACACACACACACACACACACACAACACCACATGACTTAGCAAGTAAACAAAACAGAAGAGAGGGAGAGACAGAGAGAGAGAGAGAGAGAGAGAGAGAAAGAGAGACAGACAGACAGAGAGAGAGAGAGAGACAAACACAGAGAGAGAGGGGGGGGAGAGAAACACAGAGACAGAGGGAGAGAAAAAGAGACAGATAGACACATAGACAAACAGCCAGACAGACAAATAGACAGGGGTAGAAAAACAGACACAGACAAACAGACACAGACGCACAGACAGACAGACAGACACAGACAGAGAGGCAGACACACAGGCAAAAGCAGACGGACGAAACAAGCAGACAGACAAAAACACAGACTTAACTTGACAGAAGAGGAGACATCCTTAAAAACAGACAGAAAAAAAGGATGGAGTCCCATTAGTGTCAAAAAAAGGAAAGTTTTCAACTGGTGGCCCTCCCTCCAGTCAAGTAAGTGTCTCCCATAACATGTAGAGGGACAGGTGTGAGGGACGCACGCATACACACATACGCGCGCGTACGCATGCACACACCACGCACGCACGTACGCACACATACACACACACATTGTTGAGTTTATATTTTGCTTCTTCTTCTTCTTCTTCTTCTTCTTTCATCTTCCGCTGGTGCCTTCGGCGTCGCGGGGAGACACAGACGTCTGTCTGCAGCTAGGCGGGAGGCTTGATGTAGTGACAGGTCATGGGCTCGTAGGGTGTCAGCCACAGAGTCGCTCCATCGTCTCTTGGTCTACCTCTGGCTTTCCAGCCATTGTGTTTGGTGGTGTATGCCCGTAGGGCTGGTTGGTTGGGCGGCATTCTAGTGAGGTGACCAAACCACCTGATCCTTTGTTGTTCGATATGGTGGAGAATTGGTGTTAGTCCGACCATGTCTCTGATCACCTCATTCTTGATCTTGTCGCGTCTGGTTTTGTTGACAGCTTTTCTCAGGCAGCGCATTTCACATGTGACCAATTTTCTCTAAGGCTTTTGTTAGGGCCCATGTCTGACACTGGTATGTGAGTGTTGGAACGAAGATGGCGTTGATGAGTTTTGCCTTAGTGCTCATTGGGATGCTGGAATGTTTTAGAAGGGGGGCGAGTTGGTAACTGACTGCGTTCGCTTTCTGGCATCTTGTTTCTATCTCTCTGTCCAATTTTCCATCTTCAGTGCTCCTGTTTAAAAGTACTATCCTTACTTTTCTAGGTTTTTTTTCTCACAAAAATACCAATATTGATGCTATTTCTTAACCTTTTCTCCTCTCCCTTCTTTAACTTCCATTACACAATCTATTTTCCTCGTCTAATATCACTTAGAGTGAACAGACGTTAAATTGAAGACACCAACAACATACACACACACACGCACGCACGCATGCGTGCCCAAAAACACATACGCCTAGGTCTGCACACACACATAAACACACACACACACACACACACACACACACACACACACACACAAACATTCACACACAACTCAGCTAGTATATGAAACAGATGTTTGAGAGAGAGACAGAGACAGACAGAGACAAAGAGAGACAGAGAAAGACAGAGACAAAGAGAGACAGAGAAAGACAGAGGGAGACATTGAAACAGAGGGAGACAGACACCCAGAGACAGACATAGAGATCCAGATAGACAAGGAAACAGACATACATAGAGAGCCAAGACAGACAAAGAAGACGGACGAAACAAGCAGACAGACAAACACACAGGCTGAAATAGAAAGAAGAGGAGACATCCTTAAAGATGCAGAAAAAAAGGATGGAGTCCCATTAGTGTCAAAAAAAGAAAGTTTTCAACTGTTGGCTCTGCCCTCCAGTCAGCAAGTGTCTCCTGTAACATGTGAGGGACGGGTGTGAGGGAGGGAGGGGGGGGGAGGACAAGGGAGGGGGTCAAAGCAAGAGGACAGTGTCCACACACACGCACCCACACATACAGACACATGTACACATGCATGCACGCACATGTACATGCGCACACGCATGCACGGACGCATGGACTCACACACACGGACGCATGCACAAACGCACATATACCTACGTCTGCCACACACACACACACACATGCGCGCAAGCAGGCACGAACGCACGCACGCTTACACACACACATACACACACTTACACACACACACACACACACCACAACACCACATGACTTAGCAAGTAAACAAAACAGAAGAGAGGGAGAGACAGAGAGAGAGAGAGAGAGACAGACAGACAGACAGACAGACAGACAGACCAGAGACAGACATGAGACAGAGGGAGAGAAAGAGACAGACAGAGAGAGAGATAGAGGGGAAGAGACAGAGAAAGACAGACAGACCGACAGCGACATAGAGAGCTAAACCCTCAGAGAGACAGACAGACAGACATGTAGATGGATAAACAAGCAGACAGACACTAAAAGTAAGCCCAATACTCACACACTCACACAGTATATAAAGAAACACAATAACATAACACCCACCCCACCCCAACCCCACCCCCACAGAGGAGGAAAGGAGGGGGAAGGAGAGAGGAGAGGGGGGAGAGAGAGAGGAGGAGGGGGGGGGGGGGGAGAGGAGAGAGAGACAAACAGAAAAAAGAGCGAGAGAGAGTGAATCAATGACGAATGAGATGAAAAGTAAAAGTGGATATAATACACTATACTTCTCAAATGCTTTCAACAGTATGAATTATTCATTTTTTTGTTTTAGTTTTTTTTCTTATGTAATTATTGTAAAATCCCCAGGAATCTAATTGAATTGAAAGAGAGATGGTTCTATACCAAACGAGAAACCAAACATGAAAGATTCCATAACAACAACTTTGACAGATCATGGCTTTTACAGTGTTATTGGAAAAGAAAAGTACAAATAACACATTGTTCAATATAAAATATTATATACATTGCTTTACAAATAAATACATATGAATAATAAAAAGACACAAGTTACAGAACTGCATTTTCCAAAGCAGGAGAAAAAAACAGGAAGAAAAACGAATTTTGCCTAAAAGTAAACCGTGAGGTTCTGAGTTCGATTCCCAGCCTCGCCTTCTCTTCCCAGTTTGGTAAGATAATCAAACTGAATGTCAGACTATAAACCTAGGACCCGTGTTTGAACACACTCAGAACATTACGCGCACACATTATAAACCGATTCCGCCTTTCGGAAGAGTAGACCATTGTGTGTCGGTGGGAACGGATGACAAAATTGACAAAACTGGATACACACGGGGACCGGATGTAAAAAAGCACATGAGTACTTATTCCGCTATCATCGAAACAAAAGAAAAAAAACACCCTTTCGGAAGAGTAGGCCATTTCGTGCCAGAAGATTGATGACAAAATTTCAAAATCTCATGCACACATGGGTAGTGTTTAGACACTATCCCCGAAATCGGAATGCAGCTACCTAAATTGTAAGAGGGAACGGTCGAATACGCAAAAAACCCCACACCATTTGTAAACCTCAGAACTCTAGCCAAAGAACGAAAAGAGACAGACATAAAGATGACAGACAGACAGAGAGAGACCTAGAGAGAGACAAAGAGACAGGGGGATAGAAAGAGACAGACACAGAAACAGAGAGACAGAGGGAAAGAAAGAGACAGAAACGCAGAAAAGCAAAAATGAAAAAAATGATACCCGGATAAGAAGGGAAACGAACTATACCTTGAAGCAGACGACCACGAAGATGAGGGGATTATCCCCCAAAAGCTCAGCAGACAACCCCTTGCCAGAGAAAAGCGACATGGACACTGGTGAAAAGTGAAAAAGTTAAAAAACTAAGTCAACAGTCAAATGGCCAACCCTGCCAGCTTTTTGTGTGTAAATAAGAAAGTTTTATAACTTGGACCCAATATGCAGAGGGGGTGTTTATCGTAGAGAAAAGGGAGAGTTGAGAGACAGGCAGACAGGAGAGAGAGAGAGAGAGAGAGAGAGAGAGAGAGACTGATAGAGAGAGAAGAGGGAGACAGAGAGAGAGGAAGAAACAGAGAGAGGGGGAGAGGAGGCAGAAAGAGACAGAGAAAGAGAGAGAGCGAACTCAAATATTTTAATGTACTTTAACCTTTGGCCACAATACATCGACATGCTAGGACAAAAATGTATAATATGAAATGGCATGGATTTACAATATTCGTAGTCATGAAGGTATCAATCTGCACTTTGTAGCGTTCCAGAAAAGCTCAAAGCAACGAATACCTTTTGAAATGAAATCAAATGAGTAAATGCATTAATATAAACAGACAAAACACTAACTTTCATCTTCTTTAGAGGACATTAAAGAATCGCAATTTTCCTCCTATTTACTGCGTGGAAAATAAATCTAGAAGATTTGTGTTTATGATTTCTGTTTGTGGCTTTCAAAAGCACAAGCACAGGAACATTGATTCTTTTTAGAAATGTATCCCTCAAATCTTTGTAGAGGCAACAGTCAAAAATAAAATGATGCTGGTTTTCAGCTTTGTCTTTGCAAAATGGACAGTTTCTATCCTGTGCTGCCTCACTGTATCGATTTACGTTATTCTTAAGCGGGAGTACATTCAATCACAATATTCGTCTAATATCACTTTGAGCGAACAGATTAAAAATCGAAGCAACAACAACAACAGCTCAATCTCAACTGGGTGACGGCAACACGGAAACAGTATATCTCCATATCGCATACATAGTTTTCTTTTTTTTTCCAAACCTGATTTAAATATTTGATATAAATCATACCTTTTACGGTCTCTAATGGTTCCATCCCATTCCTTTTACAAACAAATCAAGTAATCTCTGTTTAAATGCAGACACAAACATTTTTACATCCCCAAAAGCTATGCTGCATCCACCCAGTATCACATAACAATTCTCTAACTTTTGTAGCCCAACAATCAATGAGAAGAACAATGAAATACGAACGCGTGAAAAACGAAACATACAATGACACAGACGACCAGGAAGACAAGAAGGAAGAAAGAAGACACTAGACCACAGGAGAGAACGTGTCACTGGCCTAGAGAATGTGAGATGTTGGAACAGTTCACAACTCGGAAAGTTAAAAACTGCAAAGTTAAAAACTGAAAAAACTAGACCACTGACACAGAAAATGAGTGACATCCCCAGAAGTTTTAAAGTTTAATGACTTGGACTCCCCCCCCCAAAAAGATGTCATTACAGACCCTCTGTGTATGTGTTGTGTGTGTGTGTGTGTGTGTGTGTGTGTGTGTTTGTATGTATGTATGTATGTATGTATGTATATATGTATGTATGTATGTATGTATGTATGTATGTGTGTGTGTATGTATGTATGCGTGCATGTATGTATGTATGTATATATGTATGTATGTATATATATGTTTGTGAGATATAATTTTTATATATATATATATATCAACACAGACAGAGAGAGACAGAGAAAAACAGCGAGAAACAGAGACAGACAGACAGAGACAGGTAGGGACAAAGACAGAGAGAAAGGCAGATATAGAGACAGAGACAGACAGAGACAAACAGAGACAGAGAGAGAAAAAGACAGAATGAGAGAGAGACAGAGAGAGTCAGAGAGGAGAGAGAAGAGAGAGAGAGGAGAGTGTGTGTGTGTGTGTGTGTGTGTGTGTGTGTAGTGTGTGTGTTGTGTGTGTGTAAATACGAGCAAAAATACAACGAAACACACAAAGCAGACGACTAGAAACACAGGAAGAATCAAAACGCTTAGCCACAAGAGAAATGTATCACCAGACAAGAGAAAGAGAGATATTGACACAGCTAGTTATGAACTGTAAAGTTACAGACTGCAAAGTTAAAAAAACTACAGAGTTAAAAACTGCAAAGCTAGAAACTGCAAAATTGATATAAAACTGCAAAGTTGAAAACTGCAACGTTAAAATAAAACAAACTAGACCACTGACACAGAAAATGAGTGACAGTGCCCGCAAGTTTAAAAGTTTAATGACTTGGAGAAAAATGAGATGTTTCAGACCCTCTGACAGAGAGAAGGAGAGAGAGAGAGAGAGAGAGAGAGAGAGAGAGAGGGAGGGAAGGGGGAGGGAGGAGAGAGAGAGAGATGGAGGGAGAGGAGAGAGAGAGTGGGGGAGGGAGAGGGGAGAGAGAGAGAGAGAGAGAGCGGGGGGGGGGGGGGGGGGAGAGATAGAGAGAACTTGACTCTGAACTGGTTTAAGTACATCGGCCATGGCCAAATACCTTTGAGGAGCAAAACGGAAGATGCGAAAATGAAATATAACTTCTATAAATTTTGGTAGGACTTGGGCACAAGATGGGAGAGATAGAGAGAGAGATAGAGGAGAGGGGGGGGGGGGGGTGGGTGGAGGGAGGGAGGGAGAGAAAGAGAGAGAAAGAACGGAGAGAGAGACAGATAGAGATTATAATTATACATACATCACAGACAGACAGAGAAAGACAAAGACTGGACAGAAAGAGAAAGAGGGAGTCAGACTGACAGAAAGAGAAAGAGAGACAGACAAAACACAAGCAGAAAGACAGGCAGAAAGACAGACAGACAGACAGACAGACAGACAGAGAGAAACAGAGAGAAAGACAGAGACAAACAGACAGACTAGAAAGAGTAAAGTTGACGACCAGCTATGCATAAACGAAGAAACATCCCCCAACCCACCCGTCCACCCCCCCCCCCCAAACTTCGACAAGACGATGGATGGAAGAGAAAAGATCAAAGATTGCTTCTTTCTTTCTTTCTTTCTTTCTTTTTCTTGAAAACCACACTCACTAAGTAAAAAAAGCAATTTCAACTCTGCACTTTACATACAAAAATTAGATGAGGCCGTTTTAAAAAAAAATACAGGCAAGTATTACAACATGAACAATGCACCTCAAAATAAAACCTGAGATAAAATGAGAAACAGATCACCTTGTAGACAAAGGGGAAAATAATAACCCCCCTACCAAAAGTACATGAAGAGGAACTGTCTACTAAAATGAAAAAAATGAAAAAGACAACGGATATTGCTGAAGATGTGGGAAAGTCTAAGAGGATGCACACAACAAAAATAGCAAAGGCAAAACTATGTCTGAAAGATTTTTTTAAAGATGGGTCATCTTGGAAAGTTTTGTTCTTGGAATTATGTCGATAAAGGAGAGAGGGGGGGAGGGAGAGAGAGAAGGGGGAAGGGAGGGAGAGAGAGGGGAGTGAGGGAGAGAGAGGGGGGAGGGAGGGAGAGAGAGGGGGGAGGGGAGGGAGAGAGAGGGGGGAGGGAGGGAGGGAGAGAAAGAGAGAGAAAGAGAGAGTGAGACATACAGACAGAGACGGACAGACACACACAGAGAGAGTGAAGATTGAGAGAGACAAGAAAGACAGAGACAGGCAGACAGAAGAGAGAGAGAGAGAGAGAGGAGAGATGAGAGAGAGAGAGAGAGAGAGAGAGAGAGAGAGAACTCTGAACTCTGAACTCTGAAATGATTTAATATACATTGGCCTTGGACCACAATACATTTGTTGGGCTTGGGATAGAACAATAGAGAGAGAGAAGAGAGAGTGACAAGGAGAGAAATAGACACAGAGAAAGAAAGACAGACACAGAGAGACAGACAGACAGACAGAGACAGAGAGAGATAAAGAGAGATGGGGAGAGGAAGGGAGGGAATAGGACGGACATACAGACAGAAAGAGATAAATTGAGAAACGGATCACCTTGTAGGCAAAGGGAAAATAATAACCCCCCTACCAAAGTACATGAAGAGGAACTGTCTACTAAAATGAAAAAAAAATGAAAAGAAAATAGATAGTGCTGAAGATGTGGCAAAGTCTAAGAGGCTGCGAAAAAATATGCACGGGCAAAACTGATAATTATGTCAGGAAGACTTTTTTTTTTTAAAAAGAGGGGTGATCTTTGAAAGTTTTGTACTGAAAGTCTTTCGGATGAGACGATAAACCGAGGTCCCGTGTGTTACACATAATTATTTAGCGCACGTAAAAAAACCCACGGCAACAAGAGAGTTGTCCCTGGCAAAATTCTTAGAAAAAAGCCACTCTGATAGGGAAACAAATACAGCTGCAGAAAAAAAAAAGGGTGAAAGGGTGGCGCAGCGCTAAGTGGCGACGCGTTCTCCCGCTCTCCCCGGGGAGAGCAGCCCGAATTTCACGGAGAGAAATCTGCCGTGACTTAAAGTGGTATGAAATAAAATCTGAGCGCTTTGATTTGTTGCTTTACAAGATTCAGCGCTATATAAATTCCATACATTATTATTATTATTATTATTAAAGTGATGTGGATTTAGACAAAAAGAGAGAGAGAGGGGGGGGGAGGGAGAGAGAGGGGGGAGGGAAGGAGGGAGGGAGAGGAAGAGAGAAAGAGAGAGGCAGAGAGAGAGACATACATAGAGACAGCGAAAGATACAGGCAGAAACAGAGTGGGACAGAGTGGGACACAGAGAGAGAGAGAGAGTAGAGAGAGGAGAGAGAGAGAGAGAGAGAGAGAGAGAGAGAGACAGACAGACACAGAGACAGCGACAGATACAGACAGACAGACAGAAACAGAGAGGGACAGAGTGGGACAGAGAGAAAGACAGAGACAGACAGACAGACACAAAGACAGCGACAGATACAGACAGACAGACAGAAACAGAGAGGGACAGAGTGGGACAGAGAGGGAAGAGAAAGAGAGAGAAAGAAAGAGGAGAGAGACAGTGACAGATAGAGAGAGAGACAGATAGAGATAGAGACAGAGTGAGAAAAAGATATGGTGGGATGGAAGGAGGAAGAAGGACAGAGAGAGACAGACAGAGAAAGGTAGTCAGAGAAAGGGAGAATCAGGCAGACAGACAGAAAGAAAGAGACAGAGAGAGGGACACACACAGCGACAGAAAGACAAAGAGATAAACTGAGAAACAGACCACCTTGTAGACAAAGGGGAAAATAATAACCCCCCTACCAAAAGTACACGAAGAGGAACTGTCTACTAAAATGAAAGAAATGAAAAGAAAATGGATAGGGCTGAAGATGTAGCTAAGTGTAATGGGCTGCGAAAAAACATGCACGGGCAAAACTGATAATTATGTCTGGACGATTTAAAAAAAAGAAAAAAAGATGGGTGAACTTGGAAAGTTTTGTACTGAAAGTGATGTGGATTTAGACAGAGGGAGAGAGAGAGAGAGAGAGGAAGGAGAGAGGGGGGGAGGGAGGGAGGGGGGAGGGAGGGGGGAGGGAGAGGAAGAGATAGAGAGAGAGAGACAGAGAGAGACAGAGAGAGACAGAGACAGCGACAGATACAGACAGATAGAAACAGAGAGGGACAGAGTGGGACAGAGAGAGAGAGGAAGGGAGAGAGAGGAAGGGAGAGAGAGGAAGGGAGAGAGAGGAAGGGAGAGAGAGGAAGGGAGAGAGAGGAAGGGAGAGAGAGGAAGAGAGAGAGGAAGGGAGAGAGGGGAGGGAGGGAGGGGGGAGGGAGAGGAAAGGGAGAGAGACAGAGACAGAGAGAGACAGACACAGAGACAGCGACAGATACAGACAGATAGAAACAGAGAGGGACAGAGTGGGACAAGAGAGAGAGAGAGAGAGAGAGAGAGAGAGAGAGAGAGAGAGAGAGAGAGAGACAGACAGACAGACAGACAGACATACAGACAGACAGAAACAGACAGAGAGACTCAGAGAGAGCGAGAGACAGACAGACAGAGGCAGAGGCAGAGATAGACACAGACAGACAGACAGACAGACGGAGAAGTTAAGTTCAATAATAATGAACGCAACGAACACGATTGTGAAAACAGAAGTACAAATATCACACAGAGAGAGGAATGGGGGGGATACAAGAACAGACAGACAGAGAATGAAGGAGAGAATGAAGGAGAGAGAGAAGGAGAGAGAGAGAGAGAGAGAGAGGGGAGAGAGAGAGAGAGGAGGAGAGGAGAGAGAGAGAAGAGAAGGGGAGAGCGAGCGAGCGAGAAAGAAAAAAAGAAAGAAAGAGAGAGAGACTGAGAGACAGACAGACAGAGGGAGAGAAGTTATGTTCAATAACAACGACACAACAAATAAGATTGTGAGAAACGAAAAACAAATAAGAGAGAGAGAGAGGAAGAGAGAGACAGAAGGAGAGAGAAACAGAGAGAGAAACAGAGAGAGAGACGTGCAGTCATACAAAGAGAGAAAAAGAGAAACAACGAGAGAGAGAGAGAAAGGTAGAGAGAGAGGGGGGGGGAAGAGAGAGGGGGGGGAAGAGAGAGGGGGGGGGGGAAGAGAGAGAGGGGGGGGGGGGGGGGGGGAAGAGAGGCAGAGGAAGAACGAGGTACAGAGAGAGAGAGAGGAGAGAGAGACAGACAGACAGACAGACAGACAGACAGACAGACAGACAGGCAGGCAGGCAGGCAGGCAGACAGACAGGAAGAAATACAGACAGACAGACAGACAGAGAAGTTAAGTTCAATAATGATGACCGCAATAAATAAGATTATGAAAAAAGAAAAGGAAATATGAAAGAAAAAGTGAGACAGAGAGAGAGAGAGAGAGAGAGAGAGAGAGAGAGAGAGAGAGAGAGAGAGAGAGAGAGGGGAGAGAGAGAGAGAGAAAGTTCAACAATTGTGACAGAGTCAATAGAATATGGAAAAAGTCTCAGACTTTTGACATTAATATGTGGCTTGGTTTTGTTGCTTTTTTTTAATAAGATGATCAAGATTTAACTCTTAACAAAGTTTTGTGGAAATCCACTGGGATGGAAAATACATTAAATATTTACACATGCCATGCACATACATACACACACACGCACGCACGCACGCAAGCACACAAACACACACACACTGCACACACACATACACGCACACGTACGCACACACATACACACACGCACACACACACACACACACACGTACACACACACACACACACACACACACGCACACGGACACACACACACGGATGAAAAAATTGACAAAACTGCATACAGACGGGGACAGGGTGTAAAAAGTTCATGAGTGCTTATTCCATTATCCTCGAAATAAAAGAATAGATAAATAACACACAGACACCACACACACACACACACACACACACAGACACCACACACACACACACACACACACACACACACACACACACACACACACACACACACAGAGAAACTCATCATCTATTACGATTGCAGACCCCACAAAAAAACCTTGAAAATTTACATTTACGCACTGTAATAAATGTACATTTACAAAACTGCATACACACGGGGACTGTATGTAAAAAAGCACACGAGTGCTTATTCCATTATCCTCGAAATGAAAGAATGAACTAAAAGAAAGAAATAATAAACTTTTAAAAAAACACTCGCACACACACACATACACACGCGCAAACACACACACACACTTACACACAAACACACACACTTACACACAAACACACACACACACACTTTTGCGCGTGCGTGTGTGTGTATGTGTATAAGTGTGTGTGCATGTGTGTGTGTGTGCATGTGTGTGTGTGCGCGCGCGCGCGCGAAAGTGTGTGTGTGTGTTTGTGTGTGTGTGCATACACAGACTCCACACAAACAAACACACAGAAATAGACAGAAACTCATCATCTATTATGCATTGCAGACAAAAAGACTTGAATATTTACAGACGAACCAACCACTGCCCTGGCATAGCAGAGAAAGTGAAGCAAACAAGATCTGCAGCTAAAATAGTAAGTGAAAGTGTCGTTGCTTTGTAACTTCAACTGTTGAAAACTTGCAACAGTGACACGGAGAGGAAAAACTCATCAGAGAATCACAGAGCGAGAGAGAGAGAGAGAGAGAAGAGAGAGAGAGAGAGAGAGAAGAGAAGAGAGAGAGGAAGAGAGAGAGAGAGAGAGAGGAGAGAGAGAGAGAGAGAAAGAAAGAAACAAAGACAGCCAGATAATTGAGACAGGCACAGACAAATACAGACACACAGACAGATTGAGAAAACAAACAATAGACACACACACACACACACACACACACACATATATATATATATATATATATATATATATATATATATAGAGAGAGAGAGAGAGAGAGAGAGAGAGAGAGAGAAGAGAGAGAGAGAGAGAGAGAGAATGAGAGAGAATGAGAAGAGAGAAAGAGAAGAGAAAGAGAGAAACAAAGAGAAAAAACCAGACCGACAGACAGATGATTGAGACAGGCACAGACAGACAAGCACAGACAAGCACGAAGACAGGCACACAGACTCACAGATTGATACAGACAGTAGACAGAGAGAGAGAGAGAGAGAGAGAGAGAGAGAGAGAGAGAGAGAGAGAGAGACAGACAGACAGACAGACAGACAGACAGACAGGGAGAGACAGAGACAGAACTCCAACTCGAATACTGTACTGACTTAAGCAAAATATATCATACCACAATGAACAGAATCAGACATGGGAAATACATACAAATATAAGGCCCCCAAAATGTGCCTTCTGCACAGCTGAACAAATATAAAAAGAAACCAACTGAGAGAGATAGACAGCCAGACAGAGAGACAGGCAGACAGACATACCGACAGACCGACAGACAGGCAGACAGACAGACAGACATAGAGGACTAGAGTTGTCAGCCAAACGGGTACACAACTAAAATGACAGGCTTATGAAAGATTCAGATTAAGATGATCAGGGCATCATCTGTTTTTAATATATCAACATAAACGGGTAGTCAAAACACCGTAGCAGAACCCCATTACCAATTACCCCCCAAAAAGTAATATCATGCATATGTTCTGCACTGCAGTGGGAAAACAAGCTGAACAAAGATATCTTTCATTACTCACATGAGCAAAAATGCGATGCCGTTAAGCGCCTGGCAAGTCAGACCCTGCGCTTCCAACTTCGGTATGATGGACAATTGTTATCTTTTAAGGATTTTTGCTATATTTTAATGTTTTTTTCTAGAAAAATAGTGGGAGAATGGACCAAGACGGTAGAAAATAGTCAAGAATAAAAGTGACAGCAATAAAAGGAACAAGGCACACAGGGAGAGAAAAAAGAGGAAATTTCTAACACAGAATTTGCAGTAGATGGGAATGCTGTTCATACTGACAGGCCCCCTGCATCCCCACGGGAAACAAATACAGCTGCAGACAGCAAAAGAAAAAAATAGATTGGGTGACCCTGATCTTATGGCGACGTGCTCTCCCCGGGAAGAGCAGCCCGAATTTCACGCAGCGAAATCTGCCGTGTCTTAAAGTAGTATAAAACAAACAAAAACAAAAAAGCCCAAAAGACGGGGGATTTTTTTCCAGCTTACTTCGCCAAAGTTCGTCCTTCAAAATCTTCCATTAAGTTTACTAAATGTAGATCCATTTTATTTGTCTTTTTTGTGATTACAATATATTTGTTGCTGATACTGCATCGAATTATCCTCATTTATTTTTCCTTTTCGATATTCCTTCCTTCTTTCATTTTGACTTTTTTTCTGCTTTCCAATTTTTCTCTCACCATCCTTTCTTCCTTGTCGTATTCATTCCTCCTTTCCTCCATTTTTCCCCATCTTTTCGGTTTTC
Organism: Rapana venosa; assembly: GCA_028751875.1. Taxonomy (NCBI): domain Eukaryota; kingdom Metazoa; phylum Mollusca; class Gastropoda; order Neogastropoda; family Muricidae; genus Rapana; species Rapana venosa. The sequence continues at coordinate 8,966,971 of CM054145.1, forward strand.
ATCATCTGTATTTCATTTTCTTTCTTGGATCTTGTTTTCAAGTGTTCGTATTTCTTTTTCTTAGAATGTCTTATATTTTCTTTCAAATTTCCACTTTCGTTCTCTCTCGCCTAAAATATATAAAAGCAGGCTGATGGAGGAGGAAATTTAAATGAACAAAATCCCCCCATTATGGAATCCAGGGGGCCTGTCAGTAGAAATAGCATCCCCATCTTCTGGAAATTATGTGCTAGAAATTTCCTCTTTTATATCACACTCTTTCCGCCTTGTTCCTTTTCTTTCTGTCACCTCCTTCTTGTCTTTTTTCTGCCTTCTTGGTCCATGCTCCTGCCCTTTCACCAGAAAGACTTAAAAGATAACAATTCTCTCTTATGCCGAAGTCGGATACGCTGGGCCTGACTTGTCAGGTGCTTAACGGCAGCGTGACGCATTTTTGCTCATGTCACAGACAACAAATAGTTGCTGTCTGAGCGTTTGACGAAGAATTGCAAAGAAGAAGAAGAAGAATTGCGAAGAAGAAGAATTGCAAAGAAGAAGAAGAATTGCAAAGAATTGCGAAGAAGAAGAATTGCAAAGAAGAATTGCAAAGAAGAATTGCAAAGAAGAAGAAGAAGAAGAATTGCAAAGAAGAAGAAGAAGAAGAATTGCAAAGAAGAAGAAGAAAGAAGAATTGCAAAGAAAGAAGAAGAAGAAGAAGAAGAAGAAGAAGAAGAAGAAGAAGAAGAAGAAGAAGGGAAAAAAAAGAGAAAGAGAAAGAGGAGAGAAGAAGAGGAAGAAGAAGAAGAAGAAGAAGAAGAAGAAGAGAAGAAGAAGAAGAAGAAGAAGAAGAGTAAGAAGAAGAAGAGTAAGAAGAAGAAGAAGAAGAGAAGAAGAAGAAGAAGAAGAGAAGAAGAAGAAGAAGAAGAAGGGAAAAAAAGAGGAAAGAGAAGAGGAGAAGAAGAAGAGAAGAAGAAGAGAGAAGAAGAAGAGAAGAGTAAGAAGAAGAAGAGTAAGAAGAAGAAGAAGAAGAAGAAGAAGAAGAAGAAGAAGAAGAAGAAAGGAACGTACGGGACGGTATAAACAGCATCCCCACCTTCTGGAAATTTTCTGCTAGAAATTCCCTCTTTTCTATCACTCTGTGTATCTGCCTTATTCCTTTTCCTGAAGACACCACAATAATCGGGTGTACGTCGTTCACATGATAATCACCATCTTTATGTCATCAATACTTGTCATCCAGTTTGTAGTCGGAAGCGTTCTCTCATTAGTTTGAAATATATTATTTTCGTTCGCCAATGTAATTGCAATTGATTAAATTGGACACTCTTTTGTTCCATCTTCCTATTGTCATTCAGGAAATCATTTTCCTGGAATGATTTCTACTGGTGATTCTCACTCACTTTTTAAAAAAATGTCATATTTTCTTTTCTTTCTAATCAGATTTTCTTTTCTAATCAGATGTATTGACAATTGATTGATGCAGGTGGCCCAGATAAAAAAAGAAGACGAAAAACATTTTTTTTAAGTTATGGTGATGGGGAGTAGGGGGGTAGGGGGGGGTGTATCATTTGGACATTTTTTGTTGTCTTTTTAAAATATATCTTGAATCACAGGCAGTTGTGTTCAGTCGTCTGTGTGTGATTTGTGTGTATGGGGGGAAGGGGGCGGAGAGTGAGTGTGTGGGGAAGGGGGGCGCTCCGTGCATGTGTGTGCGTGCATGCGCACATTTTTCATTTTATTTATTTTTATTCTTTTATTTCTAACATAATGGCTCAGGTACGTATGCGCTTTTTCAACATCAAGCTCCTGTGTGTTTGCAGGTTTTAAAATGTTTTTACCCCTTCTCACTGGCACACAGTGGCCTCCTCTTCCAAAAAAGCGGAACGGGTTTCAAGGTGTGCGCCAGATGTTCTGCGTGCGTTCTCACACGGGACCTCGGTTTAGAGTCTCATCCCAAGGACTTTTAGGGGAGTGGAGTCAGCACTGATATTAACTCCAGGAGAAAAATCTTCTTGAACGAAGTTCGAACCCGCATTTCTTTTTCATACAATGTCGTTTTTAGATCCAAATTTATAAATTTGATCTTTCACGCTTTTAATTCTTAAACTATAAAGGCAAGCTTACGGGGGATAAAACGAAGTATAAAATGTATGGAAGAATAAAGACACCACAATAATCAGGTCTGTAGTCGGAAGGACTCTCTCATTGCGTTGAAACATACTATTTTCCTTTCGCCAATGTGATTGCAATTGATTAAATTGGACACCCATTTGTTTCATCTTCCTATTGTCATTCGGGAAATCATTTTCCTGGAATGATTTCTACTGGAGATTCTCACTCACTTTAAAAAAAAAATGTCATCTTTTCTTTTCTTTCTAATCAGATTTTCTTTCTAATCAGATGTATTGACAATTGATTGATGCAGGTGGCCCAGATAAAAAAAAGAAGAACATTTTTTTTACAAAGTTACGGTGATGGGGAGTAGGGGGGATTGTATTATTTGGACATTTTTTGTTGTCTTTCTGAAATCTATCTGAATTTACAGGTAGTTGTGTTCAGTCATCTGTGTGTGATTTGTGGGGGAGAGGGGGGGGGGGGGAGTGAGTGTGTGGGGAAGGGGGGCGCTCCGTGCGTGTGTGCGTGCATGCGCACATTTTTTATTTTTTTTATTTTTATTTTTATCCTTTTATTTCTAAAATAATGTCACAGGTACGTATGCGCTTTTTCAACATCAAGTCCCTGTGTGTATGCAGGTTTGAAAATGTTTTTACCCCTTCTCACTGGCACACAGTAGCCTCCTCTTCCAAAAAAGCGGAACGGGTTTCAAGGTGTGCGCAAGGTGTTCTGCATGCGTTCGCACACGGGACCTCGGTTTAGAGTCTCATCCGAAGAACTTTTAGGGGAGTGGAGTCAGCACTGATGTTAACTCCAGGGGAAAAATCTTCTTGAACGATGTTCGAACCCGCATTTCTTTTTCATACAATGTCGTTTTTAGATCCAAATTTCTAAATTTGGTCTTTCACGCTTTTAATGCTTAAACTATAAAGGCTTACAAAGTTACGGTGATGGGGAATAGGGGGGATTGTATTATTTGGACATTTTCTGTTGTCTTTTTGAAATATATCTTGAATTACAGGCAGTTGTTTTCAGTCTCTGTGTGTGTTGGGGGGAGGGGGAGGGAGTGAGTGTGTGTGTGTTAGTTTTTGTGTGTGTGTGTTTGTATGTGTGTGAGGGGGTGGGTGTGGTTGTGGGTGGGGAGGGGGGAGCGTGTGTTTGTGCGAGTGAATCTGTCTGTGTAACTGTGTGTGTGTTTGTTCTTCTTTAATTTAACGTCTTTTCACATTACGTGATATTAGAATGTGGTTGTATTTGTGTGTGTGTTCTGTTTCTCTCTCTCTCTCTCTCTCTCTCTCTCTCTCTCTCTCTCTCTCTCTCTCTCTCTCTCTCTCTCTCTCTCTCCCTCTCCCCGCTCTCTCCCTCTTTTTCTCTCTCTAACCTCTCTGTCTTTCACACACACACACTCACACACACTTACACACTACACAACGCACACACATACACACGCACACACACTTACAACACACACATTCTCTCTCTCTCTCTCACTCCCTCTCTCTTACTAAATCACTCACACATACATACGTCAGCCCCTACGGATGTACCAGCATCAAATGGGCTCATCAGACAGGAGGGGGAAAAAGGAAAAGAAACAAAAATAACGTGAAACAAATCTTCTGTGCCCAGTTGACCAAAAACTAAAGCTGTGTCCAGTAACTCGTAAAACACGAGTAGCGCCCTGACACAGGCGAAAGAAGCAGACGACAAGGACAAGAAAGAGGGCAAGAAAAAAGCAGGGAGACGAAGAACAAGAAGAGAAAGAAGACAGTCATCGTGGAAGGAATACAGTGGAGGAGGAAGAGGAGAATAAGGAAGAGGAGGGAGGAGGAGGAGGAGGAGGAGGAGGAGGAGGAGGAGAAGAAGAAGAAGAAGAAGAAGAAGAAGATGAAGAAGAAGAAGAAGAAGAAGAAGAAGATAATGATGAATTGCGAAGAAGAAGAAGAAGAAGAAGAGAGAAGAAGAAGAAGAAGAAGAAGAAGAAGAAGAAGAAGAAGAAGAAGAAGAAGAAGAAGAAAAAGAAGAAGAAGAAGAAGAAGGGGGAGCAGGAGGAAAGAAGAAGGAGATGAGGAGGATGAGAAGGAGGAGGAGGAGAAGGAGATGATGGAGGAGGAGGAGGAGAAGAAGAAGAAGAACGAAGCGGAGGAGGAAGAGGATGGAGAGAGGGAGAGGAGAAGAAGGAGGAGGAGGGGATGAGGAGAAGGAGGAAGAAGAGGAGGAGGAAGAGAAGGAGGAGGAGGAAGAAGAAGAGGAGGGGAGGATGAGAAGGAGGGAGAGGAGGAGGAAAAGAAGAAGAAGGAGGAGGAAGAGGAGGAGGAGGAGGAAGAGGAGGAGGAGAAGAATGAGAAGGAGGAAGAGAAGGAGGAGGAGAAGAAGAAGAAGGAGGAGGAAGAGGAGGAGGAGGAGGAAGAGGAGGAGGAGAAGAATGAGAAGGAGGAAGAGAAGGAGGAGGAGAAGAAGAAGAAAAAAAGGAGGAGAGGGAGGAGGAGGAGGAAGAGGAGAAGGAGGAGAAGGA
>CM054145.1:8979079-8996579 GCA_028751875.1 Rapana venosa
GTTTTGAAGAAGCCTCAAGAAGACAACTTGGTTTTTTTTCCATCATAAATTGATGGAGCATCCTGACCTCATAACCCCATATATCCACACACACACACACACACACGCACGCACGCACACACGCACACACACACGCACGCACGCACGCACGCACACATACACACGAACACACACAGACAGAGAGAGACACAGAGAGAGGAGAGACAGAAAGACAGAGACAGAGGGAGACAAAGAAAGAGACAAAGAGAGACCCAGAGAGGGAGGGAGAGAGAGAAGGAGAGAGGGAGAATATGGTTTGATAAAAAAAAATCAAATGCGTTGCTTATTCAATGTACCCTCTGTAAATTTGACTTTGACTCTCTCTCTCTCTCTCTCTCTCTCTCTCTCTCTCTCTCTCTCTCTCTCTCTCTCTCTCTCTCTCACGCACACAAACACACTCACACACTCACTCACACACACACACTCACTCACACAACACACACACACCTACTCACCTACCTACTTACCTACCTACACACACAGAGACAGAAAGAGACAAACACGGATACACACACACACACACACACACACACACACACCACACACACACACAGATACACGCACACACACATTGTGTTGCTCTTCTTCCCAAAAACTAAAAGTGCAATGTAATAGATTGTGTGAAACGACTTTTTAATCCGTCCCCCAAACCTCTCTGCTTTAATCAAATTTCCATTCACCCTTTCTCTTTCTTTCTTACTGTCTCAATTTCCTATGTTTAATTATCTGGAAGACCTAGTCCTGCGTGGTTAGGTTTTTTAAAAATTGTTGTTGTTGTTGCTGTTGTTGCGTTTTTATTCTTCAGACCAATACATGATTGGAAATTGATGGTGTGAATAATGATGATGAAGTGAACAACTGTCTTCTTCTTCTTCTGGTTCTTGTTGTTGTTGTTGTTGTTGTTCTTCTTCTTCTTCTTCTTCTTCTTCTTCTTTTCTTCTTCTTCTTCTTCTTCTTCTTCTTGTCTTTCTTCTTCTTCTTCTTGTCCTTCTTCTTCTTCTTTTTCTACTTCTTCTTCTTCTCCTTCTTCTTCTTCTTCTTCTTCTTTGCATTCTTCTTCTTCTTCTTCTTCTTGTCCTTCTTCTTCTTCTTCTTCTACTTCTTCTTCTTCTTCTCATTCTTCTTCTTCTTCTTTGCATTCTTCTTCTTCTTCTTGTCCTTCTTCTTCTTCTTCTTCTTCTTCTTCTTCTTCTTCTTCTTCTTCTTCTTCTTCTTCTTCCTCCTCTTTGCATTCTTCTTCTTCTTCTTCTTCTTCTTCTTCTTCTTCTTCTTCTTCTTCATCTTTGCATTCTTCTTCTTCCTCTTTGCATTCTTCTTCTTCTTCTTCTTGTCCTTCTTCTTCTTCTTCTTCCTGTCACATCCTTCATGTCTATTTCTTGCCTTCTTGGTCCATTCTCCTGCTTTTTTTCCGGAAAGAGAAACGATAACAATTATCTCCTTGGCCGAGTTTGGATGCGCTGGGCCTAACTTGCCAGGCGCTTAACGGCAGCGCATCTTATATGACAGACAGTAATAGTTGTTGTTGGGCGTTTGGCAAAGAAGAAGAAGAAGAAGAAGAAGAAGAAGAAGAAGAAGAAGAAGAAGAAGAAGAAGAATTCCTCTTCATTCATTGAATTATGTGTTCTTCATTCTTTCTTTAGCTCTTTCTATCTATTTTTTTCTCTTTCTACCTCTTGTTCGATCATTCTTTCTTTGTTTCTTTCCTTCCTTCCTTCTTTCTTTTTTTTCTTCCTTCCTTCTTTCTTTTTTTTCTTCTATCGTTTCCTTTTCTTTCTTTCTTCCCCTTTCTTTCTTTTTTCTTTCTATCGTTTCCTTTTCTTTCTTTCTTTTTCTCTTTCTTTCTTTCTTTTTTTCTTCCTTTCGGTCTTTCTGTCTGTCTGTTTTTTCTTTCTTTCGTTCTTTCTTCCTTCTTTTCTTTCTTGCTTCTTTTTTTTCTTTCTTTCTTTCTTTTATTCTCTCTACCGTTCTTTCTATAATTTCTTCTTTTTTTCTCTCTCACTCTCTCATCCTTTCTTTCTTTTCTCTCTCTCTCTCTCTCTCTCTCTCTCTCTCTCTCTCTCTCTCTCTCTCTCTCTCTCACGCTCATTACGTCTGGAAATGAAGTTACTACAAAACAGTTAGCTCTTTTTTTATATAAAGCATTTAGACTGCGGGACACCCTTATTAATTCTTGAAAAATTATCGTGTTTTGCTAATGTTTTGTGAATGATTGTTTATGTGAATATTACTTGTATGATAGTGTGTGCTTTGTGTTTTCCCCCTTCAAATGTGGCCAAGGCCTTTTGAATAAACCATTCGCATTCTCTCTTGTCACTGTCCAAAATATTATTCTACAATGATGGAAGGTTGCAGAGACCAAACTACAACTCATTTCAAACCCTTTTCATCCAGACAAATTTTTGATTAAGAAACCAACAAGTCTTAGAATGTCTTGAGCAATACCATGTCCTTCGATTTCAAATATGGATCTCTCTCCTTTCTTTCTCTCTCTCTCTCTCTCTCTCTCTCTCTCTCTCTCTCTCTCTCTCTCTCTCTCTCTCTCTCTCTCTCTCTCTCTCTCTCTCTCTCCCTTTCTCTCTCTGTGTCTCTCTCTGTCTGTCTGTCTGTCTGTCTGTCTGTCTGTCTCGTCTGTCTCGTCTGTCTCTTTCTCGTTAGGGGCAGGGACTTGATGTACAAAACATATGAATGCATGTTCATTATCCTCGAAATAAAAGAAATTTGACTTGACTTGACTTGTCCCTCTCTCTCTCCTTTCCTCCCTCCCCCTCTCTCATTTTATCTCATTTCATTATTTCTCTCTCTCTCTGTATATATATATATATATCTATATATATATATACATAGATATATATATATATTTATATCTATATATATCCCCTCTAATTTCATTTCATTTTATTCTCTGTTTCTCTCTCTATATATCTCTCTCTCAGATAACAAAATTTACAAAACTACATACACACGGAGATTGTAATTAAAAACGCACACGAGTGCTGATTCCATCATCTTCGAAATAAAAGAATAAATAAATGAATAATATATCTCTCACAGACACTCACATAGACACACACACAAACACACACCCTCACCACGCACGCACGCACACACACACACACACACACACACACACACACAACACACACACACACACACACACACACACACAGAGTCGAATTCCATCTCCGTTTTTGATAGGCAATTAGAGTGAAGACCTTGTACAAAATTGCTTAAAGATGTGTTCTCCTACAACGGAGAAAATAGATTTGTGAAGATAGTGTGAAGAGTGTGAAATGAATGCAGAAAAATGTACAAGGCGTACAATATGCGATTTAACGTAAAACTAACAATTCTTTACGTAACTTAGGCCACACACACACACACACACACACACACCACACACACACACACACACACACACACACAAACAAACTATTCACTCTTCTTGCTGTTGAGATATTTGAGCAAGCCTTAGAATGGCTCACGACACTTGCTTTATCAGCTTTGATGACAGATCTGTTTAGAAATCTCTTTTAGGTGATACGTTTCTGTGACCTTTTTCCATGATGTTTGTTCTAATAAGTGGTAGCCCTCTTGTAATGATAAAGGCACGTGCAATGTTGCCAAATTCAGTAGACACAGTAAATGTATATGTGGTGAGAATATTTCTAATACTCATATAATATTTGAATGTAAGAATACAAAAGCTTTTTTACCCCAATTTTCTGAAAACTCCCTTAGAAGCATATTCAATAATTTGAATTTGGCATTTGATATTGCAAAAGGTCTCTGGCATAGTCCTATAGGACATTTGTTATAGTTTCATTAACGTTAATCACTTTTTATGTTTGTTTGTTTGGTTTTATTTATTTATTTATTTATTTTTTAATTGTATCTTTTGCTTTGTGCGGTTTCTTTTCATGATTAGACTACTTTTCCCCCCTCGCATTTTTCAGTAGGGCCTCCACCACCACCTCAATTCTCATACACCCCTTGTATATATATATTTTTTTTTTTCTCGTCTAATATCACTGAGAGTGAACAGACGTAAAATCGAAGACAACAACAACAACAACACACACAAACACACGCACAAACCACTACCACCACCCCCTTCCCACCCACACACACACACCTACACAACACACCCACCCCACACAACACCCCCCAACCCCACACCCACCCTTCCCCAACACAACACCCCCCTCCCAACACACACACACACACACACACACACACACCTAATATCACTTAATGTGAAAAGACGTTAAATTAAAGAACACACACACACACACACACACACACCACCCACCCACACACACACACACACACACTACGCGCGCACACACACACACACACACACACACACACAAAACACACACACACACACACACACACACACACACACACACACACACACACACACACACACACACACACACACACACAAACTCAAAGTCAATTTGCCACAGTTTCACTTCTTGTCCCCTTCTTTCTCCATCTCTTTTCTTGTCTCTTGAGGGGGGAGTGGGGAGTGGGGGAGGGGAGGGGGGGGGGATGGGGAAGGGGGTGGGTCCATCTGCCTCTATGCATAACGTTACGTGTGTGTCACCAGGTGTGTCACAAGGGACACGGCCCACAGACACTGTCTTCGGCCAAGATATTCCAGAAGAAGAAGAAAAAAGAAAACCCCGACCAGAGCGAAACAGACAAGGGAAAAGGACAGGACATGACACCATTTATACTGAACAGAAAAATCTCTCTCTCTGTCTCTCTCTGTCTCTGTCTCTGTCTCTGTCTCTCTCTCTCACGAACGAACGAACGAACGAACGAACGAACGAACAAGCGAAGTAAGAAACGAATAAGAGAGCGAGAGAAACGTGACAAATAAGAGAGGTGATGTAAGCAGGCAGGGAAAGAAAGAAATTGTAGGAGGGAAACTGCTATTTGTTGTTGTTGCTGTTGTTGTTTTTGCTGTTTTGGTTGTTGTTCTTGTTCCTCCTCCCTTCTTCTTGTTCTTTCTTTTTGCTTTCTTTCTTTCTTTTCTTTCTTTCTTTCTGCTTCTTCTTCTTCAGATGAGACTATAAACCGAGGCCCCGTGTTCGAACGCATGCAGAGTATCTTTCGCACACGTTAAATCATGTTCCGCTTTTCGGAAGAGTAGGCCATTGTGTGCCGGTGAAAACAGATGACAAAATTTACAAAACCGCATACACACGGGGATTGGATGTAAAAAAGCACATGAGTGCTTATTTCATTATCCTCGATATAAAAGAATAAATGAAAAAAATATTTTAAAAAATCATATTTCTTGTTCTTGCTCTTCTTGTTCTTCGTCTTCTTTTTCTTCTTACTTTTCTCCTTCTTCCTCCTCCTCCTTATTCTCCTTTGTTTCCTTCTTCTCCTTCTTCTTCTGGGCAATTCTTCTCCTCCACCTCCCTTCTTCTTCTTTTTCTCCTTCTCTTCATAATCCTCCTATTCCTTCTTCTTCTTTCTCTTCTTCTTCATCTTCTTCTTCCTCTTGTTAGCAATTCTTCTCCTCCTCTCTCCTCCTCCCTCCTTCTTTCTCTTCTTCTTCTTCTTCTTCTTCTTCTTCTTCTTCTTCTTCTTCTTCCAGATGATGCATTGAAGAAGGAATGCATTTGCATTTTTCAACAACAAAAACAACAAATAATAAAAAGCAAAGCAACAAGTTCCCTCAACAACGCAACTAGTAAACTAATAAAAGGCCTTATCGATGTTGATACATATTCCGTCTTTAATCTGAGTCACTTTGCCTGTCGTAGTTTTTTTGTTTTGTTTAGGCTTTTTTGTAAGGGGGGGTGGGGGGGGGGATGGAAGCGACAGGGGTGTTGGAAGGAAGGAGATATATTTTTGTGTCATTTGTTTTTGTTTGTTCGCATGTTTGTGGGTTGTTGTTTTTTGCATCAATTTGTATTTTGATGTGTGGTTCGTGCGACAAAACCGATGATCTTCTTTACATGTCATGCTATGTGGAAGCAAATATTCAAGATGCTGTTTCTTATTATTTCTTGGTTTTTGTGTATGTATGTGGCGCGATTATAATTGGGTTGAGGGGTGTAGGTGTGGGTGTGTATGTGTGTGTGTGTGAGTTGGAGTGTGTGTGTATGTGTGTGAGTGTGTGTGTGTGTGTGTGAAAGTAAGTGTGTGAGTGAGTGTGTGTGTATATATGTGTTATGTAAGTGCTTAAATAATTCAAAAGTAAACTATACATTAGCTTCCTCTGTGAGTGTGTGAGTGTGTGTGTGTGTGTGTGTGTGTGTGTGTGTGTGTGTGTGTGTATGTATGTGTGTGTGTGTGTGAACTATACATTAATTTCCTCTGTGTGTGTGTGTGTGTGTGTATTTTCCGTTTTGTTGTTGTTGTTTTGGTATTTTTGTTTTTTGTTTGTTTGATTGTTTAATTATTTTGTTGCTTTATTAGTTTGTTCTTTGGTGTTATGTGTTTTGGCTTTTGTGTGTGTGTGTGTGTGTGTGTGTGTGTGTGTGTGTGTGTGTGTGTGTGTGTGTGTGTGTGCGCTTGTTGTTGTCGTCGTTGTATTGTTGCATTGTAATGCTACGATAACATTGTCTTCAGCTACGAAAGAACCGTCTAAGCATGACACATTTCACTCTCCTTTTAACAAGACAAACACACTCTGAAGTCGGAGTACGGCTGATTATGATAGGGCAAAGGGAAGTAAAATAAGCCATGCACGCAAACTTCTCATCCAGTATGTGTGTGCTTACAATCTCACAGTGATTACCTGGTTGGATGAACGAGGAGTCAGAGTGCATATTTTGTAAGATTTTCTGGGTGTTAAGCTGAGGAACGTGTAATAACAGCAGCAGCAGCAACAACAACAGTAACAACAGCAGCAGCAGTAATAACAAAAACGACAACACCAGCAACAATAACAACAGCAGCAGCAGAATCAACAGCAACAACAGCAGAATCAACAGCAACAACAGCAGCAACAACACCACCATCAGCAGCAGCAGCAATAACAACAACAACAAGAACAGCAACAGCAAAAACAGCAGCAACAACAATAACAACAGCAGCAACAACAGCAACAACCATGCCTATTACACAAAGGAAATAAATCTTCCCAATATTTCATAAAATAAATCAGGCATACAACACAACAACATTTACAATGTCTGGCAATAATTACTTTTGTCTCTCTTTTCTTCCCTTCTGATTCAAGTTGCCTACGAAATGTCCGATGTGAATTGAACATCTTGCCCAATAAATGCTTGCAATCTTAACATTATGACTAGATAGCCTAGTGGTTACAACATTGCGCTCGCAATCTGACGACCCAGGTTCCAATCCTGTTGAAGAGGATTTTTCCTCTGGAGTTAACATCAGTGCAGACTCCACTCTCCCCAAAAGTCCTTCGGATGAGACTATAAACCGAGGCCCCGTGTGCGAAGGCACGAAGAACATCTTGGGCACACGTTAAATTTTTTCCACTTTTCGAAAGGGTAGGCCATTGTGTGCCGGTGGGAACGGATTACAAAATTGACAAAACTGCATACATACGGGGACTGGATGGAAAAAAGCACGCGAATCGTTATTCCATTATCCTTGAAATAAAACAATAAATGAATAAAAATGAACACACACCTAACCCCACCACACCCCCACCACACACACATACATACATACACACACCATACACACACAAAACACTAATACAATACACAAAACACTCACACACACAACACACGCACCTCCCCTACCCCCACCCCCCCCACACACACTATATATATAACACCATCCACACAGAAATATAGAGAGAAACATTATCTAGCAACAACAAAAAGAAAAAAACAAAAACGCGCACACACACTCATACACACACACACTTACATAACCCCCCCCACACACACACACACACACACACACCAGATATAACACACAAGCTACACATAAATATATTGAGAGACATTATCCAACAACAAGAAAAAAAGAAAAAACAAAAACGCACACGCACACACACACACAACACACGCACCCCCCCCCCCCCCACACACACATATAACACACCAGCCACACAGAAATATATAGACAGACATTATCCAACAACAACAAAAAGAGAAAAACAAAAACGCACGCATACACACACACACACACACACACACACACACACACACACACACACACACTCACACACACACACACACACACACACACACACACACACACACACACACACACACAACACACACACACACAACACAAACACACACACAAACCCCCCAAACCAAAATGCATAGCGTGTGGCTGACAATGTTTCCGGGCCTTAACGATATCGAGCTCATGCAGAGCCACGTTAAATATCCATCCATCAAAAACTGACAGTGATCAAACTGGCTGCTAGCCCTCGGATTTGGATGCAGAGAGTCGGTCAGTATCCTGCTTTGGTTGTGTGCTTCTGGAGCGTATAGAGAGTGGGGTGTATAATATTATGTGTTACCCATGGGTAATGTTTTTTCTTCCTATGTGACTAGTCCATAGCTCGGATTCAATGCTGACTGCATCTTAAATCGTTAAGACGAATGGTTTGCTTGCGTGTCATTTTTTAAAAAGTCCTTCGGATGAGACTATAAACCGAGGTCCTGTGTGCGAACGCACGTAGAACATCTCACGCACACGTTAAATTCTGTTCCGCTTTTCGAAAGTGTAGGTCATTGTGTGCCGGTGGAAATGGTTGACAAAATTTATATAACTGCATACACACGGGGAGTGGATGTAAAGAAAAAAGCACACAAGTGCTTGTTCCATCATCCTTGATATCAAATATAAATACATTAATGAATGAATAAATAAATAAGTTAATAAACATTTAATAAATACATGAAAAAATAGGTTAGTAAATAAATAAATAAATAAGATTACAGGCTTTTTGGGGAAGGATGCTCAAATCATGTTAGAGTTTTCGGTAGGTAGTTTTGCTTAGAAGGAAAAAGAAGATAAATAACTATTGCTGGGTATTGTAGAAAGTGGATATTTTTTTATATTGAATGATAATCAATAAGAATGAAGATAATGTAATGCTGCTGCTGCTAAGGCAGTTACTACTTTACAGGGCTGTACTCCGTTTTCTGTCACAATATAATTATATCCCTGCGTCAACCAGGCCCGAGAGATACAGACACCTGCAAAGTTTGTCAGGTAATTTGAGCAACGCTCTCAAAATAACTTCCGTAAAGTGGATGAAGCTCGACAGTGTGGTCCCAGTTTTCGAAATGAGCCTGCAGGACATCCACTTTGGGTAGAAGCTGGCCAGATTATAAACTAGATCCCTATGACACTTATGGGATTTGAACCCGCAATAATCCAGTTTGTAACCCATGGCGCTAGCCACTAGGCCATAGCGGTTAGTAACAGTTTTTAAAAACTCATTTTTATATATTCTATGCCTGATTTATTTCTTAGATATCGTAGAGACTTTATCTCTTTGTCTAATTGCTATGATTGTTGATTTTGTTGTTGCTGTTGTTGTTGTTGTTGTTGCTGCTGCTGCTGCTGCTGCCACTGCTGCTGCTGTTATTGTACGTTCCCTACCTTAACACCTTGGGAATCTTACAGAATAAACACCCCAAAAAAGAAAGACACGAAAAAAACCCAAAGATACAAAAAACCCAAAAGAAAGAACAACCCCCCCCAAAAAAACAACAACAAACCCGTTGTCCTTAAACGCGTACACTACGACCAACACTCTATCACGCAAACCCGCCAGGACAGAACAGGACAGGACAGGACCGTGTGCAAGACAAGCCCAGCAGTCACTGGGGAAGGACGTCCCCTCTCCCTATCCTCCTCCTCCTCCTCAGTGTCCCACAGACCCAGTCAGTTGCAGGCTGGCCTCAGGCATCACCACCACTACTGTCTGACCACTGGTCAGGTCACCAGCGCTAGCGGCACCACAATGTCTCACACCATGTGTGTGTGTGTGTGTGTGTGTGTGTGTGTGTGTGTGTGTGTGTGGTCACCAGTTTTGACAGAGGAACAGAGGAATGCATAGAGAATTAAAGAAGAACGTATCGAATGAAGGAGTGAAACGCAGCAGCAAAGAAAAGGAAGGAAAGAAGCAACAGAAAAAAAGAAAGACAGAATGATGGAAGAAAGGAATGAAATAAAGAAAAGAAGAAAGAAAAAAGAAAACAAAACGAAAGAAAAAAGAAAGAGAAAGAAACACACAAGAAAGAAAGAAAGAAAAATGCAAGAAAGAAAGAAACTATGAATGAATGAAAATAAAAAAGACAAGAAGGAAGAAAAATGACAGACAGACACAAACAAAGACAGAAAAAAGAAACAAAGAGACATGAAAGAGAAAAAGAAAAGAAAAATGCAGGAAAAACAGAAAGAAATGCCAGAAAGATACAAAGGAAGGAAGAAAGAAAGACAGACAAAAACAAAGAAAGAAAGAACGAGAGAAGAAGGGAAGAAGGAAAGAAAGAGAGAAGGAAAGAAAGAAAGAAAGAAAGAAAGAAAGAAAGAAAAAAGGAAAGAAACAAAAAAGAAATATGAAACAGAAAATTTCAAGAAATAAAAAAACTGCAAGAAAGAAAGGACAGAGAAAGAAAGAATGGCAGAAAGAAAGAAAGAAAAAAATCAGACAGAAAGAATATGGAAAACCACACAGACAAAAATCTAAAACACACTCTATCACGCAGACCCGCCAGGACAGAACAGAACAGGACAGGACCCGTGCAAGACAAGCCCAGCAGTCACTGGGGAAGGACGTCCCCTCTCCCTATCCTCCTCCTCCTCAGTGTCCCACAGACCCAGTCAGTTCCAGGCTGGCCTCAGGCATCACCACCACTACTGTCTGACCACTGGTCAGGTCACCAGCGCTAGTCAGACCACAATGTCTCACATCGTGTGTGTGTGTGTGTGTGTGTGTGTGTGTGTGTGTAAGTGTGTGTGTGTGTGTGTGTGTGTGTGTGTGTGTGTGTGTGTGTGTGTGTGTGGTCACCAGTTTTGAAAGAGGAACAGAGGAATGCATAGAGAATTAAAGAAGAACGTATTGAATGAAGGAGCGAAACACAGCAGTAGCAAAGAAAAGGAAGGAAAGAAGCAACAGAAAAAAAGAAAGACAGAATGATGGAAGGAAGGAATGAAAGAAAGAAAGAAAGAAAAAGAGATTTTAAAAAAACATACAAGAAAGAAGGAAAGAAAGAAAAGAAAGGAGGGAAAGAAGAAAGACAGACAGGAAGAAAGAAAGAACAAAAAAGAAAGAAAAAAGAAACATGAAAGAATAAAACAAAGAAAAATGCAAGAAAGAAAGAAAGAAAGAAAGATACAAACAAAAGGAGGAAAAGAAGAAAGACAGAGAGACAGACAGACAGAAAGAAACATGAAAGAAAGAAAGAAAGAAAGAAAGAAAGAAAGAAAAGAAAGAAAGAAAGAAAGAAAGAGAGAAAGCAACAACAAAAAACCATGAAGGAAAAACATAAAAAGAAAAAAGAAAGAAAGAAAAAGAAAGAAAAATTCAAGAAATAAACAACTGCAAGAAAGAAAGAAGGCCAGAGAAAGAAAGAATGGAAGCACCACAATGGCTCACACCATTTTTTGTGTGTGTAGTCACCAGTTCTGAAAATGGACACAAGCATGGTAGGGAGCCTGTGATTGGTCACTTTTTCTGTGTTGAACTTGCCTTCTTTCTGTCAATGTCTCTCTGTGTTCCCATCGGTCATTGTTTGGGGCTGGGGGTGGTGTGGGGATGGGGGTACGGGGGGGAGGGGGGGTAGCTGTCTGGAATTTTGGTCTGTTTGTCTGTTTACTTTTCGGCTGTGCTGTTTACTTTCATCACTGTCTCAGAGAGAGAGGGAGAGAGAAAGAGACAGACAGACAGACAGACAGACACACACACACACACACACACACACACACATACACACGCATAGAAAAAGAAAGAGAGAGAGGGAGGGAGGGAGAGAGGGGGGAAGGGGGAGAGAAAGAGGGGTAGAGGGAGGGAGAGACAGAGACAGACAGACACAGAGACACACACACGCAGAGAGAAAAGAGAGAGAACGCATGCAGAACATCTTTGCGCACTCGTTAAATCCTGTTCCGCTTTTCGAAAGAGTAGGCCATTGTGTGCCGGTGAAAACAGATGACAAAATTTACAAAACCGCATACACACGGAGACTGGATGTAAAAAAGCACATGAGTCATTATCCTTGATATAAAAGAATAAATAAAATAAACAAAATAAATAAAAATAAATACAGAGAACGAGGGAGATAGAGGGAGGAAGGGAGAGAGGGAAAAAGGGGGAGAGAAAGAGGGGGAGAGAGAGGGGGAGGGAGAGAGGGAGGGAGAGAGGGAGGGAGAGAGAGAGGGGGAGAGAGGGAGAGAAAGAGACCGACAGACAGACAGAGAGAGAGAGACACACACACACACGCACGCAGAGAGAAAGAGAGAGAGAGAGAGAGGGGGAGGGAGTTAGAGAGAGAGGGGGAAGGGGAAGTAAAAGAGGGGGGAGAGAGGGGGAGAGAAAGACAGACAGACAAACACACAGACGCGCACACACACACACGCAGAGAGAAAGAGAAAGAGAGAGAGAGGGAGAGAGGGATAGAGATAGGGGGGAGGGGGAGAGAAAGAAGAGAGAGAGCGAGGGAGAGAGAGGGTGCGAGAGAGAGAGGAGAGAAAGAGACAGATAGACACCTTCCCCCCACATACACATACACACACAAACACTAACACGCACGCACACAGTGAGAGAGACAGAGAGAGGGGAAGAGAGAGAAAGAGGGAGGGAGAAAGGGGAGAGAGAGAGAGGGAGAGGGAGAGAGACAGAGAAAGAAACAGAGAGAGAGCCAGAGAGAGGGACAGAGGCAGAGACACATAAACAGGCTAAGAGAGAGAGAGACAGAGAGAGGAGAGAGAGAGAGAGAGAGAGAGAGAGAGAGAGAGAGAGAGAGCGAGGGAGAGAGAGGAGAGAGAGAGAGAGAGAGAGAGAGAGAGAGCGAGAGAGAGAGAGAGAGAGCGAGAGAGAGAGAGAGAGAGAGAGAGAGAGAGAGAGAGAGAGAGAGAAGAGGGTTGAAAATAATCAAACAACGACAGCTGACAAAGGGACTGCTTGAATCTGGGAGTTTGTAAGCACACAGTATTTGCAGCAGAATGGAGGGAACGAGAAGGAGTGTACAGGGGAAGACAGTCACAGAGATAGGAAAGTGCAGCTTTTGTGGAGGCATTTGTAACAGAGGGTACAGATCTTGTACGTCACTCTTTGTAAGACAGGCAGCCAGTGAAGAGATCGCAAGACATAAAAATTGGGACAGTTGAGAGCAGACTATGCGGAGAATATCATTTTTTTTCAACAATCAAACATCGTCAACTGTAAACTTATCATTTACTGACATAACAGGAGAACATTCGACTCCACTTCAGTTGTTTGAAAAAGGTCACACACAGAACATAAGCAAGAATGGAGAAAAACAGACTAACATTTAACAACTGTATGACTACTAGAGAACAGAACAGAGAGAGGAATGGAGGGAACTGGTTGTTGAGTCTTTGAGGGTGCCCCCACGGTCGTCAGACTACGGGACAGATAGATAGATAGATAGTATGACTACTATCATTTGACAAGCGTTGTCTGGTTGCAAAGTCTTCATTGGTCCACGGGACTACGGGATAGGTGAAAGTGAAGGTAGAGGTGTCTGGTGGCCAGCGTGGGGGCCACTAGCAAGAGAGGCCCTGCGCTACTAATTGTTAGGAAGAGAGAAAAAAATCACTAATCTAACAGAAAATTGGGGAAGCCGTTCATAAGGTAGAAGCCTCATACGTTCTAGTGCAGACTATACAACAGAGACAGTGAAAGAAGCTGGAAATAGAAACCAATGATTGCTTCCACTGCACTGTGCGTTGTTCGGCACAGAACTCATTAAACCTATCAACTAAGCCATTCCGTGCGGATATGACAATTGTGTGGACTTATGTTTCGTACATTCTGTGCTATGTTGTACTAGCGAAGGATCAAACCAATGATTGCTTTCACTGCACTGTGCGTTGTTCGGCACAGAACTCATTAAACCTATCAACTAAGTCATTCCGCGCGGATATGACAATTGTGTGGACTTATGTTTCGTACATTCTGTGCTATGTTGGTCTAATGAGGGATCTTATGTTTGAAATGAAAATGTTCCTTCTTTCTTTCTTTTTTCTTCTTCTTTCTTCTTCTTCTTCTGCTCCTCCTCCTCCTTCTCCTCCTCCTCCTCCTCCTTGTTCTTCTTCTTCTTCTTCTTCTTCTTTTGTTTTTAATTACTTCAAGTTTGTTTTTTCTTTTTGGGCAGAATTGTAAAAAGGCCTTTATTGTGCCTAATTCTTTACCCATTAAAGATTCAATCAATCAATTCAATCAATCTTCTTCTTCTTCTTCTACTCCTCCTTCTCCTTCTATTTCTTCTTCGTCTTCTTCTTCTTCTCCTCCTCCTTCTTCGTCTTCTTATTCTTCTTCTCCTTCTCCTTCTTCTTCGTCTTCTTATTCTTCTTCTCCTCTTCCTTCTCTTCCTCTTCTTCTTCTCCTCCTCCTCCTTCTTCCTCTTCTTCTTCTCCTCCTCCTTCTCCTCCTCCTCCTTCTTCTTCTTCCTCTTCTTCTTCTCCTCCTCCTCCTTTTCCTCCTTCTACTACTCCTACTACTTACTTACTTTACTTACTTACTTTCTTTCTTTCTTCTACTTTCTCCTCTTCTTCTTCTTCTTAGCCGAACGCTCAAACAGCAACTATTGTTGTTTCTCATATGAGCGAAAATGCGCTGCGCTGCCGTTAAGCGCCTGACAAATCGGGCCCAGCACATCCGACTTCAGCATGGGAGAGAATCGTTATCTTTTAAGTCTTTCTGGGTAAAACAAAATGGCAGGAGAATGGACCAACAGGGTAAAAATAGACAAGCAGGAGGTGACAGGAAGAAAAGGAACAAGGCAGTAACAAAGAGACCGATATAAACCGGGGAATTCTAGCATAGAATTTCCAAAAGGTGGGAATACTATTTATACTGACAGCCCCCCCACCCCCCCCCCCGATATTCCTACGGGGAAATAAAAATGTTTGTATCGAGTAGAAAGGTAAAGGTGTCCCATAACCTATGTGGTCGTAGGGGAGCAAGGCATCAGAGACATCACTTCTGTAGGGGCCAGTACATTGAGGGCGGCGCCCATCTCCTCTCCCTCGCTGCTTTACCAGCCTACCCCCCTCCCCCCCCCCCCCCCCACATCTACGCAAGAAGTAACTGCAACAACAGATTTACACTCCACAAAACTTACTCCTTAAAGACAAGGATTACACATCCAGACAGACGTAAGGAAGTAGAGGCTGGAGCTATACGATAGCAATGTAATATCCCATCCAGATAAAATCCTACATTTGTTTCATGAAAAAGGAGTTTGCTACGAACAGAAATAAAGCACAGCACGCAAATCCAAGCATAACTCAGTCAAGGGTCTACTAGCCCCTTCCTTTTTTACCAAGTTCGAGTGCGGTCAGTGTCTGCTATAAATTAGCACCAGCTGGAATGGAATGGATAGCAGCTGAGAGCAGCTGAAAGTGGGGGAAACTGACAGCTGTAACGATAAAACGCAAATCAATAAATACCCTATCCTCACCCCCCCGCCCCCCTCCCCCAACAAGATACAATACAATACAACATTCCATTATCTGAGCTAATATCGTCTTCAGAATCAAATCTGGTTGATGTGTTGACTGCATTAAAGACGCAATGCATCACGCTGAAATGAATCAGCAATGCAGGGTCTCCTCTTGTTGGTGGCCCAAGAGAGCCGTGAAACTGGCTTGTCTGTGAAAGATGACAATGTGCAAACAAAACTAGCACAACTCCTAAATAAACAAGTTTCCTTTTGTTTGATGGAGGAGTACATTATAAGCTATTAGCTTGTTTCTCCTCTAAATGTATTTGTACAGAAGTAAAAGGTAACGGTGTCCCATAACCCATGTGATTGTAGGGGAGCAAGGCATCAGAGACCTCAGCTTCTCCAGCATATTGAGGGTGACGCCCATCTCCTCTCCCTCGCTGCTTTACCTTCCCTGACCCTGAAGACGCAGATATCTGTTTACAGCTTAATTTTTTATGCGATGTGTTTTTTTCCGTTTTTGAATAATCTTTTTTTTTAAACAAAAAACTCGCAGATGTATTACGATAGTAGTATCAAGGACAAAGAAGACAGACAAGATGAAGGAAAAAAACAGAGAAAAATAAAGAACATAACAATGGAAATTACAAAGAGGAACAGACTGACACAAAGAAAAAACGTTTCTTTAAAAGGAAAAAGACACAACACATTTTCTTTCTTTCAACTAACCTTTGTGAAACGTCGTCGAATCGTTCAGTGATCACCTGAAAACAGACAGACACAGACATAGAGACACAGACACACACACGTACACACACACACACATACACACACACACGCACGCATACACACAAACACAAACATACACACATAAAATGAATATTGTAAATATATACATAGAGAGAAAGAGATACAGACATAGCAAGACGAGAGAAACAGATCCAGAGAGACAGACAGACAGACAGACAGAGTCACAGAGAGAGACAGACAGACAGAAGACAAAGGAAGACACAGAGAGAGAGAGAGAGAGAGAGAGAGAGAGAGAGAGAGAGAGAGAGAGAGAGAGAGAGAGAGAGACGGACAGACACACACACACACACACATGAATGTCAAGACTGCCGGAAAAAAAACCCAAAAATTCATCCAACACAATATCCAGAACAATAAAATCTACTTTTATTTCCAATCAGTATCCATCACAAAAAACAGTTCCAAAAGCACAGAACAACAATATAATTATTATACAAAACAGTACCACAGCACACGAGTGATAATAATTATTTCATACACTATTTTTGCGCCCCCCACCCCTTCCAACCGAAATTAATGCCAGAAAAAACACGCACAAAACTGACAGTTGGGAGAAAATTTGGTGGCGTTTCAAAATAATCAACGAAATATCAGACATAATCAATGTCAATGGCCAAACAATGAAATATCAGACACAATCAATGAAAATATTGAAATGGCAAAGACGATCATGACATCGTAATTGATGCAATGCGAAAAAGGTGACCATTTTGAAAACGCGAATGGAATTTTCAATGAATGAGTTAAAAATGAAAACATACACGAATGAATCATCATTACAGTAATACTTAAATCAACTCACAAAACCAACAACCCTACTCAAACAAGAATAAAATCAATAATCGACAAAACAAATTTCAATGAAGCAGTAGTATACAAACCAAAAAAAACACCAACAACAAAACGATATAACCAACACATAGCAGAAAGCTGATAATATAGTGGTGCAACCCGTTTTCAATAATGTAAACTCACCAACTATTCTGAGAATAATAACAGACAATGAAACATGGATGGAACCTCAACACAAACACCACAATAGA
>CM054145.1:9004079-9014079 GCA_028751875.1 Rapana venosa
AACTCATGTTCTAATGGATGGGGGAAAATTTTCGGGCCCAAATGGGATTCGAACCACTACACATTTCCGACCCGGACTTGCTCGCTTTCTAGACAGGCGCGTTACCTCTAGACCGCCGATCCACTTGAAATAGAGATAGACAGACATAAAGACACACACAAACACACACAAAACCCCAACAGGCACAGAAAAACTAATTTACAAAAAGACCCTTTGAAAATCTTAAGTCGGACTCAGCCATGCTGCTATTCATAAAAATTAGAAAGCCCCAGTTCTGTAAGTAAAACACTAGTGGTCCTATACTGACATCCCTGACAAGACAACGTGAAGTCAACAAGCTTTTCCCATTACTGACAACACACCATGAACGAAAAAAAGAATATGCATACATAACTATAGTTCCAGCCTCTTGTCTGTCTGACTAACTGTCTTTGTCTGAGCGATGCTTTTTAAGTCCCTGTTGCATAAACAGGAAGACTGAAGAGAGAAAAATAAAGAAAAGGTGAAAAGATTTACTTGTTAGTCCAAGTGGTAGGAAAAGTACGGAAAGAGAAAGTTGTGACGTTTAGATTTATTTGTTCCTAAGTGGAAAAGAAACACCAAGACAGAGAGAGAGAGAGAGGAGAGAGAGAGAGAGGGGGAGGGGGGGGGGGGAGGGGGGAGGGAAGAGAGGGAGGGAGGAAGGGAGAGGGAGAGAAGGAGAAAGAGGGGGGAAGGGGAGAGAGAGAAGGAGAGAGAGAGATTGTCAAGACAGAAACAGAGAGACAGACAGAAAGAAAGACAGACAGATAAAGAAAGAGAGATATAAATACATAAAAACATAATTAGTATAATTATTTGTTACATTAAGAATTATAGCGATTGATCGTTCTCTTTTATTTTACGTTATGTAAAGTGCCTTTAGAATGTATGGTTTAAAATTTAGTTGTGCTTGCATCTAAATTATCGAATGCCAGGCACACGATAAATGAGTAAGCTAAACTCTCTTGTAATGATAGCAGATGGATCTTTCAACCCAAACCAACGACTTAAATGCTTGACATACTCTGAATTTACAAGACATACTCTGAATACCTGTGTATATTATTTCCAGCAACCCCCCCTTCCCCCAGCAAGAGTTAGCATTTGACAACATTCTTTATTTATACTATTGAGATATCAAAAATACTTATATTATCATTGTTTCTCTGAATGGTAACATCTATAAAAATATGGTATTAGATTTTATTTAGTTGTTTCAATAAAAGAGGCCTGTTTTGGAAATGCAGAAAACATGTATATTTTGCGTCACAAGTTTTATAGACAATAATTATACACATATCAACTGTATCTCCATAATTCACTATCACTGACGTCTGACAAAATACTAAAATCATTCAACGACTACTTACAACAAGTAAAGAACCTCAAGAAACTGAATATTGCCAAATTCCTCACCTTACAGGCATAACAACAAGTAACATCATAAAATTATTGTTACCAACAAAAAGATCCATATTGCTTTAGCAAATCTCAGAATTATTATATTGTAATCACCTGGAGTAATCCCCTTGACAAAAAAGAGGCATTTTAGTTGTAAAGATAAAACCTTTACATTTTTCAACTCTCAGCGAAAACAATCATCCATTTAAAGTACACGGCTCAGGTTTTGACAGACAACTAAATTTTATCACACAAAACCAATACGTTTCATGAAGACTTAACGGGGAACAAGACAGCCTAGTGGTTAGAGCGTTGATCTTGCAGTCTTACGACGCCGGTTCAAACCTACCACCGAGAGTCTCTTCTGATAGGATCCCCCCGTAGAGATGCCGGGTACCTGTCAGTATAAATAGCATCCTCACCTTCTGGACCTTCTATGCTAAAAATGTCTCCTTTGTTCTTTTGCTGCCTCATCTTCTGTGACGTTCCAGTCCCCCTGTTCCCACGTCGATCATCCCAATCTTCCTGCCACAGCCATACCCAGATTCATTATGTCGCATCGTCAAGGTCGGAAGTCCTCAGGGAACCCCGTCAATATCAGGTCGCCGTGAGGCCAGAAACAATAGGGGCCCTGCACTGCTGCTATGTCACTTCGGTGGTGTTCAGTAGTGCCTGTTCTGAGCTAACATACGCAGGACACCACCTAGTAAGTCCCCTACTAACGGCAGTATTAGTCGCGGAGCCAGACTGAATGAGTCACCCACTCGAGATGGCGAATTTCTTCTTTTCTATCACTCTCGTTGTTTCTGCCTTGTTCCTTTTCTTCCCGTCACTTTCTTCTTGTCTATTTTCTGTCTTCTTGGTCCATTCTCCTGCCTTTTTTCCCCCAGAAAGACTGAAAAGATAACATTCTCTCTTGTGCCAAAGTCAGATGCGCTGGGCCTGACTTGTCAGGCGCTTAACGGCAGCGTGACGCACTTTAATCTGATGTAACAGACAACAATAGCTACTGTCTGAGCGTTTGACGACAAAGAAGAAGATTGATTGGGTTGTTTTTTTTATCCAGGAGTTACTTACAGTACTGACAACACCCATCTGAAATTCCTTCAGATGAGACAACAAGCTGAGGTCCCGTGTAGGAACGGACACAAAACATCTTGCGCACACCTATTCCACCTTTCGTAAGACTAGGTCACTGTGTGTCAGTAGAAATGGATAGCAATTCTCTTTTTAAAAGATGCATGCACGCTGGTGTCATACCTAGACATCATCCCCTGACTACAGAATGCAGCTGCCTTACTGATGGGCAAACGGTTTGCATTCGCAAGACCTCGGAGCTGTAACTGAGAAACAAAAATATAAGAAAATAAAATTTGCAGCTTGCTACAAAATGAAGCTAACTTCTTAGCAACTTTTTTCACTGGTCTTGAAAGCCTCAAAGCTTAAGAATAACATAATGATTATGTTGATAAACGTCACTTTGCTGTGAATCCAACGGTGGATGAAAACCTTGCTGTTACAACATACTATTCCCATACCTTTGAGATTTACAACCACAAAATCTTAAGAGATACCGAAGAATTCCATTTCTTGACTGACGGGACATTCACAATGTCAAATTTCAAATTTTCTTCCATTTTTATCTTTGAAACTTGGCCATTCTAAGTCATGGTCCATTTCTTGACCGATGGACCTTCACAATAAATTTCAAATTTCTTCAAAGTCATTTTTGAAACTTGGCAGTTCTGCGTCATGGCTTCAGAATTATTCAAATCAACAGGTCTATTAGGGAAACGGGACGAAAAGGGTCCGAAATTATTGCTCATGATAAATTTATTCAGTTCTGAGAGGGTCAGGGCTGAAGATTTCATTGGTATGTACGTTTCATGAAAGTACCTGGCTATATTTCTGGTTCCAATGTTTCAAATTTTCTTCAAGGTAGTTTTGAAACTTGGCAGTTCTAGGTCACGGTTTCATAATTAAATGAATCAACAGGTGTATTAGGAGATTAGGGTGAAGGGGTAGGAAATTACTGCTTTGGATCAGTACAGTTCTAAGTGGGGCAAGGTTGAGGACATCGACTAGGTGTGTACGTTTAACGACATTATCTGGCTCTATTTTTGGTTTCCAAAGTTGTGATATACATCCAACTATCAAGTACACACACACACACACACACACACACACACACACACACACACACACACACACACACACACACACACACAAAACCATCATCATCTCTCTCTCTCATCTGTTCACCAAATCTCTGAAGCATGCACACATTTGATCTTGTTGATAGCCATGAAGTACTTTTATGTTGGAAATCAGAAATTTCCTCCAAGTATTCTAGCTTTCAGGTAAGCAAGCTTTCTATAACTGCCGCCCATTCTTTAACTCTTTGCTTTACTTTTGTAATAATTATCGAATTTGCTGATTGTTTTCTGAAAAGTTCAATGGCGTTTTTCCTTCCATCATGACTTTGCGTTTTTGCAAAGAGGATTTCAAAGAAAAGCTGTGTGGTCAGTTTATCTTCCAGTCATTTTTATTTTACATAAACGGTTCCATCTTCTCCTACCGTTGTCGGCATATGGGATGCAGATCAATGCAGAACCCCCCTAGCTGATGACAAATAGTTCCAATGGCATCAGCACTGATATAATTATAGACGGTAGGCAAGTCGAGACCGTCGTCCAAAGCTTAAAATATCTGGGAGCTATAGTATCGGATGAAGGATCAAAACCTGAAATTCTCTCTGGGATGGTCCATACCCCAGCTGCAATGACCAAACTGAAAGTCCTCTGGAACGACAAGAACATCGCCATCAGCTTCAAGATCAGATTGGTGCGTTCCCTGATCATGTCCATATTGTTGTACGCATGTGAAAACGTGGATCATAACGGCAGATATTGAAAGAAGGATGACAGGCAATGGAGATGAGGTGCTTTCGCAAACTTCATTCACTTGAGATTAAAACTATACTGCACCCCTACCAGCCAACACAGCTATTGCACAAAAATATATATTTCACGCCTTATATATATTCTGGGTACAAAAGAGCAAAAACAATGATGCACCATGTAAAACCATACCATTTTTCAACAACAAAACCGCACCGCAGAAGAAAGATTTTCAATTGACACATCCAGTATAACCTGGAACTTGACTCCAAGCAAAACAGGTTTTCAATCTTCTTTGATCAGTTCCTAAGAACTTGGAAGTCAGGATCACAGCAATCACTGTACATGTAATGCCTGTTTCGACTCAAACCATCTACACTGTGGCTTGCTGCTCCCGATCTTGTGTTTTTGTTTCCACAACGCAAGCAAAACGTGTATAATTATTCAGAAAAAAGCAACCATAGTGGGCTCTCCAAAACGTTGACATCATCGTTATAGATAAGTATCATTTTGGACATTCAAAAATTCAACGTGTAAACAGCAACAAACTGAAAACTTTGTTCGAACGCTTTCATGCAAAATATGAACCTTAACATTAAGATAACATGCAAACAACGAAAAAAACCAAACTAACACAACCAAAAACATTGTCACAATTAAGTTTACCTTGGTCGCCTTATTGCGCGTGACACAGTAACTATGAGAGATATAGAGGGAGAGAAAGAAAGAAAGAAAGACAGAGAGAGACAGAGACAGATGTAGAGAGACAGAGAAAGAAAGAAAGAAAGAGAGAGAAAGAAAGAGAGAGAGAGAGAGAGAGAGAGAGAGAGAGAGAGAGAGAGAGAGAGAGAGGAAAGGAAGACAGACAGAGAGAAAGACAGAGAGAGACATAGACAGGTGCAGAGAGACAGACAAAGACAGAGAGAGACAGAGACAGACAAAGACAGAGAGAGAGACAGGGACAGAGGCAGAAAGAGACAGAGTCACAGTAACAGAGATAGAGAGATACAGACAGACATACAGTGACACACAGACAGACAGACACAGAAAGACAGAGAAACAAAAGGATAGGGGGACAGAGAGAGACAAATAAACAGAGACAGACAAAGAGTGAAAGAGAGACAGAGAGAGAAAGACAGAGACAGACAAGTGACCAGACATAACACACACACACACACACACACACACACACACCACACACACACACACACACACACACAAACAAAATCTATTCATACAGAAGTCATTCAAGCAAGCATCGTTTTGTAGGTAATCTTTGGCATGGAAAAAACGCTAAGCTAAAATCTTAATAGAACAAAAAAAAAGAAAAACTCACAAGAATACAAAGACTGTTCAACAGAAAGGATCTTAAGAATGGGGAATAAGATTTACACCTACAACTATGAACCCCAACAGTCCAAAATGGTGATAACTTACCCTGCAAGATATACACACGAACCGACACAGAAACACAGTGATCAAGTTTAAAAATAAAACCAAACCGTGAGCATTGTATATCACATTTTGAAATCGTTATATCAACGACACAACAATTTTGGAGTTAGGGGTATATTTACCAACGGGGTGGGTATGGGGTGGGAGAGGAAAAGCTCTGAATTACGGGTATCAGTAGCCACTCTCACATGGCACCAACATTGTGTGATGAAAACGAATAATATATAACAGCAAATATCAGTATCCTGATCAAAAATGTCGACTGGCGCTGAATAAGATAGCTTCGCGGTATAAGATGGGTTGATTATTCACATCCTACATTTTTCATTATTAACGTCATCGTCTTCATCAACGTCTTCGTCGTCGTTACCATCATAGAATATACACATATATATATATAGCACATAGTTATGACCAAAACACAAATAACCACTTGTTTAGACTTCTGTACATTTTTGTAAGTGCAATTATTGTCTTTTGTTAAAAAGTGGTATTGTTTACCCCAAAAAAGTGTAATCGCAAACAAACAGTCGAACAATTATTTCACACGACTCAAAAATGGTTTGGTGATGGTGATCTGTACAGTGAGAGAATGTCTTTACAGTAACTAAACAAAAAAATTTAAAGGCAAAAGAGCTCAAATGTTAAGAAAAAGAAAACACAAACAGTGGAAGGCTGATGACCAGGGGAAATGGACACCAAAAGAAAGATAAGTGAAAAAACAAAACAACGAAAAAAACACACCAGATAACCAACCGATTCCTTTATAACGACTAAGTCAATAAATCAAGGTCCTTCTCTCCCTCTCTCAACCAAACACTTTATCAGTGTATTTTGAAAGTAACCCAAATTCCTAGTCACACAACGTATGAGATTTCCATTCGTCACCCTCCAGAAATCTCGATTTCGTGTCAGTTAGTCCTCCTCCAACAACAACAACAAAATGTTGTCCACAATGTTAAAAAAAATTCAAGAACATGTTAGTTTAGTTCTGAGCAATGTCAAGAAAGAAATAACACGTGCAGAGAAAACCAACAACAACAACGATAACAGTGTGTGCCAAAAAATAACATGGTAATTTTTACTTACTTCATATTAAGCGAAGCTGTATTCGTGCGTCAACTTCATAATTTTGCGCTTCATATTCTTCTTACTCCTTGAATAACGTACTTGCGTAACTTCTTACACTTTTCTTTCCCCTTTTCTTTCACTCTCCACACTTTCACTGACCTTCCCCCTGTGGAGATGTGCCAGAAAACCTGTCAGTAATTACCATCCCCCACCTTTTGAACATTCTGTGCTCTAGGAATTCCCTCTTTTCCATCCCTCGCTTTGTTCCTGCCTTGTTCCTTTTCTTCCTGTCACCTTCTGCGTTAAAAATGTCCCTCTTTCTATCCCTCTCTTTTTTTTTGCCTTGTTCCTTTTCTTCCTGTTACCTTCTGCGGTAAAAATGTCCGTCTTTTCTATCCCTCTCTCTTTCTGCCTTGTTCCTTTTTTCTTCCTGTCACCTTCTTCTTGTCTGTTTTCTTCACTTCTTGGTCCATTCTCCTTGCATTTTTTCTCCAGAATCAGATTTAAAAAGGTAACAATTCTCTCCCATGCCGAAGTCGGATGCGCTAAGCTTGACTTGTCAGACAGTTCAAAGCATATTTTCGCTCATATGACAAAACAACAATAGCTTCTGTCCGAGCATCTGACTAAGAAGAGGACTGACCTTCCTGCAGGATTCTGCTTCCAAAACCAAAGTCTCTTTCCAAAACCAACGACGAAGAAGAAGACAGACCTTCTGCGGGATTTTACTTCCAAAACAGGATTCTACTTCCAAAAAACCGTATTTTTCTTCCAAAACCGGATTCTTTTTTCCAAAATCGGCTTCCAAAACCGGATTTTTCTTCCAAAGCCGGATTCTACTTCCACAACCGGATTCTACTTCCAAAACCGGCTTCCAAAACCGGATTCTTCTTCCAAAACCAGATTCTACTTCCAAAACCGGCTTCCAAAACCGGATTCTTCTTCCAAAGCCGGATTCTACTTCCACAACCGGATTCTACTTCCAAAACCAGCTTGCAAAACCGGATTCTTCTTCCAAAACCGGATTCTACTTCCAAAACCGGATTCTACTTCCAAAACCAAGCTCTTCACTTTTCCTTCTCTCTCTGTCTCTCTCTCTGTCTCTCTCTTGTCTCTCTCTCAGTAGCCTCGAGTAGACTTTTTCTGAACTGGTCGCGAGGGGAGCCCACAGCTTTCGGGCGCACTGCCGCCACTGAAGACGAGAGCGTGTCTGGAAGGGCTGGGTTCGAAGTAAGCTCTGGAGGCCGTGGAAGGAGGACTCAGGGGGTGGTGGTGGTGGTGGGCGGCGGTGGGGGACAAGACAGAAGCCGAGGTGGTGGGGGAAGTGGTGGTAGTAGCGGGGTTAGGGATGGGGGAGGGGGATCTCCTCCAAGCGTACTGCTCGAGCTCGATCTCCACGCCGTTTTGAGCTTCGATGCCTCCCATCTTCTTCTTCGGCTTCTTCTTCTTCTTCCCTGTGGGGACAACTGCGATCGCCCGTCCCCGCTGATGACCTTGACCGCTGTGCACGTGGAAGGGAGAAGCGTGCGCCGCTTGACCCAGATCGTGAGGGTGGAAGGGGTGGGGGTGGGGGAAGTAGTCGCGGTGGGGGTGGGGGTGAGGGTGAGGGTGGGGGTGGGGGTGGGGGGCGGGTTCGGGGTCAAGGCAAGCAGCGAGGAGGCGCAGTAGTCAGCACATGGACTGCGAGTGCACAATGGTGGTGTTGGTGGAGGAGGCGCGGCGCACGGTGCTGTTGAAGTTGTGCATGGTCGAGGACTGCTCCATGCGCGTGTACACGCGCCGGAAGCAGCAGAAGAGGTAGCGCTTGTAGTACTTGCGGAACTGCGAGCTGAGGAAGTAGAGCGCGAAGGGGTTGATGCACGAGTTGAGGAAGGTCAGGCAGAAGCCCGCGATCTTGAAGTAGTGCCAGAAGTCGTTGTAGTCCGAAGGGTCCAGGTAGTACCACAGCAGGTAGACGTGGCGGGGCAGCCAGCACACCACGAAGATCAGCACGAAGCTCAGCACGATGCGGGCCACCTTCTTGCGCGCGGCGATCTGGCGCTGCTGGTTCAAGCCCCCGCTCTTGCCCTCGCAGGGCATCTGCTGCCCGCTGCGGACCAGGATCACCGCCATCATCAGGTAGAAGGTGGCGATGATGATGACGGGGATGGCGAAGAAGACGACGAAGCGGGTCACGTAGTAGACCGGCGGTATGATCTCCGAGGAGTCCTTGGGGAAAGGCCCGCAGACGTAGTAGCGGAAGGGCGGGTGCACCTGAGGAAAAGCAAGTTCAGCGTGTACAGGAGTGAACAGCGGCATCGTTCTTGTCTCGGGCTAAAAAAGCTGCATTTCGTTGTTCATGTTCATCATCCATCCGCTATCCATCCATCAGTCATCCATCCGTCCATCATCCATCCATCCACCCATCCAGCCACTATAAATCCATCCTTCCATCCATCCATCCACCCATCAATCCACTATAAATCCATCCACTATTTACCTAGCCATCTACTATAAATCCATCTATCCACTAAAAAGCCATCCATCGACCCGCCCACCCACCCACCTACTTACCCACCCACCTATCCATCCACACCACCCACCCACCCATCCATCCATCCACAATCTTTCAGGCAGATTTTTTTTAATATCAATACCTTTACATAAGCCAACAAATAACCTTTCGAAATGAAAATAATAAGCCCAGCAAAAACAAAACCACCACAAAAAAATAATAATCCCAAACTACTCTCTGTTCTTTGTATTCTATCCATAAGCAAACTAACATCAGAAAAGACAAGAAAAAGAAGAAAAAATCCCAGGAAGGAACAAGTCAAGTCAAGTCAAGTCAAGTCAAAACCACGTTGATCATTCCACGAAGGGGAACTACAATACTGACAGGCACAAACATACCATTTCGAGTTCAGTACTAAGGATGGCATCAGGAAGAGCTAGAACGAAAGCCAGTGCCCAGATTCCACCTGATACTGCTAGCGTGGTGGCTTGCGTCTGCCCAACAGATCAATCAATCAATGCATCAATCCGTCAATCAATTCTTCAATCTATCAATCAATCAATCCATCCATAGATCAATCCATCCACCAATTAATCAGTGCATCAATCCATCAATAAATCAATCAGTCATTAAACCCATCAATCAATCAACCAACCCA
>CM054145.1:9021579-9036579 GCA_028751875.1 Rapana venosa
CACACACACACACACACACACACACACACACACACACACCGTCACAGGCAAAAAACCCATAAATCCCAGCTTTTAATAGCAAGATGTTCTTCTTAGACGCAACCGTTAGAAGCCTGGGTCCATTTTCTCTCTTCAAAAAACAAAAACAGCTCTCCCCGAACTTTGAGTTTCACAGATACCCTCTAGGTAAGAAGCTCCACACAAAGGTGATCCCTACCTTCCGTCAAAGATGCTACTCTACTTTAGAGAGTAGGACTACCAACCCCCCCCCCCCCCCCACCGCCCCCTACCACACATCCCCACTCCCTCCCTCCCTCCCCACCCACCCCCACCCCCCAAGTCGCTCCAGGGATAAAAAGGCCAGAATGAGTTGGGAAGTTCATGTGATGTGGGTGGTTATCTTAGTGATCAGCCAGTGATGAATGACCCTGAACAGTTTTGCTGTAAAGATGGTTTTTTATCAGGTGGATTATATATCTGATAATGAAGAAGGGAGAGGAAACAGTTATGGCTTCCTTCTATTCTTTATCTTTCCTTCCTTTCTTCCTACCTTTCTCAGGTTGAGTATTGTACTGCCCTTAGAGTTTACAAGAAGTGATATACTAACTAGTACGATAATGATAATTATTATAATGATAGTAATAATATATTATTATAACGATAATAATAACAATAATGATAAAGTAATAATAATAATATTGATAATGATATAAAATAATGATAGTAATAAAACACTCATACTACTAACAATGCTCTTTTAAAAATATTGTTATCATCATTTACATAATCATTCTTCTACTCTCGTCTTCTTGCTACAATTATCATTTTTATTAGTATCAGAATTAGTACTAAATAAGTAAGTAAGTAGTAGTAGTAGTAGCAGCAGCAGCAGCAGCAGCAGCAGCAGCAGCAGCAGCAGCAGCAGCAGCAGTAGTAGTAGTAGAAGAAGTAGTAGTAATAGTAGTAGTAGTAGTATCATCTTCCTTATTACTATTATTATCATAATTGTTGTTGCTGATATTATTATTATTATCATTATTATTATCATTATGGTTAGCCTTTTCAAGCCAGGCATTTGAGTTCTTTTTAATGGCAACTTTACAAGGACACACTGTCGCCTCGCTCCCCTACGACCACATAGGTTATGGGGACACCTTTACCTTACTTTTACATTATTCAAATAACACACACACACACACACACACACATACACACGCACACACACAACACACACACCACACAACACCCCACACACACAACACACACACACACACACACACACACACACACAAAGAGCAGCTTGCCAAAACACAACAACTAACCGCTACAATTTTTGTTTCTAGTTTGCTAAGCAGAAAAAGCAGAAAACAGCCCAAAACACAACAACAAACACCCCCAAACAAACACAAACAACCCAACAAGGAAACTCCAGAGAGGAGCGAACCACAGCCAACTTCATACAACACCTGCCACACAACTGAAACCAGCAACTTTAAAAAAACAACATAAAACAGCCCCACGCAGGTTGGAATTCACAACATGCACCTGCAAGAAACTGGTAGAGAGACAGAGCCACACACACACACACACATACACACACACATACACACGAACACACATACATACACACGAACACACACACAGACACACATGCACACACACACGCGCACACACACACGCACGCACGAACAATACATACACACACACACGCACGTACGCACGCACACACACACACACACACACACACACACACACACACACACACACACACACACACACACACACACACACACACACACACACACACACTCCACTCTCTACCTACTCCACTTCCCAAAAAGTTCTTCGGTTGAGTCTATAAACTGAGGTCCCGTTTTGCGAACGTACGCAGAACACCTTCCGCACAAGTTAAAACCCATTCCCCTTCTCGGAAGAGTAGGCTATTGCGTGCCGGTGGGAACGGATGACAAAATGTACAAAAC
Source organism: Rapana venosa (assembly GCA_028751875.1). Classification (NCBI taxonomy): domain Eukaryota; kingdom Metazoa; phylum Mollusca; class Gastropoda; order Neogastropoda; family Muricidae; genus Rapana; species Rapana venosa. The sequence goes on from CM054145.1 coordinate 9,023,562, forward strand.
TGCATACACATGGGGGACTGGATGAAAAAAGCACATGAGTGTTCATTCCGTTATCCTGGAAATAAATAATGAAACAAACACACACACAGTTAAGTTTTCAGAGTTTTGAGTTCTGTCCTCTCTCTCTCTCTCTCTCTCTCTCCTCTCTCTCTCTCTCTCTCTCTCTCTCTCTCTCTCTCTCTCTCTCTCTCTCTCCACACACACGCTCGCGCCCCGCCCCGCCCCCCCCCCCCCCCCTACACACAATTACACGCCCATTCCCTAAGACACACACACACTACCCCTCACCCCCCTCCCACACACACACAGAGGCAGGCAGGCAAGCAGGCGACAGACAGACAGACAGACAGACAGACAGACAGACGCGTGTGTGTATGTGTGTGTTTTCTCGTCAATAGCCTTTATAAAATCGTGTTTATATATTAGTGTGTGTGTATGGGTGTGCGCGCGTGCGTGCACGGGTATAAAATAAGTTTATGTCTTTTCCAATCAATGGTTTTTACAACATTGTATTCCTACATTGGGGGTGTGTGTGTTGTGTGGTGTGTGTGTGTGTGTGCGTGCGTGCGTGCGTGCATACGCCGTGCGTGTGTGTGCGCGCGCCTGGGTTTGTGTGTGTGATAATTTGTTTTAAAGCTACCTTGGAATATTTATAACAATCTGAAATGTATTTTTCTTGTGTCTTGTGAGATAATTATAGGTATCAATATGCCTGCCATTATTGTAATTGCCCTTCATGGTATGATTAAAGTGTTTTTGACTTGATACTTGACTTTGACTTGACTTGACAGACAGACAGACAGCAGGACAGACAGACAGACAGACAGCAGCCGAATCTAGCTCAGCAGACGGAATGTTAACCAAGGAACTGCTTGTTGCTTTCATGCCAATCACGCGCACAGCTAAAAAGACAAGTGAAAGATCGCTTCCTCTCTCCTGTTTCTTTCCAGAATTGTTCTTCTTCTGCGCGCATGTGTGTGTGTGTGTGTGTGTGTGTGTGTGTGCGTGCGTGCGTGGTGTGTGGTGTGTGTGTGTGTGTGTGTGTGTCAGTGTGTGTGTGTGTGTGTGTGTGTGTCGGGTGGTGGTGTGTGTGAGTGTGTGTGTGTGTGTGTGTGAGTGTGTGTGTGGTGGTGTGTGATGTGTGTGTGTGTGTGTGTGTGTGTGTGTGTTCATTCGTTCTTGTATTTAACGTCTGTTCACTATAAGTGATATTAGACGTGTGTGTGTGTGTGTGTGTGTGTGTGTGTGTGTGTGTGTGGTGTGTGGTGTGTGTGTGTGTGTGTGTGTGTGTGTGTGTGATTTATTCTTCAATTTAACGTCTTGTCACTGTAAGTGATATTAGACGAATGTGCGTGTGCGTGTGTGTGTGTGTTTGTGTGAGGGTGTGAGTGTGTTTGTGAGAGTGTGTTTCTCGAGGATAATGGAATGAGCACCCACATATGTGTGGGTGCATGTGTGTGCTTGAGCGTCAAAGTCAAAGTCAAACTTTTATTTCCAGATGGTACAATGATTAAGCAAAATACTTGCTTTTTTTCGTCAAGCCATCTAAGAAACGAAAAAAACAAACAAACAAACAACAACAACAACAACAACAACCCCTCCCAAAAAAAAATATACAAACAAATATACCAAATCTCATTGAAACGGAAATTATAAAGATAAAGATGACAATGATGACGATGACAATATCAATAAACAATGACAATCACTACTGCCAGAAATATCAATGAAGACGATGATTATACGATGAAACTACTAATCAAAAACATTACAGCAGATCATGTTTTGATATCCAACACAATCCCTACATAAATACACACATACATATATAACCATAGGCTCACCACTTACGCTATTATTTGCTAACCACAATTTTAAACACACACACATACACAAGCCCACTCCCACACCCACAAGCCCAGTGTGTGTGTGTGTGTGTGTGTGTGTGTGTGTGTGTGTGTGTGTGTGTGTGTGTTGTTTTGTGTGTGTGTGTGTGTGTGTGTGTGTATATATAGGAGAGAGAGAGAGAGAACTGTGAGTGAGTGTGTGTGTGCGTGATTGTGAGTGAGTGTTTGTGTGTGTGTTCTTTGCTTCCAACTCTGTGTGTGTGTGTGTGTGTGTGTGTGTGTGTGTGTGTGTGTGTGTGTGTGGTGTGTGTGTGTGTGTGTGTGTGTGTGTGATGCTATGTTTTCATTTTCCAGTGTGTTTTTACCAGTGAAACTGATGTGTGTGTATGTGTGTGTGCTTGCGTGTGTGTATGCGTTTATTTATTTCATTCTTTTATACCGAGGATAATGGAATAAACACATGTGCTTTTTTTACATCCAGTCCCCGTCTGTATGCGGCTTTGTGAATTCTGTCATCTGTTCCCACCGGCACACAATGGCCTACTCTTACGTGTTTGTGTGTGTGTCTGTGTGTGTGTGTATGTGTGTTGTGTATGTATGTGTGTGTGTGCGTGCGCACGTGCTATAACAGCAGGGAGGCTACACGTTTCACAAACAGGAAGACCGTGATTATAAAGGTTTGTTTTTACCGTCGTTGTTGCGGTCTTTTTCAGGTTTTTATTTTTCTGGTTTTGTTTGTTTTGTTTTTTCAAGTTTACCAAGAAAGTTACACGGGCGTTCTAAACGCTCCTTTAAAGCTATATTTTTTGCCAAAAATTTGAGTAGAAAAAACGTGTTCAACATAACTATATCCGTGATTTTTTTCTTCTGTTTGTTGTTTTTCTTGTGGGGTGGCTTAAGTTTTAAGTACAAACGGAGTATTTTGATTTTTTTTACAATTTACTATATACCTCTCCCCTATATATACCCTCACCTATCTATACTTGTCCCCCGCCCAAAGAAATTTATATTGTGACTGTGTATACCTACAAAAACAAACATTAAAGTATTGCAATAGAGCAAATCTGCCCATACTAAGTGGAATGCAAAGATCATGAAATTTCTCACACTTCATCCCTAGTCTCCTGGAAGGTATACATCTGTGACCTACAGACTCCCAGCTCACAAGCAAGAAAGTTTTCTCAAGAACACCCAAACAGCCACAACAAGTCACTAGCCAAGAGAATATACGGCGGGACATCGCAAAAAATATAGGCAGCTACATAAGGTAGTAAAGGTGTCCCATAACCCATATGGTTGTAAGGGAGCGAGGCATCAGACTTCAGCTCTAGGGCGCCAGCATGTTGAGGGCGGCGCCCATCTCCTCTCCCTCGCTGCTTTACCTTCCCTGACCCTAAAGAGGGCAGGTACCCATTTACAGCTGGGTGAACCGGGAGAGAACTGTACTGAATCCAAGGCGCGCTAAACAGTCACCCATCCAATAACTAACCACGCTCAATGCTGCTTACTCACTCACTCACTCACTCAGTCCCATGTCCCAAAGGACGTAGGGGAACATGAGAGAAGACGCAACAGAGATCTTTTTCCATGCTTCACGATCCTGTGTGGCTAGTAGAAGGTGTTGCAGGGGTTGGGCGGTCCAGTCTTTGATGTTGTCAACCCGTGATTTCTTTTGGCGGCCTCTTCTTCTCCTGCCTTCAACCGTTCCTTCCAAGATGGTTTTTGCTAAGGTGTTGTGTCTTGTGGTGTGACCAAACCACATCAGTTTTCTCCTCTTTATGGTGGAGATTTGCTGCTTAATACTGCTCTAGAAAAAGCGAGCGCTCTGACCAACTGACTCTCCCGTCCCCATGAGGCAATAGCAGAAGCCGCGACAGACACCAAAAAAGTCGGACAACAACACTAATATCCTACAAAACCTGACAAGGCCCCAATCTATCTACGACACGAAACCCAGACCTTCAGTGACGAAGCTTATCTGATGAAAAGAGCGTCCTCCCTTGGGGCCATTGCGGGGTTACAGGACACTGGGGCTATCTTGGCTCTGGCCCCTATAACTCAAGAGAGGAAAATTGCTGTCTTGCAGTCTACTGCGGTGGTGATCGCCCTCACCACTCTCTGTCACACTTATATAATCGCTACGTCCTGTCTCGTTTGGCTTGACTGGATCTAGTGGTATTAGTGATGGTGATGGGTTGATGATTATAATTATTGGTGGTAATGTGTGTTGGGGGTGTGGGGGAGGGGGTGGGGTGGGGTGAGTGTCTGTGTGGGATGGTGGTGTTGGTGGTGAGTGTGCGTGTGTGTGTTGAGGGTGGTGGGTATGGAGGTCAAAGTCAAAGTCAAACTTTTATTTTCAGATGGTACATTGAATAAGCAGTGCATTTGCTTTTTTTTCATCAAGCCATCTATCTAAAGAAAAAAAAGCGTGAAAAAAGATCATGTATATGCAGACATAGAATAAAAAAAACCCTAATCTATGGTAAACTATACAAATCAAACAAGAAAAGACAATAACATATGCATATATGGAATTAAAAACAAAACAAAAAACCCAGAAAAATATTAAACCATACAATTCAAATAATTCACAAATCTTGAAAAAATATCCGTTATAACACAAACAAACAAGCAACAAAGAAAAACCAAGCCAAAAAAAAAACAAAGAAGACAAAACAGAATAAAAATTTTAAAAACTCACACCAACTGCTTCCCCCCCCCCCCCTCACACACACATACACACACAAACCTTCAACCATACAAACAACTGAATAAAACAACAAAAAAAGATGAGTCAACAAGAACAACCACAACAAGGAAATAAACAATCAAACGAACACAAACATACGACACAACAACAACAGCGACAATAACTAACATAGGACAAGACTAACAGCCAAGTCAAATGAAGAACAATATAGAACTAACAAAAGACGAGAAAAAGAGTCCAAAATACCCCCCCCCCCCCCTCCCCAAGAAAACCACCCTAAACCCCAAACAAGCAAAAAGCAAAATAAACCAGAACCCCACCCCCACCACCACCAACAATAACAACAACAACAACAACCAAATGGATATAAACAGAGGAAACTGATGTATCATTTAAACACTTACATACACATACACATCCTCACCCATATCCCCTTCACCACATAATATACTCATATATAAGGAAAACAAGAATAACCAACAGCTATTGGATTCAGAACAAAGAAGTATAACAAAGACATCCATTCCCTCCCTTTCCCCTGGTCATATACATGCATGTACATGTGCTTTTTGATTTGAGGCAGAACAACGTTAATCCTTCCATCAAAGAATAAATTCAGGCAATGTAAACCCACCCAGCAGTACTAACGTCAGCAATAACAATTTAGCTCATCTAATACAATGAAAAAGAAAACTAACAGCGACAAAACTAAATAAATCAGCATATTTTTGTGTAACACAAAAAAACGTAAAAAGGCCAAAACAGCAAGAAAGTAAAAAACCAAAACCGAACCAATTACACAACACACACGCACTCACTCACTTGTACACACACACACACACACACACACACACACCCCACACAACACACACACACACACACACACACACACACACACACACATCAGATTCAAAGCGTGTTGGGGTTATCATATCAACCCATATAATTTATATAGATCAATGCTTACACATGTACTCTATATGAATATGAAAACTTGGGTCATATCTGATTTTAATGACAAGAATAACGTCAGTGACACTTAAATCACTCTCTTCAGTTTACAAGTCGTGTTCTGTACTTTTATTCATGAAATATCTTTTTAGATGTGTTTTATACTGAGTTTTGCTTTTAATACATTTCAAATTTTGGGAGAGTTTATTCCATAAGTCACTGCCTGAATACAAGAGGCTCGATTTATATAGGTTATTTCTGGGTCTTGGAAATGTTAGTAAATGGTTGTGTGTTTGTGTGTGTGTGTGTGTGTGTGTTGTGTGTGTGTGTGTGTGTGTTGTGTGGCGTGCGTGTGTTGTGTGTGCGTGTTGTGTGTTGTGTAAGTGGTGTGTGTGTATGTATGTATGTGCATCTGGGTGTGAGTTGGTGTGTGGTGTAAGTAATAATAGTGATATTAAATGAAATATATATAGCGCTATGTGTGTGTATAAGTGGTGTGTATATATGTATGTATGTATGTATGTATTATGTATGTATGTATGTATGTATGTATGTATGTATGTATGTATGTATGTATGTATGTATGTATAGTGTGTGTGTATTGTGTGTGTATGTAAAGTCAAGTCAAGTCAAGTCAAAATGATCTTTACTGATGGTAAAAGAGTCAGTTTACAAGCTCTTTATCATCCTGCCCTCACACACAAACTCACACAAAAAGCCTCATGTGTGTGTGTGTGTGCGTGCGAGCGCGCGCGCGCGCTGCGTGAGTGTGAGTGTGTGTGTTGTGCGCGTGTGTGAGTGTGGGTGGGTGGGTGGGTTGGCGTGCGCGCGTGTGTGTATATTGTGTGCGTGTGTGTGTGTGTGCGTGCGTGCTCGCGTGTGTGTATATGTCAGTGAATGTGAATTTTTTTTCTAGACATATATAATATAAAGTAAATCATGCGCTCTGCGGTTACAAAATCAAACAGTTGCCAATTAAAGCGCTTTGGTTGTGTTTTTGCAAGATATGGCGCTATATAAATTTCATGTATCATTATTAATTCAAACATACCAAGAGATTTTTTAGTCAACATCACAGCAAAAGTGAACAAGAAGAAAATGAAGAGAAAAAAAAAATCAAGCTAGAAAGAAAAACATTATTAACAAAAACAGCATTTTCTTGTCAAATCATCACTTGCAGAGCAGTGGTTTTGGCAAACATTTTATTTCATTCATTTAATTACCTTTTTCACATATATTATTTACATATATATTCATATGTATCTTTTTTTTATTTTGGTCTGCTTGATTGGTAAATTGAAACCTCAAATGGATCCCCCCAAAAAGCAAATTTCATTTACGATAGCGTATTTTATTTTTTCGTTTTGTTATTCAATTTTTCGTAGTTTATTTTACTGGTTGATTTTTTGTTTTTGATTAATTGTTTGAATGAAAAATAGCACATGTCAGGAAATTATATCTTCTCCGATGGAACCTACCTGTTCATTATCTATGTGTATATTTATCCATTTATTTATCTATGCATAAATCTATATATATACATTTATTTATTCACCTTTTTTATTTATTTCCATGTTTTTGCTTAAATTCTTATCTTTACAGGCTTTCTTCTTCTTCGTCTCCTTCATCAAACACTCAGAAAGCAACTATTGTTTCTTGCTACATAAGCAAAAATATGCGTCACGCTGCCGTTAAGCACCTGACAAGTCAGGCCCAGCGCATCTGACTACAGAGAGAACTGTTATCTTTGAAGTCTTTCTAGGGAAAAAGACAACCCAGGAGACTGGACCAAGCAGGCAGAAAATAGACAAGAAGGAGGTGACAGGAAGAAAAGGAACAAGACAGAAAGATAGAAAATAGGGAACTGTGTAGCACAGAATTTCCAGAAGGTGGGGATGCTGTTTATACTGACAGACCCCCGACATCCTCACGGGGGAAAGATGTATTCTAGTTCTACATGTCTTCTGCGTTGCTCCGTCTGACTCTACCATGCTCAATCATACGTTTACTTTCGTTCTCCCACACTCACAACATGCCTGGTATTTTCTAACGTTTTTTTCCTGTACTTTTTGTTTGTTTGGTTTTTTTTGGGTTTGTTTTGTTCCTGTACCTTTTTATCATCTAAAGTATCACCGTGAAAGAATGAATGATATAGTAGGTGAAGTAATTCGTTTGTCTTGAAGTTTTATGATTTTATTTTTTAATTCTAAAACAATCTTTATCTAAGTGTGTGTGTATGTGTGTGTGTGTGCGTGTGTACGCGTGCGCGCACAGGTGTGTATGAGTATGTGTGTGCGTGTGTATGTATATGTGTGTAATTTGTATTTTACAATGGATATTTTATCGATTATTACCCCTTTTACTGGTTTAATTTTTTGGTAACGGTTGTAATAATGTAGTATTTCAGTATAATCGTTAAGAAATTTGTTCTTAGATAGATGGCTTGAAAAAAAGCAAATGCATTGCTTATTCAATGTACCATCTGGAAATAAAAATTTGACTTGACTTGACTTGACAACAGCAATGATCAGTGTTATACTAGCGTTGCCGCAAGGGCACCAGGCAGAGGATGAGCGCATCTGCTGTTGAAATCCTTTGTCGTTGTTTAAGTAGTGTCTGTTCTCATTCATGCTGCACTGGGCAACACGTACTAAGTTCTCTGTTGTTGTTGCAATAACCTCCTTCACTTTCACCTCTCCCGTAGTCTAATAGACTGTTAGGGGAACCACTGAAGATTTTGCAACCAGCTTCCTCCATACCTCTCTTTGTTTCTGCCTTGTTCCTTTTCTTCTTGTCACCCCCTTCTCATCTATTTTCTGTCGTCTTTGTTCATTATTCTGCTTTTATTCCGTGAAGACTAAAATGGTTTTCTCTCCCTTGCCGAAGTCGGATGCGCTGGGCCTGACCTGTCAGGCGCTGAACAGCAGCACTAGAAGAAGAAGAAAGAAGAAGAAGAAGAAGAAGAAGAAGAAGAAGAAGAAAGAAGAAGAAGAAGAAGAAAGGAAGAGAAAGAAAAGAAGGAGGAGGAGGAGAGGAGGAAAAAGAGGAGGTAAAGGAGGTAAAGGAGGAAAAGAAGAAGAAAGAAGAAGAAGAAGAAGAAGAAGAAGAAGAAGAAGAAGAAGAAGAAGAAGAAGAAGAAGAAGAAGAAGAAAAGGAGGAGGAGGAGGAGGAGGAGGTAAAGAGAGGGGGTAAAGGAGGGGTAAAGGAGGAAAAGAAGAAGAAGAAGAAGAAGAAGAAGAAGAAGAAGAAGAAGAAGAAGAAGAAGAAGAAGAAGAAGAGAAGAAGAAGAAGAAGAAGAAGAAAAGGAGGAGGAGGAGACGAAGAAGAAAAAGGAACTAGCATTTCATATCTGGACTGTTTACAAACAGTAAGTCTTAAGCAACATTGCTTATCAGCACAGTCCGAACATTATTTATTTTCCTTTTTATTTGTTTTGTTAATGTAAAACTCTCTTTCAAAACAAATCAAAACAAGGTAGGCAAAAAAGAGCAGTAAGCCAATCAGTTAGCCAGTCAGCCAGCCAAAGACAAGTGCTGCATTATCTCCTCTTAATTTTGACTTACCTGTAGCACCATCTGAAACAAATGGATAAGAACATTTGTAGAGGTAAAAGAACTATATATGTGAACAACTTAAGCGAAGTGGAAGCAATCTTTGTTATACATAGATTTTGTCAGGTTCACAATGCACAAATCCAGCATAACTCAGTCTAGGGCCAGAGCTAATATTAGGGCGCCCCTTATCTTAACTCAGTCTAGGGTCCAGAGCTAATATTAGAGCGCCCCTTATCTTACCTCAGTCTAGGGTCCAGAGCTAATATTAGGGCGCCCCTTATCTTACCTCAGTCTAGGGGCCAGAGTTAATATTAGGGCGCCCCTTATCTTACCTCAGTCTAGGGTCCAGAGCTAATATTAGGGCGCCCCTTATCTTAACTCAGTCTAGGGGCCAGAGCTAATATTAGGGCGCCCCTTATCTTAACTCAGTCTAGAGCCCAGCTAATATTAGGGCGCCCCTTATCTTACTCAGTTTAGGGGCCAGCTAATATTAGGGCGCCCCTTATCTTAACTCAGTCTAGGGTCCTGAGCTAATATTAGGGCGCCCCTTATCTTAACTCTAGGGGCCAGAGCTAATATTAGCGTGCCCCTTATCTTAACTCAGTCTAGGGTCCAGAGCTAATATTACGGCGCCCCTTATCTTACCTCAGTCTAGGGTCCAGAGCTAATATCACGGCGCCCCTTATCTTAATAATAATAATAATAATGTATGGAATTTATATAGCGCTGAATCTTGTAAAGCAACAAATCAAAGCGCTTAACTTAGTCTAGGGTCCAGAGCTAATATTAGGGCGCCCCTTATCTTTTTACTCAAGTCCAAGTGTGGTCAGTTCCTGCTATAGTTAATCTAGCTGGGCTGGGATGGGGATGGGGATGGATAGCAGCTGAAAGAGTGGAAAATTGACAGTTGTGGGTTTATAGTCTCACCCTCCCAGATGGTTCTAACGTCATAGATTTTCATTTTCCTTTCTTCTCTTTATCGTTCTCAGCAAGGCACATAAAGACTGGGGATATATATATATATATATATATATATATATATATTTATATATATATATTCCCCAAACAATTTATATATACTTTTTCTTTTCGGGGGGGGGGGGGGGGGGGGGGGGGGGGGGGGGGGGGGGGCTGAGGGGGGTATCCAAGGCTAGAACTTCGAGGTTCCCCCTTGGTTAGAATTTTACGAATTACGAATGGAACCTCCCCTCCCCTGTCCCCCCTTTAAAATAGCCGCATTCCGACTTCAGGTATAATGTCTAAACACGACATGCAGTGTGTTGCACATTTTTTTGGTGTGAATTTTGTCATCTGTTCTTATCGACACAAAATGGCCTACTCAAAACAAAAACAAAACAGAAAACCCAAACACGATGTCTCTTACAATGTCCAAACTCCAAACAGCTGCACTTACTTTTGTCCACAAAAAAGAAAGCTACAGCTGAAACACACACACACACACTCACACTCCCACACCTGTATACACACTTACACAAACACACACACACACATACACACACTCACACACACACACTCACACACACACCACACACGCGCACACACACACACACACACACACACACACACACTTCCACACGTGTACACACACACTCCCACACGTGTACAGACACACACACACACACACTCCCACACGTGTACACACACACACACACACACACTCACACACACACGCACACACACACACACACACACCACACACACACACACACACACACACACACACACACACAGAAGGACGATGCTGGTCAGTCCCACGGTCCTGCCTGTCCTACCTATGCATTATTCAGACACCGGCCACCAAGACCTCTCGTGACTGTCCACACCCCTCTGCCCTCTGTACAGTCGCACCTCTAGCCCTTTACCATTCGCATTTATTACAGAGAAACTCTCTGTAGTATTCGGAAATTTACGCTGTTTTTTCGGAGAATAAAGTACCTCAAGTACACATAGTCCTGTACAGTTACTATTGTTCGCAGAGCAGTCATATTTGGCCAAAGTATTCATATGATGTCATACTTTGTTCTGCACCCCAAGATGTGTGTCCTACCTACATGTGTCGTGCTGCTGTCCCCTCTTTGTCACCAAATACAGGTAACATTGCAGTGACATCATGCTGTTAGTCTACAACTACCCTCTAACATGCGCAATATAGGTATGTGATTTTTAAAAAAAATGTGTGGTCCTGCCTGAATGTGTCCTCCATCGCATCTACCGTCATGGTAATGCAATCGAACATTCACACGTCACAAAATTACTGTCACCAAGTCTACACTTCCTCAGTGGAAAGTATTCAAACATATTGAAAACGACGTTGACTAATGCGCGTATATACATTATTTACAAATATATGCTGATGCCTACTATTTACAGACACTAGTTTGTCCTTCACCAATAGCTAGCTACATGGCTGTCACAATGCAGGTGTCACAGCCAGTGTCGCGTCCAGGTGTGTTGGCGTGTTTCTCAGGTGAAAATACTGATTAATTTTGAGAAATCTGGTTTTCGTCATAATATTACTGATCTGTGACTCAGAAAATGTCAAATCAGTAGACCAGTAGAGATGAAGCCTCGGCAAACGCTTGACGCCCATCATGATCAAAACTGACAGGTAAGCCCAAATTTCATCAGGTGTTGTTTCTGTCCGTAATGGATCTATGACTAAGCCTTTCACAGCGATCTTTTGCCTGGCATAATTGTTAGTTTCATCTGCTACAATTTGAAAAAAATGATGGGGCACAAACAAAACAAAGTAATCTAAGAGCTTGGCATTCAGTGGGAGAGTTTGTGCCGGCCCAGTCGGCAGCGTGAAGTCTTGCACTGAGCAAGGCACTTGTGCGCTGCGCCATGTCGTCTGCTATGAAGCCAAGGAATGTTATCCTCAGCATCACTTTCCGACTCACTACTTTCTCCTATTTCATCTCTTTCTTCTACATCTACTTCAACATCGGATTCAACATTTTATTCTCTTTCGAACTGTTCCACTTGAGCCAAAATAGCTTCAATTTCCACATCAGTATATTCCTCCCAAATTGTATGCTCAATCTTTGCTGCCATCTTTAGCTACAAGAAAGCGTGGGAAAGACAAAGCCAGTCACTGGCCAATTTCTTGTGAAAGGGAGGCTGTGTAGCACTTAATTTGGTGTCCATTCCTTCCTTAGTTTATGCTGACCTCAGTGGAATGTTCATTCATTGTGTGCGTGTACTAGGTAGAGCTTAGTGCGTGAGGGAAAATCCCCATTAGGCTGAAATGACGTCCGGCGGGCTGCGGCGGGCATAAATAGATGCGGGCAATCGGGCAGCGGCGGGCTACGGCGGGTAAAAATGGGAAAGGGCTAGGTCAGGCTGAGAGGTGAGGTGGTAACAGTGTCACAGCTCTCTCTCTCTGTCTCTCTGTCTCTCCCTCTCTCGCTCTCTCTCTGTCTCTCCCTCTCTCTCTCTGTCTCTCTGTCTCTCTCTCTCTCTCTCTCTCTCTCTCTCTCTCTCTTTCTCTCTCTCTCTCCAAAGTGACTTTCTGGGGCAAAAGTAGCATGCACCTAAACTGCCCTTCCTGGCTTGTATGGGTGTCTGGCTCTTGTCTCTGTCTTTCTGTCTGTTTGTGTCTGTCTGTTTGTCTGTCTCTCTCTCTCTCTCTCCCCTCTCTCTCTCTCTCTCTCTTTCTCTCTCTCTCCCTCTCTCTCTCTCTCTCTCTCTCTCTCTCTCTCTCTCTCTCTCTCTCCAAAGTCACTTTCAGGGGCAAAAGTAGCATGCACCTAAACTGCCCTTCCTGGCTTGTATGGGTGTCTGGCTCTTGCCTCTGTCTTTCTGTCTGTTTGTCTTTCTCTGTCTCTGTTTGTCTGTCTATGTCTCTGTCTCTCTTTCTCTGTGCCCTCTCACTCTTTCTGTGTCTTTCTCTCTTTGCCTCTCTCTTATCTCTGTCTCACTCTCTCTATATCTCT
>CM054145.1:9039079-9046579 GCA_028751875.1 Rapana venosa
TATCAATCATATGTTTCCATACGTGAAAACTGTGGTGTTCTCAATCTAGAAGCTTTTGGAAGGCAAGATATTTTTTCTGTCTTATCGTCTGATGATGATATTGTGATCAAATCGGTTGCAAAGTTTATTGCTGAAGCACTGAAATTACGACAATTACAGCTAAGTTCCAATTAGTTTAACATTTGTGACTAAACTAAAGTAAAGTTACGTTAATATGTAAACTCCAGCATTTTGTGACACCTAAAGAAACATTTGTAATTACGCTGTAATCTACAGCAAGAATATTTATTGAAAACTCCACATACAGTTTCATTGGATGGTCTAATATAGCATTCTAGAATGTTCTTTTTATTATTTTAGTTATTGCTTATTGGCTCCTGTTGTTCATCCTTCCTATTACTTTGTGTTCAGTTTGAAACTGAGTTCATATCAAAGCTTAAAGTCGTATCCATTTATAGAGAGCTCTTTTGGGTTTGTTTGTTTTTTGGTTTTCATTACGTTAAATGCATCATGTGATTTTTCTTGTATTTATTTGTATTTACAAAAGAAAGTCGTGTATAACCCCCCTTGTCAATAGGCCACATTGGGCAATGACAATAAATTGGTCAAGAGCGTCTCTCTCTCTCTCTCTCTCTCTCTCTCTCTTCTCTCTCTCTCTCTCTCTCTCTCCTCTCTCTCTCTTTATTTATTTATTTATTTATTTATATCACTTTAAGTCACGTCAGATTTCTCTGCGTGAAATTCGGGCTGCTCTCACGGGGAGAGCGCGTCGCCACAGAGCAGCGCCACCCTATTAAAAAAAAGAAATTTCTGTCTACAACTGCATTTTTTTCCCTATCAGAGTGGCTTTTTTCTACAGAATTTTGCCATGGACAACTCTCTTGTTGCCGTGGGTTCTTTTACGTGCGCTAAATAATTTTTATGTAACACACGGGACCTCGGTTTATCGTCTCATCCGAAAGACTAGCGCCCAGACCACCACTCAAGGTCTAGTGGATGGGGAAAAAATTTCGGGTCCAAACGGGATTTGAACCACCGCCCACTTCCGACCCGGACTTTTCGCTTTCTAGACAGGCGCGTTACCTCTAGGCCACGATCCACTTTGCCCCTCTCCCTCTCTGTGCCTTTTCTTTTTTCTTCTTCCCCCCCCCTCCCTTTTTTTTTTTTTCTCTTTGCTTCTCTTTCCCCCTCTCCTCCCTCCATCCCCCCTTTTTTCACTCTCTCCCCCCCCCCTTTTTCTCTCTTTCTTTTCTCTCTCTCCTCTCTCTCTCTGCCTCCTCTCTCCCTTCTCTCCTCTCTCTCTCTCTCTCTCTCTCTCTCATCTCTCTCTCCAAAGTGACTTTCAGGGGCAAAAGTATGTTTGTCCGTCGTGTCCGACAATGACCCCAAAACAGCAGAGGAGGCAGCTGCTGTTTTGGAAATTTGATTATAGTGGAGATGCCTTGCCCACAGTACATCCCCACTCTCTCGGCCAAGTGGGCATAAGGACAGTCCGCGTTGGAGACGTTCTCCAAAGGCCAACCAGCCCCCAGGGCTGCAGCACATAAGGACTGTGCGAGTCAAGCCTCCTAGTCAGAGAGTCATAGTCGATCACTAAAGACTAAGCTGTAAAGTGGAATTACATGAGTGGGAAAGCCACTGGTAATACAGTCTCTTAGTTTGCTGTTGCGCCCAGCGTCAATGGTTTAATAAGTAGCATGCACTTAAACTGCCATTCCTGGCCTCTTGTGTTTCTGTATGTTTGTCTCTCTGACTCTCTCTGTGTCTGTCTCTCTTAAGCCTCCCCTCTCTACGCGTGTGTGGTTACATTTGAATTTGTAAAAATCTATTACTTGTAACTGGCTTCGTGTGAGAGACTAGGATGAATGAAAGCGCTTTGGTTTGGTTTTTTGCAAGACATAGCGCTGCATAAATTCCATGTATCGTTATTATTATTACTCCCCCCCCCCCCACTCTCTCTCTCTCTCTCTCTCTCTGTCTTTCTGTATGTGTTTCTCTCTGGCTGCCTCCCACTCTGCCTCTCTCTGTCTCTCTCTCCCCACTCCCTATGTGTACCTCTTTCTTTGTTCCTGTCTCTGTCTGTCTGTCTCTCTGTCTATCTCTCTCTCTCTCTCTCTCTCTCTCTCTCTCTCTTTTGCCCCTCCCTCTCTGTGCCTCTTTCTTCTTTCTCTCCCCCCCTCCCTTTCTCTCTCTCTTCTACTTTTCTCTTTGCCTCTCTCTTGCCCCCCTCTCCCTCCCTCCCTCCCTCCCACCTCTCTCCTCCCCTCTCTCTCTCATCTCTCAGAGCCACTCCACAGTCTACACGCAGTACAGACACAGTCATAAGCGCTTCCATCAGCAGACTACAGTACTCCTCAAAGGCAAATAGTGGAGGACGATTGCTGGCCAACAGAGCCCTTGTGATGCAGCATCTGTCTGTGCCACCTTAACTCGTGCATCATTCAATTCATGGCTGGTCATATCAACAGAGAGAGAGAGAGAGAGAGAGAGAGAGAGAGAGAGAGAGAGAGAGAGAGAGAGAGAGAGAGATAGAGAGAGAGATAGAGAGAGAGAGAGAAAGAAAGAGTGGGAGAGAAGGAAAGAGGGAGAGAGGGTCAGAGAGAGACAGACAGACAGACATAGATAGATAGATAAATAGATAGATAATAATAATAATAATAATATATGGAATTTATATAGCGCTGAATCATATAGATAGATAGATAGATAGATAGATAGATAGATAGGCAGACAGACAGACAGACATAGAAAGACAAAGATAGATAGATATATAGATAGATATATAGATAGTTAGTTAGATAGATATATATATTAGATTAGATAGAAAGATTAGATAAGATTAGATTAGATAGAAAGATTAGATTAGATAAGATAAGGTTAGATTAGATTAGATAGATAGATAGATAGATAGATAGATAGATAGATAGATAGACAGACAGAGACAGACAGCCAGCCAAGCAGACAGACAGCCAGATAGATAAAGAAAGAGAGAAAGAGGCAGAGACAGAGAGAGACAGAGACAGACAGACAAGCAGAGAAAGGCAAAGACACACAGGCAGACAGAGGGCTTCTGCCACTAGGTCTATCTATGATCTCCCCCTTTTATCAGCCAAAGACTAAAGTGCAGTGTACAAGCCCTGTCATTGATTTCTGAATTGTTGACGATGTGGCTGCTGCTGCTGCTGTTATTCTTGGTAACTGCATCATTGTTGGTATGTTTTATATAAACGGTTGTGAAGACAGCGTACACTAGTGTAACTTCTATCCCTCCATCAATTTGTTTGTCTTTCTTGACTTAAACTGAAATATGCGCTGTAAAGCATTGTTGTTGTTGTTGTTATTGTATTAGTTCTCTCTCTTCTTTTCTGTTCGTAATAACTCATGTGAAGATCGAATACATTCATGAGCATTTCTCCCTTTCTCCACCATTTATGTCTTCTTTGTTTAAACGGAAATATACACCGTTAACTGGCTGCATTGGAACTCTTATTAAAACAAATGGGTAAAAGGTGTCCCATAACCTATAAGGTCGTAGGGGAGCGAGGCGTCGGAGGCCTCACTTCTCCAGGGGCCAGCATATTGAGGGCGGCGCCCATCTCCTCTCCCTCGCTGCTTTACCTTCCCTGACCCTAAAGAGGGCAGGTACCCATTTACAGCTGGGTGAACTGGGGCACTGCACTGAAGCCAAGGCGCGCAAACGATCACCCATCCACTTGGTAACCACGCTCGATGGTGCTTAACCTTGGATAGGGGAAAGCTAGTGCTCTGACCACTGAGCTATCCCGTTCCCTGATTAGGTCAAATTAAAACAGAACAGAAATATTGCTAAGGTATAAAGCATCCTAAGTTTTCCAGTGTCATACACATGACTCAAAACTTCATTCGATTCTTTCATTTCGTTTTCTAGTATAGTATGTTCTTTCGAGCCAGAAGGCCCATAGAGCCGGAGCTTATCCCGGTTTCTGTAGCGTTAAGCGAACTGATGGTTTTTCACCACCCCTGTGACAGGACGCTAGTCTGTCGCCAGATACTTCCCCAGCAGAACTGGTACCCACTTGTACACCTGGGTGGAGTGAGGAAAATAGGAGTAAAGTGTCTTTCCCAAGGACACAACACCGAGTCGACCGCCTAAACCACTCGACCACGGTGCCTCCTTCGTTTTCTAGTATAAACAACTAAATCTTCTTCATGATGTTTTTCTTTTGTGGCAATAACATGACAAAACAACCAACTGGAACACAAATCATCGAGTATTAGGTTGATTGGCGCCCCTGCTTTATTCATTCTTGTCGTGGGGTCAGGAAGATGTTAGTAGGCTTTACGGCAAAATAGGGTTTACACTGTCTGCCTGTCAGCTTGTCTGTCTGTGTGGTTGTCTTTGGCTGTCTGTCTGTCTTTGTATTGTATTGCTTTTGTATTGTACTGTATTGTGTTGTATTCCATTGTATTGTACTGTATTGTATTGTGTTGTATTGCATTGTATTGTACTGTATTGTATTGTGTTGTAAGTCACAGCAGATTTCTCTGCGTGAAATTCGGGCTGCTCTCCCCGGGGAGAGCGCGTCGCCACAAGAGCAGCGCCACCCTTCATTATAAATTCTTTTCCTGCTTTCATTTGTATTTGTTTCCCTATCAAAGTGGATTTTTCCTACAGATTTTTGCCAGAGACAACTCCTTTGTTGCCGTGGATTCTTTTACCTGTACTAAATAATTATGTGTAATACGCGGGACCTCGGTTTATTGCCTCATCCGAAAGACCAGCACTCACGGTCTAATGGATGGGGGAACAGTTTGGGGCCCCCAAACTTCGAACCCGGACTTTTCGCTTTCTAGGCAGACGCGTTACCTCTAGACCACCGACCCACCCGAGTTACAAGCACAGGAGAAGACAAGGTACTACGCATTTTACCCAAAATAGACATAAGACCAGCAGATTAAAAAAAAAAAATTATTTCGAGGATAATGGAATAAGCACTCATGTGCTTTTTTTCCATCCAGTCCCCGTGTGTATGCGGTTTTGTTAATTTTGACATCCGTTCCAATCAGCACACAATCGCCTACTCTTTCGAAAAGCGGGACGGGTTTTAACGTGTGCGCAAGACGGTCTGCGTGCGTTCGCACACGGGACCTCGGTTTATAGTCTCATCCGAAGGACTTTTGGGAAGAATGGAGTCGGCACTGGTGTTAACTGCAGAGAAAAAATCCTCTTACATGCAGACAAACATTCGGAGCAAGACAGGAGACAGCGGTAATGAAATTTTAAGTGATAGACTCCACACATCTGTTTTTTTAAGACATGCACTCAAAACGAATTCGTGTCGTTGTTCAGTCATTGCGATAAACCACCAACTAGAACCCAACTCAACCAGGGGACACGGGATAGCCTAGTGGTTAGAACATTGCGCTGGCAATCTGACGACCCGGGTTCGATTCCCGTTCAAGGGGATATTTCCCCCTGGAGTTTACATCAATGCAGACTCCACTCTCCCCAAAAGTCCTTCGGATGAGACTAGAAACCGAGGCCCCGTGTGCGAACGCACGCAGAACATCTTGCGCACACGTTAAATCCTGTTCCGCTTTTCGTAAGTGTAGGCCATTGTGTGCCGGTGGGAACAGATGAGAGAATTTACAAACCGCATACACACGGGGACTGGATGTAGATAAAGCATTTAAGTGCTTATTCCATTATCCTCAATATAAAAGAATAAAACAAGAGTATTAGCTCGATTGGCGCCTTGTGCATTTTTCATTGTTGTTTGGGTCAGGAAGGTGTTAGTGGGGATTTACCGCAAATGAATTGGGTTTCTACTGTGTGACTGCTTGTGTGTTTGTCTGTCTGTCTCTCTCTCTGTCGTGCCCTCTCTCCCTCCCTCCCTTTCTCTCTCTCTCTTCCTCTCTCTTTATCTTCCCCCTCCCTCTTTATCTCTCTTTCCCTCTCTACCCTTCTTCCCTCTCTCTCTTCCTCTCTCTCTCCCTCCGCCTCTCTCACCCCGTCTTTGTCTCTCTATCTCCTCCCTCCTTCTCTCTCTCCCTCTCTCTTTTTATCTCCCCCCCTCCCTCTCTCTCTCCCTCTCTCTTATTCTCTCTCTCCCTCTCTACCCTTCTCTCCTCTTTCTCTCCACCCCTCCCATCCCTCCTCCTTCTCTCCATCCCCCTCTCTCCCTCCCTCCTTCTCTTTCTCTCTCTCCCTTTATCTCTCTCTCCCTCTCTATCTCTCTTTCTCTTCCCCTCTCTCTCTCTTCCTCCCTCTCTCCCTCCTCCCCTCTCTCTCCCCATCTTTGTCTCTCTCTACCTCCCTTTCTCTCTCTCCCCCTCTCTGGTATCTATCCTGTACATACAAATGTCTCCATTCTATTTGTGTATGTTTACGTAAACCTTTTCCACCAAAATCCTTAAATATTTCATTGTTTAAATTTGAATGATTGAGTTCTTTTTTTATTTTTTGGACTGAGGGCTGGATGAAAAAAGTAACCATTGCGCTCATTCTTTTCCATCAAAAAAAATGTTCATTAATTCTCTCTCCTCTCTCTCTCCCTCCCTCCCTCTCTCTCTCTCAATTTTGTCTCCCCCTTCTCTCTCTCTCCTCCTCTCTCTCTCTCTCTCTTCTCTCTCTCTCTCTCTCTCCTCTCTCTCTCTCTCCCCTCTCTCTCTCTTCTCCCTCTCTCTTATGTCTTCCTCTCTTCTCTCTCTCAACAATGCAGACAATCAAATGTTCTACCCAAATCCAGACATTATGCATGTGTTGATTAAATAGAAAAGGCAGACCGCTAGACATGCAATTTTCCTAATGTGTGTGTGTGTGTGTGAGTGTGTGTTGTATGTGTGTGTATGTGTGGCGCGCGCGCGTGTGTGTGTTTGTGTGTGTGAGTGTATGTGTATGTGTGGGGGTGGGTGGGTTTGTGAGTGTGTGTGGGAGGTGGGGAGTGTGGGGATGTGGGGGTGTGAGGGGAGCGTGGGGGTGGAGGGTGTGTGAGGGGGGTGTGCGAGAGAGATGTGAGAGTGAATGGTAGTGTGCGTGTAGTGGTGTATGTGTCGCGCGGCGCGTGTGTGTGATGGAGAGAGAGAGAAGGAGAAATAGAGAGGGAGGAGAGAGCGCAAGAGAGACAGACAGACAGACATAGGACAGAGAGAGAGAGAGAGAGAAGAGAGAGCAGACAGACAGACAGACAGACAGAGAGTAATGAAGGAAGATAGTGGTTCCCTGTGTATGATTGTCTTCCCATGCAATAGCAAGAAACATTAAAATCTGCCCACAAACAAGCAAGCAAGAGTATAAACAAAACATCAACCAAAATATTCACCACCACCACCACCACCCTCCAAAGAAACAGACATGTAGACTAAACATACCCAAAAACATTATGAAAGATAATAATGTTCAGCAATGAATATTTACATCCACATCATAATCAGGAACAGAAATAAAAGATAATGGGAATTCAGGCATAAACACGCACTAAAGATGAAACAAAATCCAGAAAAAAAACAAAATAATATCAT
>CM054145.1:9051579-9084079 GCA_028751875.1 Rapana venosa
AGGGAAAAAAAATTCCCCTCACCCCTGAACAGGCGTCGAACCCAAGCCGTCAGACTGCAAGCACAACATTCTAGCCACCAGGCTAATCCCATCCCCAGAGAGGCTTTGGGTCTAGTGTCTAGTAAATAGGGCGGATGAGGGAGAATTCTGACTCTCAACAGAAACTTGAATCTATTTGGCACTCACTGAACAGTACAATGCTCATAAACTTCAAGAACAAAAGGAGTCAACCCACATCCTAAAGTATGGAAATTAGAAAACAAGATCAGCTGGATAGATAGATAGATAGAGAGAGAGAAGGATAGACTGATAGAGGGAGATATAGATAGATAGACAGACAGACAGATGGGAAGATACAGACAGCTGTTCAGCTTAACTGCCTCTATGCCTCCTCATAGACAGGCAGACAGACAGTCAGACAGACAGACAAACAGAAACACAAACAGACAAACATATATGCAGCTTAACTGCCCCTATGCCTTCTCCTGGGGGACATTGGCCCTACTGCCTCCTGAGGCCATCATTCTCCCCACTAGCTACTGTCATCCCTCGGCACACAGACCATCTGTCACACGTCACACAGGCCCTGGCGTGACTGCAGCCTGTGCCTTACACACTGGCCACTTCAGCAGACAGGAGTAGGGTGTGAGGTTTAGGTGCCCCGTGGTATTGATAGTAGTCATTGCCACCCAGGGTTTCAGTCTTGGTGATAGAAGATTATGTACTTTTTGGGAGGTTTCAATTGCTTAATTCCAAATATGATTAAGGGCACCAAGTTTTAAAATGAATATTTGAATCCATTTGTTTGGGGGGGGGGGGGGGGGGTTGCCTTCACCTCTCTGTCTGTCTGTCTGTGTCTGTTTTTCTCTCTATCTCTCACTCTCACTCACTCTCTTCCCAGCCTTGTGTGTTTTGTTATGATTGAAATGACTTCATATTACAAGATTTGTTTTAAATAGGCCTCAATATTTTACTGTAGAATTCCATGAACTTCTTCAAGACTTACAGACCATTGCATCATTTGCACCCTATCTATCTATCTATCTATCTATCTATCTATTATCTATCTACTATCTATCTATCTATCTATCTATCTATCTATCTGTATGTCTGTCTGTCTATCTATCTATCTATCTGTCTATCTATCTATCTATCTATCTATCTATCTATCCACATATCTATCTATCATCTATCTATATATCTGTATGTCTGTCTGTCTATCTATCTATCTATCTATCTATCTACCTACCTACCTACCTATCTATCTATCTATCTATCTATCTGTCTGTCTGTCTGTTAGTCTATCTATTTGTCTGTCTGTCTGTCTGTGTGTCTATATATCTATCTATCTGTCTGCCTGTCTCCCGAGATAAATAGATACATACACAGATATATAGATAGATAGACAGGCAGACAGACAGACAGACAGCAAAACAAACAGAAGACAGAAACACAAACAAACAGACAAACATATATTCAGCTTAACTGCCCCTATGCCTTCTCCTGGGGGACATTGGCCCTACTGCCTCCTGAGGCCATCATTCTCCCCACTAGCTACTGTCATCCCTCGGCACACAGACCATCTGTCACACGTCACACAGGCCCTGGCGTGACTGCAGCCTGTGCCTTACACACTGGGCCACTTCAGCAGACAGGAGTATGGTGTGAGGTTTAGGTGCCCCGTGGCATTGACAGTAATCATTGCCACACATGGCTTAAGTCTTGGTGATAGAAGATTATGTACTTTTTGGGAGGTTTCAATTGCTTAATTCGAAATATGATTAAGGGCACCAAGTTTTAAAATGAATATTTGAATCCATTTGTTTGGGGGGGGGGGGGGGGCGGTTGCCTTCACCTCTGTCTGTCTGTCTGTCTGTCTGTGTCTGTTTTTCTCTCTATCTCTCACTCTCACTCACTCTCTTCCCAGCCTTGTGTGTTTTGTTATGATTGAAATGACTTCATATTACAAGATTTGTTTGAAATAGGCCTCAATATTTTACTGTAGAATTCCATGAACTTCTTCAAGACTTACAGACCATTGCATCATTTGCACCCTATCTATCTATCTATCTGTCTGTCTGTCTGTCTGTCTGTCTGTCTGTCTGTCTGTCTGTCTGTCTGTCTGTCTGTCTGTCTGTCTATCTATCTATCTATCTATATATCTGTATGTCTGTCTGTCTATCTATCTATCTATCTATCTACCTACCTATCTATCTATCTATCTATCTGTCTGTCTGTCTGTCTGTCTATCTATTTATCTGTCTGTCTGTCTGTGTGTCTAGATATCTATCTATCTGTCTGCCTGTCTCCCGAGATAAATAGATACATACACAGATATATAGATAGATAGACAGGCAGACAGACAGACAGCAAAACAAACAGAAGACAGAAACACAAACAGACAGACAAATATTCCGCTTAACAGCCCCTATGCCTCCACCTGGGGGACATTGGCCCTACTGCCTCCTGAGGCCATCATTCTCCCCACTAGCTACTGTCATCCCTCGGCTCACAGACCATCTGTCACACGTCACACAGGCCCTGGCGTGACTGCAGCCTGTGCCTTACACACTGGCCCACTTCAGCAGACAGGAGTAGGGTGTGAGGTTTAGGTGCCCCGTGATACTGATAGTAATCATTGCCACCCATGGCTTAAGTCTTGGTGATATGTGATTCTGTATTCTTTCTTTAGGGGGGTGGGGGTAAGCATATTTTGAATTACTGGTGATTCTGTTGGTTTTTTTCGGGGGGGGGGGGGGGGAGGGGGGGCGTTAATCATAGTTTGAATTATTCGAGAGACTATCTTGAGGTGGTGTCATCCACAAAGTGTATGAATGAATATGTGAATCTGTTTGTTGGTTTGTTTGGTTGGGGTTTTTTTTGCACTCACACACACACTCTCTCTCTCTCTCTCTCTCTCTCTCTCTCTCTCTCTCTCTCTCCGTCTTTGTCTCTCTCTCTCTCTCCCCTCTCTCTCTCTCTCTCTCTCTCTCTCTCTCTCTCTCTCTCTCTCTCTCTCTCTGTCTTGTACCAATCCCCTTCCCACTGCCTCCTTGTGAATGGGCTTTAACAGCTTATCACAATAAAAAATTTTAATTGTCACTGTCTCATCTCTCTCTCTCCCTCCATCCCCCCCCCTCTCTCTCTCTCTCTCTCTCTCTCTGTCTGTAGCACAATTCTATTGAACTTCTCTGTATCTGACCAATAATGGTCTAATCAGAGCACAATTATGACAAGGTTATTTTTCGTATTTAATCTTTCATTTCTCTCATAATTATTTTATTTTCACCTATAAAATTTTCTGCTTTAATCATGCACCACACGTGAAACGATTTTCAAAGAAATTTGTAAACGAAGGAATAAGATAAAACAAAGCAAAAATCGTCCATCTACACGAAGAATTTTCTAGAGGACACTACATTCAACTTTCAATGAAGTTCTGTGTCCATTGCTATTGGTTGTAACAATTTTCATTCTTCATTCTGCACACAACTCCATCATCAAATACATCCACTGTTTTGTGAAGTTTATAATAATCATATATACAGTAATTTTTGAGGTGGTATAAATGTGTGCTTATTGCAGTGGTTTTTATACAACTCCTGCTTAAACGAGGTTCTTTCAAGGGCTGTAATGTCAATCAATATGAAATTGCGGATGTATGAGTTCTGCACTATTTGCAGATTCATAATGCTAGCGTAATTATTTCACAGCTTTTACGTTATAATCAAAAGTATCTTGTTAAAGCATCTCAATCCCCAAAATAGTATAAACAACTGGGCTATGGGTTTTGAAATAACTCTTCAATATAATTGAAAGTACAAATTTATACAGAGCTGAAGAATTTTTGATTTTTGGGGTGGTATTTAGGATTAACTGAATATCAAGGGTAAAAAAATAAACGTAGAATAAGAAAATAAGTTGTGGATTGAACATACAAAAACACACACGCGCACACGCACACATACATACACACACAAACACACATACACACACAAACAAACTCACTGACCAATTCAATATCGTCACTAACTTCAGCTTTAAAGGAACCACACGGGTATATAAAGTCTGCAACGCATTTTACCCTATACACAAACACACAATGTCTCTTGCTTTTCGAATCAAAAACGGTGGAGGCAGTAACGCTAGCGATATAACCACAAAATTCTCACATTGATGGAAAAAGTACAAGCCTCACATTATTTTATCACAGACTAGAATTATCAACATTGATTTCACTCTAATACAATCTTGTACAGAAAAGATGAGGCTGTTGGCATTTTTTTTTTTTAAGAGAAAGAGAAACATTTGTACCGAACAGGCAGAGGCACAACTGACGTTCACATAAACTGATAGAGCAGGGCTAGGTGCAGCCTCTCTTTCTTTCGTTTTAAATAAACCACGCCTTAACTTGCCTCCATAACTCCATCCTTGGGTTCAGAAATCGTCTCTCTAACTCCCCGAAGAGTTAGTGAGGAAACCCACAGACAAATATTGAAACAATATGTTGTTGTTTTTGTGCCTTTCCCAGCTTAACACTCTGGGGGTCACCCAAAATGTGCACTCTGACTCACTCACTCATCCCAGCTGGGAATCACTGTGAGATTGAAATTGCACACTGAATGAGAAGTTTGCATCTATGATTGTTTTGAAATACCACGCCATATAGACCTTCATACTCTAACTTCAGATGATTTTTTATCCTTTAAAGGATAGTGCAGGTTGTTAGGTTAAGAGCTTGTCATGGCTGAAGGCAATCTCATCGCATAATTTTACAACATAACATTTTAGTGTAGGCCTTGGCAATTAGCTGACATCAATAACTGACACAGCTTTTGGCCTGGGCCAAAGGAACAATGTTAACCATAGGAAAGAGAGAGTGAAGATCCTCACAAACAGTTCAACAGTAACTCAAACCCACACCCTAGGCTAACTTTACATGACAAGTTCAGTTCTTTAACCATTCAACTTCCCCCACTATCCAATTCAAAAGTTACTACCCCCCCCCCCTAAAACAAAAACAACAACAACAAAACTTATATGTCAACCACAAGTCTGTGCAAAGTTTTCCTGTTCAATTCTTCTCACAAACTTGTAAAGACGAAACTCTTCCACAGGGGAAGTAACCAGATCACAGTTTGGACTCGTTGGAGAATACGGTCTGAACACAAAATGCTCTGATATGAAAATTTCATTGGAGCACCAAAATGTGTGTCTCTAAGGTAGTGGGTACCAAACATATCAGACAAGAAGTTAAAACCAATTACGAATTAGGAGCAGAGATCACTGTGCACACACACCCACACGCGCGCGCGCACACACACACACACACACACACAAACAAAAACTCTGTGTGTGTTTGTCACACACACACACACTTAATCTTTCTCTGTCACTCTCTCTCTCACACACACACACATACCACACAAACACACAAACACAAAATCTTTTTCTGTCACTCTCACACACACACACAAACACACACACACACACACACACACACACACACACACACACACACACACACACACACTTTCTAAGTTGGTTTCGAAAACAACTTGATACAGACGCGAAGTCTAGACTGGGTTAAAGCAGGTTAACGGTAGTTCTGTGACATTTTCAATTTGACAGCTGGACTTACAACTGTGGCGAAATCTGATCACTGGGACAGCTGAATGTAATTAAAACCTGACAACTCAAGACAGTACTAGGACACAGAACATGTTACACACTTACTGATCTGGGGTTGTAAGAAAGGGCTTTTTTTGACCCTCCTACTATGTGTTCAAGAAATGGGATAGCTCAGTGGTTAGAGCACTCGCTCTCCCAAAACTATAAGCACATAAGGGCTTATTCCATTATCCTTGATATAAAAGAATAAAAAACAAACAAAACTAAGGTTAAGCAGCGTTGAGCGTGGTTACATCTTGGATAGATAACTGTTGATGTGTTTTCGTTTAAACAGAATTTATTAAAGAAAAGTGACACAAAAATGCAAGCATACCTTGAAAGGATACCAAAATAAACGTAAACTTATGAAAGTTCTGTCCCTGCCCCTTTGATTAACATAGCTCCCCCAGTTTATCCAGCTGTGAATGGGTACCTTCCCTCTGTAGGGAATGGGAAGGTTAAGCAGCGAATGACATCTTATTCCTTCCACCCTCCAAATACAAAATGAAAATAAACAAATATACACACATCTGACAGAGGAAGAGGCAGGGAGGGAGAGAGAAAGGGGGAGAGAGAGAGAGAGATAGAAATCAGACAGTGGGAGAGAGAGACAGAAAGAGACAGAGAGAAAGGGGGCCAGTTGGGACAATACATATGGCAAGAGAGAAGGACTATCCCCTCAAACAAACAGTCCACCAGTAGCTTAAACCCACGCCCTAAGCAAACTTTAGAAAACAAGATCAAATGCTTTAGCCATTCAAATATTCGTCTAATATCATTTTAAGTGAACTGATGTAAAATTGAAGACACACATTCAAATATCCCCCACTCCCCAATACAATAGTGTCTGTCCAAAAACCATAAAGCTATATTCGCAATCACAAGTCTGTGCAAAGTTTTCCCGTTCAATCATTCTCACAAACTTGTAAAGACAAAAATAAACCTTCTCACAGAGCAAGTAACCAGATCACAATCAGGTCTGAGAATAATGGTCTAAACAAACTAATATCCCCTTGTCTGATGTGATGTGATAACTTCATTGATGGAGCAAAACTTATGTCTCTAAGGTTAGTGTCTACCAAATGTTTCAGAAGTTAAAGCCAATTATGAATGAGGAGTGGAGATCGCACATGCGCACGTGCACAAAAACACACACAGACACTCTCTTCTCTCCCTCTCTCTCTCTTTTCTCTCTCTCTCTCTCTCTCTCTCTCTCTCTCTCTCTCTCTCTCTCTCTCTCTCTCTCCCCTTTTTCTCTGACAAACACACTAAATCTTTCCCTTTCTCTTTCTCACACACGCACACACAATCACCAACACCACACACACACACACACACACACACACACACACACACACAACACACACACACACACAATACACACTCACCCACACACACACGCGTCTAATATCACTGAGAGCGAACAGACGTAAAATCGAAGACAACAACAACAACACACACACACACACACACAACACACACACACACACAACACACAACACACACACACACACACACACACACACACACACACTTTCTAAGTTGGTTTCGAAAACAGTTTGATACAGAGGCGAAGTCTAGACTGGGTTAAAGCAGGTTAACGGTAGTTCTGTGACAGTTTCAATCTGACCACTGGAACAGCTGGATGTGATTAAAACCTGATAACTCAAGACACAATAGAAAGAAACCGAACATGTTACACAAGTACTTCTTCGTGGACGTTGAACGCTCGGACAAGCAACTATTGTTGTCCGTTATATGAGCGAAAATGCGTCACGCTGCCGTTAAGCGCCTGACAAGTCAGGCCCAGCGCATCCCACTTCGGCGTGGGAGAATTGTTATCTTTTAAGTCTTTCTGAAAGAAAGGCAGGATAATGGACCAAGAAGACAGAAAATAGACAAGAAGGAGGTGACGAGAAGAACGGGGACAAGGCAGAAAGAGAGGGATAGAAAAGAGGAAATTCCTTGCACAGAATTTAAGAATGTAATGTAATGTAAGAATGTTTGCTTTAACCCTCTTATATATCTTACTATGATTATTTATTCTTTTATTTCGAGGATAATGGAATAAGCACGCATGTGCTTTATTACATCCAGACCCCGTGTACATGCAGATTTGTCAATTTTGTCATCTGCTCCAACCGGCACACAATGGCCTACTCTTCCAAAAAGTGGAACAGGGTTTTACGTGTGCGGAAGATGATCTGCATGCGTTCGCATATATGTTCAGGGAACGGGTCATCTCAGTGGTTGCAGCACTTGAGGTGTCCAATAACCTATGTGGTCGTAGGGGCGAGGCGTCAGAGACCTCAACTTCTCTAGGGACCAGCATATTGATGGCGGCGCCCATCTCCTCACCCTCGCTGCTTTACCTTCCCTAACCCTAAAGAGACGGGTACCCATTTACAGCTGGGTGAACTGGGGGACTGCACTGAGGCCAAGGCGCGCAAACGAGCACTTGCTCTCCCTAAACTAAGGTTAAGAAGCGCTAAGCGTTGTTACATCTTGGAGGGTACACGTTCATGCACCTCAGCTTCAGTACAGTCCCCCAGTTCACCCAGTTGTAAATGGATACCTGCCCTCTTTAGGGTCAGGGAAGCTAAAGCAGCGAGGAAGAGGAGATGGGCACCACCCTCAATATGCTGGCCCCTGAAGAAGCTGAGGTCTCGGACACCTTGCTACCCAATGACCGCATTGATTATGGGAATACCTTTACCTTTTTATATGTGTTCAGGGTAGGGTTTATTCGATAAGACATTTAACAAGAAAATAACAATGTGTTTATCAACAGAAACAGTGATATATAGCAATGTGGCCTTATAGTCAACATGAAATAATTTCAACAGGTTTAGCCTAATGAAAAAATAACCAGCTCATTGGACATTTGGCGTTGGAATTTTCAATTTTGTTTTCTAAATTTACACAAAGTAAGCAACCAAAATAAAGGTAATTTGCAAAATACAGACATACCACACATCAGCGTTGGCCCGTAAGTACAAGCTACAAAAAGAGTATCTCTCTGCTCCAGAATTGGGTAAGAATTAGTAAGTCTGCAATAATTATTGGAAATTATTCTAAGTTTGTGTGAGACCATTTGTGTTGATGTTGCTACTTGTCTCCTGGGCATCAACTAAAACCTTGAAAATACGAGGGGAAAAAAATCAAACTCTCCACAAATAGCGCATTGAACTTTCTGTCTACTTGTGTATGCTGGGACTTCATTTAGTGTATAAATGCAACAAAAAGTAAAATCTCTATTATCTACGTTCTGTATGAAACAGTGCACGCAAACGCGCGCACAGAGAGAGAGAGAGAGAGAGAGAGAGAGAGAGAGAGAGAGAGAGAGAGAGAGAGAGAGAGAGAGAGAGAGAGGGAGAGGGAGAGAGAGAGGGAAAGAGAAAGGCAGACAGAGAGAGAGAGCGCGCGGGGGGGGGGGGGGGGGGGGAAGTTTAACATATACCAGCCTTAGGTCACAAAACAAAAGCAAATTGGGCACAGGGAATGGGCACATGACAAATGTTGTAAACATGCCACTACCAACATATAACGACAGTTATCGTGTCCCAAGGGTTATGTAAACAAAATCTCTCTCCAATATATATATATATACATATATATATATATATATATATATATATATATAAATTATATATAAAACACAAAACAACATAAAATGAACACTCTCTAAGCCAGCATTGTCAAGCTTCTTAAAAACAGAAATCAAAGCAAAAACCAAAAAAGTACCAACAAAAGCAACAACAAAAACTAAACCGAAAAACCTCAGAAACAAAAATAGACCCACCAAAACACACACACACACACACACACACACACACACACACACACACACACACCACACACACACACACACAAAACACACACACACACCACACACAACAACAACAACAACAACAACAACCACAACACACAACAAACAAAAAAACTATTTAAAAAACCACCAGAACAACCTATAACTCAAAAACGTCTAATCTTGGTCAAATAAACTGCAAGGATGGACAATGGACTACCTAGAGATTTTACCAGCCCGAGTTTTGTTTCAAAGCTAATATCTCATAACTGGTCCCTAAGTCTTTGGACATCCCTCCCTCCCTCCCTTCAATTCTCCAAACACATCCCCAGTCCCCAGTGGCCCCCCAGTCAAATGGAAACGTCTGCTTGTTTCATGGCTCTCTATCTATCTATCTATCTATCTATCTATGTAGCTTGGGGACTTGGGAAGGCAAACGTGCAGATCGTTTGTGGATGTGACTTCCATTTCTCCTGGGAGAGTTTTGTCTCTTGTCTGGCCTGGTTTATCATTGCGGTGGTGGTTCTGCTTTGGAGTTTTGAGTTTGAGTGTGTGGGGTTGTGGGATGGGGTTGTGTGTGTTGGGATATATGTTGTGTGTATGTGTGTGTGTAGGGATGTGTGTAAGGGTGTGTGTGTGGGGGGGATGTGTGTGTGTGTGTGTGTGTGTGAGTGTGTGTGTGTGTGCATGTATGTACATTTGACTTTGTTAACTCTGTTAATTGTTATTGGTTGTATGTGTAGGGGTGTGTTGAATGCAAGCGCTTTGATTTCTTTTTGCAAGATATAGCGCTATATAAATTCCATTTATTATTATTATTATTATTATTATTATTGTGTGTGTATGTGTCTGAGTGTGAGTGTGTGTATGAGTGTATGTGTGTGTATGAGTGTATCTGTGTGTGCGCGTGTGTACGTATTTACAGTTCATGATTGTTTTGTATGGTTCTGCGTGTTTGTCTTGTTGGGTCTGTTTGTTTGTATCCGTTTGTCTGTGTATGTGATTGTCTCTTTTTGCGTGTACATGTATGTTCCACTTCTCTCTCTCCCTCTCCTCCCCTGTCTCTTTTGTTTCACTATCTGCCCATCTGTATCTCTGCCTCTCTCTCTCTCTCCTCTCTCTCTCTCTCTCTCTCTCTCTCTCTCTCTCTCTCTCTCTCTCTCTCTCTCTCCCTCTCGGTCAGACTGTATTGTTAATGTCAATAAATTACTTTTAGTGTTGAGTGTTCTCTCTCTCGCTCTCTCTCTTTTTGTCACTATCTGCCCATCTGTATCTTTTGCCTCGTCTCTTTCTTTGTCTCTCTGTCTCTCTCTCTTTCTCTCCCTCTCTCTCTCCTCTGCCTCTTTTTTCATCCCTCCCTCTGTCTGTCTCACTGTCTCTCTCTCTCTCTCTCTCTCTCTCTCTCTCTCTCTCTCTTCTCTCTCTCTCTGTCTGTCTGTCTGTCTCTCTCTCCCTCTCTCTCTTCTGCCTCTTTTTTCCATCCCTCCCTCTGTCTGTCTCACTGTCTCTCTGTCTCACTCTCTCTCTCTCTCACTCACACACACACAAACACACACACACCACACACACACACTCTCTCTCTCTCTCTCTCTCTCTCTCTCTCTCTCTCTCTCACCACACACACAACAGCCTTCTTAATCGATCACCTACATGTGTACCACACCCCCAGGCCCTCCACAAACGTATCACATTCTTTTCACTTCTTCTGTTATGAGCATTCCAAAATAACTACAGCGAGACATTCGCCTTGGGGATGATCCCCACCCCACCCCATCCTCTCTTCCTCTCTCTCACCCCCTCTCTCTCCATCTCCTCTCTCTCTCTCTCTGTGGTTGTTTTTTGTATTCCTTTTGCTTTGTTTTGTTTTGCTTTATTTCATTATTCGCTGTTGCTTTCTTTCTCTCTTTTTCGGTGGCTTTTGTGCGAGGTTTTTTTTTTTTTACCGTTTTACTGTGCGAGGGTATTGGTATTGGGTTTATCGGGGACTGGATGTAAAAAAAAGCACATGGGTGCTTATTCATTATCCTTGAAATAAAAGAATTTGTCATTTGCCTCTCTCTCTCTAACTAAAAGTCTGAAGTCTACAGTCTATACTCTCTCTCTCCCCTCTCTCTCTATCTCCTCCCCTCGAGCTCCCTCCCTCGCTCCCCCGCTCTCTCCCTCACCACTACCACCACCCTCCATACCCACCCCCATCCCTACCCCAGACCTACCCACCCACCCCACCCCCCTATCCACCCCTTTCCCTTAAGAACAATCAAGAAAAAATGTACCCGATCGACCCGTTTGTATTTGTATTGCAGTATACCCCGGCTTTTGTAAGGGTCACGCAAGCGCGTGAATGCATCTGACCTTTTTCACCCCCCTTGCTATCCAATCACTCCATGTTCTGTATCAATCTCAAGGGGGCCAAGCAAGCACACAGTGTTTTTGTTTGTTTTGGTTTTGTTTGTTTTTTGTTGTTGAAGGTTTTTTTGGATTGCAAAAGGGGCCACGGAGGGTACTTTGAACTAACTCAACGATGTAGAAATGAGAGAGAGGGATAGGGAGGGGAGAGGGGGAGAGGGGAAGGGGAGAGGGAGGGGAGAGGGAGGGGGAGAGGGGAGAGGGAGGAGAGAGTGGAGAGGGAGGAGGAGGGAGGGAGAGAGTGTGTGTGTGCCTGCGTGTGTGCTCGCATTCATGTGTGTGTGTGTGTATGTGTGCGCGCCTGTGTATAGTTGTGTGTGTATGTGTGTGAGAGACATACAGACAGCGAGACAGACAGACAGATAGGCATACAAAGAGAGAGGCGGGACATAGAGAGAGACAGAGAGACAGAGAGAAAGAGAGAGAGAGACAGACAGACAGAAGGAAACAGACAGACAGAGAGAGAGACAAGCAGAGAGACAGAGAGGACAGATAGACAGAGAGACAGAGAGAAAAAGAGATAGAGACAGACAGACAGAAACGGAGACAGACTGAGAGAGACAAACAGAGAGAGAGACTGAGAGGGAGAAAGAGGCAGAGACACACAGACAGACAGACAGAGTATCCTTACGTAAATTAAAAGGGATCCAATGATTACTTTGCTGTCTGTCTCCCTTTTTTTTGTCAGAAATTGCTTTGCTCTCCCTTTTCTTAAGGGTTATACTTGGTTGGTTTGTGTCCTTGTTTTTATCACTTTTCTTACAGTTTTGATGGTTTGTTTTACTTGCGGGTTTTTTTTCTTTTTTTGTATTTTGATTTTCATGTTTTGACGAAGCAGTTTCTGGCGATTTATTTGTTATGTGAAAGACTAAAGTACTCGCTATTTTCAAAAAGAAAGCAGGAATGAAATGAGAGTGTGTGAAAAGAAAGGATAAGAATGGAATGGAAAACGAAAGTGGATGTAGCTGTAAACACAGTCTTGTGGGATGGATACCAGAATCCATAGACAATCTAAAACTACAAAAACCAGTGAGGTATATCCGTGCACTTGCTTTGATTTGTTTGCAAGATATAGCACTATATAAATTCCATTTCTTCTTCTCTTCATCCTCTTCCTCCTCCTCTTTCTTCTTCTTCTTCTTCTTCTTCTTCTTCTTCTTCTTCTTCTTCTTCTTCTTCTTCTCCTCCTCCTCCTCCTCCTCCTCCTCCTTCTCCTCCTCCTCCTCCTCCTCCTCCTCCTTCTTCTTCTTCTTCTTCTTCTTCTTCTTCTTCTTCTCCTTTTCCTCCTCCTCATCATTATTATCATTAAATACATATATCGTAAGTTTCCAAACCCGAACATGCTGGCTTATAATTATGATCAAGTTCTTAAAACAGCTATAATATGTTATCAGCAAACCTTTCATCCTGAATGTACCTAGGATCTCACAGTGATGCTCATGAGTGGTAAATGAGACAACACATTATCTGGAATAATCACCTGGAGAACGTCAAACAGCAACAACAAACACACCAACAAACACAAACACAGCAACAACAAACACAATAACAGCAACAACAAACACAATAACAGCAACAACACAATAACAACAACAAACACATAACAACAACAAACACAATAACAGCAACAACAAACACAATAACAGCAGCAACAAATTCAACAACAGTAAACACAACAACAAATACAATAACTACAAACACAAACAACAACAACAAACAACCAGTGCAGCAGCAACAACAACAACAGAAACAACAAACACAATAATAACACAACAACACCAAAAAACACAACAAATACCACAACAGCAACTCGAACAAACACAGCAACGAAAACAACAACACCAAGCAATAACAAGAAACCACAACAACAGCAATACCCTACCTCCAGTGGAAAAAAATCACAGCTAACACAAAATACCCAATAAATTCCAGTGAAGACTTTCTTCATTGTATTGATAAAACTAGTTTTATTTCACTTATAAAAACACATTTTGGTGTTTTTTGTATTCATTCTCACTAGAAAGCTATTTCAACATCGAGTCTTGCAAAGCCAGTAGCTAGGGTTTCTTTTATTTATTCTTCTATATCGAGGGTAATGTAATAAGCACTTATGTGCTTTTTTACATCCAGTCCCCGTGTGTATAGGGTATAGTGTCTAGGGTAAAGCAATGAAGCGATTTGTGTTTTCAATCATATCATCAACGTGTGATTGCATTGAATGAAAGAAAAGGGTGCCTGTTTGCACTAGAGGATATAAGTAATACTTTTTTTTTTCCATTTTTGTTTTGTTTTCAATCATATTATTAAAGTGTGTGATTGTATTGATTGAAAGAAGGGCCAGTTTACACTTGGGGATATCATTTACTTTTTTTTTTAATCACTCTTCTTGATATTTGTGTTGATCTTTAGGTGAGTACTTTCAAGGCAAGAAAAGTTCATTTCTCTGGGGGAAAAAAATGCTTGTTTACATGCTTTAAGGGCATTATTCACTGGTGTGTCAAATCAGTTGTAGATCTAAAAGCTCTTTCCAAAGCGAACTAGTTGGCGCACGCACGCACGCACACATACACACGCGCGGTTGCAAACACACACACATTCTCTCTCACTCTCTCTTTCTCTTCCCCCCCCCTCACACACGCAAAGGCTCTCTTTCACACACACACACACACACACACACACACACACACACACACACACAAACACACACACAAACACACACACGTACGCACGCGCAAACGCGCACACACACACGTTGATATACATTATTTGATATACATTATTATATTATGATATAAATTATGATAAAATTATTGATATAATTATTCTATACACTGCCTGAGAATTAAAGGTACAGATGTCAGTTTCTGCTGGATGCCCTCTCATGTTGGTCTCTATGGTAACGAAAAAGTTGATAAAGCAGCGAAAATAGGCGCACAAAGTTTAGAACAGTCCTCTGAAGTTTTTGCCAGTCCTTCAGTCAAGGAATCCTTCCTTTAGAGAAAACTTCTTTAAAGCGACGTTATGATCGTACAAATGTGAAACTTGTATCACAGAAAAGTATAGCATCTTTAAATCATATTTTAAAACAAAAGACATCGTATTCTTTAATATTCTTTACGAGACTGATTACCACCATTTCTTACAGAATACGACTTAATGCTCTCAGAACAAAGTTTTGTAAAAAGGTTAAGTGCATTTGTGGTGAACAATTTACTCTGGAACACCGCTTATTGTTTTGTCAGAAGCTTCGTGGTTTCTTACCCCAAAACAATTTAGACAAAAATGCTTCTGGAGAAAATGTAGATGTAATTCTGTCGGATGTAAACATTATTTTTACTATTTCGAAGTCTCTTGTACATAACCCAGTTTTCGCGTTTCTTTAAAGTTCTTTGATATTGTTTTCCCTATTTTTAGGCATTACATTAATGTTTGAATACCAATCTGTCACATGACTCTCTGTCTTCTATTGTGGTTTGTTTTTTTTTGGCTATAGGTCTTTATTTCCCGTCTAATATCACTTATAGTGAACAGACGCTAAATACAAGAACGAACACACACACACGTACGCACACAAATCTCTCTCTCTCACCACCACCACCCCACCCCACCCCATCCCCCACCCCCACCCCCACACCCAACCACCCTTCCCCCACCCACCACACCATACCCTCCCCCACCCTCTCCCCCTCCCCCACCCCCACCCCCTACCCCAACCCCCACCCCACCACACACACACCCACCAACCCCCACACACACTCTCCCACAACTCACCTTGCCCTTATGCTTGGCCATGGGGTCCATGATGGCCAAGAAGCGGTCAATGCTCAGAGCGGTCAGCGTGAAGACGGTCACCCCCAGGGACCAGGTCTGCATGAAGTGGTTGACCTTGCAGGCCAGGAAGCCGTAGGGCCAGTTGGCGAAGGTGTAGATGGTGGAGGTGAGGGGCACCGAGATGAGGATGAGCACGAAGTCGCCCAGGCTCAAGCTGACGATGAGGATGTTGGGCACGTTCCGCATCACCTGGACACACACGGGGCCAAAATTTTTTTGTAGAGTATGGCTCGTTGCTGATGTCCATTCGCTGATGTTATCCTCCCATCAGCGAATGGGCAGGCCTAGAACTCAACAAAACCCTGAGAAAGGCAGAACAGAGAGAGGAATGGAGGGAACTGGTTGTTGAGTCTTTGAGGGTGTCCCCACGGTAGTCAGACTACGGGACAGATAGATAGATAGATAGATAGATAGATAGAATAGAAGGCTCCTTAGGTCACGCTTGTTTGTATGTGTGTGTGTGGGTGTTGTTTGTGTGTGGGGGGGGGGGGGGTAGGGGTGGTGTGAGTGGAGGTGAGGGGCAAGGAGGTAAGGCTGAACACGAAGTCGCCCAGGCTTAGGCTAAATATGAGGATGTTGGGCATGTTTCGCATCACCTGGACAAAAGGGGCAAAAAAACCAACAACAATTTAGAGTGTGGCTTGTTAGGTCATGGTGTGTGTGTGTGTGTGTGTGTGTGTGTTGTGTGTGTGTGTGTGTGTGTGTGTGTGTGTGTGTGTGTGTGTGTTGTGTCAAAGTCAAAGTCAAAGTCAAAGTTTTATTTTCAGATGGTACCTTGAATAAGCAGTGCGTTTGCTTTTTTTTCATCAAGCCATCTATCTAAAGAAAAAAAAATCGAGAAAAAAAGATAATGTATATGCAGACATAGACTAAAAAACCTAATCTATGGTAAACTATACAAATCAAACAAGAAAAACAATAACATATGCATATGTAGAATTAAAAACAACAGAAAAAAACCAGAAAAATGTTAAACCATACAATTCAAAAAATTCAAAAATTTTGAAAAAATATCCGTCATAACACAAACAAACAAGCAACAAAGAAAAACCAAACCAAAACAAACAAAGAAGACAAAACAATAAAAATTAAAAAAAAACCACAACTGCTTCCCTCCCACCCCCCCCCACACACATAATAGTGTGTGTGTGTGTGTGTGTGTGTGTGTGTGTGTGTGTGTGTTGTGTGTGTGTGTGTGTGTGTGTGTGTGTGTGTGTGTGTGTGTGTCAAAGTCAAAGTCAAAGTCAAACTTTTATTTTCAGATGGTACATTGAATAAGCAGTGCATTTGCTTTTTTGCATCAAGCCATCTATCTAAAGGAAAAAAATCGAGAAAAAAAGATAATGTATATGCAGACATAGAATAAAAAACCTAATCTATGGTAAACTATACAAATCAAACAAGAAAAACACTAACATATGCATATGTAGAATTAAAAACAAAAGAAAAAAAACAGAAAAATATTAAACCATACAATTCAAATAATTAAAAAAATCTTGAAAAACTATCCCTCATAACACAAACAAACAAGCAACAAAGAAAAACCAAACCAAAACAAACAAAGAAGACAAAACAGAATAAAAATTTAAAAAACCACACCAACTGTTTCCCTCCCCCCCTCACACACATAATAGTGTGTGTGTGTGTGTGTGTGTGTGTGTGTGTGTGTGTGTGTGTGTGTGTGTGTGTGTGTGTGTGTGTGTGTGAAAGTCAAAGTCAAACTTTTATTTTCAGATGGTACCTTGAATAAGCAGTGCGTTTGCTTTTTTTCATCAAGCCATCTATCTAAAGAAAAAAATCGAGAAAAAAAGATAATGTATATGCAGACATAGAATAAAAAACCTAATCTATGGTAAACTATACAAATCAAACAAGAAAAACACTAACATATGCATATGTAGAATTAAAAACAAAAGAAAAAAAACAGAAAAATATTAAACCATACAATTCAAATAATTCAAAAATATTGAAAAATATCCGTCATAACACAAACAAACAAGCAACAAAGAAAAACCAAACCAAAACAAAGAAGACAAAACAGAATAAAAATTTAAAAAACCACACCAACTGCTTCCCTCCCCCCCCCCCCACCCCCACACACATATAATAGTGTTGTGTGTGTGTGTGTGTGTGTGTGTGTGTGGGGTGTGTGTTGTGTGTGTGTGTGTTTTGTGTGTGTGTGTGTGTGTGAGGGGGTGAGTGGAGGTGAGGGGCGAGGAGGTAAGGCTGAACACGAAGTCGCCCAGGCTTAGGCTAAAAATGAGAATGCTGGGCACGTTTCCCATCACCTGGACACACGAGCAAAGATTTGAGTGTGGCTTGTTAGCTCATGTCTTTAGGAACAGTGTACTCTTACACTCTATGCGTGTGTTGGTTTTATTTTATTTATATTTTATTCTTTTGTATTGAGGATAATGGAATAAGCGCTTATGTACTTTTTCTTACATTCAGTCCCCGTGTGTATGCGGTTTTGTAAATTCCGTCATCTGTCATGTGTGTGTGTCTGTGTGTGTATGGGTAGGGGGAGGGGGTGAGTGGGTGGGGTGGGTGGGGGGGGGGGTGTCAGTGAGTAGGTGAGTGTGTGTGAGTGAGTGTCTCTAGTGTGTGTCTAGGTGGGTGGTGTGGGTGTATGTGTGAGTGGGTGGGTGGTGGTGTCAGTGTGTGGGAGTGTGTGTGGGAGTGTAGGTGATTTGGTTGTGTATGTTTGCAGGTGGGTGGGTGGTTGTGTGAGTGTGTGTGTCTGGTGTGTGCGTGCGTGCGCGCGCGCGCGCCCCGCATGTGTGTGTATGGGGGGGGGGGGGTGGAGGTTAGAGGCAAGGAAATGAGATTGAGCACAAAGTTGCCCAGGTTTAGACTAAACATGAGGATGTTGGGCACGTTTCGTATCACCTGGACACACGAGCAAAAGTGGCTTGTTAGTTCAGCATGGTTTATATGATTGTGTTCATAGTCAAAGGAACTTATAACATTGTGTTCCTACACTCTACACTGTGTGTGTGTGGGGGGGGGGTGTCAGTGTGTGTGAGAGGGGTATATATGTGAGAGACAGAAAGAGAAAGAGAGAGAGAGGGGGGAGAGAGGGGGGGAGAGACAAAGAAGAAGAAGAATGACGAGGAAGAATGCCAGAAGAAGAATGCAAAGAAGAATAAGAGGAGGAGGAAGAGAAGGAGAAGAGGAATGCAAAGAAGAAGAAGAAGAAGAGAGGAAGAAGAAGAAGAGGAAGAAGAAGAAGAGAAGAAGAAGAAGAAGAAGAAGAAGATGATGATGATGATGATGATGATGGTGTGATGATGATGATGATGATGATGATGATGATGATGAATTCAAGAAGAAGATGAATTCAAAGTAGAAGAAGAATTCAAAGTAGAAGAAGAATTCAAAGAAAAAGAAGAAGAAAAACAACAACAACAACAACAACAACAACAAGTCGAAGAAGCAGAACAAGAAGAAAATGAAGATCATGATGAGGCAAGTCAGTTTACATAACAGGACATGAGTTTCATTTTGTTTTAAATCGGAATATATGGAGTAAAAAATAACAAGCTTAAATAAAACAACAATCAAACAACTCTTAAAGAAACCCACATTAACAAACAAAATAAAATTGCATGAGGTGAGAATGTATATACACTGACCATGGTTTCTGCCCTGGCATAACCTTCTCTTGGGGAAATACATAATTACAGACAAGCTGACCTAATGTCAAAAGCTTTCTTGTAATGCGTAAAACGTTTTCGAATTTCTATCGGGATTGTGTGATAAAGAAACACACAACCAAAAACATAATCATCACAAGAAGTAGCAACATGAATAAACATAACGCAAGCCTGCATGCTTGTTTTATATGGATTTTTCTTAAGTTTGTTTGCTGACTTATATTTTTGTTATGATTTTTAGTGGTTTTAGATTTCATTTAAACAATTTTTGTTCTTTTGGGTGTTTTTTTAGTTGTTTTGATTTCATTTCAACTCTGTGTGCAATATCGTTTTACTTCCTAACTGCTATTGGCGTCATCTTTTAATCTGGGTTTTTTTTCTTTTAAAAAAATGTTTTATGTTTATTGATTGGTTTTTCACAATTTTTTTACTTATTATTTGTATCATGTTTCTTAGGGCATTTTTGTTTTTGTACTTAATCTATCTAGTTGTTTATTTATGTAGACATGCATTTATTCATCTATATTTCATACAATCTAATCTCGTAAATGTATGTATACAATCATGTGTTAACAAGTTTTATTCCTTTCACGATGGATTATCCGTCATCGTCGTCATTATCATCATCGCCATCATGATCATCGTCGTCATTATCATCATTATTATCATCATCATTATTGTCATCGTGAAGCAAGTATACAGAGTTTCAGTCTCTTTTTATATCGAGGATAATGGAATAAGCACTTATGTGTTTTTTTTACATCTAGTTCCCGTGTGTATGCGGTTTTGTAAAAATTGTCATCTGTTCCCACCGGCACACAATGGCCTACTCTTACGAAAAGCGGAACAGGATTTAACGTGTGCGCAAGATGTTCTGCGTGCGTTTGCACACGGGGCCTCGGTTTATAGTCTCATCCGAAGGACTTTTTGCGAGAGTGGAGTCTGCACTGATGTTAACTCCTGGGGAAAATAATTATCACCTTGAACGGGAATTGAACTCGTCAGTCAGGTAGAGATGCACGTAAAGACAGACAGAAAGACAGACAGGCAGACAGACAGACAGACAGACAGATAAACCAAGCGAAAGATCAAGCAGACAAACAATGACAGGCCAATGATTACACGGATACAAAGTGGCGCATAGTTTGAGGCAGATAAAAATAATACAATGAAAAACAAGTCAGTTGGGGCGTTGTCGTTGGTCTTGTGGTGGTTGTTGCTGTTGTGGTTGTGCGTTCCCCAGCTTTACACCCTGGGGGTCACCAGAACATGCACTCTGACTCACTCATCCCACCTGGGAATCACTGTGAGATAGGAAGTACACCGGATGAGAAGTTTGCGTGTATGACTTTTTCAAGTACCTCGCCATATAGGTAGCCATACTCCGACTTCAGAGGATTTTTTCTCCATTAAAGGTAGAGTGCATGTTATTATGTTAAGAGCTTGTCATGGCTGAAGGCAATCTCAACACAACATTTTACAACATAACAACGTTTTAGTGTAGGCCTTGACAATTAGCTGACAATATCTGACACAGCTTTTGGCTTGGGCGAAAGTGTGGACGAATAAACCTTTACTGCTATTTCGATATGTATAAACTCACTTTAAAAAAACCAAATCTCGCAACTAAAATATTCAAACTTATTTTCGTTGTTCAGTATTCAGGTCTCACTGGAGCAATAACCATGTAAAAATTTTAAAAAACATTTTGAACACAAAAAAGGTATCTAACTGAAATCACAGTTTCCACCAAGAATATATGCTTTCTCTTTTTTATTTAAGCTCCTCGGCTAGAGACTCGAGGTTCACCAATGGTGAGATTTGGCGTATGCGAGAAGTTTTCTTTACCCACCACTAAGGTAGCCGCATTCCGACTTCGGGGAATGCAAAAAAATCAAAAACTGTTATGCTGAGACTTACACAAACTTAGCCACAAAAAAACCCAAAGGAAGATCAACTGGGCACCCGCATCTTCAGTATTGGAAAACGTCTCGAAGACACATTTTATACGATTCTGTCTGTCTGTCTGTCTCTCACTCTCTCTCTCTCTCTTTCTTTCTTGTTTTTATTTTTGCTGATACGCACGCACACACGCACGCACACACACACCACACACACACACACACGTTGACAGTAATTATGTTTATAACACTTTAATGACCACCATTCCTTTATTGCTGCCTAAGATCGATGCACATAAAAGTCTGAAGTCTTGTCTGTCTGTCTCCCCCTCTCTCTCTCCCCCTCTCTCTTTCTTTCTTCTTTTTATTTTGCTCACACACACACACACACACACACACACACACACACACACACACACACACACACATACACACACGCGTGTTGACAGTAATTATGTTTATAACACTTATTTGACCACTACTCCTTTATATTGTGGCCTAAGCTCGATGCACAATAAAAGACTGAAGTCTGTCTGTCTCCCTCTC
The DNA here is from genome assembly GCA_028751875.1 of Rapana venosa. NCBI lineage: Eukaryota > Metazoa > Mollusca > Gastropoda > Neogastropoda > Muricidae > Rapana > Rapana venosa. The sequence goes on from CM054145.1 coordinate 9,073,398, forward strand.
TCCCTCCCCCTCTCTCTCTCCCTTCCTCCCTCCACATCCCTCTCTCTCTCCCCCATCATTATCCCATCTCTCTCTCCCTCTCTGTTTCTCTCTCTGTCTCTCTGTATATCTCTCTGTCTCTATGTCTGTCTGTCTGTGTGTCTGTCTGTTTGTCTGTCCGTCTGTCTGTCTCTCTATCTCTCATATTCAGAGGGAGGGGAAAGGGATTTAAAGGACGTACGTGTGTGTACTTTTCTGGGGGCGATAAGAATGATTTGGCTCCCGTTCTAAAATATTGAATATTGGGTTGACAGTCTGGAACCGTTGAATATGAAGTATGACGTCTTGATACCCCCGTCTGTCTCTGTCTGTTTCATAGCGCGCGCGCCGCACACACACACACACACACACACACACCACAACACACAAACACACACAACTACGTCAACAACCAACAAAAATGTACTCACTTATCGCTCGCATCTGTCTAAAATCTTTTTTATTAGTGGATAGACGTTAAAATAAGCACACACACACACACACACACACACACAACACACACACACACACACACACACACACACACACACACACACATCTGTCTAAAACCATTTTATAATGGATAGACGTTAGAACAAGGACTCACAAACACACACAATAACACACACACTAACACACACACACAACCACACACACACACACACAAACACACACACACACACACACACACACACACACACACCACACACACACACACACACACACAGAGCAGACTCCAATTAAAAGAGATTACTGTTTTTTCTCTTGGAATTAACATCAGTGCCGACTCTACTCCCTCGGAATCCTTCGGATGAGACTGCAATACCGAGGTCTTGTGCGTGAACGCAAGCAGAACATCTTGCACACACATGAAAAAAACTTTTCCTTTCGAAAGAGCAGGTCACTGTGTACCGATGGGAACAGATGACAAACTTTTACAAACCTGCATGCACACGGAGACTGGTTTTAAAAAAACAACAACCAGCACATCAGTACTGATTCCATTATTTTCGAAATAACAGAGTCGATAGACAGACAGACAGATAGACACAGAGAGATAAATGGATAGATGGAGAGATAGATAGATAGATAGATAGATAGATAGACAGACAGACAGACAGACAGACAGACAGAAAGACAGATAGATAGATAGATAGATAGATAGATAGATAGATAGATAGATAGATAGATAGGTAGGTAGAGTAGATAAATAAGTAGGACAGATAGACAGAGACAGATAGATGGATAGATATAGATAGGTAGATAGATATATATAGCTATATGAATGAATGAATGAATGAATGAATAAATGCATCAATGAATAAATAAATGAATACATGAATACATAAATAAATAACTAAATGACACCCCGTCGAAAACATGTAGTCCAGAATTGCCAATTTCTTCAAGTTTGAATTTATGTTCAACTCTTTACCGTATGTTGTCTTTCTATGGGTAAAATGATGCCTACTTGTCACATCCCCCTCTTTCTTCAATGCCTTTCGCCTTCCTCTCTCTTGGGGCTTTTCCCACTTCTAATATTATGGGGTTTCTGTAACAGGAGTTCTTTTACAGAGCAGGGTTGTTAGCCCTGTGTCCAACCCCCTTTACCTAGGGGGGAAAGGTGCCTCCTTAGTCGCCTTTTACGACATGCCTGGATGGCGGGCAGGGTTCCTATTCTTGCAATGCTCGCTTTGGAAGCATATCCCTGGAGACCCACGAGGGAAAAGGAAGAGAGGGCGCCCCAAACAGACCTGGAGGAGAAGCCTGCATAGTGAGCTGAGAGACTCCAGCCTGACATGGGAAGAGGCCAAGACCCTTGTCAGAGACAGGAGAAGGTGGAGGGACGCTGTTGAGGCCCTATGCTCCGCTAGGAGCTATAAGGACTAAGAAGAGGAAGAAGAAGAATATCATGGGGACGGGATAGCTCAGTGGTCAGAGCACTCGCTTTCCCCAGCTAAGGCTAAGCAGCATCGAGTCGAGCGTGGTTACCAAGTGGATGGGTGACCGTTTGCTCGCCTTGGCTTCAGTACAGTCCCCCAGTTCACCCAGCTGTAAATGGGTACCTGCCCTTTTTAGGGTCAGGGAAGGTAAAGCAGCGAGGGAGAGGAGATGGGCGCCGCCCTCAATATGTTGGCCCCTTGAGAAGTGAGGTCTCTGATATCTCGCTCCCCTACGATAACATAGGTTATGGAATACCTTTACCTTCTGTAACTATCACAAACAGTAAACAGACGTTAAATACAAAAGAAATGAACGACCCACATCCAAAACTTCATTACAATAACCACAGTCTTTTTCTACAAGAATATCAAAAACATATTATAATTAAGGCAACTGAATTCAATAATGAGCGGAGCCCACCAGATTCATACAATGATGACACAGACGGACACACACAGACATAGACACACACACAGACTTAATGAAACTTCCACACACAAGAGACAAGACCGAATCAATCTCATCTCTCAAAAGAGACGACCAGTCGACCAATCTTATTATCACAACAAAATCCCACGGTCAAATTGACAGGGTCATGCTTTGTCTACCCTGAAAAAGACAGCAATCCTTTAAGCTTTAAAGAAGAAAGGACTAGGGCCTAGTGTGTGGGTGAGAGAGAGAAAGAAAAAGGGGCTAATGTGTATAGAGGCCAGACAATGGAACTGTGTGTGGCCGGTCGGAAAACAGACCGCCAATACATCTTTGTATTTGTGATACAATAGGATCGTAAAGTAACCCCAAAGCAATAAGAGGATGGTAAGAGGGAAAAAGAAAGAAAGAAAGGGGAGGGAGGTAGGGAGGGAGGGAGGGAGGAGGAGAGAGAGAGAGAGAGAGAGAGAGAGAGAGAGAGAGAGAGAGAGAGAGAGAGAGAGAAACAGACAGACAGACAGACAGAGACAGACAGGGGTAGAGAGAGAAAAAATTCGAGAGAGAATGAGAGGGAGAGGTGGGACAGGGAGAGAGAGAGAGAGAGAGAGAGAGAGAGAGAGAGAGAGAGAGAGAGAGAGAGAGACAGACAGACAGACAGACAGACAGACAGACAGACAGACAGACAGACAGACAGACAAGATCAGAGTCAGAATATCAGAATAACAAAAGTAATGAGAGAGTAAAAGAAACAGGATCAGACAGCGATGAACAGAAACAGACAGGAACAGCTGGAAACAGAGAGAAGGAGAGAAAGAGAGAGAGAGAGAGAGAGAGAGAGAGAGAGAGAGAGAGAGAGAGAGAGAGACATAGAGACAGAGAGAGAGAGATTTTATTATCTGAGGGTAATAGAATAAAAGTACCAGAGTTATTTACATTCAGCCCTGGGAAGAGAGAGAAAACGCCTAAATAGAAAATATATATTTATAAGCAAAGTGAATCCTAATATAGAGGGACAGAGAGGGACGAAGGCAAAGACAGACAGACAGACAGACAGACAGACAGAACGAAGAGAGTTGAAAAATGAGTAAACAACTAAAGGATATTTTTCTCTTTATTTGAGGGGGGGGGGGGGGGGCGGGCTGTGAGGAGAAAGCTAAAATGAAGCTTGCTTTACATAATCTATATTTTCAAGGATTTTAACGAGGGAGAGAGATAAGACACACAAGAAGAGCAGGACAAGAACATCGCCATCAGCTTCGAGATCAGACTGACACGATCCCTGGTCATGTCCATGTTTTGTACGCATGTGAAACGTGGACCAAAACAGCAGACGCTGAAAGAAGGATACAGGCACTGGAGACGCAATACTTTCATTAACTCCTTGTTATCTCACACAGAGATCACATCACTAACGAGAAAGGGAAAATCAGAATTGAAGCGTGGACCATAACAACAGACATTGAAAGAAGGATACAGGCAATGGAGATGAGGTGCTCTCGGAAACTTCACCTTGTATCTCATACATAGATCACGAGAAAGTGAAAATCAGAACTGAAAACGCCATTGAGCTATATGAAGAGCTCCTGACTTCAGTGCAAAAAAACGCAAACTGAAGTTGTAAGCGCACGTCACACGAACATCTGGACTGGCCAAGACTGTCCTACAGGGAGCAGTACAAGGAGGAAAACGGAAGAGTCAGACAGAGAAAACGATGGGAAGACAACATCAGAGAGCGGACTGGCATTAAGTTGGAACGACTTGCTTACGGAAAGTTGAAAAAAACCCGCGAGGAGTGGAGGAAGCTGGTTGTAAAATCTTCAGTGGTGCCCCCAAACGGTTTACTAGACTACAAGACAGGAGAAAGTGGAGCTAGATAGAGACAGGATTATAGAAACACGGAGATTCAACACACTTGACGACAGAGTACAAGTTTCTTTCAGAACAAAAGAAGTTTGTGTCAAAGCCTTTGAGGTTGGATGTTCGCAGGGGACGGTCGTTGGAAGGACGTTGTGGTGGATGCCACCTCGGATGGGCGACTACTGAGCTAATACTGTCGTTAGTAGGGGGCTTAGTAGGTGGTGTCCTGCTTAGCTCAGAACAAGCACCACTGAACACCGCCAAAGTGACCCAGCAGCAGTGCAGGGCCCCTCTGGCTGGTGGCCCCACGGCGGCCTGATATTGATGGGCTCCTTGTGGACTTCCGACCCTGGGGATGCGACATAACGAATCTGGTATGGCTGTGGCCGGGAATTGAAATAAGCGACGTGGGAATAGAAGGACAGGAACGCCACAGAAGATGAAAGGAAAGAAATAAAAGAAGTAGCAGCAAACACAGGGTAGATGTTTCTTTCATAACAAAAAGAAGTAACAGCAAAACACAGAATAGATATTTCTTTCATAACAACAAAAAAAGAAGTAACAGTTAACACAGAACAGACGTTCGTTTCATAACAAGAACAGCCAAACACAAGGCCTGGGGGATGATAAATACAAGATGGGATTAAGAGTATGGGAAGGAAATCGTGGGATGGTGGCCACTTTATCATATAAACTCTAGCGAGACCGGGCAGTCCACCTAATGAAAAGAAGGAATCCATCCCCGTTCGCTGGCCACCAAGCTAATACGATACAATCAAGCCTACCTCTCCATTCCGAATGCCCCACCGGACGCCCAGTACCTTCTACTGTAGCCACAACACCAATAAATCTCTCTTAAGCTACCCCCAAAAACACCAGCCCCATGTGCCGCAGTGGTTAGAATAAACCTTTTTCTAGCTGGTAGGTCTTGGGATCGAATCCTGTAAGAGTCTTAGAACGAGAGGAGGGGGGAGGTTTTTTTTAACATTATTTTATTTCGAGGGTAATGGAATAAGCACTCATGTGCTTTGGGTTTTTTTTAAAAACATCTTTTCCTTCTTCTTTTTCTTTTATTTCGAGAATAATTGAATAAGCACTCATGTGCTTTTTCCACATCCACTCCCCGTGTGTATGCAGTTTTGTCAATTTTGTCATCCATTCCCACCGCCACACAACGGCCTACTCTTCCTAAAAGCGGAACAGGTTTTAACGTGTGCGCAAGATGTTCTTCGTGGGGATCTCAGTTTATTGTCTCGTTCGGATGATTTTTAAGGGAGAATGGAGGGTGGTGTGAGTGGAGTCGGTATGATGCTAACTCCTGGGGAAAAATCCTATTGAACGAGATTCGAACCTTAGCCAGCAGATCACGAGCGCATCACTCTAACCACCAGACTATCCCGTCCCCCATAGTTTAACAGAGTTCAGCTAGTTCCTACACCAAACAGAGTTTATTTTAAGGATGGGCAAGAGTGACAAATACCTCACTATGAACAAATTGCTAAGTAAGAAATCGGGTTTTTTCCTGAATAGTTTTCTTTTCATTCCATTGCTTGACTAGACAGAACTCTGAGGTTCAGAAAGTGAGACAGAGGGATGGAGAGGGAGGGAGGGGGGTAGGGGAGGGAGGCAGGGAGGGAGAGAGAGCGAGGGGAGGAGGGAGAGAGAAAGGGAAGAAGGGAGGGGAGAGACGGGGAGGGAAAGAGAGAAAGAGGCGGGGGGGGGGGGGGGGAGAGAGAAATAGAGTTAGAGAGGGAGGGAGAGAATGAGAGAGGAAGGGAGAGGAAGAAAGGGAGAAAGAAATAGAGAGAGGGGGGGGGGGGGGGGAGAGAGAGTTTTTTAAAAAGTTCTTTTATATCGAGGATAATGGAATAAACACGTGGTTTTTTTTACATCCAGTCCCCGTGTGTATGCGGTTTTGTCAATTTTGTCATATGTTCCCACCGGCACACGATGGCACACGTAAGAGTGAGAGAGAGACAGACAGACAGAGACAGAGACAGAGAAAGAAAGGAAGAAAGAAGAAAAAAGAGAAGAAGAAGAAAGAAAGAAAGGAAAGAAAAAGAAGAAAGAGAAAAGAGATGAAAAGACGGAGAAAGAGGGAGAGGAGGGAAGGGGGAACAGACAGAGACATACAGGCAGACAGAGAGAGCCAGGAAAAGGATTGAAAAGAGACTGAAAAAGTCAGAAAACAGTCAGAAGACTGAAGCCAAATATACTGATACAGACATAAAAGAATGTCATCGAGTAAAAAAATGAGAGAGAGGTAGGGAGAGGGGGGGGGGGGGCGAAGGTTTGAGCAAAGTAAAGAAAGCGAGAAAGAAAGAGCAAGAAATAAAGAAAGAAATAAAAGACAAATCGAAACACACAAACATGGTATGAGAAAAAGAGGTTAAGAAGAACATTGTTATCATTCTGCTCGGTCATTTTGTGTTCCCGTTTACCTCTTTTGGTCAGTGTATGGGTAATCAGTCGCCATAATTTATTTATTTATTGATTAATTCTTTTAAATCGAGGATAATGGAATAAGCATGTATGTGCTTTTGTACAACCAGTCCCCGTGTGTATGCGGTTTTGTAAATTTTGTCATCCTTTCCCACCGGCACACAATGGCCTGCTCTTACGAAAACCGGAACAGGATTTAACGTGTGCGCAAGATGTTCTGTGTGCGTTCGCACACGGGGCCTCGGTTTATAGTTTCATCCGAAAGACTTGGGGAGAGTGGAGTCTGCACTGATGTTAACTCCAGGGGAAAATATCCCCTTGAACGGGAATCGAACACGGGTCGTCAGATTGCGAGCGCAATGTTCTAATCACTAGGTTATCCCGTCCCCACCGTAAGAATGTTGATGCTGTACTTGAGCAAAACACAAGCTACTTGCTTGTTGCTGCTATGCTGATTATGCTCATCATGGTATGCTTGTTTCATGCTTAGTAATGAATAAACCTTGCTTAAACCAAGACCAGGGATAATAAAAAGTCCAGGAAAACGCTGGGTTTTTTTTCAAATTAATGAGGATATGCAGAGAAAAAAGTGACAGAAACAGATACCGTCCAAAAGTACATAGAGAGAATTGCGCAAAAATACAAATCCAGACAGATGCAGAGCTGCCATTACGAACACGTACGAAAAGGTATTACTTCAAAATAATGAAGATATTGAGAGAACAGCGACAGTAAAAAATACACCGTCAAAAAATACGTAGAAAGACTTGCACATATACAGACAGATGCAAAGATGCCATTACGAACACGTCCGAAAAGGTATTACTTCAAATTAATGAAGATATTGAGAGAGAACAATGAAAGGAAAAAAACACCGTCAAAAAATACATAGAGAGACTTGCACATATACAAACAGATGCAGAAATGACATTACTAACATATAACAAAAATGTTACTTCAAATTAACGAAGATATAGAGAGAGAGAAAAGTGACAGAAAGAAAACACCGGTCAAAATACTTACAGACACTTACACAAATACATATACAGACAGATGGAGAAATGACATTACTAACACATAACAAATATGTTACTTCAAATTAATGAAGATATCGAGAGAGAAAAGTGATAGAAACACACCGTCAAATATACATAGAAACAATTTCACATATACAGACATATGCAGAAATGACATTACAAACACATAACAAAAATGTGACTTCAAATCAACGAAGATATAGAGAGAGAAGTAACTGGGGAAAAAACCAGTCACAGAAAAATACATACAAGACACGCGCAAATTCAAATGAAGACAAAAGCAGAGATGGCATTACAAGCACATAACAAAAATATGTTACTTCAAATCAACGAAGATATATAGAGAGAGAAGTAACAGAAAAAAACAGTCACAGAAAAATACATACAAGACACGCGCAAATACAAATGAAGACAAAAGCAGAGATGACATTACAAACACATAACAAAAATATGTGACTTCAAATTAACGAAGATATATATATACACATGGAGAGATTTGCACAAATACATCCAGACAAAAGAAGAGATGACATCACAAACACATAACAAAAATATGTGACATCAAATTAACGAAGAGATATATATATATATATATATATATATATAGCAGAGAGATGACATCACAAACACATAACAAGAACATCACCCACAGAAATAAGTGGATCGGTGGTCCACGAGCCTGCCTAGAAAGCGAAAAGTCCGGGTCGGAAGTGTGCGGTGGTTTGATCCCTGTTTGGACCCGAAACTTCCCTCCCACCCCCCATGAATGGTAGTCTGGGTGCTAGTCTTTCGGATGAGACGATAAACCGAGGTCCCGTGTGTTACAAAAAATTATTTATCGCACGTAAAAGAGCCCACAGCAACAAGAGAGTTGTCACTGGCAAAACTCTAGAAAAAGCCACCCTGATAGGAAACAGATACAGTTGCAGACAGGAAAAAAATAGTGGGTGGCGCTGCTCTTGTGGCGACGCGCTCTTCGCGGGCAGGGAGAGCAACCCGAATTTCACGCAGAGAAATCTGCCGTGACTGAAAGTGCTATAAATAAAAATAGAATAAAGACGATAGTTAAGTATGGTTATACGAAAACGAATCCACGGGAGACAATATCCTGATGAAAAGCATGATATACTATCGATATAGGCATGGTTCTCTAAAAATGAGTTCACAGTAGACATTACTGATGATATTTTTTTTATATTTAATTCTTTTATATCGAGGATAATGGAATAAGCACTTATGTGTTTTTACATCCAGTCCCCGTGTGTATGCGGTTTTGTAAACTCATCTGTTCCCACCGGCAAAGAAGGGCCTACTCTTCCGAAAAGCGGAACAGGATTTAACGTATGCGCAAGATGTTCTGCGTGTTCGCACACGGGGCCTCGGTTTATAGTCTCATCCGAAGAACTTTTGGGGGAGAGTGGAGTCTGCACTGATGTTAACTCTAGAGGAAAATATCCCCTTGAACGGGAATCGAACCCGGGTGGTCAGATTGCCAGCGCAATGTTCTAACCACTAGGCTACCCTGTCCCCTTGAATGATAGCCATAATAGACAATCTAATAACACTGGCAGACACCTCTCCCCCCCCTCCCCGCCCTTCCAAAGCACGAAGAGGGGTCAGTCCACATTTTCTGGTCACAAGCTAATAAGAAAGAGTTTGTCCTGCCCGCCTCTCCAATTCAAATCCCTTGGTCACTAGATTCTTACTGTAGCCATGAGAGGTATAGATCACTGAACCCACGCAAAGAAGGGTTGAGTGTGTGTGTGTGTGTGTGTTCGTGTGTGTGTGTGTGTTCGTGTGTTCGCGCGCGCGTGTGTGTGTGTGTGTGTGTGTGTGTGTGTGTGTGTGTGTGTGTGTGTGTGTGTGTGTGTGTGTGTGTGTGTGTGTGTGTGTGCACGTATTTGTGTTGTGTGTGAGAGAGAGACAGAGAGGGAGATAGAGGGAGTGTATACAATTATGTGTGTGTAGAGATATGTGTATATCAAGTCCAGTGAAAATCGTTTATTTCAAGGATAATGAATAAACATTCTTGTGCTTTTTTTAAAAAACATCCAGCCCTCTATGATCCAGTATGTGAGGGTGTGCGCGCACGCATGTGTGTGCATGTTGTGTTGTGTTGTGTGTTTGTGTGTGTGCGTGCGTGTGTGTGTGTGTGTGCGTGTGTGTGTGCGGATGAGACATAAGTCTTGTTGGGGGAATGGGCACTGAGAACGAGTGGCCAAATGGAAACAAAATGGTCCATACATCTTGCTTTCTGGATAACAGATACTGCTGGCAACGCGAGAGAGAGAGAGGGGGGGGGGGGGGGAGAGAGAGGAGGGAGGGAGGAAGTGAGGGAGGGGGGAGAGGGGGAGAGAGACAGAGTGACACACACAGACAGACAGACAGAGACAGACAGAGACAGAGAGAGAGAGAGTGAGAGAGAGAGTGAGAGAGAGAGGGAGTGAGGGAGAGAGATATACTGAGAGAGATTGAGTTAGAGAGGGGGAGAGAGAGAGCGAGGGAGAGAGGGGAAGAGAGACAGAGAGACACAGACAGACAGACAGAGAGAAAGAGAGAGTGAGAGACAGAGAGAGAGAGTGAGAGAGAGAGAGAGGAGAGAGAGGTAGACAGAGAGAGAGGGAGAGAGAGAGGGAATGAGGGAGAGAGATATACTGAGAGAGATTGAGTGAGAGATGGAGAGAGAGAGAGAGGGGTGGGGGAGAGAGATAGAGAGGGAGAGAGAGAGAGAAAAAAAAGTGAGTGAGTCATTGAGTGAGTGTGAGAGAGTGAGTGATAGAGATGTGTGAGTGAATGATAGAAAGATGGTTAGCGAATGGGAGAGAGAGAGAGAGGAGAAGTGGAGGTGAGTGACAGAAAGAGATGGAGAGTGAGAGACAGAGACAGAGAGACAGAGAAGGGCACGCAGACAGTCATACAGACAGACAGACTGACAGAGAGTGAGGATGACCAAAT
>CM054145.1:9086579-9091579 GCA_028751875.1 Rapana venosa
AGTCAGACAGAGAGTAGGGTGGGAAGGACAGACAGACAGAGACAGAGAACATTGAACGTTGAACAGTTTTATTGTACTTCGACCGTGGGCCACTATACGAGAGATAAGTGTCATAGCAGAAAACGTGTTTATCCCTTTAACATTAAATTTTCCAGTTCTGCATGTATACAGAATCACACTCAATGTCTTCTAGTTATCATCATCTCCATCATCACCTTCATCTCCCGTATCACTTTAAGTGAACTCTCTCTCTTCTCTCTCTCTCTCTCTCTCTCACACACACACACACACACACACACACACACACACACACACACACACACATATACACACAGAATTCCAGACAGGAACACATACAAACAAAAAAGATCGAGAGGAGTCCATATTTTTGAAGGAATGAGGGAAGGAGAGAAGTAAGACAAGTCAAAAGAGAAAAATGGGGATAAAGCTTGCTTCCACCCCCACCCCCCACACTAAAAGACAGACAATCACGTGCAGTTACAAAAAAGAAAATCGAAAGATTTTATTTATTTTTCATTTTATTTTATTTAATTCTTTTATATCGAGGATAACGGAATAAGCACTCATGTGCCTTTTTACATCCAGTCCCCGTGTGTATGCGGTTTTGTAAATTCTGTCATCTGTTCCCACCGGCACACAATGGCCTACACTTACGAAAAGTGGAACAGGATTTAACGTGTACGCAAGACGTTCAGATTAAGAGAGGTAGGCAGGAAGGCACTACTTGCTAATAATCAGATAAAGTCGAGTCCCACCCATGGCACTATCCCTGACTGAATGATTCGCTGGTCAGCAGTACAAGGGGTCTACCAGTCCTCTTCTGTGGACACAAAGAGAAATGATAAACCCTATTCGGACAAGACAAGATAAGACGAGACAAGACAAGACAAGGCAAAATGTAGTGAAATGTGTGGTGGTTGAGACACAGGCAAATGGAAGGAAATGGATTTCAGAAGTGGGTGCGGCCAAAGTGGAGAACAAGATAGACAGATAGGTAGATAGATCGATGGATAGATATAGATAGATAGATAGATAGATAGATGGATAGGTAGATAGATAGGTAGATAGATAGATTGATGGATAGATAGATATCGATAGATAGAGAGATAGATCGATGGATAGATAGATAGATAGATATAGATAGATGGATAGATAGAGATAGAGAGATAGATAGATAGGTAGATAGATATATATATAGAGAGAGATAGAGATAGAGAGGTAGAGAGATAGAGAGCTAGATAGATAGATAGATAGATAGAGAGAGATAGAGAGAGAGAGATAGAGAGAGATAGAGAGATAGATAGAGAGATAGATAGATAGGTAGATATATAGATATAGATAGATGATATAGATAAATAGGTAGATAGATATATAGATATAGATGGATAGAGAGATAGACAGATAGATAGATAGATAGATAGATAGATATAGATAGAAAATAGATAGGTAGAGAGAGAGAGAGATTGACAGACAGATATAGATAGATTGATAGATAGATAGGTAGGTAGATAGTGAGATAGAGAGATAGAGAGAGACGGACAGAAAGATAGAAAGATAGACAGAGACAGACAGAGACTAAGATAGAAAGACAGAGACAAACAATCGGAGAGAGGCAGACAAAGAAACAGAAAGAGAAGGGGGGGGTGGGAGATAGGGAGAGATAGACAGGAAAGAGAGAGTGGGGGGAAGGGAGAGAGAAAGAGAGAAAGAGAAAGAGAGAGAGATCTCAACAGACGCTCTCAAGTAACATAACCTTGATATGAGAAATACAAGCTGCATACACTTAAAACACACTCATCACACACACACCACATCCCCCACACACGGCTAAATAAGATTTTTTTTTAGACCAGCATCAACCCTGCTTACTGCAAAACAACAAGTAAAATAAAGTTAATCTCATCTAGCTCCTGTTTTTGACCTTCCTGGTCTACGCCAGCGCTCAAATACGCACGCACACACACACCACACACACACACCACACACACCACACACACACACACACACACAAAACACACACACACACACACACCAACCATGTTTACTTCAGAAACAGCTTGCAAAAAAAATAAAGTTAATCCCATCACCCTATTATAACTTTCAGGTGAATACCAGTTGTCACACACATACACAACACACACGTACAACACACACACAACACACACACACACCACACACACAAGCGCGCACGCACGCACGAACACACACAACACAAGACACACACGTCCTTAAATGAACAGACGTAAAACGAACACACACACCACACACACGCACGCACACCACACACATACATACACACACTCGCCTAAATAAGAATATTAAAAAACCACATCAACCATGTTTACTTCAAAACAACAAGGAAAATAAAGTTAATTCCATCTCTGGTTTGACTTGCTATGTCAGTGCCTAATGACCTGTCCTTTTCCCCCCTGTATTCACACGAGAAAGAAAGGATAAACATCTTCTCAGTCAAAACGAAAGGGGATTTTTTATTTTAAAAAAACCCACATCATTTTATAAAACACAATATAAGTGCTGGCCGGGGATGGATTACGGGACTTAGTTGCTCAAAATAGAAAACAGGGTAGTCAGTACTCCTTGTTTATAGAAAGGATGGAATATTAGAGAGAGACAGAGACAGAGAGAGAGGGGGGAGGGAGGGAGGGATGGGGAGAGGGGGTAGTGAGGGAGGGAGGGAGAGAGAAGGGGGAGAAAGAGAGAGAGCGGGGAGGGAGGGAGGAGAGAGGAGGGAGAGAGAAGGGGGAGAGAGAGGAGTGGGGAGGGAGGGAGGAAAAAGAGGGAGAGAGGGGAGGAGGGAGAGAGAAGGGGGAGAGAGAGAGAGTGGGGAGGGAGAGAGAGAGGGAGAGAGAAGGGGGAAGAGAGTGGGGAGGCAGGGAGAGAGGGGGAGGAAGGGAGAGAGAGAGAGAAATGGAGAGAAGGATGGAGAGAGAGGGGGTGAGAGAGAAAGGGATATATTTTATTTATTTTATTTTATTTATTTTGTTTCATTCTTTCATATCGAGGATAATGGAATAAGCACTTGTGTGCTTTTTTACATCCAGTCTCCGTGTGTATGCCGTTTTGTACAGTTTGTCATCTGTTCCCACCGGCACACAATGGCCTACTCTTACGAAAAGCGGAACAGGATTTAACGAGTGCGTAAGATGTTCTGCGTGTGTTCGCACACGGGACCTCGGTTTATAGTCTCATCCGAAGGACTTTTGGGGAGAGTGGAGTCTGCATTGATGTTGGGTCAAGGGGGAAATATCCTCTTGAACAGGAATCGAACCCGGGTCTTCAGATTGCGAGCGCAATATTCTGACACTAGGCTATCCGAGAGAGAGAGGGGAGGGGGGAGAGAGGGGGGGCAGGGAGAGAAAGGGAGGGAGAGGGAGAGAGAGAGAGAGAGAGAGAGAGAGAGAGGGAGAGAGAGAGAGAGAGAGAGAGAGAGAGAGAGAGAGAGAGAGAGAGAGAGAGGAGAGAGAGAGAGAGAGAGAGAGAGAGAGAGAGAGAGAAAGAAGAAGAAGAAGAAGAAGAGGAGGAGGAGGAGGAGGAGGAGCTGGAGAGACAGACATGCAGACAGGCAGGGAGAGACAGAGGAATTGAAAGAGGAGGGAGGATGGAGAAGGAGAGACGGAGAAAAGAGAGAAACAGGAATTGAGAGAGAGAGATAGAGAAAGAGCAACAAAATGGAGAAAGACAAAAAGATACAGAGAGAGAGAGAAAGATAGACAGAGGCAGCAGACACACATGAGCACACAGACATACAGACATACATACATACATACAGACAGACAGACAGAGAGAACAGACAATTGAAATGATGGATACACAAAAAAACCCAAAACGAGTGTACATCTGTAAAACACATGCCAGAGGCAGCGAGGACGGAGGGGAAGAAAATGGGGAGAGAGAGAGAGAGAGAGAGAGAGAAGAGAGAGAGAGAGAGAGAGAGAGAGAGAGGAGAGAGAGGAAAGAGAGGTAAAGAGAGAAAGGGGAGAGAGAGAGAGAGAAGAGAGGTAAAGAGAGACAGAGAGAAAGGAGGGAGGAGAGAGAGAGAGAGAGAGAGAGAGAGAAGAGAGAGAGAGAGAGAGAGAGGAGAGAGGTAAAGAGGAGAGAGACACAGAGAGAGGAGAGAGAGGTAAAGAGAGAAAGGGGGAGAGAGAGGAGAGAGAAAGAAGTAAAAGAGAGAGAGAGGAAAAAGGGAAAGAGAGAGAGAAGAGGTAAAGAGTGAGAGAGAGGAGAGAGAGAGGTAAAGAGAGAGACAGAGAGAGGGAGAAGGTAAAGAGAGAGAGAGAGAGGGAAAGAGAGAGAGAAGAGGTAAAGAGAGTGAGAGAGAGGAGAGAGAGAGGTAAAGAGAGAGACAGAGAGAGGGGAGAGGTTAAAGAGAGAAGAGAGAGAGAGGAGAGAGAGGTAAAGAGAGAGAGTAAAAGAGGTAAAGAGAGAGAGAGAGAGGAGAGAGAGAGGAGGGAGAGAGAGGTTAAAGAGAGGGGGGGTAAAGAGAGAGACAGAGAGAGAGGAGAGAGGTAAAGAGAAGAGAGGAGAGAGAGGTAAAGAGAGAGAGGGAAAAAGAGAGACATAGAGAGCGGTAAAGAGAGAGAGAGAGAGAGAGAGAGAGAGAGAGAGGAGAGAGACAGAGAGAGAGAGGAGAGAGAGGTAAGAGAGAGGGGGTAAAGAGAGAGACAGAGAGGGAGGGGAGAGGTAAAGAGAGAGAGAGAGAGAGAGTAAAGAGAGAGAGTAAAAGAGAGACATAGAGAGCGGTAAAGAGAGAGAGAGAGAGGAGAGAGAGAGAGAGAGAGAGAGGAAGAGACAGAGAGAGAGGAGAGAGAGGTAAAGAGAATAGAAGACAGAGAGAGGAGAGAGAGGTAAAGAAAGAGAGACACAGAGAGAGAGGGAGGAGGGGGAGAGAGAGAGGAGAGAGAGAGAAGAGGGAGAGGTAAAGAGACAGACAGACAGAGAGAGAGAGGAGAGAGAGAGGA
>CM054145.1:9106579-9154079 GCA_028751875.1 Rapana venosa
AATGGATGCAGAATTCTTCCGCAATGTTAAAATCCGTTCTCACTTTTGGGGAGTGAGGCCATTGTGTGTCGGTGGGAACGGACGAAAAAATATCCAAACTGCATACACAAGGGACTGATATATGAAAAAAACCAAGAAGTTTTATTCCATTCATCCTAAATAAAGAACACACACACACCACAACAAATAAGCCACGGAAACGGGGAGTTGAGCACTGCAACATAACTGAAGAGGTTACAGCGAGCAGACAGAATAAGAAAACGACTAAAACCTGACACAGCAAAATCATCATATTCTGGGCTAAACGGAAAACAGATACAGTCTTTCTTTTAGTTAGTTACCTGGGGTTCTTGGTAATAAAAAGAAGAAAAGAGAAAAAGATATAACATGTGCATGACAATGGATGAGATTTGCTTTTGTCAGTACGTATGTGCTGTTTTATTCTCAAGAATGCACCACTCTTTAGAGGGTCGGCGATACGCGCTTGTTTGGTTTGTCGTGTGATCTCGTTTATTCCAACCCTCAAGTTTCCCTAAACACAATACCACCACTCCACCCCCCCCCCCCCCCCTCCCCCCCACAAAAGTCCTATCGATGAGACTATTATCGAATCGCCATGCTGCGAATGCAAGCAGAATCTCTTCCTGCACAGTTAATCCGTCACTTTTTGGGAGAGTGACCATTGTGTGATCGGTGGAACGGACACTGAAAATACTACAAACTGCCATACACAACGGGGACTAGATTTAGCAAAAAAACCCACAGAAGTGTTTATTCCATCATCCCAAATAAAAGAACACACACACACACAGCACACACACAAATAAGCCGACGGAAACGGGGAGACGAGGCACGTGCAACACTAACTGACAGAGGTTACAGCGAGCAGACAGAATAAGAAAACGACTAAAACCTGACACAGCAAAATCATCATATTCTGGGCTAAACGGAAAACAGATACAGTCTTCTTTTAGTTAGTTACCTGGGTATCTTGGTAATGAAAAAAAACGAAAAGAGAAATAGATATAACATGTACATGAGAATGGATGAGATTTGCTTTTGTCAGTACTTAGGAGCTGTTTTATTCTCAATAATGCACCATTCTTTAGAGGGTCGGGATACCCTTGTTGGTTTGCACGTTGTGATCTTCTGACCCGGGTTCCATTCCCGTTCAAGGGAATATTTTCTGCTGGAGACAACATCAATACCCTCTCTGCTTTCCCTAAAAGTCCTTCGCATGAGACAATAAATCGAAGTCCCGTGTGCGAATGCATGCAGAATATCTTCCGCACATGTTAAAATCCGTTCCACTTTTTGGGAGAGTGGGTCATTGTGTGTCGGTGGGAACGGATGACAGAATATACAAACTGCATACACATGGGGACTGGAAGTATGAAAAAAACCACAAAAGTGTTTATTCCATCATCCTCGAAATAAAGGAACAACAAAAATAAATAATAAGCCAACGGAAACAATAATAATAATAATACATGGAATTTATATAGCGCTATATCTTGCAACAAAACAAATCAAAGCGCTTTCATTCATCCTACTCAATCACATGCAGCCAATTACAATTAATAGGTGTGGGGTTTTTTACAAGTTCAAATGTAGACACACACGCTTGCACCCAAGCACACACACACACACACGCACACACACACACACACACACAAAGGTTTACTCTCCGGCAGGGTGAGGGGGTTTGGGCTGTTGAGGGCAGGGACAAAAATGAAATGGAACAAGAGGGGAGAATCTTAGCTTTGAAATAAACGGGAAACGAAGCACGTGCAACACTAACTGACAGAGGTTGCAGCTAGCAGACGGAATAAAAAAAACGACTAAAACCTGACACAGCAAATCATCATATTGTGGGCCAAGCGGAAAACAGACACAGTCTTTCTTTTAGTTAGTTACCTGGGGTCTTGGTAATAAACAAAAAAAGGGGGTGAATTGAGAACATGTACATGAGAATGGAAAAGCCTTGCTTTTGTCCAGTACTTTTGTGCAGTATTATTCTCTTTTAATTTATATGTTATTTTAATTTATTCTATACCCCTTTTAATTCACGGCAGATTTCTTTGTGTGAAATTCCGACATTGCTCTCCACGGGAAGAGGTCGTCGCCACAAAAGCAGCGCCACCCTTTTTTTTTCTTTTCCGTCTTCAATTGTATTTTTGTTTCCCTATCAGAGTGGCTATTTTCTACAGAATTTTGCTAGAGACAACTCTCTTGTTGCTGTGGGTTCTTTTACGTGCGCTAAATAACTACACACGGCACCTCGGTTTCATCTAAAAGACTGGTACCTACACCCCCACTCATGGACTAATGGATGGGGGGAAAGTTTTGGGCCCAAACGGGGATCGAACCACCACACACTTCCGACCCGGACTTTTCGCTGTCTAGGCAGGTGCGTTACCTCTAGACCATCCATCCGCTACATTCAAACCCAGAACTCTCTCACTTTACATGCGCATGCATTTCATTTTTAGCCTCAAGAATAAACACACACACGCGCACACACAACAACACCACATCACACCACACCACACCACCCCTATCACTAAACTAACACAAACCAACCAGAAAAACGAAAACCAAAACACTCCCCAGTGAAGACAATGACAAATCTTCATCCATTCATTTAGAAAGAAAGAGAGAGGGGGGGGGGGAGAGAGAGAGAGAGAGGGGTGGGGAGAGAGAGACAGACAGAGACAGACAGAGAAACACAGACAGAGACAGGGAAAGAGACAGAGACAGGGAAAGAGACAGAGACAGAGGAGAGAGAGAGAGAGAGAGAGAGAGAGAGAGAGAGAGAGAGAGAGAGGAGAGAGAGAGAGGAGAGAGAGAGAGAGAGAAAGAGAGAGAGATTAACTTTACTTATTTATTTTATTCTTTTATTTCGATGATAATCAAATAAGCACTCATGTTGTCTTCTATCTAGTCCCCATGTGTATGCAGTTTTGTACATTTTGTCATCCGTTCCCACCGGCACACAATGGCCTACTACAAAAAGCGGAACGGGTTTTAACGTGTGCGCAAGATGTTCAGAGAGAACTATGAACTCTTGAAATCTGAAATGGTTTGTTCATGTTCACAAAGAGAGAAAGAGAGAGAGAGAGAGAGAGACAGAGAGAGAGAGAGAGAGAGAGAGAGAGAGAGAGAGACATAGAGACAAAGATACAGAGAGACAGGACACATGGACACAGACAGAGACAGAGACAGACACAGAGTGAGACAGAGTGGGAGAGAGAAACGCAGAGACACAGAATGACAGAGACAGACAGACACAGACACAGAGTGAGACAAAGAAAGTGGGAGAGAGAAACACACAGACACACAGAGAGAGACAGGGACAGAGACAGACACAGACACAGAGTGAGACAAAGAGAGTGGGAGTGAGAAACACATAGACACAGAGAGAGACAGATACAGACAGACACAGACACAGAGTGAGACAAAGAGAGTGGGAGAGAGAGAAACACATAGACAGAGAGAGAGAGACAGAGACAGACAGACACAGAGTGAGACAAAGACAGAGAGTGAGAGGGAGAAACACAGACACAGAGACAGACAGACACAGAGTGAGACAAAGACAGAGAGTGAGAGGGAGAAACACAGACACAGAGACAGACAGACACAGAGTGAGACAAAGAGAGTGGGAGAGAGACACACATAGACACAGAGAGAGAAAGAGACAGAGACACAGAGAGACAGAGAGAAAGACAAAGAGACAGAAACAGAGAGAGTCAGAAACACAGACACACACACAAGACAGAGACAGACAGAGACAGAGTCAGAAACACACACACCACACACACACAGACAGACACAGAGACAGAGAGTCAGAAACACAGACAGACAGACAAAGAGACATAGAGAGTCAGAAACACAGACACACACACACTGACACAGACAGAGAGAGACAGAGAGAGAGAAAAACGAAACATAGTGACCAAGAAGAGTGGCGTCTGTATCTCTGATTGCACCACCATCACCACCACCACCACCACCACTGCTATGAAAACGACCCTGGACTGTATCAACACAATGACGAATGGCCCTTGAGCGATGAACACGGGTCCCTCATTACACAGAATTTGAGCAGGCCCATAATACAAGGACGATATTTTGCTGCCGTTATGCAATCATCATATCAGTAAGAGATATTGAATACTGAGGGTGAGGGGTGGGGTTGGGGGTTGGGGGTAGGAGGTGGGGGGGGAAGGGGGGGGACGGGCGATTATTCTTGTACGTTTTATGTAAACGGACGTGCATGACGACATCATATATATATAATATATATATAGTCATGTCATGTCATGTCCCTTCGTGAAAAGCCTACTTACGACAGCTTTAAATCCAGCCTCAAAACATACCTATTTCAAACCTAAGATTTTTCCCTCTTATTTCATCTCATATCTGTCCCTGCCTTTAAAAGCCAATATTCCAACACCCTGCTAAAATGTACAACCTGTGAGTGTGCGTGTGTATGAGTGTGTGTATGAGTGTGTGTATGTGCGTGTATGTGTGTGTGTGTGTGTGTGTGTGTACATTTGAATTTGTTAGAATATTGTTAATCATTGTTGGTTGCATGTATAGGAGCGGATTGAATGGAAGCGCTCTGATTTGTAATTGCAAGATATAGCGCTCTATAAATTCCATTTATTATTATTATTATTATTATTATTATTATTATTATTATTATTATCATTATTATTATTATTATATCATATCATATCATAACATATAAAACTAGAATACAATAGAATACATACACACGCTCACAATAGCTCTCTGTCTCTCTCCCTCTGTCTCTGTCTGTCTGTGCCTGTCTGTTTACCCCTGTCTCTTTTTACCACTGTTAGTAGTAAGAGAGAGAGCATTATCACAATTTCATTATATTTTTCTTAAGAATGAAGAATGTTCAAATTTTGCATGCTTTCACTCACACACACACCCCCCTTCATATGGGGCGAAGGCCTTTCGTGAATAAACTTCATATTTCTATCTTTGTCTCTCTCTTTCTCCCTTCCCACCTATCTCTGTCTGTCTGTCTTTTCTTTTCCATATTTTCTTTTTTTCCCCCTCCCTTTACCCTCCTTTTCATCCCTCCCCCTTCCCCTCGTCCCTTTTGCCCCCCCCCCCTCTCTCCCCATTTTTAAAAATTGTTTAGTGCTAAATCTATTACCCTCAGAAAAAAATTGTTCAACATTTTTTCAATTTTTTTTTCTTCTTTCCATTTCTCATTTCCCCCCTCTCTGTTTGTCTGTCTTGTTTGTCTCTGTCTCTCTCTCTCTTTCTCCCCCTTCCCCCCCTTTTTCCCCTCTCCCCCCCCCCCCCCCCCCCCCCCCCCCCCCCCCCCCCCCCCCCCCCCCCCCCCCCCCCCCCCCCCCCCCCCCCCCCCCCCCCCCCCCCCCCCCCCCCCCCCCCCCCCCCCCCCCCCCCCCCCCCCCCCCCCCCCCCCCCCCCCCCCCCCCCCCCCCCCCCCCCCCCCCCCCCCCCCCCCCCCCCCCCCCCCCCCCCCCCCCCCCCCCCCCCTTACTCTACTCAACTCTATGCTTACCCATTTACTCTCGAAAAACATTTCAAATCTGAGTTCTCTTTCTCTCTGTCTGACTGTCTGTCTCTTTCTGTCTCTCTCCCTCCCTCCCTCTCCACCTCCCCCTCTCTCTCCACTCTCTCCCTCTCTCTCTCTCTACTCTCCCCCTCTCACTGTCTCTCCAACATTCTTGATGGGATCAAAAACCTCATGAAGGGTTAGGGGGGGAGAGAAAACAAACCAAAAAAGTGTGTGTCGGGAGGGGGGTGGAATGAACTGAGACTCGCTAAGAGAGAGAGAGAGAGGGGGAGAGAGTGAGAGAGAGGAGAGAGAGAGAGAGAGAGAGAGAAGAGAGGAAAAGAGAGAAACAGAGAGACGAAAGAGAGAAAGAAGAGACAGCCAGAGCGGAGAGAGAGAAAGAGACAAACAGACAGAGACAGACAGACAGAGAAAAAGAGAGAGAGACACACACAGAGAGAACGAGAGACAGACAGAGACAGACAGAGAGGGAAAAGAGAGAGACAGACAGACAGACAGACAGAAAGAGAGAGACAGACGACAGAGACAGAGACAGAGAAAGAGAGAGATAACTAATCAAAGGAAAAATGAGGTACTAAATTGGATGTGAGGTGCGACCAAGAGGTCAATAACACCAAGGAAGAGTCACAAGGCAGAGGACAGGAATCGAGGAAACATTTCAACGGCCCCTGGAGCCAGTAGAGGTCTGGAAAGTGGAAAGGGTGGAGGGTGAAGGGGGGGGGGGGGGGGAGACGAAGGGGAGAGAAGGGGTGTATAGAGTTGTAAGGTCAGAGGAGTGAGGGGGGGGGGGGGGGGGGGCAAGAATACAGGAGTCGGGGGTGGTGGTGGTGGTGTGTGTGTAGGTGTGCATGTTAGTGTGTGTGTCGGGGGTGGTGGTGGTGGTGGTGGTGGTGGTGTGTGTGTGGGGTGTGCATGTTAGTGTGTGTGTCAGGGGTGGTGGTGGTGGTGGTGGTGGGGTGTGTGTGTGTGTAGGTGTGCATGTTAGTGTGTGCGTGTGTGTGTGTGTGTGTAAGTGTGTGTGTGGTGTGTGTTGGTGTGTGTGTGTAAGTGTGTGTAGGTGTGTGTGTAGGTGTGTGTGTAGGTGTGTGTTTAGGTGTGTGTAGGTGTGTGTAAGTGTGTGTTTGTGCGTGTAGGTGTGTGTGTAGGTGTGTGTGTGTAAGTGTGTGTGTGTAAGTGTGTGTAGGTGTGTGTGTAAGTGTGTGTGTGTGCGTGTAGGTGTGTGTGTAGGTGTGTGTATTAGTATGTGTGTAGCTGTGTGTGTGTAGGTGTGTGTGTATGTGTGTGTAAGTTTGAGAGTGTGTGTGTGTAAGTGTGTGTGTGTGTGTGTACGTGTGTGTGTAGTGTTTGTGTACGTGTGTGTAAGTGTGTGTGTAAGTGTGTGTAGGTGTGTGTGTAGGTGTGTGTGCTTGAGTGTCTGTGTGTGTAGGTGTGTGTGTGTGTATGTGTGTGTGTGTGCGCGCGCGCGCGTCTTGTGATCATGCAATCAAAGGAGGACAGGACTAACAATAATACAGAAAAGCAAGAAAAAAAAATCTCACAAAAATCGAAATTGATGACGGACTGTGATCACCGATAAATGAAATGAACGAGAGAGCTTTAAAAAAGCAAGATTGCTGGCCAGAAAAAAGCAAACGAGAAAGAGAGAGATGGGGGTGGGGGTGGGGGAGGAGGAAGGGAGGTATGGGGAGAGGGGAGGAGGAACAGAGAAAGAGAGAAGCAGAAAGAGAGAGAGAGGGAGAAAGAGGGAGATGAGAGAGGGGGACAGAGAAAGAGAGAGGCAGAGAGAGAGAGAGGGAGTGAGATACAGAGAGAGAGGGGGGGGGGAGGTAGAGCGAGGGGGAGGAGAGAGAGAGGGGGGGAGGAGAGAGAGAGGGGGGGAGGAGAGAGGGAAGGAGGGGAGTAAAAACAGAGAAAGAAAGAGACAGAAGCATAAAGAGAGACGGAGAAAGTGGGGAGGAGGTGAGAGGGGGGACAGAGACAAGAGATAGAGACAGACAAGATAGAGACAGATAGAGACAGACAGATAGAGACATTCATTTATTTATTCATTTATTCTTTTATATCAAGGATAATGGAATAAGCAGTCATGTGCTTTTTTACATCCAGTCCCCGTGTGTATGCGGTTTTGTAAATTGTGTCATCTGTTCCCACCGGCACATAATGGCCTACTCTTTCGAAAAGCGGAACAGGATTTAACGTGTGCGCAAGATGTTCCGCGTGCTTTGGCACACGGGGCTTCGGTTTATAGTCTCATCCGAAGGACTTCCGAAGACAGACAGATAGACAGACAAAGACAGACAGAGAGAGACAGATACAGACAGACAGAGAGAGACAGACAGAGACAGACAGAGAGAGACAGATACAGACAGACAGAGACAGACAGATAGAGACAGACAGAGACAGACAGATAGAGACAGACAGAGACAGACAGATAGAGACAGACAGAGACAGACAGATAGAGACAGACAGAGACAGACAGACAGAGACAGACAGAGACAGACAGATAGAGACAGACAGAGAGAGACAGATAGAGACAGACAGATAGAGACAGACAGAGACAGACAGATAGAGACAGACAGAGACAGACAGATAGAGACAGACAGAGACAGACAGATAGAGACAGACAGAGACAGACAGACAGAGACAGACAGAGACGACAGACAGACAGACAGATAAGACAGACAGAGACAGACAGATAGAGACAGACAGAGACAGACAGATAGAGACAGACAGAGACAGACAGATAGAGACAGACAGAGAGAGACAGATACAGACAGACAGAGACAGACAGAAGAGACAGACAGAGAGAGACAGATACAGACAGACAGAGACAGACAGATAGAGACAGACAGAGACAGACAGATAGAGACAGAGACAGACAGAAGAGACAGACAGATAGAGACAGACAGATAGCGACAGAGAAGAGACAGAGACAAATACATGAGCAGACAGAGAAAGAGAGATAGAGAGAGAGAGGAGAGATGAAGAGACAGAAAGAGACAGACAGAGGACAGAGAAAGACAAAGAAAAGACAGAAATAGAGAGAAAGGGACACAGGTAGACAGACACACACAGACAGACAGGAAGACAGACAGTCAGACAGAGACAGACAGACAGACAGACAGACAGAAATAAGGACAGGAAAAGGTGAGAAAACTACCATTAATTTAGCACACACACACACACACACACACACAAACTGGGAGGAGAAACGTAAGCAACCCCAACAAAACAAAACACAAAAAGATAAATAAATAAATAAATAAATAATTAGGTTCAGAAAAAGAGTGGAGTGGGCTTTCTTACACTAAAGGAAAGCGTCAACAGCGTGTTCGTGTGTGTGTGTGTGAATGTGAATGTGTGTGTGTGTGTGTGTGTGTGTGTATGTGTGTGTGTGTGCTGTGTGTGTGTGTGTGTGTGCTGTTGTGTGTGTGGTGTTTAGTGTGCTATGTGTGTGTGTGTGCTGTGTGTGTGTGCTGTGTGTGTGTGCTGTGTGTGTGTGTGTGTGCTGTGTGTGTGTGTTAGTGTGCCTATGTGTGTGTTCTCAACATCCAGTGATATCGCCTACCCCACTCTGTTAGTTCCGCTCCCCTTTTTGCACCCCATCTCTCTTTCTCTCCCTCCTTCCCTCCTCTCTCTCCCTCCCTCCCCTCTATCTCTCTCTCTCTCTCTCTCTCTCTCTCTCTCTCTCTCTTTCTCTCCATATCTCTCTCTGCCTGTCTGCCTCTTCCTCTCTCCCTCTCCCATCTCTCTCTCTCCCTCCCTCCCTCTCTCTCCCCAATCTCTCTCTCTCTCTCTTGTCTGCCTGTCTCTCTCTCTCCCCTCCCTCTCTCTCTCCCTCTCTTTCCCCCATCACTCTCTCTCTCTGTCTGCCTCCTCCTCCCTCTCTTTCCCCTATCTCTCTGTCTTGTCTGTCTGTCTGTCTGTCTGTCTGTCTGTCTGTCTGTCTGTCTCTCTCTCCTCTCTCTCTCTCTCTCTCTCTCTCTCTCTCTCTCCCCTCCTCCTTTTATTGGTTTGCTTATATATTTGTTGTGTTTACAATAGGTAGGGAGAGATAGAGAGAGACTGACCAATTAAGAGTCATTTTCGCACACAACACACACAACCCCCACAACAAAACACACACCACCCCCTTCTACCTCTACACACAACAACAATAACAGCACGCACACACTCACACATACACACACTTACACAAACACACACAACACACACAACCGCCACTACTACCACCACCCACCCCCAGCCCCACCCCTTACCCATCCCTACACACCACCACCCTCCACACACACGCACATCACACCACACCTACCTATACATACAACATCTCCACCACCACCCCCTACACACACATACACACACCCATCCCCTACCCCCTAACCCCCCCTACCCCCCCCCCCCACCAACCCAACCCCCCACTCACCCCCTCTACCCCCCCTCCCACCCCCCAACACACCACACCCAGAATCTTTCTCGGACAACAATCGCGTGTAAACGATAACTACGCAACCGATTCCAAACTATTTTTTTAGTTTTCTTTGGAACGGGGAAAAAAACAACAACACCAACAGCACCACCCCACACAACTTCACATACCTGTGCACGTGCACTACTAGGTCTCCGTCACAACCCCAGATAGCAGCAAGGTACTTTAGGAGAGAGGCCATCTCCACTGGGCCGCCATGCCTCGCCGGCAACAAATCAGTGCCATTTGCAGGCAAGAGAGAAAGGGGGAGATAGAGGGAGAGAGGGGGGTGGGGGAGTAGTGGAAAGAGAGATGAGGGAGGGAGAGAGAGAGAGTCAGACAGAGACAGAGAGAGAAGGAGAGAGAAAGAAAGAGATAGAGAGTGAGAGAGAAAGAAAAAGAGAGAGACATAGACAGACAGAGAGACAGAGACAGAGAGAGAAAGAAAAAGAAAGAGAGAGCGCGTGAGAGAGAAAAAGAGAGAGACAGAGAGAGAAAGAGAGAAAGAGTGAGAGAGAGACAGAATAACAGAGAGACAAACAGAGACAGAGAGAGAAGAAATAGAGGGGAGAGAGAGAAACACACAGAGAGAGCGAGACGAGAGATGAATAACAGAATTGGTTAAAAAAAAGGTTTATGAACAATACTGTTGCTGTTGCATGAGAGAGAAAGGGAAAAGAGGAGAGAAGGAGAGGAGAGAGAAGGGAGAGGGAAAAGGAGAAGAGAAAGAGGAAGAAAAGAGAGGGGGGAGAGAGAGAAAGAGAGAGTGGAGAGAAGAGAAAGAAGAGAGGAGAGAGAGAGAGAGAGAGAGAGAGAGAGAGAGAGGAGAGATTGAGATATATATTAATATATATGATATATATATATATATATATAATAAATAAAGAGGATGGGAGTAACGAGAGAGAGACGAGAGGACAGAGAGGAAAGAGATAGAGAAGAACATAAAAAGGCTGGTGTTTCATTCCAAACAGAAAACGACACGCACAAAAGACGAAGACAATTTCTCTCCACACACACACACACACACACACACACACCACACACACACACACATACACACACATACTAAAGTGCGGAAAAGGTTGAAGGAACGAATCTACAAAACAAAACATAAAAACGAACAAAACAAAACCGGACTGGAAATAGACCAAACAAAAGTATTAAAGTAGAACTCGCCTTTTTTGTTTTTGTTTTTTTTTGCTTTTTGTTGTTGTTGTTTGATCTTTTTATTGAGCAAACAACGAAAAAAAAAGACCCAACAAAACAAACTCCAATATTAAATGGGAAAAAATCCCTTTTGGGGATGCTGGGGACCTGTCAGTATAAATAGCATCCCCACATTCTGGAAATTCTGTGCTAGAAAGAAATTTCTCCATCGTTCTCTTTATTTCTGCCTTGTTCCTTTTTCTGCCTGCCACCTCCTTCTTGTCTATTGTCTGCCTTCTTGGTCCATTCTCCTGCCATTTTCTTTTCTCCAGAAAGACTTAAGAGAGAAATATTCTCTCCCTTGCCGAAGTCGGATGAGCCGGGCCTGACTTGTCAGGTGCTTAAGGGCAGCGTGACGTAGTGTCGCTCATTTAACAGACAGCAGTAGTTGCTGTCTGAGCGATCGACGACGACGACGACGAAGAAGAAGAAGAAGAAGAAGAAGAAGAAGAAGAAGAAGAAGAAGAAGAAGAAGAAGAAGAAGAAGAAGAAGAAGAAGAAGAAGCATGAAAAGGAGGAGGAGGAGGAGGAGAAGGGGGGCAAGAGATGAAGGAGGAAGGAAGGAGGAGGAGGAGGAGGAGAAAGAAGAAGAAGAAGAAGAAGAAGAAGAAGAAGAAGAAGAAGAAGAAGAAGAAGAAGAAGAAGAAAGAGGAGGACAAATTATTAATGTAGAACTCACATTTTCTTTTTGTTCCTTTTTAATTTAGGTGTAAGGGAAAAAACCCGAGAACGTGTGTCTGTGTGTGTGTGTGTGTGCGTGTGTGTGTGTGCGTGTGTGTGTGCGTGTGTGCGTGCGTGCGCGCGCGCGCGGGTGTTGTGTGTGTGTGTGTGTGCACATAAGAAAGTTGAAAAAACATTGATATTGAGGAATATGGAACATGGCAGAAAACATGATTTAAGAGAGAGAGCATAGGGTCGTGGTCAGTAGTAACAGAAGAAGAAAAATGAACAACAAAAATGCAAAAGAAGAGGGGAAAAAAGAAAGAAAATGATTTGGTAATTGACCTGCTGGATGAACATCTGACCCAAGAGACTGATATAAAAATGTATCAAGAAAGAACGAAAGACACAAAGAGAATAAGTAAGGGTAAGTAAAAAATGAATTGGTGGATAGATAAACAGTTGCCTCAAAACATATTTACAAATAAATTCCACTCCTTCTTCAAAACATTTTTTTCCTAAATTAAATTCCACAAATTTTAACTTTAAATGTGACCATGATCACTCCAAAAAAATCCAAGCCCACAAATGTAAATAAACAGGTAAATGGTAAATGTGTCCCATAACCAATACGGTATATGGAGCGACATGTCAGAGACCTCACTTCTCCAGGGGCCAGCATATTGAGGGCGGCACCCATCTCCTCTCCCTCGCTGCTTGACCTTCCCTGACCCTATAGAGGGCAGGTACCCATTTACAGCTGGGTGAACTAAAGGACTGTACTGAAACCAAGACACGCAAACGGTCACCCATCCAACTGGTAACCACGCTCAACACTGCTAACCTTAGCTAGGGGGAAAGCGAGTGCCCTGACCACTGAGCTATCCCTTCCCCAAAAGCTACCATCCAAAACTGCTTTCCACATTGTTTCAGGCAGTACTCTTAAGAGCTTGCAACTACGCAGACCCCACAGTTGAACAGAAAATGCTACACGTGCACTTGGGTATGTCGCACCTCAAGATAGAAGCTCTATGTTAGGAAAGGGGGCATGTTCCACAGGCTTGCATGCATCACCCTGAAAACAAATCGGTTCCACTTGCAAAGGAGGGGCAAATAGGGGTCTGGTCTGTTTCATTCCAAAGAGATAACAGCACAAAGAAAAAGCCGATTTAAATAAAAACAACATATTAAACAAACTAACTAATGAACTGTTAAGAGCATAGTGAACAAATATTCTCGAATTAACATACTGAAGGGAAATAGCATATAACTTTTATTTTTAAAAACGTATATGATGATTTAAATGCGTGGAAATCAAGATTGGAACTGGCTATCGCAAAGGGAGTAGTAAACAAAATAGTCTTTAAATTCACATATTGAGGAAAAATAGTGTAAAAAAAAGTATAATTGAAATACTTGGAAAATAAAGACGATTGGAACAATGTAACGCAAAAAAGTAAGAATGATGGCACAGAATTGGTAATTTCGACAGCAAAGTAGATTTCATTATTGGGAAAAAGAACAAAAGCAGTAAGCTTAATAGAAAAGAAAGACTGTTAAAGCTAAAAAAAAGAGCACAACAGACAGATACAAGAAAAATAAAACGAAAGAAAGAAAAAGAACAGAGGAACACTAGAAAGAAAGACAGAAAGTAAACCCAAAGAACAAAGCATGTCAACGGTTTAAATGAAGTGAAAATGGATGAATGGATTGAGGAAACAGGTAATGAGTGAGTGAATGAGTGAATGAGTGAATGAATGAATGAATGAATGAATGAATGAAATAAAATTAATAAATGAATGAATAATACCTGGGGGGGGGGGGGGGGTGAAGAAAGGACAAAAGGGATACATAAAGAACAATTATCCACATGGGCAGTAAATGAATGAATGAATAAAAGAATTAATAATATGGGGAAAATACGGAGAGAGCAAAAGTAGAAGCTAAAGAGCCATTGGGTAGTTAAATAGGCAATGAATGAATGAATAATTGAATGAGCGAATGGATGAACAAATAAATGAATGAAATAAACTTTGTAGTATTTAATGTAGTGGTGACTTTTTCGATCACTCATCAACACGCGCATATGAATAAAAAAAAAAAATTAGAAAGAAAAGGCAAAACATAAGGCGGCTCCATTTGCCCTTGAAATACAATAAAACCACACACACACACACCCTCCACACACACACACACACACACACACACAACACACACGCCCTCACTTCCACACCCAACCTACCCTATACCCCCACACACACACACACACACACACAACACACAAACATTCACCAAAGCGGCAACACTTTGTATATCTCCTGACAGCAATTCCTACACGACTCTCACGTGCACAAGCCTACACGGCTGCACTGGAAACAGGTGAAAAGGAACAAGTTATACCCGTCAGGCATTTTTCAGCCTGAGATAAGCAAAATGCCTTGGGGAAGAGGGCTGTTTGAAAGTGCTTCAAACTATCAACAACACTAAAGTAGGTGTCTGTACAAAGGAAACGTATAAACACTATGGTTTATCTTATGAAGGTAACAGAAAACAAGGCATTCACTTTGTTTACCAGCAAAAGAAAACTTTGTTTTTGACAAGATTTGTATTACTTTTTTTTCATAAAAAGACCAGCGTATTTTGGTACCCGTATTATAGACACCACCCGCCCCCCCCTCACACATGCACGCACACACACACATGCCCGAATGCATGCATGCAAAAACGCACACACCCGCCCACAACGCTGGTCACAATTTCTCTCTCAAACTCACACACACTCCCACACCCCAACCTACACTACCCCCACCCCCCCCCCCCTACACGCACACATTCACCAAAGGGGCAACACTTTGTATAAAATGTTCTCCTATCACCAATTCCTACACGACTCTCACGTGCACAAGCCTACTCGGCTGCACTTCAAACAGGTGAAAAGGAACCAGTTATATCCGTCAGGCATTTTTCAGGCTGAGATAAGCAAAATGCCCCAAGGGAACAGGGCTGTTTGAAAGTGGTCCAAATCACTCCACTACACTAAAACTGATGCTGTAAACAGAGAGGTTGCCTACAGAGGA
Source organism: Rapana venosa (assembly GCA_028751875.1). NCBI lineage: Eukaryota > Metazoa > Mollusca > Gastropoda > Neogastropoda > Muricidae > Rapana > Rapana venosa. The sequence goes on from CM054145.1 coordinate 9,121,572, forward strand.
AGCAGACATTATGGCCTGTTTCATGTGATACAGTTAACAAAAAATAGGCTCGTAACATTCTTTTTTACAAGCAAAAGAAAACTTGCTTCCGACAGAGGTTTATCATCACTTGCACATAGTGTCAAGTTTATTGCAGGAAAAAAAAGAGATCAGTACCTTTTTTCTGGCTAGTTTTCTAAACACAAGCCCACGCGTATGCACACACGCGCACGCGCGTATGCAAACACGCGCGCGCGGACGCACACACACACACACGCACACACACACATCCCCACACACATGCACAACCATGCACGTGCATTCGATTTTCTCTCTCTCTCTCTATCTCTCTCTCTGTGTCTTATGTTTCACATGTACACACATACACTAAGTCCTACTCTTACTCATTCATCCTCCCCCCCCCACACATACCACACACCACAACACACACACACACACACACACACACACACACACACACACACACTTGGGAAGCAGCCAGAGACCTACAAAGAGATTATGGTTTTCCCGGAGCAGTAAAACAAATCTGTTTAAAGGATCTTGTTTTCTGAGACAACATCCATTGCCAGCTGGCCTGCATATTACATTCTGAACATACAGCCTGAATCAACAGCCTGTATATCCCATCCTGAACATAGAGCCTGAACATAGACTGAACATGTATATCATATTGTAGACATACAACCTGAATATGATATCCTGAACACATAGCTTAAACATACAGCCTGAACATACAACCTGAATCAACACCCCAATGTCAACAGTCTGATTTAATAGCCTGTCTATCACATCCTCAATATACAGCCTGAATCAACAGCCTGAATTAGCAGCCTGAATCACCAGCTCGTACAATATACGTAAACATACAGCCTGAACATACAGCCTGAATTAACTGCTTTTACATTATATCCTCAACGTACTGCCTGAAGTAACAACCTGTATCAACAGTCTAAACATACAGCCTGTACATCCCAGCCTAAACATAGAGCCTGAACAAACAGCCTGTAGATCACATCCTGAACATAGAGCCTGAATCAACAGCCTGTACATCCCACCTAAACATAGAGCCTGAACCAACAGCCTGTAGATCACATCCTAAACATAGAGCCTGAATCAACAGCCTGTACATCCCAGCCTAAACACAGAGCCTGAACCAACAGCCTGTATATCACATCCTAAACATAGAGCCTGAACCAACAGCCTGTATATCACATCCTAAACATAGAGCCTGAATCAACAGCCTGAATATCCCAGCCTAAACACAGAGCCTGAACCAACACCCTGTATATCACATCCTAAACATACAGCCTGAATCAACAGCCTGTATATCACATCCTGAACATGGAGCCTGAATCTACAGCCTGTATATCACATGTTGAATCAACGGCCTGAACATACATCCTGAATCAACAGCATGTATATCGTATTCTAGACATACAGCCTGAATATGATATCCTAAACACACAGCTTAAACACAGCCTGAACATACAACCTGAATCAACAGCCTGAACATACAACCTGAATCAACAGCCTGATTTAACAGCCTGTATATCACATCCTGACGCAACAGCCTGAATTGGAAGCCTGTATATCACATCGTAAACATACAGCCTGAAAACACAGCCTGAATTAACGGCCTTTACATTATATCCTGAACGCACAGCCTGAATCAACAGCCTGTATATCCATCGTAAACATACAGCCTGTACATAAAGCCTGACTTAACGGCCTTTACATTATATCCTGAACATGCAACTTAAACATGATTCAACAGTCTGTGCATGTATGCATGCATACATAAAATGGTTATATACTTTTCAAAAGAGAGAGATGGACAGATGGACGCACAGAAAATACAATAAAATTAATCGAAGAGGCTACAGCCCAGTCTGAATGGGGGATACAATTTAATAAACCTAGATAAATGGGTGGACAATATCACTGTCTTACTCGAAAGAGCTTTGTTACCGCCCAAGTACTGGCATACGATTGCTACTGGTGTGGTGCGGTGTGGTGTGTTGTAGTATGGTGTGGTATGGTGTGGTGTGGTGTGGTGTAGCGTAGCGTAGCGGAGTGGAGTTTAATGGAGTGTGGTGTAGTGCAGTGTAGTTGAGTGTAATGAGGTGTAGTGTAGTGAAATACAGCATATTGTTGCACAGTTAGCGTAGTGTAGCACAGTGTAGTGCAAGGCAGTGCAGTGTAGTGCAGTGTAGTGTAGCATAGTGAAGTGTTGTGCAGTGCAGTGCAGTGCAGTGCAGTGTAGTGTAATGTAGTGTACTGTAGTGTAGTGTGGTGTAGTGCAGTACAGTGTAGTGTAGTGTAGTGTAGTGTAGTGTAGTGTAGTGTAGTGAGGTGTAGTGCAGTGCAGTGCAGTGCGGTGCAGTACAGTGTAGTGTACTGTAGCGTAGCGCAACGCAGTGCAGTGCAGTGCAGTGTAATGAAGTCTAGTGAAGTGTAGTGTAGTTTAGTGCAGTGTTATGTAGTGCAATGCAACGTAGTGCAGAACAGTCATTTCCTACGCTCGAAAAAAATCTTCCAGAAAATTCATAATAATTCATGAAATTCGAATAACACATTCACTTTGATTTGACACATACAAACCAGCACACAGTGAACATTTCAAACCAACAAAATGAGTCTGAATGAAAATCACAAAAGAAAGTTACAAAAAGAATAGGACAAAGACAGACCCACACAGAGAAAACTAAAACACACAAAGACACACACACATACACAACACACCCACACACACACACACACACACACACACACACACACACACACACACACACACACACACACACACACACAAACACACATCTTCCACCGGTCTTTCGGATGAGACTATAAACCGAGGTCCCGTGTGCGAACGCACGCAAAACATCTCGCGCACACCTTAAAACCCGCCCTGATTTTTGGAAGAGTAGGCCATTGTGCGCTGGTGGTGGGGATGGATTACAAAATTTACAGAACGGCATACACACGGGGACTGGATATAAAAAAGAACATGAGTGCTGATTCCACTATTCTCGAAATAAAAGAACAGATGAATACACACACACACACACACACACACACACACACACGCCGTGCGCGCGTGCGCATTCTCACACACCAACACACACACACACAAACGCACACATAAACACACACACACAACACACACACACACACACACACACAACACACACACACACACACACACACACACACACACACACTCACACACTTACGACCAAACAGTCACTACAAAACCCAACAAACTAACAGAAACAAAGAACTTCGAAAACAAACCCTGTAAAAAACAACAACAATAGCAACAACAACAACACGAGCAACAGAAAGAAACAACAAATTAACTGGCAGACAGGTAAGAAACAGTCACGGCCTGTTTCTGCGCTGACTGTTATCGTTAACGAAGAAACACTGGCAAAGCAGAAACTGGTTTTCCTTTTCTCTCTGTAACGTAGCCACGAAAAGCTGACGATTCATGCCATCTTGAAAAGATATCAGGAATCACAAGACACTACTAACATACGCCAGCTCAACATCCATGCTCTCAGTGTTGTGTGTGTGTGTGTGTGTGTGTGTGTGTGTGTGTGTGGTGTGGGTGGTGTGTGTGTGTGTGTGTGTTGTGTGTGGGGTATGTGTAAGTGTGTGTTGTGTGTGGTATAGTGTGTGTATGTGTGTTGTGTGTGTGTGTGTGTGTGTATAGTGTGTGTGTGTGTGTGTGTGTGTAGTGTGTGTGTGTGTGTGTGTGTGGTGTGTGTGTGTGTGTGTGTGTGTGTGTGTGCGCACGTGTGTGTATTCGTTCGTTTTTGTATTTAACGTCTGTTCACTATAAGTGATATTAGACGGATGTGTGTGTATGTGTATGTGTATGTATGTGTGTGTTGTGTATGCGTGTGTGTTTGTGTGTGTGTGTGTTGTGTGGGCTGTGTGTGAGAGAGAGATGGCGAGAGAGAGAGAGAGAGAGAGAGTGGGGGGGGGAGAGGTGGAGATAGAGATACAGACACAATGAGACAGAGATACAAAGGCAGAAAAACAGAAAGAGAGAGACAGAGACAGACAGACGGAGACAGACACAATGAGACAGATATACAGAGGCAGAGAGACAGACAGACAGACAGACAGAGAGACAAGCAGACAGACAGAGACAGAGACAATGAGAGAAAAACTGAGGCAAACAGAAAGACAGAGAAGAGAGAGAGAGAGAGACAGAGACAGAGACAGAGAGAGACTGAGACAGTGAGCGAGAGAGAGAGAGAGAGAGCGACAAGCAGAGAGACAGACAACCAGACGGAGAGTCAGACAGACAGAAGAAAAGAGAGACAGTGAGGCAGAGAGAACTTAGAAAAGTAGACTAGTACTTGGCAAAGACTTAGGTGGAAAAGAAAAGGTTGGAAGAAGAAATACACAGCAAGAGCGAAAGGATACGATGGACTGCCGCACTCTACTGTCGAACACTCGGGCCACACACCACCTGTAAATTTTGCCACGTTTTCTTCTGTTTTCCTATAACACTCTTTGCATTCATACTGCCTGTACTATAGCATCCACAGAAATAAAAATCCTACTTATTTTTTAGAAAGACTAGCCTCTGCCTCAAAACTAGTGTGATTTTGCGACAAATTTTAGTAGGTTTGAAATGTTCTCAGCAAACACTTGTACCTTCTCAGTCCTTTGTCGTCTGCTAGCTTCCTAAACGTAACAAAGCATATCAACTTACACACACATAAACGCACACACACAAACGCGCGCGCGCGCGCGCCACACACACACACACACACGCGCGCGCGCGCGCTTTGTTTTCAAAATTTCAATTGTTGCCTTTCGAAATTTATCATTCGTCTCAATGTACCAGTCACTATTGTAATTGCCCTTCATGGGAAGATTAAAGTCTTTTTGACTTGACATCTCACACACACACACACTCACACACACACACACACACACACACACACACACACACACACACACACACACACACACACACACACACTCACTCACTCACTCCTCTTCGGTGACTTTTTTCCATTTTCTTTTAGAAACTTGTTTACTTGTGTCCACAAGCCTTCTGTGCTTCTCTGGCAGCAAAGGATGTTCTTTGTTCTTCACACACACACACACACACACACACACACACACACACACACACACACACACACACACACTCACACCACTCTCACCCATCCACCTCCCAACCACCTCCATCCCCAACCACCCACCCAGCCATCCACACACCCCCTCCCCACCCACCCCCACCCCAACCCACATTCAGGTAAACTCCTCAGTGTACCAGTCAAAAGGTTCTGTACTACGAACATTCTCTTCTTGAAGCATCCCTGTCACCGTGTAAAACAAGGTAAAGGTAAAGGTGTCCCATAACCTATAAGGTCGTAGGGGAGCGAGGCGTCAAAGACCTCACTTCTCTAGGGCCAGCATATTGAGGGCGGCGCCCATCTCCTCTCCCTCGCTGCTTTACCTTCCCTGACCCTAAAGAGGGCAGGTACCCATTTACAGCTGGGTGAACTGGGGGATTGTACTGAAGCCAAGGCGCGCAAACGGTCATCCATCCAACTGGTAACCACGCTCGACGCTGCTTAAACCTTGGCTGGGGGGAAGCAAGTGCTCTGACCACTGAGCTATCCCGTCCCCAGAACACCCCTCCCCCCCACTATTCCCCAAAAAGAAAATGTATAACAAAAAAAACACACACACACATACAAAGAAACAAATCCGACTTGGCAATCTTCTTGAAAATGTACGCTGACAGTTTCCATTAGACCAAAAGCAAGCAGTTTCTTTCAGTCACCCAAATCCACAACACCATTTCCGATCTAGCAGCACAAGTTGTTAAGTAACTCGGAGCGACAAGCCTCACAGAATGATATGTCCCATTTTCTTCAGGGTTTATCGCAAGCTCTGTAAGTATGTAAGTATGTGTGTGTGTGTGGGGGGGGGGGGGGTGGAGTTCTGTGCTTTAAAGGACTTCCCGGTTGACTAAAACATTACCTTTTGTTTTCAAAAAGTTTTTTTGAGGGGTAAGAAGTTTAGGTTGTGTGCGACGTGTGGGGAAAAAATGGAGGTTTTAGTAACACCATTGTCTGGTGGTTTGGGTGGAATAGAAGTTGTACGCACGCACGCACGGACGCACACAAGCACGCATGCACGTACGCAGGCGCGCGCATACACACACACACACACTTATGTATTTGAGGAGTGCTGAGACACGTTTTGTAAATATGTAGTCCAAAGTGGATGCATATGCTCGTGCACACGCTCAGATCGAGACAGAGAGAGAGAGAGAAGTAATGAGGGAGGGAGAGACAGACAGACAGACAGACAGAGACACACAGACAAACAGACATACAGAGAAAGAGATGGAGAGAGAGATGCATAGACAGATTCCAAAATATACAGAGGGATGGGGAAAAAGAAAACGAGAAGTGTTTGATTGGAAATTTTGAAAAAAATCACAGGTAAACAAACAAAATAAAAAGAAGATAGGAAAATATCAAAATGAAAAGAAACAATTAAGAACAAAAATAAAAAATAAAAAAAGAAGAAAAATATAAATGAAAAAAGAATAAAAGAGAAGGAAGGAAGGAAAGAAAGAAAAAGAAAGAAAGAAAGAAAGAACGAAGGAAAGAAAGAAAAGAAAGGAAAGGAAAGGAAAGGAAAGGAAAGCAAAGGAAAGAAGAAGAAGAAGAAGAAGAAGAAGAAGAAGAAGAAGAAGAAGAAGAAGAAGAAGAAGAAGAAAGAAGAAGAAGAGGAGGAGGAGGACGAGAATGCGAAAAAGAAGAAAGAAGAATGAAAGAGAGAAAGAAAGACAGAAAGAGGAGGAGGAGGATGTGGAAGAGGAGGAGGAGGAGGAGGAGAGTGCGAAAAAGAAGAAAGAAAGAAAGACAGAAAGAAAAAAAAACGAAAGAAAGAACGAAAGAAAAGAAAGAAAGAAAATGAAAAAAAAAGAAAAGAAAGAAAAAAACAAAAAAAGAAACAAAGAAAGAAAGAAAAGAAAAAACAAGCAAACAAAGAATTAAAAAAAGAGAAAGAAAAAAACCAACCAACCAAAACAAAACAACACAAACAAAACTTCGAGAGCGATAAAAAGAAAACCAACCCATTACCAAACAAACTCCTATACAAAGCCCCTACAAAACCGCGACTTGGTCACGAACGATTTCTTCCCAATACAGGAAGCAAGGAACGCACGCAATTGCACAGCCAAAAACTGAAGCGTTGCACGTGCATCGGATGCCTCTGGGCTCCAGATAGCACACAGTCATCAGGAGGCAAGCATCAGAGGGCATTATCTACCACCAGCAACAAATCAAAACCAGGAAGCAGGGGGGGAAGGGGATGGGAGGGTCACGCTATCTCGCCTTCGTTTCTTGATAAACGAATATAAAGTCATAGGCTTACACTGTTCATCCATGAGATTTTTCGTTTCCAAATAAGAATGTGTGTGACAAAATAAACAGGGGCTTGGTGCGGAAAAGTCGTGATTTTGTGTAAGTTTGTGTGTTGATAATATTGCGTGTGTGTGGGAGGTTTGAATATTGACAGTCACGTCCAATCCAATCTAATCCTGTTGTTTATAGCCCTGCCGACCACAGAGGCCATATCAGGGTTGTCACCTCGTCAACTTTTAAATCTCAGATTAAAACTGTGAAACTGTGTACAGATTAAAACAGGGTATAAAACCAACTCTACTGTCCTTCCTTGTAGCAACGCCCTGGTCAACTGTAAGGGTCAACCCAGGACGGGCACCGCGTTGTGGAAAGTCAAGTTAAAGTCTAAGTCAAAAATACTTTAATCATCCATGAAGGGCATTTATAACACAAAAGTGTTTGAATATGTATGTGTGCTTGTGCGAACGTGCTGTTAGATATATAGACATACACTGCATGTGTAGATGTGAGTAGAAATATATGTTTGGGAATGCTTGTGCATATACAGAGGCACACACTAACGAACGTGCGTGCGCGCATGCACGCACGCGCGCACGCACGCACATACAAACGCACATAGGGGCACACAAGCGTGCATTACACATGTCGATGCTTTATGTCAATGAGCAGAAATGATAAACCATAAATGCAAAATATTACCAAGCAAAGTAGAGAAAGAAATAATTATATAGAAACAAAAATGCAATGAGAGGACAAAGAAAATAGAAAGGGAAAAGAACTTTAAAAAAGAATAAAGACAGACAGAAAAGAGAAAAGAAAGAAAGAAAGGAATGAAGGAAGGAAGGAAAAAAGGAAGGAAGGGAGAAAGGAAGGAAGGAAGGAAGGAAGGAAGGGAGGAAGGAAGGAAGAAAGAGAAGACAACAAAACCAGTCAGAGACTACATGATATATAAGGAAAAATGACATAATTTAACACACACAAAAACCGACAAGAAAATGTCGGGAAAAAAATTTTGACTTTAACTTTGACTTTGACAAGAAAAGAAATACTGCTGAAGAAAGGAAAAAGAAAAACTGAAGACATTCAGAAAAATATCAATGCAGAAAACAACCCCCCAAAAAGATAAATAGAAACAAACACACAACAACACACACTCACTCACTCACTTACACACACACACACACACACACACACACACACACACACACACACACACACACACACACACACACACACACACAAATAACTCAAAGACAAACCAACAAAAATCCGTAAACGAAACTACGCACCAACAAACTACAGTCCTAACCCTATCACCAAGGACATACTATATTAGGCATCTGTGCCACAGCAAAAGTTGGGCATGTTGCACGTGCGCTCGATACATTCGGCTCTCTAAGATAGCACAGTCATCGGAAGGCAGGGCTCAAAGGGCATCAGGCATCACCAGTAAAGCCGCCAGCACCAGAAACAGGAAACTGGGGCTAGTGCCGCGTCCTTTTGGCGATGATAACAGAAAATAACTTCATGAAAGGTGCATTCAAGATCTTTTGCTATCCTTTAGATGTGTGGGGACGGGATAACTCAGTGGTCGGGGCACTCGCTTTCCTACAGCCAATTTTAAGCAGCGTGGATGGGTGACCGTTTGTGCGCTATGACTTCAGTACAGTCCCCCCAGTTCACCCAGCTGTAAATGGGTACCTGCCCTCTTTAGGGTCAGGGAAGGTAAAACAGCGAGGGCGAGGAGATGGGCGCCACCCTCAATATACTGGCCCCTAGAGAAGCTGAGGTCTCTGACGCCTCGCTCCCCTACGACCACATAGGTTATGTGACACCTTTACCTTTACGTTTAGATGTATAATCACTTCAGTGAAAAAAACGCAAGCTTAAAGTGGTACGGGCAAGTCACGCGAACATCTGGACTGGCCAAGACTGTCCTACAAGGAACAGTACAAGTAGGAAGACGGAGAGGCAGACAGAGAAAACGATGGGAAGACAACATCAGAGAGTGGACTGGCCTTGAGTGGAACAATTTGCTACGGAGAGCAAAAGACCGTGGGGAGTGGAGAAAGCTGGTTGCAAAATCTTCAGTGGTGCCTCCACGGTCCATGGGACTACGGGATAGGTGAAGGTGAAAGTGTGAGATCCTTTGCTTCATAACCTAACTGAATGTCTCTTTTTTGAGATAGTAAAGAATTTGGGCTTGGAATGGGAATTGGAAAACTGCAAGGGCAATAAACAGCCAGAATGGACCCAAATAAGTATTATTTGATAATACTAAAAATAATAATAAAATAATAAAAATAATAATAATGATAATAACAATAAGAATAATGATGATGATGATGATGATGATGATGATGATGATGATGATGATGATGGTGATGTGATGATGATGACGATGATGATGATGATGATGATGATGACCTGGAACCTTATCAGTTGCCATGGAAATGTAACTACGCGATATAAAAGAGAATTTTTTAAATTTTTAATAGAACATTAAGAAAAATGTTACTTCCTCAGAAACGTTTTAAAAAAGGAAAAAGGCCTGAAAAGTCAACATTGGTCAGAAAAAACGGACTGTCATAAAGTAAGAAAGAAAGAAGGAAGGAAGGAAAGAAATAAAGAAAGAAAGAAAGAAAGAAAGACAAACAACAAAAGATAAGAAAGAAAGATAAAAAGACAAAGAAAGACAGAAAGAAAGAAACAAAACAAACAAACAAAAATAAAAAGTAAGCAAAAGAAAGAAAGACAAGAACAATAAAAAACACAACTAACAAAAGTACAACAAGCAAAAAGTCACAGAGAAAGGCAGAAAGACAGCCCAAGGAAATAAAACAAGCACGCATACACAAGTGTACGTTATGCGCATTCCTTCCAAGTTCAAACAGATAACTCACTGCTCTAAACACACAAACAAAGCACACGTACGCCGTGTCACTAAATGATCTTCATGTCGCTAAATGGATTTACGACCTGAACTGTGCGAACCTCATCCGAACGTAAATGAAGAATGTTTTAAACCGCCTCCAACATCTTTTTTATGTCTAAAAGGTAAAGGTGTCCCATAACCTATAAGGTCGTAGGGGAGCGAGGCATCAGAGATCTCACTTCTCTAGGGCCAGCATATTGAGGGCGGCGCCCATCTCCTCTCCTTCGCTGCTTTACCTTCCCTGACCCTAAAGATGGCAGGTACCCATTTATAGCTGGGTGAACTGGGGGACAGTACTGAAGCCAAGGCGCGCAAACGGTCACCCATCCAACTGGTAACCACGCTCGACGCTGCTTAACTTGGCTGGGGGAAAGCGAGTGCTCCGACTCCTGAGCTATCCCGTCCCCGTTTTTATGTCTACATACATGAAAACATGGGAACGGATGACAAAATTGACAAAACTGCGTACACACGGGGACTGAATGTAAAAAAGGGCATGAGTGCTTATTCCATTATCTTCGAAATAAAAGAATAATTAACTAAATAAGACACAACACAGAATAATGAGAATAAAAATAATATTTCACAAAATTAAACCTCAGTCGAAATCTAGACCTAAACCAAGTCCTACCTAAGCTTGCCAGGAAAACATACGTTGTAAAGCAAAAGACACGCTCACACAGGAATCGTCAGATTTGGAATCGGTTTTCCCCTGTGGGGATACTGGGGGCCTGTCAGTATAAACAGCATCATTACCCTCTGGAAATTCCGTGCTAGAAATTCCCTCTTTTCTATCCCTCTCTTTCTTTCTGCCTTGTTCTTTATTCTTCCTGTCACCACCTCCTTCTTGTCTATTTTCTGCCTTCTCGGTCCATTCTCCAGAAAGAATTCAAAGATTGTTCTCTGCCATTGCGAAGTCGGATGCGCATGGCCTGACTTGTCAGGCGTTTAACGGCAGCCGCAACGCATTTTCGCTCGCAAGACAGATAAGAATAGTTTTGCTGTCTGAGCGTTCAGAGAAGAAAACGTAAAATCGTTGTTCGTCCAATTTTCAGTCAGTGCAATCCACACGACCTGAAAGAAATGAAGATTGTAAAACTTTCTACAAGAAGATGACACACCTCGGGAAAGAAGTCCTTATCTCTGTGGAGCCTGACCAAATTACGACAGCGCACAACTTAAGGACACGGCTCCAGCCTGTGCCATCACAGCTGCAGATAAACAAGGTTATAACAGGGCAGCTCTAACCGGCGAATCTCCAGCCAGAAATCAGCAGTGAGGTGGAGGGGGAAAAGGAAACAGGCGATGCGGTCTGTTTGGCTTGTACCTGATAACTGCAAACAGCGTCACATCACTGTGTGTTGTCGCACCTCAGCACGCTGTCGAGCTTCTAGAATACAAGACTTGCCGCGGAGGGGGGAGTGGGGGAGGGAGAGGGTGGAGGGAGAGGGAGGGAGAGGGTGGAGAGAGAGGGGGAGAGAGAGAGGGGGGGGGAGGGAGGGAGGGAGGAGAGAGGGGGGGGAGGGGAGAGAGAGGAAGGGGGAGAGAGGGAGAGAGAGGGGAGAGAGAGGGAGGGAGAGAGAGGGGGAGGGAGAGAGAGATGGAGGGAGAGGGAGGGAGAGAGAGGGAGGGAGGGCAAGAGGGAGAGAGAGAGGGGGAGAGAGAGGGGAGAGAGAGAGAGGAAGGGAGAAGGAGGGAGGGGAGAGAGGAGGAGAGAGAGAGGGAGAGAGAGAGGGAGAGAGAGAAAGGGAGACAAAGAGAGGAGAGAGGGGGGTGGGGGAGAGAGGCAGGGAGATGGACGGAAGGAGGGAGGGAGAGAGAGGGAGGGAGGGTAAGAGGGAGAGAGGGAGGGCAAGAGAAGAGAGAGGGGGAGAGAGAGAGAGGAGAGAGAGAGAGAGAGAGAGAGAGAGAGAGAGAGAGAGAGAGAGAGAGAGGAGAGAGAGAGAGAGAAGAGAATAGGCATGGGGGAATAAAGAAAGAAGAAGAAAAGTGAGATTTTCAAGGAAATGAAAGGTAAGTGACTATTCAAAAACAAAGTCTAAACCATGCAGAATCAAAGAAACAGGAGAGAGAGAGAGAGAGAGAGAGAGAGAGAGAGAGATGAGAGAGAGAGAGAGAGAGAGAGAGAGAGAGAGAGAGAGATGGACGGAAAAAGAGAGGCAGAGAGAGAGAGAGAGGAGGAGAAAGAGAGGCATAGAGAGAGAAGAATAGGCAAGAGAGACGTAAAGAAGAAAAGTGAAATTTTCTTTTTAAAACTGAAAGATAAATAACTATTAAAAATAACTAAGAAACTATGCACAATCAATGAAACAAAAGGAAGACAGATAGGGAGATAAGAGAAAGAAGAAAAATTTTTAATCTCGGATTAAAACTGTGCAATTATACTACAGATTCGAACAGAACAAGTGCAAGAGCAAAGTGCAAGCGATAAATTCAACTTAGCAGTAGTAGTGGACAGTTCCTTGATCTTATTCCGAAACAGACACAACCGCTGCACCACACACAAAATCATAGGGTTGAAAAGGGGGAACTTCACAACAGAATTTCACCACAGAGAAATAATAAAATCCTGACTTCAATACCTTCTCCTGCCTCGCTGAAATTTCCTGTTCAGGGACAACAACAACAACAACAAAAGGAAGACTCCGGTTAGTAAATCTTGAGGACATGTTCAGCGAGGGATGTCTCTAAAGTAGTTGAGAAAGGTTTACAACTTTGTTGACAACTTCCAGACTTGGAAAAGGGATAGGCTCTGCCAGGTTCTTGTCTGTGTAATATAGGGATGATGTAAATGACGAAAGAAGAACAGTGAAATGTGTTAAATAGCTCCAAGGTGGATCGGTGGTCTAGAGATAACGCGCCTGTCTAGAATGTGAAAAGTCCGGGTCGGAAGTGTGTGGTGGTTCGAATCCCGTTTGGGCCCGAAATTTCCCCCCCACCCATTAGACAACGAGTGGTGGTCTGGGCGCTAGTCTTTCGGATGAGACGATAAACTGAGGTCCCGTGTGTTACACGAAAATATTCAGCGCACGTAAAAGAACCCACGGCAACAAGAGAGTTGTCCCTGGCAAAATTCTTAGATAAAGTCACTCTGATAGGGAAACACAGTTGCAGACCCCCAAAAAACCCCATAAAAATGGTGGCGCTGCTCTTGTGGCGACACGCTCTCCCCAGGGAGGGCAACCCGAATTTCACCTAGAGAAATCTGCCGTGACTTAAAGTGGTATAAATGAAATGGTGTTTTTTTTATTGTCTGCCCTCTCTCTTTGTCTCCTTTCCCTCTCTGTTTCTCTGTCCTGTGTCAGTGTCTCTGTCTCTTGTTCTTTGCATGTCTTACTCTTGTTTGACTCATAGTCTCTGTCCATCTGTCTGTCTCTTTCTCTATTTCTCTCTGTGTGTAGTATATATATATATATATATATATATAGAGAGAGAGAGAGAGAGAGAGAGAGGAGATAGATAGATGAAAAAGATAGATAGATAGATAGATAGATAGATAGATAGATAGATAGATAGATAGATAGATAGAGACAGACATAGGTGAATAGGTATAGGTGTATAATATGTCTGTACACGCGTATGCATGTATATATGTCTGTGTGTGTATGTATAGATGTATGTATGTTTTATATATATACACATATATATCTCGAGAATATATATATATATATATATATATATATATATATATATATATATATATATATATATATATATATATATATATATATATATATATATCGAGAGAGAGACAGATGAAGAGACAGACAGACACACAGACAGACAGACACACAGAGACACAGAAAAATCTCTATCTGTCTGTCTGTGCCAATCTACGTGCATATTCCAGTGGGCATGGGTGGGGGGTGTCAGTATATCAACGCACATGCATCCATACTTCCATTGTCCAACGACAAATGAAATAGCCACGCATGTCACGCATGCTATGTCCCCCCACGCACCTTTCTATGGTCTGCGTGAGTTTTCCACCGCAGTTTCCAACCAATAACAAAAGCTATAGAGAACACCCTGACATGACCTCCCTGACATCCACCCACCCCCTTCTCTAACCAGCCACAGGAACCGCAAGACAAGCTTTAATCTTAGCTGCCAATCCCCCCCCCCTCCACACACACACACACACACACACACACACACACACACACACACACACACACACACACACACGGGGACGGGATAGCCTGGTGGTCAGAGTAATGCTTTCGTGATTTGCTGACCCAGGTTTGATCCTCGTTCAAGAAGATTTTTCCTCTGGAGTTAACATCAGTGCCGACTCCACTACCCCAAAAGTCCTTCAGATGAGACTATAAACCGAGGTCCCGTGTGCGAACGCAAGCAGATCATCTTGCGCACACGTTAAAACCAGTTCCGCTTTTCGGAACAGTAGGCCATTGTGTGCCGGTGGGAACAGATGACACAATTGACAAAACCAGCATACACACGGGGACTGTAAAAAAATAGCACACGACTGCTTATTCCATTATCATCGAAATAAAAGAATAAAATAGAAGATTAAAAATTGTTAAATATATAAAATAAACACACACGCGCGCGCGCACCCCCCCCCCCCCCCCACACACACCACACACACACACTCGTGGAGCATTTCAATCAGTTGCAACAAGCCACTGCTGGTGAAACTGTTCTTTCTGGGCTGTTCACGTTTTATATTTCTACTCTCTGTGGGACTTTCTTTCTGTCTTTCCTTTCGGCAGCAGCAGCAGCAGCAGCAGCAGCAACAGAATCAGTTTCGGCAGCAGCAGCAGCAGCAGCAGAATCAGTCTGTGAAATTATCTTCCACGCCTCTGTTTTGGAGATAAAAAGGAAAAGGCCAGCTATGTGCAAGCCGTGCGATTGACACACAGACATGCTATGCAGATATGGTAGTATGTATGCATGCATGCATGTATGTAAAAACAAATTCTTAAACGCCTGCCGGATGTCTATGTAGATACGTACGCAGGTACGTGATATGTTAACAAGCACGCTGGTATGTGTGAATGTATGGTCTCACACACATACACACTCACACACACAAATACACACACACACACTCAACACACACACAACACACACACACACACATCACACACAAATAACACACACACACTCACACACACACACAGAGTTAGATAATATTGATCACGTTTTTTGGTCCTAGATGGATGGTTTGATGAAAAAAAGCAAATGTATTGCTTATTCAATGTACCATCTGGAAATAAAAATTTGACTTCACTTGACTTGACACACGCTCACACATACACACACACACACATACTCACACACACAATTATACACGCACATGCACGCTTACAATATCCCCCACTCTCCCCTTCATACACACATAACATTCACACAGATAGTGCACATGAACACACGCGCGCGCCTGCAGAACGCACACACATACACACATACACATGCCCTCCCCCCCCCCCAACACACACACACACACGTGCACACATACCTCTCGCGCTGACACACACATACACATACATAAGAGAACAAGAAAGAGAGAGAGAGAGAGAGAGAGAGAGAGAGAGAGAAGAGAGAGAGAGAGAGAGAGAGAGAGAGAGAAGAGAGAGGGGGGAGAGAGAGAGAGATGACACACACAGACATACAGACACAGCCATACAAACAGGCAGACAGACATACAAACAGACATCCAGTCATACAAACAGGCAGACAGACAGACAGACAGACAGACAGCCTATGTAGCAGAAAAACAAATGAAGACTGATGGCCAAGAACGAATAAGCGAGGCGCCAGACAAGGGCAATGACAGATGGTTTGCGTGGAGTCTCAATGCACATGTGGGCGATATGACAGCGACACATTCTCTTGTCTGTCTGTCCGTCTGTTCGTCTGTCTGTCCGCCTGTATGTCTGTCTGTCTGTCTATTGCCTTGGTGTCTGTCTGTCTGTTGTCGTGCTGTCTGTCTGTATGTCGTCTTGCTGTCTGCCTGTCTGTCTGTGTGTTATCTTATGTGTTGTCTGTCGTCTGTATTGTGGTCTGTCTGTCTGTCCGTTTGTCTGTCTGTCTGTCCGTCTGTCTTCTGTATTTTGTCTTGCTGTCTGTCTGTCCGTTTGTCTGTCTGGTCTGTCCGTCCTCTCTGTTTGTATGCTGTCGTGCTGTCTGTCCGTCTGTCTGTATGTTGTCGTGCTGTCTGTCTGTCTGTTACTGTCTGTTGTCTTGCTGTCTGTCCGTCTGTCTGTCTGTCATCTTGCTGTCTGTCTCCCTGTCGTTTGTCTGTCTACCTGCCTGTCTTTCTGCTGCCTGTTGTATGTATGTATGTTGTCTTGCTGTCTGTGTGTCGTCTTGCTGGCTGTCTGTCCGTCTGTCTGTTTACCTCTCTGTCTCGTGTCTCTGTATTCTGTGCCTATTACTGTGTTACGTTTCTGTCTTTAGGTTTTGTACTACTGTGCGTTGCTTGAATTTATTTGTCTGATCTCTCTCTCTTCTCTCTCTTCTCTCTCTATCTCTCTCTCTTCTCTCTCTCTCTGTCTATTTCGTTCTGTTTGTATGTCTCTGTCTCGTGTCTCTGTATCTGTGTCACTGTAAGTCTGTTTACATGGTTCCGTCTCTGTCTGTCTGTCTATTTGCCTGCCTGCCTTTTTGTTTGTGTGACTGTCTGTCTGTCTGCAATTATTTGTTTCTGTCTCTGCCTGTCTGTATGTCTTTTTACTGTCTTGCTGTCTCTGTCTGTCTCTCTGTATGTCTCTATCTGTCTGTCTGTTCTGTCTCTCTTCTCATATATAACACTGTCTATCTCCCTCCTCCTTCTCTCTCTCTCTGTCTGTCACTCCATCTCTCTCTCTCTCTCTCCTTCTGTCTGTCTCTCCCTCTCTCAAAAACAAACACACCAACCTTCGATTCTACAGACAGAACAGACCATCACAGTCAGAGCCCTGGAAACAAACACACTAGAGAAAGAGACATACACAGACAGACAGACACGTATCTAGGGATGGCAACAAATAGAGAGAGAGAGAGAACAAGAGAAAGGAAATGAACCCCCACACAAAGTGGCCAGCTAGTATCAAGAAAGACGCTTGCGGAAGGGGAGAGAGAGAGAGGGAGAAGGAGAAGGGGGGAGGGGGAGGGAGGGGGAGGGGAGAGAGAGAGAGAAATATGGAGAGGGATGGAGGGAGAGGGAGGGAGGGAAGGGGAGAGAGATAGCGAGACAGAGGGGAGAGAGAGAGAGAGAGAGAGAGAGAGAGAGAGAGAGAGAGAGAGAGAGAGAGAGAGAGAGAGAGAGAGAGAGAGAGAGAGAGAAGAGAGAGAGAGAGAGAGAGAGAGAGGAGAGAGAGAGAGAGAGAGAAGAGAGAGGAGAGGGGGGGGGGGAGAAATCGAGGGTGATGGGAACAATGACAATGACAAATTCTTTTATTTCGAGGAAAATGAATAATACATCATGTGCTTTTTTACATCCAGTCCCCGCCCGGAGGAAGAGGGAGAGAGAGGGGGAGAGAGAGGGGGAGGGAGAGGGAGGGAAGGGAGAGAGAGAGGGAAGGAGGGAGAGAGGAGAGAGGGGAGGGAGGGAGAGGAGGGAGAGAGAGAGAAGAGAGAGAAGAGGAGAGAGAGGAGAGAGAGAGACGAGAGAGAGAGAGAGAGAGAAGAGAGAGAGAGAGAGAGAGAGAGAGAGAGAGAGAAGAGAGAGAGAAAGAAACATAGAGAGAGCGAGATCAAATCAAATCAAATCAAAATCATTCAAATCAAATTATGTTATGAATAAGCACGCATGTGCTTCTTTTACATCCAGTCCCCGCTCTTAGGGATACATCGCAACACTAAAATAAGCCCAATACCCATACACTCACATAGTACAAGAGAGAGAGGGAGAGAGATAGAGAGACAGACAGACAGAGAGAGACAGAAAGACAGACAGAGAGACAGAGACAGAGATAGAGAGACAGGCAAAGAGACAGAGATAGACAGAGAGACAGAAACAGAGGTAGACAGAGAGACAGCCAAAGAGACAGACAGAGAGACAGAGAGAGACAGACAGAGAGAGAGAGAGACAGACAGAGACAGAGCAGAGACAGAGAGACAGAGATAGACAGACAGACAGAGAAGGAACCTACTACTAGTAGTCTTTCAGTAGCACGTCATCACTAGAGATCGTTGTCCAATGTGTAGTAGCTGTACTAACAAAATAGAGGCGGTGTTTTCTTGCACGTGATACACTCAGACAGATTTAATCTGAGCTGCCATTCACGATTAGGTCATTGGGGGGTGGGGGGATGGGGGGCAGGGGGGCATTGGGGGGTGGGTGGCGTGGGAGATACCAGCCATGTAGGCCTTCTATAACAAGCAGGGATCACTGTCTTCCTTGTCGTAGTTTTTGTATAAAGTTCTGTGGTAACAAATCTGACCCATAGCCTAGACCTAAGATAAATATACACCCTGTTGTTGTTTCAAACGCTTTGTCTTTCATGAAAGCTCTTTTTTCATTCATGTTCTAGTTGTTCACCAGACATGAAGCTAGTATTTCAAAATGCCATGGAAAATCAAAGTTGGTGTCAGTTTGAGAAATAAGATCGAACTTGGAACGAAATATTTAGGTTGTTTAAACTAGGTACCTACTTTCTTATTTTAAACTTATGTAAAAACCGGATAATACGGGGTAGCTTAGTCGTCAGAGCACTCGCTATCTCCCATCCAATGATAAGCAGTTAGCCAAGTGGGTGGGTGACTGTACACCTTGGCTTCAGTACAGTCCCTCAGTTCACCCAGCTGTAAATGGGAACCTGCCCTCTTTAGGGTCAGGGAAGGTAAAGTAGTGAGGGAGAGGAGATGGGCGCCGCCCTCTATATGCTGGCCCCCTGGAGGAGCTGAAGGTCTCTGATGCCTCGCTTCCCTACGACTACTTGGGTTATGGGACATCCTTTCTACCGGCACACAACGGCCTACTCTTCCAGAGAGCAAAACGGGTTTTAACGTGTGCGCAAGATGCTCAATACAATACACTACAGTACAATACAATACAGTGCAATACAATACCCTACAATACAATTCAATGCAATATAAATACCCTACATATAATACCCCACAATACAATACAATGCAAATAAATCAATGACAACTCACAAGTAGGTCATGACACAAAAAGTATACATTTGGGTCAAGCCGGTTACACACCAGCTGCCTGGGTGGTTTTCCTTTCAAGAAGATGAGTACCAAGGAAGATGGTGACATAATACTGCACGCCATGGGAGATGTGGGATGATTGACATCCCTGAGTATCTCTTGTGAGTGACAGCTCAGATTAATTCTGTCTGAGTGGGTGCGACGGGAGGTACCACTACCCTATAGTGTTAGATGTGTGTGTCCAAAGGAGACTTCCAGTGACCACTTGGTACTGAAGAGAGAGACTGATAGTGGCAGAATGCTCTTTCTCCTTCGCCTTCTTCTTCTTCTTCTTCTTCTTTCTTTCTTTCTTTCTTTCTTCTTACTTCTTCTCCTCCTTCTTCTTCATCCTCCCTCTTTTTCCTCTTCTTCTGCTTCTTCTGCTTACTTCTTCTTCTTCATCTTCTTCCTCTTCTTCTTACTACTTACTCTTACTACTACTATACTACTTTTCTTACTTTTACTTCTTCTTTTTCTTCTACTGGCTGCTGCTGCTGCTGCTGCTGCTATATACTATATACTATATACTACTACTTCTTCTTCTTCTTCTCCTCTTCTCTTCTTCTTCTTCTTCTTCTTCTTCTCTACTACTACAACAACTACTACTACTTAGTACTTCTTCTTCTTCTTCTTTTACTTATTCCAGCCTCTCTTTGTTGATAGTAGCTGTCTACTTGTTTGGGTGTTCATTTCCTGTCTCAGTTTTACCTCCCTTTTCTGCGTGTCTGAAAAGTCCTCAGAAAAGTGAGCCTGGTTATAGTTGATGATAAAATGTGTGGCTTCCATATGCTGGCTTATTAAATCACTGATAGGAAAATTGGTGGAGTTCATCAAAGCTTGCTATATCATGTTGTTTTTTTGTCGGGCACTGCTTTTGTTTTTTCTTTCTCACTTTAGTCAACACAATAATTGGAACACAGGGTGTGAAGGCTGTCTTTGACAGGGACTACAGACAAGGAGTTCTTTGTCAGCTGTGCTTTCAGAATTGCGTTATCACTGTTACAGATGCATTTTTTCCCCTTGTGTTTGTATTTATAATCTCATGTATACGCTTGAAAAAGAGCACAACATACTTTGTACTGTACTAGTTTGTAATCCTGTCTATAGAAACATTAGTTTTAGTTACTCCTGTATTGAGAGGGTGATGCAAAAGTTGTACATAAGTAATAATTATAAGGTTTGTTAAGTAAGGATGATGTCAACAATGTTTACAGGTGATGTTGAAAAATAAGTGATAATATCTAAGCAAGTAATGAAGCCTTAATATCTAAACAAGTAATTTAGCCTTGTTTGCGGTTCTTTTTCTTTTTTTTAAAAAGTGTTTTCTATTTATTGTATTGTGTTGTAAAGGTAAAAAGGTAAAGGTGTCCCATAACCTAAAAGGTCGTAGGGGAGCGGGGCATCAGAGACCTCACTTCTCTAGGGGCCAGCATATTGAGGGCGGCGCCCATCTCCTCTCCCTCGCTGCTTTACCTTCCCTGTCCCTAAGGAGGCAGGTGCCCATTTACACTTGGGTGAACTGGGGGACTGTACTGAAGCCAAGGCGCACAAACGGTCACCGATCCAAGAGGTAACCACACTCGATGCTGCTTAACCTTGACGGGGGGAAAGTGAGTGCTCCGCTCACTGAGTGTTGTATTTTGTTGTGTTGTGGTGTGTTGTATTGTGTTGTGCTGCATTGTGTTGTGCTTTATTGTATACCACTTAAAGTCACGGCAGATTTCTAGGCCTCTAGACCACATATCCGCATTGTGGGTAGTCTTAATGACCCCCAAAACCAGCTTTGTAACTTAGTAAGCAAAAGAACCCCAGCTCATGTTAGTTTTATTCTTCAAATCTGTCATTTACTTACTGACACATTATGTTATTCAAAAGCCGCTCATTTCAGATTGTCTTCTGCTTATTTAATATGCCGGAGTTATCATAACAAATGACAGAAAATAATGTCACAAATTCCAACTTTGGTGAACCAAAACAAGATTGTCAGACAAGGTTTTTTAAATCTTTATTTTGTTCTACTGTCTACATCCTAGTACCGGAATAAGACAACGTTTCTGCACATTGTCCACAAGGAGTTTCCCCGGGGATGCTTGGAATTCCCTCTTTTTTATCCCTCTCTTTGTTTCTGCCTTGTTCCTTTTCTTCCTGTCACCCCCTTCTTGTCTATTTTCTGCCTTCTTTATCCATTCTTCTGCCTTTCTTCACCAGAAATACTTTAAATATACCTATTCACCCCCATGCCGAAGTCGGATGCGCTGGGCCTGACTTGTCAGGCGCTTAACGGCAGTGTACCGCATCTTTCGCTCGTACGACAGACAGCAATAGTTGCTGTCTGAGCTTTCAACGAAGAGGAGGAGGAGGAGGAGGAGGAGGAGGAGGAGGAGGAGGAGGAGGAGAAGGAGGAGAAGAAGAAGAAGAAGAAGAAGAAGAAGAGAAGAAGAAGAAGAAGAAGAAGAAGAAGAAGAAGAAGAAGAAGAAGAAGAAGAGGAGGAGGAGGAGGAGGAGGAGGAGGAGGGAGGAGGAGGAAGAGTAGGAGAAGGAGGAGGAGGAAGAGGAGGAGAAGAAGAAGAAGAAAGAGGAGGAAGAGGAGAAGAAGAAGAAAGAAGAAAGAAGAAGAAGAAGAAAAGTAGAAAAAGAAAGAAAATAAGAAAGAAGAAGGAAAAACAACAATCAACCAACAACACCAACAACAACACATCAATGTCCTCAGAGAGACAGGAACACACGTAGACAAAATAATCCCCAAAATCCCCTAGTAAAGAAGCAGGAGGGGCTAAAACAGATTTTTCTTCTTTTTTTTCTTCAGCAAGTCACCTAATAGCAGCGAGCAATCACCAGCAATCCCACTGGATAGCAGTATAGACACCACGGCCAGCAGTACGAGACAGTGTTCGGGTCTTCTTAAGCACACTCGAGACAGAATTAATCTCAGCTGTCATTCCCAATTAGTTGCGTGACAATGTCAGCCACCAGTACCGCCTATGACAGGCGTGGCTCACTGTCTTTCTATTTTCTCTCCTGTCTCACTTATCCTTGGAGACGGGATAGCTCAGTGGTCAGAGCACCCAAGCTAAGTTTAAGCAGTGTCGAGCGTGGTTACCATTTGCATGGGTGACCGTTTGCGCGCCTTGGCTTCAGTACAGTTCCTCCAGTTCACCCAGCTGTAAATGGGTACCTGCCTCTTTAGGGTCAGGGAAAGCAGCGAGGGAAAGGAGATGGGCGCCGCCCTCAATATACTGGCCCATGAAGAAGCCGAGGTCTTTCATGCCTTGCTTACCTACAACCACATAGGCTATGGGACACCTCTACCTTTATTTTTTGCTATCCTGATCCGTTTGCACAATTTTGCCACCACTTTTTCAAGAAAGTTTGAAACAGAAACAATCTTTGTTTTAAGTATGTTGGTTAAAGTTTGTCAGACTACAAGGTCACAAAAAAGCTGGTGACTATGTTAAGAAAAGAAAAGAAAACATCAATTGTTAATGATATTACATATCATTATGTCAGTTTAAAAAAAGTCAATGATATTGAGAATACGACTTCTTCGTCTTCGTCGAACACTCAGACAGCAACTATTGTTTCCTGTTATATGAGAAAACATGCGTTAGGCTGCCGTTACGCGCCTGGCAAGTCAGAAAGAACGAAACAAACAAACAAACACAGAAAGAAAGAGGAATCTAGCCAGTAACAAACGCACCGGTTAGGAGAATGAAACAAAAATACGATGTTGTTCCCTGAGAGTGTTTTTGGCAAGAGTGTAATGTCAACGGAGATTTCACGTGGTCGAGACTGCCTGACAAAATGAAGAGGTATCCACCTCACCCCCACCTTGCTCTTAGACAGACTTAATCTCACTTGTCACTCACAATTAGTGCTTGTGGATATCCGTCACTTTTATTTTTATATTTTATTATTTTATTTCGAGGATAATGGAATGAGCAGTCATGTGGGTTTTTTACATCTAGTCCCCTGTGTATAGGGGACGGGACAGCTCAGTGGTCAGAGCACTCGCTTTCCCCCAGCCAAGTTAAGCAGCGTCGAGCGTGGTTACCAGTTGGATGGGTGACCGTTTACGCGCCTTGGCTTCAGTACAGTTCCCTCAGTTCACCCAGCTGTAAATGGGTACCTGCCCTCTTTAGGGTCAGGGAAGGTAAAGCAGCGAGGGAGAGGAAATGGGCGCCGCCCTCAATATGCTGGCCCTAGAGAAGTGAGGTCTCTGACGCCTCGCTCCCCTACGACCTTATAGGTTATGGGGCTCCTTTACTTTACTTTTTACCCCTGTGTGTACGCAGTGTTGTTCATTTTGTCATCCCGTTCTCAACGGTACTCAATGACCTACCATCAGAACGACCTGTAGGGCTCACTGTCTTTTTTCATTTTTATTTTATTATTTTAAGGGTACTGGAATAAGCAGTCATGTGGTTTTTTTAAACCAGTCCCCGTGTGTATGCAGTTTTGTAAATGTCATCTCGTTCCACTGGCACACAATGGAACAAATATCAAAATATCAAAACTTGCCGACTTACAAATTTTACTTGAATCTCACAGAAGAATTTACTCAAATCTAACTCATACAAGTGTAATTCACAGTAATATCAATTCATTGAAAACCCGTTAAAGTTTGGCATTACTTAAAACTGTTATTTCAAACTTTCGACAATAATTATCAAAATAATGCCTTTTACGATACATTGCTATAACACTGTCTGGCTTTGCGTGCAAAGGAATCGTCAATCAGCCACTTGTTGAATATTTGAATTCAGCACACACAAAACCCCAACCAATTTAACTTTTTTTCTTTTTCTTTTTTTTTTGGGGGGGGGAATAACTTTCCGAACAAATTGTCATTCTTGCCAACTTACCACAACATAATACACTTTGTGCCTGACCTTAAATGAGAAAGATCTAAGCAAGCCAAACCAATCCTGTTGTCTACTTATAGCCCCGCTGACCAAAGAGGCCATATCAGGGCTGTCACCTGAATCAAATTTTAAACCTCAGAAGAAAACTGCGCAACTATATACCGGTTAAAACAGGATATAAAACCCAACTCTACTGACATTCCCTGCATCAATACCCAGACCCTCTCACGGCCCAGACTACTCATTCTTTTTCCCTCTATGCACTGGCATCATCACTGGGGGCCACACACTGAGATCAAATCCCATCAGTTCACTAAGCACAGTGGTGAAGATTGATGAGGCAGGCAGCATGGCAAAGGGAGTTTCTGAGCGTAGCAGGAACAATAACACCAGACCCCTTGGTGAGAGAGTTGCATGGGCGACTGCACGCAACCTTCTTCTGCCTTCCTTCCTTCTTTCCTTCCCCACTGAGTCATAAAATAGGAAAGAAAGGAGGCGCGGGAGAGTAATACAGGGTGGTTACAGGGTTATTAGAGTGATGATGTTATTATATTCTGTACATGCTTTGACTTTTTTTTCTATATTGTTATTGGCGTGGAAATCTCGACCTTTCCTTTCATAATTTTTAGAGCCATATCATCAAATTTTGGGTTTTGTTTTGTGTATGGTGTGTGTATGACTTGTGTGTGTGTGTGTGTGTGTGTGTGTGTTTATTCTTTGTTCCTGCTTTTGTCTTTACAATAATTATAACGCTTTATTTTGTGGTGTACACGCATTCTTCACTTTTACTGATTCAAAGCAATTGTTTATTCTCCATAAGCAACTATCTAGTATAAAACCTTGCCGACTTATTTTTAATTTCATTCTCCTTTTTACTCACATCTAACTCATACAACTGTGAATAATACAAAATCGTTAAGGTTTGGCATACTTAAAACAGTTATTTCAAACATCTGACTGTATCAAAATAATGGCTTTAAAATAAATTGGTGTAACATTGTCTGGCCTTGCTTGCAAAGGAATCATCAGCCATTTGTCAAATACTGGAATTCAGCAAAAACTAGTGCACTTTCTTTAGGAAAAATAAAGAAAATGAAAAAAATATCTTTTGGAAAATTGCACTTTTTTCACAAACTAATAATCTTGCCAATTCACCACAATGTAGTGCACATTCTGCTCGACCTTAAACTAAGAAAGATCAAACAAAGAGAGCCAAACCCTATGCTATACTAGACTACCCATTCTTTTCCCTCTATGCACTGGCATCATCACTGGGGGCCACACACTGAGATCAAATCCCATCAGTTCACTAAGCACAGTGGTGAAGATTGATGAGGCAGGCAGCATGGCAAAGGGAGTTTCTGAGCGTAGAAGGAACAATAACACCAGAGAGTGAGAGAGTTGCATGGGCGACTGCACGCAACCTTCTTCTGCCTGCCTTTCTTCCTTCCTTCCTTCCTTCCTTCCTTCCCCACTTAAAGTCATAAAATAGGAAAGGAATGAGGTGCAGGAGAGTAATACAGGCGGGTTCGGGGTTATTACAGTGATGATGTTATTATGTTCTGTTTGTGCTTTGACTTTTTTCTATACACTTTTATTGGCGTGGAAATCTCTAACTTTGCTGTGAGAATTTATGGAGTAATATCATCAACTTTTTGTTTTTGTTTTGTGTATGGTGTGTGCATGGCTTGTGTGTGTGTGTGTGTGTGTGTGTGTGTGTGTGTGTGTGTGTGTGTGTGTGTGTGTGTGTGTGTGTGTGTGTGAGTATGTGTTTGTGTATGTGGGTGTGATATTTACTTTGGTGTATCTGTTGAATGGGCTTGTTTGATGTAAATGATATTTTACTGATACAACTTGTTAAGAAAAGGTTCATGGCACTGTTTCTTACAATTGTAGCTAATGCTTAAGGATATACAGTACAAGGTCTCGTACTAACATTTTCAGACAAGTCAGCTTTTATATGCTTTTTATAACAATCTTGTTTGCCTAATGGCTTCAGATCAAACAAATGTTTTTCAACTTGTTTGTGTTTTTCAGATTTTCTTTAGAAATCTATTTACAAAATGTTAACACATTTTACGGTATAATATCAATGTCAATCACCTGCAGATAATCAATATAAATATTTTCTTATTTCACAAATGGACAAATTCAAGTACAAGAATTAATATCACCATTTTCAAAAAAAGTTAGTGTTTATATGTTTATGTACTAAAGTCCTCTTTACCAATTGTAACATTCTAAAATCATTTCTTAAAGAGTTTGTTTTCACCTTAAGATTCTATCTAGTTCATGATAGCTTGCGCAGTCAACATTCAGATTTTTCCATCCATTTGTAAAGGTGTACTGACTTTATAATTCACGTATGCCTGCAACTTAACTATCTAAGACATCGACAACTCTACTTCTAAACGCCAACTTCTTTTGATATTCCTCACTCTCAGCCACCATCTCAGCTGCCACTTTCTCGTTTCCCTAGAACATCGATAGAAGCTGCACTCAATGTCACTCAAGTGTTCTCCAGATTATGCAACTGATCCATCTGTGGGCGGCTTGCTTGATGCCCTTGACCACAAACACCAGTGATGAGGCTGAAGTAGGTGTGTGATCGTCTGCTCGTCTGAACTTTTGGCTATGAGATAGTTTGACAGTTTTGATGTTTCTGATGATTAAGTGTTTCTGCTTTCTTTCTTTGATCTCTTTTAACAGTTGTGTGCTTATAGCTACAGATTCCGATTCCAGGAATCGGGTCTGAGAGAGGCAAGAGTACGTGTAGATTATCTAAATGAAAGAGATTCTCAGCTTCTGCTTTCGTCTTCTTCATCGTCGAACGCTCAGAAAGCAACTCCTGAGGCCCTGTCATGCGCTGAAGGCCCTACAGGGGTCCAAAGAGTGTGCCCCTCATCGGCAGGTCAGTAGGCCAGATATTGGCCCTCAGGTTTTGGTGTGTTGGACAGGTCTGGAGGAAGTGTTCCACTGCCATGGGAGAAGTGCAACAGGGGTACGCCTCAGAGTCACTAATGTGTGGTAAACAGGTGGTGTCCGAGTCTGCAGTGTCCAGTCCTCAGCCTCACAATTGTTCCTTACTATCCTGCTATAATGAACACCAGTTCGGTTGGGATGGGATTGATGGAATGAACTGCAGCTGAGAGTAGTTGAAAGTGGGGGTAACTGAAGTCAGCTCTGCCTCTGTTTGTTCAGTTCCAGTCTTATTTTTTTAATAAACGCCGACAGCTACATTTTTTCATGTAAAAGATTATAACAGACTGAAAGTAATGTTGTGATTTTATTCTACGAAAAATATGAGAATTGTGTTGTTTTTTCCCCCATCAGTGCTAGAAATATGTGATTATTGCACAGAGTTACTTCCTGGGTCGCTTGAATTTGAATAGAAATACACCACTACGCGTGCAGTAGAGCAATTATCCATCTTAGATTACCCTGTTGTCTCTTCAACATTCAGCTCTTAAACACGCTCTCCTCTGTTCTTAAGTCTGTCCATTTCAATTTATGAAAATAGTCTACAGAACCATATTTTATCCTACATTGATTGTTTTTACTTTTGTCTTTTCTTACCGTCTAGGTTTCACTGCAGGATAGATTAAAACAGGCCCGATTAAAACTCTCAGGACTGTTGTAGTCATTTTGTTGTTTTTGTCGTTGTTCTTTTTGTTGAGCATTCCCAAAAAAAGTCACCTAAAATATGTATTATATCTCAATGGAATCATTGTGAGAGTTAAAACAAAATGGAGTCTGAAGTCTGCACCTGGCACTGTTTTCAAATACTCGCCATAATAATTATGTACAACCCTACTCCAGCTTTAGAGGATAATTTCCTCCTTTGATAAGTCAAGTCAGTTCCCCTTTAATCATCTCATGACGGGCAGTTACAATAATTACAATTGTCACAACTCTCACAATTACAATAATAAGGTATACAGGTTACTTTACAAGGGGCAGGTCTTACATGAAGACAATCCCGAGGTACATTTTCAAAACATGACGCCGTTTCTTTAACGTAGACCATGACACTTTGCTTATAAATATCAATTCACTGACCAAGCTGAGTCAGTCAGGAATCTGAATTCCAATCTGCCTGAAGTCCTCTTGCTTTCTTTGCATACCTGGGCCATTTCTCTTCTGTCATGCCAGGTTTTCTCTTCACACCTTTAGTGCAGAGGCCCTGGTTTTGCTTTTCACAGATCCTGTGCATCTGAACTGTTGGCCATTGCCTAGGTTTCTGTTGCCTATTTGAAGGGCTGAACGCTCCTGGTCTTTTGGTCACTAGCACAGCCCGCAAAATCTGTCATTACTTAGTCCAGGGCCCAGTGCTTATTTAATAAGCACGCCCCTTCCTTTTATCAAGTCCTAATGTGGTCAGTTCCTGCTGTAATTAGCACTAGCTGGGCTGGGATGGGATGGAATGATAATAATAATAAATAATAATAGATGGGATGGAATGATAAAAACAATAATAAAAGGATGAGGAAGAAAAAAATAAATAGGATGATGGAATGATAAAACATAATAATAAAGGATGGGATGGAAATGATAATACAATAATAATAAAGGATGGGATGGAATGATAATAACAATAATAATAAAGGATGGGATGGAATGATAATAACAATAATAATAAAGGATGGGATGGAATGATAATAATGAAGGATGGGATGGAATGGATAGCGGCTGAGAGTACCTGACAGTGGGGTTAAGCGACAGCTATGGAATGGTATTGACCTAACAACAATTCCAATTTTTCCAATGGTTCCTCAAATGCCTCCTTGGGAACATATATCAGCTAACTTTGACACTGACTACACGGATGTAAAAAAGAATGAAGATCCAAATTTGCTCACTGTTGATGTAAAAAGTCACATTGAAAGCAATTATGCTAATTATTTAAAAGTATATACTGATGGATCTGTACTGGAATCAGGAAGAAATGGGGCAGCATTTGTGATTCCTGTTTTAAAAGTACAAAAATCATTTCATTTAGGAAAACATTTTTCTATTTTTACGTGTGAATTGTTTGCGATCCTTATGGCCTTGAATTTATTGTCAAACACTGCGCTTGATATTCACCAGATTCTTTTCTGCGTTGACTCAAAAGAAGTATTGATGACACTAAAGCACTGGCAGGGGAGCATAAGGAAAGATATTGTATTTGAGATAAAATTCTTGATACATTGTATTGCAAGCAGAGGCATACAAATAACTTTTTGCTGGGTCCCTTCTCACTGTGGAATCTATTGGAATGAGTTGGTTGATTCCTTAGCAAAACAAAGTGCCTCTGATTGCAACATTGAAACATTTGATTCCAATCTCGCATTGTCCTTCCATGAAATTAATGCTAAATTGATGAATTGCATGCATTCCAAAATGAAGAAAACACACTTTGAAAACATTTCTTGCTCACGGAAAGTAGACATTTTAATATATAAAATGAGGCTAAATGCATGGAACACCAAATACTCTAAATATATGACATGTTGCTGTTCTCAATCTCTTTCAATCCACCATTTATTGTTTGATTGCCCAATCCTAACTGACCTGTTTAAAAGGAAAGGAATAGATATTCATAAAAAATATGCCACTGTTCAAGAAGTTTTATATGACTCTCAGCAGTTCATAACATCAGTTGCTGAGATTATATATTCTTCCCCAGTAAGACCACTACTGTAGATAGTTGTGATAATATAAATATACGTAAATTAAAGAGAGAGAGAGAGAGAGAGAGAGAGAGAGAGAGAGAGAGAGAGAGAGAGAGAGAGAGAGAGAGAGAGAGAGAGAGAGAGAGAGATATGTTGGTTTGAATGCGGGTGTGTCCTTATCACCAAGTAGTGAATGGACATTAAACAAAAACAAAACAAATGGAATGTGCATGACTTGGTTTTCATGTCCGCTTTCAGTTTTACTCTGCATCTCTTTATGCTAGTAATGCTGTGAGGTTAATACATTGTTACTGTATATCTTAGGCATGTTTTTTTTTTGCTCTTCCGAGTTTTATACATGACTTGGTTTTTAATGTTCGCTTTCACTTTTATTCTGCTGCTAGTGACAAATACTCGGTAGAGAAATCCTTTCATGCTAGTACTTTTGATGTTGATACATGGTTATTTGTATCTCTTAGTTTGGTTATGTGTGTGTTTTTTCTCCTCTTAGTTTCTATGTCCTTGTCTTCTAAATCTGTCTCCCTGAAGACCTGCTCTCTATCTGCTACAATATGGAAACAAAACAATACAGATCTGAATGACTCCCACAAAATCCGGAAATTAACTTTCCCAACTCCATGATTTCACATTCCATGACAAGCATCAGCTACAGTTTCTTCTATTTATTCATCAAGGTTTGGGGGTGTTTTTTAATCACTCAGAGCTGGCATGCTTTGCCCTCGCCAAAAGCTATAAGGGAATCTTTCCTTCTGTCATGAAAATGTCTGCAAAGATGGGAACGACCGTGATGAGAACTTGACAGACAGAATAGTGATAATGGAAAAAGTCAGAACGTCCACAGGGGAAATCAATGCCAAGGAGAAGATGGGTGTTTAGTCATGTGAACAGTAAACCAGTTTACAGCTCAGATTGAAGAAGATTGATTCTGGCCTTCCCCGTCAAGCAGCCGCTTGTTCTCAGATCTCTTGGAGCGGCAAGGTAATTTTGACCGATGAAAAGAAACAGTAATGACTAAAGGAAGCGCTGTGATGAGATTTTTGACGATCCTTTCTGTAGAAACAGCAGGCGTGCCTCGGGCTTTAACTTTGTAGTCTCTCTTTCCTGCTGAAGTCCAGGTTTTTAATGGTGGGCGAGAACAAATCGGCGGAATCGTAGGTGGACTGGAATTAAAATGTAGACTTTCTCTTTACAGCGTTTTATTGTTTTCAGCAAAAGAAAATCCCAGACCAAGTTTAGCCATGAACTTGGATTTCTTTTGAAGTAAAAGGTAAAGAACCAATAGACGACAAAAACTACTTTCAACAAATAATGCTGGTCTGATGATTCCTCTGTCTAGTACCTAACACTTCCTCCAGACCTGTCCAACACACCAAAACCTGAGGGCCGATATCTGGCCTACTGACCTGCCGATGAGGGTCAAACTCTTTGGACCCCTGGAGGGCCTTCATCATACAACAGCATTTGTCAGGGCCTCCGGAATTACTGTCTGAGCGTTCAACGAAGAAGAAACTAAACTAAAACTACCCACAGAATGATATTTAAGAGGACCTGTTGTCAATAGCGTACACTTTGGAAGCAACAAGGATTATCCTGTCTATATCATTGTCTTTGTTTGAACTTTTGCTTAAATCCAAAAGATATGTCCAGTTAAGAGAAACACAAAGTTGATATATTGTCGAAATTCGAGAATAGTGTGCGGTTATTAAAGACAGTTATATCTGTATACGGAAAGCAGAAGACCGTAGGGAGTGGAGAAAGCAGGTTGCAAAATCTTCATCAGTGCCCCACGGTCCACGGGACTATGGGATAGGTGAAAAGTGAAAAGTGAATACCTAAGTATGAGATAGATGTGACATATAACATATCAAAAAACCAAAACGGTGTTTAAAAAAAAATCCCCATGACTAGGTCTGAATAAAGGAAAGAAAAAATTTAAATGGGACTTTCTTTAAAGAACATTAACACATATGTCCAAAAGATAAAAGAAATGTATTAAAAATCCATAACAAAGAAAAACATAACTGTTCTTCTAAGAGTGAATCGGAAAAGCTGCATCAAAACTGTTACAATAAGGATGGCGTGACCAAATGCAGCCCTATCATTTTGTGTGTGTTGACATGTAACTTTTTAACATTAAAGTGTGTTTTTCTTTCACATTACTTTTCACTGGGGACTGCCCTTCTCTTCAAAACACAGCTTCTTTTAACATATACTGACTGAATGCTTACAGATAGACATCAGTTTATTTGCTAATTCAAGCAGATAAGTACTAAAAAGACCATTTCTACTCTGATGGATGGGAGACAAGTTTGGATCCAATTGGTACCAGAAGCATAAACCTTTCGTTTTTCAAAGACAGGTACGTTGTATCAAGATGGCCAAACAACCAAAAACATTGTTTGAAATCACCCAAACTTTCCAGAATTTATTTTCAAATCACCAAAAATTTTATTTTTAAATTATCATAATTTTAT